>CM062814.1:40170891-41374205 GCA_031772625.1 Pinus tabuliformis | reverse complement strand
TCAGAAGACCAAGGAGTGCTAAGATCACAAGCTCAGATGGTGGAAGAGTCTTTCCTACTCCTCCAAGTTCATCTCTAACCTGAGTGAATATAGGTAGGTACTGAACAATAGTTTCATTATTATGCATTCAAATATTTCTGAGATTATTTTTCAATGTCAATTTCTTGGCATCACTGCTGATTTCAAATAAATCTATGAGGGTTTTCCACATTGCATAAGTAGTTTTCTTACCATGCAACCTAAAAACCACATGATCTCTGACACCCTCCAAGATAATCCTCCTAGATTTTGACGTATATTTATTCTGTTGTGCTATTTGTTGTGTATCTGATGCTGTTGGTTTTGGAATATTAGTTTGTGTGTACTCCAATAATTTGATGTCATCCAAAATAACTTTCATTTTGTCTTTCCAAGTTATGAATTTCGAAGTTCTCTCCAATGTATACTCAAGCCTCAATCCATTGAAGTACATTGTTCTTCCACTGAAGAAAATTTGCACCAAAAAATCTACAAATCAAAATTTCTATGAGAGAAGATCTAGAATCTAGTTTCTATGTAGTCTTCAATATCTCCAATACCATGTAGAAATAAATTGAAATTTGTAGTTGCTAATGAATTCCAATTGGAAAAAAAAATATACACAAATTTCTTCTACTCAATCTACAGAAAGGAAAACATATAATAGAAACACATGAAATCATTCAATCACAATGAACACCATATTTTTATTGGGGAACCTGACTACGAAAAGCCCCTCCTTTGTTTGTATTATATCATATCAGAAAAATTGATCTATTACAATGAAAACTTCAATCCTTGAAGCTAAACCTGCATTGAAATACTAATCTCCTGCTCTCTAACCTTCTTGACCAACTCTTACCAAAATAGGCCTCAACCTTCCTCCTATTTCCTTGCAAAATTCATAAGGAAATTAGCTCCTAAAAGATAGGGAAATATCTTATTTTCTTGTGTGAATACTTTAATAATTGGTCACCTACTCCAATGCATAACCTATACACTCAACTAGTATACAATTTATAATTACAATGTGCCTTTTCCTCCACCTCAACTAGGAAATTTGAATGCCATGCATGAATAGGACTATTTTTTAGTAAATGACTAATTAACTGAGAGATCAGTGAGTTAACAATAGTTACAGCTACTCAATTGAAATCCTACTAATTGTATTCATGAATAGAGCTCAAATAATTGAGTTTCACTAACTATAACTCAACTAGATTGTTATATCTTAACAATCAATTCATGCACACCTCTAGTTCTTGCCCACAAACTCAAATTGAATGACTTAACTAAGTGACTTAGCCATGTCACTCCTGGTAACTACAACTCAATTCAGATGTGGAAATTCGAATTTCAACATTTGACTAAGGCATAAGTTAAATGAAACCTTTTCTTGCTACAATTTAAGAAATGTACATTCAATCCTTTCCTTATAATCTCATATATCAACCCATTGTGTTGATCCACAGTCATCCCATTCAATGTTTCCACATGAGCCACAAAGGAAAACAAGATTTCTTATCTATATTTCAACTATAATGTTGTCTAAGTTGTTGACACCTATCAATGTTAGTTAATTTCCATAAACCATTGTGGTTATCCTTGACTAATACTCCCCTAATGACTCAAAATTTTAATGAATTTGACCTAGTAGGTGGGACCCCTACTACAGAATACTATTTGTTAAGCTTAAGGCTGGTTTGCATTTTGATGAACTCGAACAAAGTTTTTATGAGGACATATCACATGAATTATATCAATGCTTCATATGCCAATCTAAGTTTGAAGAATTCTTTTATTTGTAGAAATTTGAATAATATAACACTTATTCATAGAGATTATCCTGATTATACATTATTTGCGGAATGCATGCATAAGACATAACCTCCTCTACCATTGATCATCAATTTGCGAAATTAAAAAAACAATCGCATGCGCACATTGAAACATCAATCACACATATCAACACAGTATGTAATGGGGAAAGCATACAGCTGAAAACCCCCAACTATTTGTATATTATAATGATAGAGAACATGTAACAATACATATTAAAATACTCCTCACAAGTAATCAGTACTATCTCCACATGCTACACACCAAAACTAGCTCAGATCTGAACAAGTCACGGGTTCAAATCTCCTCCATTGTTTGCGTGCCTCTACTGCGCAATCCAAGTTGATAATATATCAGATCCAAGTTTGAATTCTCTTGGCTTGTACTGCACAATCCTCATTGGCAATCACAATCAATGATTGTGCAAATCTCATGCACAACTATAGTCACAACTGATAGTAGTCTCACCCTTTCACCCACCTCTAACACTTGTCTCCACTGAACTGTCCTTGCACTGAGTTAATTGATATATTCTTTAGTTGATTTATGAGTTAATAATTAGTGAATTAATTAATAATTAATTTACATCACTCATCACTAGTGTATTTAGCAATTAGACTAAATACAACTAGTTCAACTAAGTCAAACTGAACACAGCTCCATCAACTCCTCAATCAATTCCACCAAACTCAATCACTTGAGTTCTAACTAAATTCCATCATGCAATAGCTCAACTAACCCATAGGAAAAGCATATTTCCTTCTGGCAGTTGCATGTGCCACATCCGTAGCTCGAACTGAAGTGCTGCAAGAGGATAAGATAATGTTTATAGTCCAAATATTATTAAGAGCTAATAATACTCGATTGTTCTATCTTTTGACTGGCATTCTAAAAATAGACTCTGCCCATATGTCTAAAAATAGAGGTACATCTATTTTTACCAACATGACCAATCATCCATAAATAGCATCCTGCAACTCATAGACCATGATCCATATGTCTAAAAATAGACATAGTCTAAAAATAGACTTTGCGCCAAAAATAGCCTGCGGGCCCACTTAGTGAAGGTGACTTCTTTTCACTAAGCTCCATCATCTTGTTGCATTTTCAACACTCCCTATCAACAAGATATGGATTATCTACAACCCCTATCCTGCCTCTGTGGTATTCGAATTTGCTCCTGGTGAGCGCCTTCATCAAGATATGAGCATCCTAATCCTCCGTGGGAATGTATGAAAGTAACATGATTCTACGCTGCAGACAATCTCTAATATGATGGTACTTGATGTCGATGTGCTTGGATATATCATGAAATACTGGATTAGCCAAGAGTTTAATGCAACTCTGGTTATGACAATAAATCACAATAGGCTCCAAGTGTGACTCGAACAACCTGACCAGGATCTTCCTCATCCATATAGCCTCACATGTAGCCAAACTTGCTGCCATATACTCGGCCTCTACTGAACTGAGTGCCATGAATCTCTGCTTCCTGCTATACTAAGAAACTATTGTTGACCCGATACTGAAGATCCCTCTAGATGTTCTCTTTCTGTCCGTTGGGCTCCCTACCCAATCTGCATCTGTGAAGCCACATAGCTTCACCTCATCCTCCTGTCTATACCACAATCCATATCCTGATGTGCCTCTGAGATAACGCAATACATGGTTTCCTGCCTTCCAGAAGAGCTTGGTTGGCTTAACCATAGCTTGTGAAAGCTGGTTAACAGCATAACATATATCGGGTCGTGTATTGACCAGATACATAAGCGACCCCACCAGCTGTCGATAAACAGTGGCATCCACTACGTCCGCTAAAGTAGCATCCTCCTTCCTCCAACCTCCAAGAAGAGGAGTATCAACAGGCTTATAGCCATGCATGTTGAACTTCTCCAGTATCTCCCGGGCATACTTACCCTGAGAAACAAATAGTCCATCACTGCGCTGCCAAATTTCCAATCCCAAGAAATAATGGAGGCCCAAGTCCTTCATCTCAAACTCTCTAGCAAGATCCTCCTTCCATGAAAGTATCAACAGCTCATCTCCCGTCAAAATCAAATCATCTACATAAAGTACAATGATCAACAACTTACCCTCCACCACAATTTGGTATAGGTTAGGATCCGCCTCACTCTTGGAGAATCCAAGTCCGGTGAAATAATTGTCTATCTGTGTGTACCAAGCACGAGGTTCTTGTTTCAACCCATACAACGCTCTCTTGAGCCTGCACACATGCGACTCACCGTTGAAGATCTTGAAACCTTCGGGCTGCTCTATGTACACCTTCTCCTCAATGACTTCGTTGAGGAATGCAGTCTTCACGTCCATCTGATGGATGTGCCACCCCATCTGCGCTGAGAGAGCAAGAATCATCTGTATGGAAGAATACCTTGTGACAGGTGCAAAGGTCTCCTCATAATCGATCCCCTCTATCTGTGAGAAGCCTCGGGCAACAAATCTTGCCTTGTACTTCTCCACACTCCCGTTAGCTGCCTGCTTCACTTTGTAGATCCATCTCGAACCCACCACTGATTTCCCCTCCGGTCTTGGGACAATCTCCCATGCACTGTTTCTGAAAATAAAATCATACTCTTCCACCATGGCATCTACCCATGCGGGATCCTCCACAGCTTCCTCAAAAGAGGATGCCTTAGTCATGACACATTTGCTCACAAGAGCCATGTATCCAATGTATCGATCAGGTGACTGTATCTATCTGCGCTGTGTGTAGGTGGTCCTACAACCTTCTCTACATCTTGAGCCAGTCGCTCAGCTTCTATAGTGCACTTTCACCCTCTGATGGTTGGCACTACATGAGTGGTCTCTTCCACTCCACGAACTTCATCTTGTGGCTGATCCACATCCTAAAGCTCATCCTTAGGAACTAATAGCTCCTCATCTGCATGCAAGTGTGGCTCCCTCTCAAGCGAACACTTCATGGCTTTCTCCTCCTGAAATTTGATATCCCGTTGCACAACAGTCTTGCGACTATCTGGCAAATACACACAATAGTTGTGGGGCGTATCAGTGTACCCCACAAATATCCCAACCTCTGTGGTCGGCTCCAACTTATTCCTGCCATCCTTCATCACATGCATGTAAACAGGAGAACGAAAAATCCTCAAATGGGAAATATCAGGCCTCTTACCAGAATAAGCCTCCTCAGGTGTACTCATGCCAAGTATCTTGTGAGGACAACGGTTTTGCACATATACTGCAGTATTGCATGCCTCTGCCCACAATTAAAGGGGTAGGCCCTGATCATGCAACATCGCCTGTGCAACACCCACAATCGTTCTATTCTTCTGCTCAGAAACCCCGTTCTGCTATGGGTTATGGGGAGCTATGAGCTCTCTTCAAATCCCTTCTACACTGCAGAAGTCCTTGAACTTGCCAAAGATGAATTCACCACCATTGTCACTCCTAAGAGCCTTCAACTTCTTCCTCGATTCCTTCTCGACCAGTGCTTTGAACTCACATAACTTTGAGTATATCTTGCTCTTCTTCTGCATGAAGAAGATCCAACACTTTCGAGAGAAATCATCAACAAAGATCACATAGTACTTGTGCTTTGCTGTCAAAGCTACTGAGAAAGGTCCACACACATCTCTGTGAATTCTCTCAAGGATCATCGTGTGTGACTATCCTTCTCGTGAAAGGTGGCTTTCACAAATTTTCCCAAAGTACACCCCTTGCACTGATCTGACTGCGCAAGAGTGCCTTTAGGAAGCCTAGTAGAAATCTGCTGCAGTATCTTCAAGGATCCATAGGTGGCCCAATCTCCAGTGCCACAGCTCGCCATCATCCCGGCTCACCAATCCTTCTACCTTGCATGCCATTGCTGTGCAGCCATCTACATGCAATTGATAAAGGTTCTTGACTCGAACCCCTATCTTCTAGGTTTCTCCAGTTATCTTACTGCGCAGGAAAGCCTTTCCCTCACTGAAGACATCATCATATCCCTTGTCTTCTAACATCACCACAGAGATAAGATTCTTCTTCAATCCTGGAACATGCATCACTTCCTTCAATACGAAGGGTTTACCAGACTCCCTCTCAAAGGAAATGGTACAGATACCGGTCACACTGTATCTACCATCATTGCCCATCTCGATGTGCACTCCAAGATCTTTCTCATACAGATCAGAAAACAAATCTTGATCTCCTGTCATGTGAAAAGATGCACCACTGTCCAAGAACCATACCGATCCCATCACACTTGATACCAAGCATGCGATCAGCAAAAAATCCAGCTCAAACTACGAGGCTAAGGCCTCTCCCGCTGCAGATCCAGCAACTTGCTTATTTTTCTTCTTCTGCGGACAATTTGTGGCATAATGTCCGTGCTGGTGACAGTGAAAGCACTTCACCTCAGATATGTCATGCTTCTTGCCTTTTGCACTGGAATGAGAATCTTTCTTGTTCTTCCCCTTCTTTTCTTTGGCAGCCAAAGTGCAATATTCTTCATCAGATGCCTTTGATGAAGATTTGTCCTTGTTATTCCGCTTGATCTCCTCTTGCACAAGATCAGACCAAAGTCTCTCCCATCCTGGCAATTTCTCCCAACCATTGACAGAGTCCTGATAGGAATGCCAACTCTTCAGAAGACCAAGGAGAGCCAAGCTCACCAAGTCCTCATCATCGACAGTCACCCCCACACTTCCCAGCTCATCCCGGCATTGGGTGAACTTCGTGAGATACTTGGGCATACTATCTCCTTTCTCACACTTAATGTTTATGAGTTTATCCTTGAGCGCCAACTTCCTCTGGTCACTCTTGCTTTGGAATAAATCTGTCAACGCTTTCCACATCAAGTATGGAGAAGCCTTTCCATGCAGTTTGGATACAATGTGATCCTTCACACCCTCCAACGGAATCCTTCGACACTTTTTTGTCTTCTTTTGCCAAGCCTCAAATTAAGTAACATCAGTAGGCTTTGGGACCTCAGCATCTATGAACTCCTTCAACCCATTGTCATCTAACACTGCCTCCATCTTGTCTTTCCATGCAATATAATGTGAGCTGCCTTCAAGGGAATACTCCAATCACAATCCATTGAAAGACATTTCAACTTCGACACCAAGAAAAGACTGCTGCAAATTCGAATTCCACCAGCTCAAAACTCAACCGCTTCTGATCTAAAATTCATGAGAAAAAAGTATTTCTCGTACAGAGATTGACTGTATGGGCATTTACCAGATATCTCACCTTACAAAAGAAGGATGAATCCAGAGGCTACCTGGCCCAATTACAGACTCTGCCTGAAGAAATAAAATGTAATCACTTTCTGAATAATAGATCTAATGATCAACTTCGCTCTGATACCATGTAGAAATTTGAATAATATAACATTTATTCATAGAGATTATCCTGATTATACACTATTTTTGGAATGCATGCATAATACATAACCTCCTCTACCATTGATCATCAATTTTCGAAATTAAAAAAACAATCGCATGCACACATTGAAACATCAATCGCACATATCAACACAATATGTAATGGGGAAATCATACAGCTGAAAACCGCCAACTATCTGTATATTATAATGATAGAGAACATGTAAAAATACATAGTACAATACTCCTCACAAATACTCAGTACTATCTCCACATGCTACACACAAAACTAGCTCAAATCTGAACAAGTCACAGGTTCAAATCTCCTCCACTATTTGCCTGCCTCTACTGCGCAATCCAAGCTGAGAATAGATCAGATCCAAGTTCGAATTCCCTTGGCTTGTACTGCGCAATCCTCATTGGCAATCTCAATCAATGTTAAATTATTAACTAGGGCCAAACTCCATGTGGGTCGGCTTATTTATGGAAACTGATATTTTTATTGGATCCCTCTCGTCGAGAGGTGTAGGATTGATCCAAAGATCATCCGATTCCGATAAGTATTTATGGAGATATGAATTTATTTTGTCTATATAATTATTATCAAGCCGACCAGCTCTTATGTAGGCTCTAGAAGCCCAACCGACGTGTCTATTCATCATCCTCGTTTTAGTATAAATAGATGAGTATTTGATGTCATTTGAACATGTATTCTTGAGTGATCTCCTCCTCTCCACGTCTTGGGTTTTTGGAGGAGTGAGACACCAAGAGTAACATGCTTATACATGGATGATGCCCTAGCTATATACGCAGCAAACCTGTTACATGCACAGCATGCCCTATACTCTACACGCAAGCATACAACACAGCTAATATGGATCTATACGCAGTTATGAAGCCAGCGTAATGAAGAAAAGCAACGTAGTCAATTACTTATACTGTACATGGAAGACCTCTCACGCTGTATATGTATACGCTATCTCACGCTGTATATGAAGACACTGTCTCATGCTGTATATGAACATGCTACTCTCATACACTGTATGGAAGACCGGATATGCTGTATGTGAAGACATGAAAACGCAGTCATGGAGACATGGCAAACGTTGTACATGGTGACATATAAAACACAGTATATATATGAAACCGCAGCAATACATGAAGGCGCAGTCAATAAACGTAGTCTATATATGAAACCGCAGCAAATACATGAAGCCGCAGTCAATAGACGCAGTCTATATATGAAACCGCGGCAAATACGAAGCCACAGTCAATGCACGAAGCCACAGTCAATATATGAAGCCACAGCCAACACACGAAGCCACAGTCAATGCACGAAGCCACAGTCAATATATGAAGCCACAGCCAACACACGAAGCCACACTCATGGTTGTAAAGTCGCAGTAAGGGTCACGAAGCCTAGCCACAGTCATTTCTTGTGAGGAGGTTTGCAAGGGAGACCTGTAGCTAAAGGAGCCCTGTCCATGAGAGGAACAAATCCGCACCATGTATAGATACACAGTCAATACACAGTCAATGAAAAGTTGTGACGAGAGTTTCAAGCAATGCCATGTGCTGCTTTAATAATGATAGTAATAGTTACATTCTCAGCATATTAACGCAGTCAATGAGAAGCTGTGATGATCAGTGACAAAGTCATGATCTAGATCACCTCTGGCGTAATTTCAGGGACTTTCATGGTGCAACAATGATGATAACAGTAGTACTGAAGATATCAGTGACGAAGTACAACACAGGGCAGTATGATGCAGATTATGGACAGCATGATGTATGGGTTGTATGATGTAGATCATGAGCAGCATGATGATGCATGATGCAGCATGATGGTGCTACACAGTAAGGTGCTGCAAATGGACGAGATGAAGCACGATGATAGGTGAAGGAGTCACCTTGAAGAATCAGTTGAAGTAGAATGTCTTCAACTGATCTCATCATTATAGGAGATGATCTATGCTCAGATCTAAATAAGTCAAAGTGTTGACTTCTGTTGAAAATGTACTCTCTCTCTCTTTATCTGCTGAACTTTGAAGATAAAAGAAGATTTGATCAAAGGTTTTCCCCCACACATTGTGGGGTTTGTCCCTGGCTCACGCCATATCTTGTGTCCTCTTGCCTTGGCTTGTCTTCTGCGATTTATATTTATGTTCTATCTCCAGTTTATCTTAATGCTGATGTGATTACTAACTATGAAAATTTAAATAAATTTCTCTAGCATAGAACATACCCAAAACCTAACATGGTATCAGAGCTGAGGTAAAGACAATGCCCAAGCAAGAGTGAAATAGCTATCACCGAAGATAGTTGGGACAAGACATAAGGATCAATGGGTTCCTCATAATTCACCTAGGGTGAAGTCAAAGCAAAGAATGTTATCAGAATGACGCAGCGGAAGATTTTGATGGTCCATCTTAAGATCACTTCATTGGGAAGTTCAGATCTAAGGGTGGAAGGAAAGGCAGATGCCTTGTTGAAATAAGTTCGGCCGTTATACGAAGGAATGTCCAAATGGAAGAGACACATCTCTTGATGAAGATAACAATCATTCCTGGGACATCTTCAATGATCAAAAGAATGACTGGTAATGCAGGTCATCAAGGAAATGGTCAACTCTTCCATGAAAGCAAGGAACCCCAAAATCTCTTTTATGTACCTAATCACAAGAATAACCTGATGTCCATCTCGAAAATGGAAGTCAAAGGTTACAGGATGGAACTTATCGATGGAAAGGTACGTGTTTAAAAAAAAAAAAAAAAAATCTTTCAAAGATGTTTTTGAGTTCAGGGTTGTATCAAGTTGCAGGAAGTCCCCTGGGGACCATGTCCATTAACTCAGCACTGGAGGTCTGTGAGTCAGAAGGTAACTAGGATGCTTGAATTCAAAAAGGAGCATGAAGGTACATGCCTGAGATGCATGGAAGGAAAATTTTATAAGGGGACCATTCCCCTCATGCAGTAGGTCTAGAGGCTTGGAACAACCCAAGGAGCTTTGAGACTCGTGATCGGGAATCTCATGTATACAGGTGGAAGAAAGCCCTTTATTGCTTGAAGCAAATCACCTCGGGCGTAATATGAGAGGATTGATAGCTGTCTAATGTAGCTGAGATTCACTAGGAGTGAAACCGATCCAAAACCATTACTCGAAGGTTGTGGATGATAAACCTCTCGTACCGGCACGTATGTCTGACAGGTGTAGACCCTCTCATTTATAGGAGACAGAGGGAGTTGGATTCTGAATGTGGAAAGATAAGTTGCAAGCCTGTGACTACCTCGAGGATCTTAACTTTCAAGAAGTTATATGGTAGTGATGTCGGACCTGATTTGGGAATGCCTTTGAAATTCATAAACTCATTCGCATTGATGTTCTTGGAGAACCTCCGTTCGGACATATGTGTTGCAGTTAGCATGGTGAGCTCATATTTGGTTGAGCCTCACTGGATTGGTGCCAAGAATCTTCTGAGATATCTTCAGGGGCACAATCTCTCATGGATTGAGATACACTGCCGAAAATATGAAACCACATGATTATTCGAATGATGAGTGGGCAGGCAGTGTGGAGGATCACTAGAGCACTTTTCAGTGTTGGTTCTCTTTGGATTCTACTTCGATGCAGGAAGCAGAAGTCAGTCACTATAAGCACCGCCAAGACTGAATACATGGCTACGAGTATGATCTCGTATGAAGCTGCATGGTTGCAGAATTTCTTATGTTAGCTGTTTTTCTCTGTGACAACCAGAGGTGTGATTCGATTATTGATGAATCCTGTATTCGACAATTGATCTAGCATATAGACATCAGATACTGCCTTATCTGGGATATGGAAAGTCGATGAGCAAGGAGGCTCCATCACACTGAGATGATATATAGGTCGCTAAAGCCCTGGGGAAAGATCAAATTTGTGATTTTCCCGAATGACTTGGAGTCATCAAGAGACCTTTGTAAAAGGGTCCTGCATGTTGCATACATTGAGCTCTGGGAGCTCTGGGGGGCTTGCAGTTCTACTAGAGCAACATACGACCACAGGGTGACTCACCCTCCCTTGGTGGTGCGCACTGGAACAAGATGATTTGATCTCTTGTGGGACAAGATGATTCGCTCTCTTGTGGAACAAGATGATTTGCTCTCTTGTGTAGCAGGATTGATGTGTTCTCCTGTGAGGCCTGGATTGATGTGTTCTCCATGGCAGCCTGGATTGATGTGTTCTCCGTGGCAATTGTAGCAGGATTGATGTGTTCTCCTATGAGGACAGGATTGATTAAGTTCTCCTGTCGAGGAATCCTACCCATGCAGTCTGGGACTCATGAGAAGTACCTCTCATCTGATCAATGAGCAGGGAAATGAAGTTAGGGACCATAGTAGTACCGATGGACGCATCATTGTATCTACCGTACTCCCTACACTAGGATGTCCTCCATTGATCTGGGATCAATGATACTGGTCTGGGACCAGTGGTAGGAGTTGTACATACTATGCCGCTGACTTCGGGTTGGTTGAGACTGGTCTGGGACCAGTGTTACATACTCCGAGACTGACTTCGTGTCAGTGCAGGACTGGTCTGGGACCAGTGAGAGTCGTACATACTATGACGCTGAATTCGGGTCGGTTGAGACTGGTCTGGGACCAGTAGTACACTCTCTGAGCCTGCGATACTGGCCTGGGACCAGTGGTAGGAGTTGTACATACTATGACGCTGACTTCGGGTCGGCTGAGACTGGTCTAGGACCAGCGGTACATACTTCGAGACTGAATTCGTGTCAGTGCAGGACTGGTCAGGGACCAGTGAGAGTCGTACATACTATGACGCTGACTTCAGGTCGGTTGAGACTGGTCTGGGACCAGTAGTACACTCTCTGAGCCTGCAATACTGGTATGGGACCAGTGGTAGGAGTTGTACGTACTATGACGCTGACTTCGGGTCGGCTGAGACTAGTCTGGGACCAGTGGTACATACTCTGAGACTGACTTCGTGTCAGTGCAGTACTGGTCTAGGACCAGTGAGAGTGGTACATACTATGACGTTGACTTCGAGTCCGCTGAGACTGGTCTGGGACCAGTGGTACACTCTCAGAGACTGCGATACTGGTCTGGGACCAGTAGTAGGAGTGGTACCTATTATGACGCTGACTTTAGGTCGGTTGAGACTGGTCTGGGACCATTGGTACGCACTCTGACTCTGACTTCGGGTCAGTGGAGAATGGTATGAGACATTCTCAATCAATTCTTCTTCTTCATAGTTCAGCAAAGCTGAGCAGAGCAGAGCTAGCAGAACCAGCAGCGTTGAGCAGAGCTGAGCAGAACAGAGCTAGCAGAGCCAACAGAGCTAAGAAGAGAAGAGCTAGCAGAGCCAGCAGAGCTTAGCAGAGTAGAGCTAGCAGAGCCAGCAGAGCTGAGCAGAGCAGAGCTAGCAGAGCCAGCAGAGCTAAGCAGAGCCAGCAGCACTGAGCAGAGCAGAGCTAGCAGAGCCAGCAGAGCTAAGCAGAGCAGAGCTAGCAGAGCCAGTAGAGCTGAGCAGAGTAGAGCTAGCAGAGCCAGCAGAGCTGAGCAGAGCAGAGCTAGCAAAGCCAGCAGAGCTGAGTAGAGCAGAGTAGAGCAGAGCCAGTAGGGTTGAGCAAAGTTGGGCAGAATAGTGCAGGGCACTGATGGCAGAGATAGTACAATTAGACTTATGGATCAATGGATGGAGTTCTCCCTAGTTGAGAGGGAGTGTTAAATTGGAAACTAGGGCCAAACTCCATGTGAGTTAGCTTATTTATGGTAGCTGATATTTTTATTGGATCCCTCTCGTCGATAGGTGTAGGATTGATCCAAAGATCATCCAATTCCGATAAGTATTTATGGAGATATGAATTTATTTTGTCTATGTAATTATTATCAAGCCGACTAGCTCTTATGTAGGCTCTAGAAGCCCAACCGACGTGTCTATTCATCATCCTCGTTTTAGTATAAATGGATGAGTATTTGATGTCATTTGAACCTGTATTCTTGAGTGATCTCCTCCTCTCCACATCTTGGGTTTTTGGAGGAGTGAGACACCAAGAGTAACATGCTTATACTTGGATGATGCCCTAGCTATATACGCAGCAAACCTGTTACATGCACAACATGCCCTATACTCTACATGTAGGCATACAACGCAGCTAATATGGATCTATACGCAGTTATGAATCCAGCATAATGAAGCAAAGCAACGCAGTCAATTACTTATACTGTACATGGAAGACCTCTCACGCTGTATATGTATACGCTGTCTCACGCTGTATATAAAGACACTGTCTCACGCTGTATATGAACACGCTGCTCTCATACACTATATGGAAGACTGGATATGCTGTATGTGAAGACATGAAAACGCAGTCATGGAGACATGGAAAACGCTGTACATGGTGACATATAAAACGCAGTCTATATATGAAACCGCAGCAATACATGAAGCCGCAGTCAATAAACGTAGTCTATATATGAAACCGCAGCAAATACATGAAGCCACAGTCAATAGACACAGTCTATATATGAAACCGCAGCAAATACGAAGCCACAATCAATGCACGAAGCCGCAGTCAATATATGAAGCCACAACCAACGCATGAAGCCACACTCATGGTTGTAAAGTCGCAGTAAGGGTCACGAAGCCTAGCTGCAGTCATTTCTTGTGAGGAGGTTTGGAAGGGAGACCTGTAGCTAAAGGAGCCCTGTGCATGAGAGGAACAAATCCGCACCATGTATAGATACACATTCAATACACAGTCAATGAAAAGCTGTGATGAGGGTTTCAAGCAATGCCATGTGCTGCTTTAATAATGACAGTAATAGCTACATTCTCAACATATTAACGCAGTCAATGAGAAGCTGTGATGATCAGTGACAAAGTCATGATCTAGATCACCTCTGGGGTAATTTCAGGGACTGTCATGGTGCAGCAATGATGATAACAGCAGTACTGAAGATATCAGTGATGAAGTACAACACAGGGCAGTATGATGAGATTATGGACATCATGATGTATGTGCTGTATGATCATGAGTAGCATGATGGTGCTACATGGTAAGGTGCTGCAAATGGACGAGATGTAGCACGATGATAGGTGAAGGAGTCAACCTGAAGAATCAATTGAAGTAGAATGTCTTCAACTGATCTCATCGTTATAGGAGATGATCTATGATCAGATCTAAATAAGTCAAAGTGTTGACTTCTGTTGAAAATGTACTCTCTCTCTCTTTCTCTGCTGAACTTTGAAGATAAAAGAAGATTTGATCAAAGGGTTTCCCCACACATTGTGGGGTTTGTCCCTGGCTCGCGCCATATCTTGTGTCCTCTTGCCTTGGCTTGTCTTCTGCGATTTATATTTATGTTCTATCTGCAGTTTATCTTAATGCTGATGTGATTACTAACTATGAAAATTTAAATAAATTGCTCTAGCATAGAACATACCCAAAACTTAACAATCAATGATTGTGAAAATCTCATGCACAGCTATAGTCACAACTGATAGTAGTCTCACCCTTTCGCCCACCTCTAACACTTGTCTCCACTTAACTGTCCATGCACTGAGTTAACTGATGTATTCTTTAGTTGATTTATGAGTTAATAATTAGTGAATTAATTAATAGTTGATTCACATCACTGATCACTAGTGTATTTGGCAGTTAGACTAAATACAACTAGTTCAACTAAGTCAAACTAAATAGAGCTCCATCAACTCCTCAATCAACTCCACCAAACTCAATCACTTGAGTTCTAACTGAAGTCCATCATGCAATAGCTCAACTAACCCATAGGAAAAGCATATTTCCTTCTGGAAGTTGCATGTGCCACATCCGTAGCTCGAATTGAAGTGTTGCAAGAGGATAAGATAATGTTTATAGTCCAAATATTATTAAGAGCTAATAATATTCGATTGTTCTATTTTTTGACTGGCAGTCTAAAAATAGACTCTGCCCATATGTTTAAAAATAGAGTTCCATCTATTTTTAGCAACATGACCAATCATCCATAAATAGCATCCTGCAACTCATAGACCATGATCCATATGTCTAAAAATAGACTTTGCGCGAAAAATAGCCTGTGGGCCCACTTAGTGAAGGCGACTTATTTTCACTAAGCTCCATCATCTTGTTGCATTTTCAACATTATTTCACAATCATGTGGCTCTTAAGTAAAACACACACACACACACACACACAAAGCGACAATGGCAACACTTTATAAATTAATGATGAAGCACTCCATGTATACCCACCCAGTTGAAGAATTATTTACATAAATGAGTCTCATTCATTTTATATGACACACAAAACATATATGTATATAAAGGAGCAAACATATCAATGTTGTTGGGAAATATTAAGGGTATAACTCCTACTGGAAAATTTCACTGAAATGCTTCACAAATTATATGGATCGGACTATGGGATATTTGTTTCCATATATTATAGTTACAAACTTCACATTCAAAGTCATGTGCTTATGGTGCCAGTTCTATGTGCCAAATTAGTTAATAATGGGGGCTTGATACAATTATGAGGAGTGTTCACGGTTGATATTTTTTCAGGAAAATATTGATCCTGGGATTCGACACATTGTTCAATATAACTCTATTTTGTTTGATAGTTGTATCAATTTAAATTGAAGGATGAATTGGCGAAACACATAGGTTGGGTTGAATAACATGATTGGTTTTGTTCACCTCATTATGAGCCTGATTGTAGTGACTCATTTTCCATGTCAATCGCACTAGTTATAGCATAAATATCTATTAAATGTCCTCATCCTCCTTGATGGTGTTATTCCTCACCTACCTTCCCCATAACGCTAGCTCAAACCCCCCCTTTCCCATTGTTACAAGAAATAGAATGGGATGGGAAACTACTCTAGAAATAAGACAGGATGGGAAATCACGTTTTATATGGGTGTTCTCATTTTCACTGGTGGGAAACTGGTTTATATCGATTCCGATCATTTCCCACAACATATTATGCAAAAACATTTATCCATTTTCGCTGGAACTTTTTCGTTCTACCTATATTTATTCCTCCTTTTCTCCATTTCCTTTCTTAACCAATGTTAATTCCCATTTCAAAAACAACAATTTCCTTTTCAAGTTGTGTTTTCTAGTTGTGCATGCGAGCTAGCGGTTGTGACTGCTCATAAAGCAAGGTTTAAGGATGATCTAAGTTGGAAAGGAGCGTAGATTCATCATTCAGCAGACATCTGTAAATCAAGGTTTAAGGACGATTTAAGCTTGGAGAGGAGCACATTCACCATAATTCATAACAAACTGGATTTGTTTGCGAATTCCCAATTTCCTGGTATGTTTTCATATTATGTCAATGAATGTTAAATAGTAACATACCTCGTTAGCATTTAATATATTCTTAAAATACTGTTACGTTGAGTCTACACACATGTCCATCAATTGAATTAGTTCATATAAAGTTATTTATTCTATGTTGACCGAGGCATCTATATATATATATATATATATATATATATATATATATATATAGACACACACACACACACACACATATATTCACAGGAATTAACAATTTGACTGTAAATTCTTATCTGGGGCAATATATCCATATGTTCCAGCAACCCCTGACATTACATTCTTCTGACCCAGCTTCTCTACAATTTTGTATAAACCAAAATCAACAATATGGGTCTCCAATTCAGAATCCAACAATAAATTATATGATTTAGCATCCCTATATATTATTTGAGGCAAACAACCATGATGCAGGTAGGACATTCCCTTAGTAGCACCAAAATCAATCTTATAATGAGTAGGCCAATCCAACATTTCCCCTTGAGAAATATGAAGTCTTTCATACAAGCTCCCATTTGGCATGTATTGATACACTAACATATTAGAATCTAAACCAGATATGTAGCAAAAAAACTTTACAATATTGGCATGCCTAATCTTTCTGAAAGTCTCCACCTCTACTTGAAATCCCTTTTCTTGGGAAGACTAGAGTTTCATGTTGTTCCATATCTTTTTCACAACAACAATATTATCATTTCCCATTGTTTCCTTGTACACTTTGACTGCGCCTCCACTTCCAATAACATTATCTTCTGTGAATCTCTTCAGAATGTTTGACTCATCAAATTCTACCCTATGAAAGGCTGAGAGATTCCATGACTCTGTATTTGTTTTAACCCGAGAAAATTTCTTGTATGTCTTATACAAGAAACCTATACCAATCAAGCAGAGTACTACTATCACAACAATAACCAAAATCAATACCCTATATAGATGGCTTGTAGATCTGCCTTTTTGCTGGAAACATGAAGGTAGCAATAATGGTATGTTAATGACAATACTGGTGTGTTAATGAAAATCTGTATTCCATCGCTTGGGCTAGAGATGGCATGTTAATGGAAATTTGTATTACAACGCTTTTTAAATTGTATTTCGTATGGAAGCCAATAATCAAACTTGTTTTTTGTTAGTGTTGCATTTTGTGCTTTATGAAATTGTTATCAAATGAAATGCTTGTGTAGTTATAGTAATTAATTTTTTACACTTTGATTTTTCAAAAAAACCCCAATAACCCAAATCAAATATCAGAGGGCTTATTTATTTATTTTTTGTATTGTTCCTTTTGCTAAATACTAAATTACATAGAAAGAGACTTTGTATAAGAGAGGATGAGTTTTCATTTTAAACCATGAATGTGTAACTAGAGCTTACACAACAAACTTCAACAAATTTTAAGTTCAAAAAATTTTAAATTAAAGTGATTTAACTTGGAATTCCACTAAACTAACGAAAAAAAGATTTGTTAACAAGAAGTTATGAAGTTATGAAATCTGATGAAATCTGATGCTTTACTTGAGTTTTGTCCTTAATAAAATTTACTTGAATTTGAACTTACATTTAGTTCAACAAGATATCTACCAAGCTATTCTGATATATTTAAAAACTTACATTTAGTTCAACAAGATATCTACCAAGCTATTCTGATATATTTAAAAAAAATAAAAATTATGAATAAATTTTATTCATAGTATTTTTGAGTCAATATTTACCATTCTTAAAAAGTCAAATACATTATTTGATCTTAAGAAAACCCACTGCAGTTTACATAGAATTAGAATTTTTATTAATTAATTTAAATATAGAGTTTTATAAGGTCTTTTAATTCTCAAATTAATTTTAAATATGCCATGTCATTATTTTATTAAAAAAATCCATCACAGTGTACATAGAATCAATTTTTTTTATTTATTAAGGTAAATATAGAGTTAAGTGCAAATGCCTATGACCGTTCTTTTTCGTGGCCATGGGAGACCGGATGGGAAAACATCGTTTTCTACTATCATTTGAAAAAATAAATTAATACACTTTTGTTGCTCAACTGGTCTCACAAAGGCCAACATGGATGATGACATGGAGCAGGGTGTTCATGGAGAAGGGGTTTGACCATAGAGACCTCTTTAGTATGCTCGACAATTCAATTCTAAGAAAATTTTAATTTATTTTTAATACGAAGTGCACCCCAATCCTATAACACCTGGAGAAATATAATGTTGTAATTTTAGGTACGCACTGTGAACAATATCTACAACTAAAATTGAGGTCAAAGTGGGTGAAGTTCTTATTTTGTTTACCCGTATCTAAAATCTATCATTTGAATCTTACGTGATAAAGATGCTGCTAAAAGCGACAATGAGTAGCCAACACTAAAAGCATTTGAGAGGCTTACCCCTCTAGTCCAAGAGTGAACTAGAGCCTTAAATGGGGGATATTTTTCAGCCTCTAGAGAATTCCTTAGCATAGTTCCCTAGCCATGAACATTTTGATGAAAAACATTTGAACTGATGTTTTTCATGGAGAGCAAAGTTGCATAATTTATTTCCTTGGGGAATGAAAATGTGTGTCTTAGTTCCTTTAATTTAAATCATTTGGATAGTCATAGATTTCTCAGCCTTCACAATTGTTTTAGTTTAATTTTTTTAAGTACTCAAACATTCATCAGTTACAATTTCTCTAGTTCTAGTTATATGGACAGTTATATATTTCTCGGCATTCACAAAATTACTTTAGTTTAACTCATCTGGACAATATCTTTTTTTTTTCAAATACACATAAATTCAGCCTTCACAATTGTTAATTACTTAATTAATGTTTATGTTTCAAATTTATGTTAAAATTTGGTAGGCACAATTTTTTCCAGCCATAAAGATCAAATAACAATAATAGACAAAACACCATAAATGAGAGTGAACAATGATTGAATAATAGGAACTACTTATAAAGATATAGTGTAAATATATTTTTCTAGTACCACTAATGGACTTTTCTTTTTTTTAATCTTGAAGCTGAAAATAATTAATAGAATTACACTTATTACATATTACATTGTAAAATCTAAGTATAGTAATGAAATTTAACAGTTTTAAATTTAATTTTACATTAAATTTATGAAATTATGATTGCTCTAGGAGTATAGTCCCTTATGAAATACAATAAACTATGCATGTGAATAAATTTATTTCTTTAAACTCCTTGTTAATTGCACTTTTCTAATTAAGTGTTAGTTTTTTTTTTTTTTTTTTTCTCTTTTTACTTATTTTTCAAATATAAACCGTGCAGATTAGATTTGGTTATGGCAGAGAATTATCTATTCTTTATTCTGCTCATGTCCCATTATAGTGTAAGAAAGTTCACCAACTTCACAAAGTAAACCACCACTTTCCCAACATAAATCTTCCACGGTAGCATAAAAAATAATTCAAAGCAAAGAATATCAAAAAGCAAAAAGGCCTTTGAAGCAAGGTTATGGGCGACCGTGAAGTGAACTAAATCTTATAGTGGAGGAGCAAATGGATCAACTAGTTCAAAGGCTTGGTTTTTCCCTTATTGTAAAAATCAGAAATCAAGGAGTGTAGCAAGAGTTTGATGGCATTTACTTGGAATGGGAAAAAAATAACAAACAACTATATGTATGAGTGTATCTAACATAGAGAAAGAATCTCTACATAAACAATTTAATGAACTTGAAAACTTGAGACATATTGTTGAAGGTTCAATTCAAACCAACAACAATCCTAGTGGATTGTTAGTTGGTGGTCAACACTCTTATTCTCAACATCAAGTTTCAGTTTCCGACCTTGAAAACTTATGGGATGTATAA
Organism: Pinus tabuliformis; assembly: GCA_031772625.1. Lineage (NCBI taxonomy): Eukaryota > Viridiplantae > Streptophyta > Pinopsida > Pinales > Pinaceae > Pinus > Pinus tabuliformis. Next base: position 41,353,844 of record CM062814.1, on the reverse strand, counting down.
GGGAGGGGAAATATTGATGCATCCATTGGAAGATTTTTTTCGCAAATGGCATATCTTTCAATGTTTGTAGATCTCCTCATTGAAAGGAAATGGTGAGGAATCTAGTTAACACCACCCCTAAACGTTACACACCTCCTAGTTATGAAAAGATGAGGACACCAATGTAATCTTAAGAAAGGGCTTGGGTTGAAGCTAGACTTCATGGCATTAAAGATAGTTGGAAGGAATATGAGGTCACCATTGTCTTAGATGGTTGGACAGATGTCAACCATCATCCCCTTATCAATATTTTGGTTTCTTGCCCCAAAGGAGTTATGTTCTTAAAATCCCATGATACCACAAGAAAAATAAAATATGGTCCATACCTAATGGGTCTCTTCAAAGAGGAAATAGAGGAGGTTGGAAGAGAAAACGTGGTCCAGATTATTACAGATAGTGCCTCAAACAATGTCCTTGCTAGGGGGTTTATTGAGGATGCATACCCAACAATTTTTTAGACTCCTTGTTGTGTGCACTGCATGAATTTGCTCCTGAAATATATTAATTACATTGCATGGGTTGTGAAACCTCTAAGTGAAGAAAATATGCTGCAATATTTTATTATTAATTATGCAAAATCCATAGCAATTTATAGGAAATATGAAATATTCATCTTCTTCGATGTGCTAAGACTATATTTGCATCTACATTCATCATGCTTCAATGCCTTATTAAAATGCATCAATATTTGAGAGATATGGTAATATCAATGGATTAGCAGAGATGGAAGGGCTCTCATATTGGGGATGGTCCAAAAGTTGAGGACATTATTATTGACCTTTCTTCAGAGGATTATTAGAGGAGAGTGGAGGATATTGTTATCCTCATCACACGTATTGTTTCCACCCTTTGCATATTTGATAGTGATAAATCATGCTTAGGGGATGTGTTTGAGAGTATGGATCAAAAGAGAGAGAAACTTCATGATATAATGCAAGATCAAAATTCTAGGATTGACAAAGACACTAGAAATGAAGTGTGGGAACTTAGTCTCACAAAGTGGAAAATGCTTCATATCCCTCTTCATTCAATTGCATTCTTATTTAATCCTATTTGATTTCATAAGAAACCATCTACACATGTAGAAGTGATGCAAAATTGGAAAATTTGTATAAGTAGGTGTTATAATCATCAGGATCACACTGCTTTATGACTTGATTTGGAGTACTTGAGATCACAAGACCACTTTGCAAATGAAGACTGTGCATACAATAGAGAACAACTTACCCATAGAATTTTGAATGCAATATGGTACAACGACTCCCTTGCTTCATAGGTTGGCTATCCATTTTATTTTATAGGTATGATCAGTAACAAGTACCTTTAATGTATTGATTTATTGTTTAAGAAATTAACTCTAATGTTCATTTTCTATTATTTTCCTTTTAAGATTTCAAATTTCTATTGTTAACATAATGTTAATTTTATTTTAGAGGTTACTAGTTCATCTTCATGTGAAAGAAACTGGATTGAATATGCCTTTATCCATTCATCAAAGAGGAATCACCTAGGTACAAAAAAGGCACAAGATTTGGTGTTCATACACTCAAATCTACGCTTCTTGTCCCGACAACAACTAGAGTATAAAACTAGACCCACAAGAATGTGGAATTATGGTGGTTCACAAGATGATGGAGATGATAAGCTTCCACTTGAGGTGCTACAAGACAATGTTGAATACATGCTTGATAATACCAAGAAATCTACTAACCATATTAATGCTTTTAGAATTAGGTCAAGCTTGACAAACATTCTAGAAAATGAGCTTGATAATCTAGATTATTAATTTTATTTGTCTTTTTCATATGAATTGTTAGAAGTGGCTTTAGAGATACATATATATTAAAAATATACATTTAATTATTTATATTTCAAACCTATTATTCTCATAAATGTTTGCTATTTTTTTTGGAATTAATGATTGGCTAGATTTTTGGATTTGGCAAATTATGATATCTTTCTTAAAAGTAAACCACTCTTTATGAATGTTTCTTTACAACTTCAGACGTCAAAACATTGGGATTTTATAATTAATGTTGTGGTTTATATTGTTCACCTTTAATCTTATTTTTTCTCTCTCCTCATTTCTTATAGGCAAAACCTACAAACTCTGTTTCTCGTATCGTTCTCGTTTCTCATTTCATTTCTCGTTTCTCATTTCTAGTAACATAACATCAAGCCTTACTTTGTTGGCATGTCAGTATTGGATCATGCTTAATTAGCTCACTGACATGGCAATTGAAACCCCATATTATGTCTTGGATTGTTATTTGTTGTACAACCTATACATTTCAACTTTATTATTGTATTAACTCACCATTACTATCATCACCTCATCTTTCGCCTTCATTTTCTTATTTTTACGAAGCCTTCAATGGGTCCATTATCCTCTCATTCTTGCAATTGTATTACCTAGTGAAGGAATTCAATATACCCTAGCTCTAAAATAAAAAGGAAAGCTAAGGTTAAATGTTGCGGGTGGTGGTTGGATTCTCCTTTCAAGCTCATCAAAGATTCTAAGGTATTTATGCTTTGCTGGATTTCTTGTTTTATTACATTAGAAATCAGTCTTATTCTTTCCCTAGTTTACCCTTTTCCTAGTTTTGGTTGCAATCACTTGGCATGGTTGTTTCTCAAACCTAAAATGCTCTTTTGTTAACAATTATCATATAAATTTTATTTTCCAAAAAAGAAAGTTTTTTCTTTCTTGTTAAAATCTCCATCCTGATTTAACTAACCAGCGCCAATTTATTTTAGTCCTTTCATCTTAAGGCCTTGCGCACTATAGGTGTATCGCCCTTGAGGGTCACCTCGGGCACATAACACTTGTAAATCTATGTTGTTTCACTCAATTGAAAATGTTTTATACATGAATATTAATCTTTCACTATAGAGTTTTGAACTTTGTACATTTTAAATCTTGTTTTGCATAGGTTTAGGTTTTGTCGCATGGTGCACGAGTTTCAACATTAATTTTATTAAGAACTAATCAGCCCAGGAAGATACCATTTTTTTGTTAATATCTATGTAATATGAAAGGAACTTCACAGTGATGATCGTTAACTGTTAAAACCATGATCTATTATTTTAAAAAGCCCATATTGAATTATTTAGTTTCCCTAACCTTTCGCCTTTGGGAGCCTTTGTAGTAATCTCATCTTGGTAAAAAGACCATGGGTATGGTCATGTGTAAGGCCCCTATTTGTTTATTTGACTCAACAAAAAACTTTATTTGAAAACCCTTATTCATGTTAATCTACACATAGTCACATTGTTCCTCCTTGAAATCATGTATATTAACTTTATCTTATTATTAACTAATGAAACAATTAATGGAAATTGCAACCATATGTTTATATCGTTCTTGATTTTGTTTTATTTTGAATGTACTAGTTGGCCACATCAAAACATTCCTATCTATCTAACAAAAATCCCTTTTATGTGTTTATAAAAAAAAAAAAAAAACCTTGGATCTATATCTATATATTTCGATAAAATGTCAATCTAGTGCACTTGCTCAACCTCTGATTTTTCTTTATACATTTTTTCTTTATAACCCTTTCAAAGAAATAGTTTCTTTGAGTTTTTTTATGTTTTTCCACACGTTGCTTGGCATTCCACCAATGTGATCCCCTTCCCATTATATATGTATTCCTTTGTGTTGTTTTCTCAGATGATAAACTTATTTGATTAATAATGATGTCCAATTTTTTATTTATCTGTGAGTAACATTTGTAAATTCATTTCCAGTATGATATTTTTCAACAAAAATAGAGCCAGGGATAGAGGTAGGGGGGAGGAAATAGAAACTATAATTTAGGGGTGAGAAGGGATAAAAGACAAAGGGTATCAATACATTTTTATGTTGATTCACATGAACTAAGACAAGTGCTCCATGCTAGTGTCCTCAACCTCTTGGGTAAACCTAAGCCTCAACCTATGGCTCAACCACAACAACTCCTTGTTCCTCATGCATCTAGAATTATTCCTATATTGCCACACACTTTTCTCCTCTTATTGTCCCAAATAATGATGATTGGGAAGCTTCCATCCCTACACAACCTTTGCATTCAATCCAAGGTTAGTCCACTGCCTCTTTGCCTCCTCCTCCTAAAGCACATGTTTCTCACTTATAGTCCATTGCTTCATGATAGTCCACTCTCCTCATGCAACACCACAACCTTATACACCTACCAGTTAACGCCCTCATTCTTCCCATCAAGCCTCCAAACAACCTACTGTGTTTGCTAGTCCCATTGGTCAAACTTCAAAACAAGCAATCATTCCACAACCTTTTGTGAGTGACAAAAGACAAAAGTACAGGTCACTCTTTTTTATTCATCACATGGTTCCTCACACTCTGTCATGTCTCACCCTCGCCAGGAAGAGAAATAGGTAGAGTCTTCTCCATCACACAGATAGGGAAAATAGTTCATGGGTATCTATAGTTTATTTTGGTATATTTATGGATGTCGTTGAGTTATTGTTGATGATAGAATTTTTCATGATGATGTTACTTCAATTTTTTTTGGATACTTTACACTGCACATAAATGTGGATATTTACGATGATCTATTTTTTATATGGGTTTTGTTTAAAGGGAATGATTCATGATTATGCATAGAAAACTCTATTTATATAAAACACTTTATTTATTATGATGGTGCATTTGATATACATATATTGTGAATATGGAGAAACAAGGAGTATTGGGAGATAGAAGGCCTAATTGTTTATGGTCGTGATTTTATTTTTCTTTATACTATATGTGGGAAAATTTGATGAGGTGGCATGCAATTTGATTGGCTAAACATGAGATATAGATATGCTCTTTCAGATTTGGTACATTATATTATTATGGCTTTGGTTGAGAATTATGTGGGACTAAATGTTTGGTCACGTGGCTTCTCTATTTATATATTTAAAGGAAAATAAGTTGTTAAACTCAATCGAATGGAAACAAGGGTCCCACCTACTAAAGCCAATAAATAATAAATAAAAAATCAGAAAATAATTAATTAATTATTGCCTTTAGGACATCCCTCCTCATGCTTTCTAGTCAATAAGAATGAAACTAAATATAATCTTTTAAACAGGAAAACTTACCAAACTGTTTTGGATTCCTTTAAAAGGAGGAAGGATCCATGAAGGTAAAGGGGAGATAACTCTGAAGATAGGTATGCCATAGAATTCTTGCATGTCATTTTGTCCTCTAATTTTAATTTCTTATAAGTTAGAAGCTAATATTGATAGTGACAATAGTCTTATTTCACGAAGGACAGACAAATCAGGGTGACTCACTAATATTTTCAAGGAAAATTTTCAGGTATCTTGTGTTTTTTAATCTATTTATTGTTGTTTGAAGATCTGGTTACCTTTTTCCAGTGCCAACAACTATCTTTTTGTAGAAAACAAGTTGCCCATATTTATACTTGCATGAAGGATTTCAATCAGCTACCATTCGTGCTTGTTCCCTGAGCTATTATATATGATTTGATTTACATCACAATATTTTTTTTGTTAAGAATGGTCAAAAGCTTTCGCAAAAGTCTGCCTTTCAGGATTTGGATGTACTTTTTTCTTTATTAACAAAATCATCCATTGTTTTTACAACTCTATTATTTTTCATATATTTGTTTTTATTGTACGTTTTATTTCAACAATCTATCTTTGTTCATTGTTATTTATTGGAGCTTATGCTCTACAAAATTAGGGCTACCAAACCCAAATTTTGACTAGCTCACTGCTTTAATTGAATCTGATTTTCATTTTATGTTTTTACCTCTTTTTGTTTATCATCTGCTCTACTATAAATATTGTATTTCAAATGTATATGTTTTCTCTTCTTTGTTAGTATAATTTTCATATTCTTGTAATATAAACCTTTGCTAAAAACATAAAAAGACCAAAAACATTAAGTTGTAGTTCTAAATTCTAATAACACTATCTCATTTTCTCATTGTGTTAACGAGGTTCAAGGAGTTGAGTTGTTAGATTTTTAACAAACTTAAACAATCATCAACATAAGCTTCAAGTTGAATGAGATCTATTAGTATCATGTGCAAAGTCATATTGATATGCATGTCACTGATCTAAATACACCACCTCCTAAGAGAATCTCCACTCATGTCATTTCCTTATTGATTCATTGAAAAACACCATTTTACAATATATTTTTAATCTTGAATAAGGGACTTTGACATAAACTTGAACTCCTCCTTATATAGAATAACCATTTTTTAATTGTTTCCAATCAATGACATGAATTTCACTCACTGACTTGTGGAATCAATTGTTGGCTACACAATCATGGCGAAGGAGAATCTAATCCATCAAAGTCACCAAGGGATCACATGTATCTCAATCCACATGAAATGTATCCTTGTGCAGACAATTGGTCCATGAGAGACACAAATGTTATAATTAGGATTTGAACCTACATGGGGAGGAAAACAAATTTTCCTCTTAAACACTAGAGATAGACCCCATTGAAATATAGTAATTTTGACACATATGCACCATCTCCATGATGCATCGCTTTCCCATGCTTAGTCTCGAACATAGTTTTCAATATGTGACACATAATTTGTTTAGTGTAAAATACAACTATTAGAATATGTTGGCAGTAATTGTAGAACAATTGAAAGTATTTGTGCATGCATATTTCCACGACCCATAATCATGTTGATGTAAGTTTCTGGATATATGTTGTGTGCAGATTTAATGATGTCCTACATTTCAAGTAGTCTCACCACCCATCACCAGGGACTCAAGTAAAGCATAATAGATCATAAAAGAGAATTGGGTTGATTATGAAGGAAGGACTAACCAAGAGAATGTTAGTATGACCATTAAAGGGAGAAATGACTGAGTGAAAGTTAGCACCAATTTTAAAAGATTTGAGTAATTAGGAATTTAATAAAGGTGTTTGATCATTGAAAAGATAAAAAAAATTATTATCAATATACTAATCTATAAAAAATTAATTTTTATAAAAAGGTTATGAGTTTAACCTGTAATAAATACAATCACCTAAGATATATGGGATGTTTGACCACAAGGGGGTAAATTTAAGGGAGGAGAGAGAGGGGGTGGGGGCAGGCGAAAGCACTCTGGAGTGAAGAGGAGGAGGAAGGAGGAAAGTAAGAAGGAGGGGGCGGTGGGTAAAGAGGGAAAGGGAATATGTTTGGGGAAGAGGGAAGGGAAAAGAAAAAAAAAGGAAGGGTTAATGGTAGGTTGGGTTAATGATAAAGGTGGTAGATAAGAGGTTTCCACGAGTCACTCAAATTGTCCTCATTTTCACTATTGAAGATTTCAGACTTCTTTTCAATCTCCAATGCTTCACGAATAAGAAGGGTAGACTGGAAAGGGGCACGGACAAGGATTTTAGTCTAGTTGAATTTGATGAGATGCTTGTTCTTGAAGGAATTCTCAGTGTTAGATGACTTTAAAACTTGGATATGGATTTTATCAATGATGTGCTCCTTTAACCGAGCCTTAAAGAACCAACTAGTTTGGCCGATGTTGGACTTGCCACAGTAACATGGAATTGGGTAGACTCTAGGGCCAAGCATTAGAACAAGTTTATCTTTAGGATATCTGTTGACACCTAATCCGAAACGGATGAGGTGAAGCCGGACAGTCATCTAGAAGATGAACTGATCCGTTTTGTAAATGTATAAATAATAATCGTCTAATGAATAAAATCATTCAATTGTTTCTTGCGCTCATTGCTGGAGTTACCCTTGCCTGACATGGTATCAGAGCCCAGGTCCCTTAAATTAGCTATAACTCCTACCTCTGCCTCTGCGCTCTCTGACCTGAATAGTCTGCCTCTGTCATGTGTTTTATTCAGGCAATTCGCTGCCCCTCTCTGCGCTGCCTCTGACATACCTGAGCCCCTCAGTGCGGTGAGCGTGGAATGGGCTGCTGAATGTGAGCGTTTTCTTGTTGAGCGTTTCTATCACTGATTGCTCTCATTCCCTTCTGCATTCGAGTAACTGGCGACCATCACTGCGAATACCATCTTGCAAAAAAAAAAACGACCATGAGACCTTCTGTCTTCTGCTGCAGCCGAGACTGAGAAAGGCGATCTCTCGACCTGATGCGGTGATATGTTCACTGCGGCTGCCTATCTAACTTGTTCATCCACCGAAGCCTCCGAAAGAAGCTACAGAATGGTGATACCATAGCCGGGCCGATCAGACGCCTACTTCAGAAGCTCTTCTGCCTGCCTTGTAAGAACTGCGGTATCGTTTTGGAATGAAACAGTGGTATCGTTTTTTAATGAAACTGACGTATCGTTTTTCATAAAACTGCGGTATCGTTTTGGAATGAAACAGTGGTATCGTTTTTTAATGAAACTGAGGTATCGTTTTTTTATAAGCCTGCGTTTAATGCTGCGTTATTTGTAAATTGTGGTAAGAACTGACTTGCGCAGCGGAAGTGTGGAACCCATGATGTTGGTGCGAGCCCACAAGGGTCGATCTCATTGCACATCACGTATAAAGGACTGTAAACATCCAGCGTTCATTCCAGATCTCATTGCACATCACGTATAAAGGACTGTAAACATCCAGCGTTCATTCTAGCAATTCATTGTCAGACACTAGTGAGCGCCCTTGGTTTTTGCTGTGATATATTGATATATGAGTTGTTGTGATATATTGATATATGAGTTGTTGTGATATATTGATATATGAGCAGTGAGCACCCTTGGTTTTTGTTGTGAGATATTGATATATAAGCAGTGAGCGCCCTTGGTCTTTGTTGATATATTGATATATGTAAAGCAGTGAGTGCCCTTGATTTTTTTTTGAGATATTGATATATGTAAGCAGTGAGCACCCTTGGTTTTGTTGAACTGTGATATATATGTGAGCAGTAATATATATATGCTATGGAATGTTAGAAGAAAAATAAATGCATAAGGCTATTACATAAGATTTTTTTTTCCAGCAGAAGTCTTGCTGTGACATAAGAATTTTTTTTTCCCAGCAGAAATTTTCTATCAACAGAAGTTTTTGGCAGAGATAATTTTTTTTTTACAGAATGCATTCAATCATTTCAATGGTCGGAATAGTTCTCACTGGCAAGGAGAACTATCCTGAATGGTCTCGGATGGTGAAACACACCCTCATCTACAATGAGCTGTGGAAAGGTGTGTGTGTCGGAGAAGAAGACAGAGACCCTGTGCAGCCCACATCAGACAAAGAACTCGCCATTTGGGAAAACAAGAACAGCAAAGCCTTTGCATTGATCGCAGCATCTGTAAATGAGGAAGTAAGTCGTCATATTTCATCCTATTCCACTGCCTTTGAAGCTTTACAAAAGCTCAAAGAACTCTATGATACACATTCTGCACTTGAAGTTGTTCAGCTCATGATTAAACTCTTCACTCTTGAACTGAAAAATAATGATCCTCTTACTCTTGCTTCTGAAATAAAGTCTATAGTGCATGACATTAAATCCACTAAGGTTGAGCTGGATATCTCTCTTATTGCCTTTCTCAAAGCACTCTATCCTACCTACTCTAACTATCTTGAGTCTTTACAAGCAAATGGAAATCTTAAAGATATAACCTTTGACACTCTTGTGAAAAAGTTTGCTGAAAGAGAGAAAGCCTTTGGAAAGAAAACAGTCCCTGAATCTTCTGAAGAGACTGTTTGCCTTGCTCATAAAGAAAAGCAGCCTGCTCAAGATTCTACAAGAGGAAGAGGTGGACGAAGAGGAAGAGGAAGATACTTCAGAGGCAGGGGGGGCAGACATCCTCAAGCAGAAAAGGCAGATCTGCATTGCATTCGCTGCAAACGAAATGGATCACATGATGCTTCTACATGCAAGCTACCATGGGACAAAGTTGAGCAGAGAAGAAATCAGCAGAAAGGTAAAACTGATGACATAGACAAAGGTAAAGCACCTGAATCCGCTCACTATATTGAGGCACAATGTAACATTGGAGTAAATGAAGACTTGTTTAATGCTTCACTTGCTTCTTCGAAAAATGACTGGTTGCTTGATTCAGGAGCAACCTGTCATATGACTCATAGGAGAGATTTCTTTGAAGATTTCACTAACAATGTTGATGGAGCAGTATACTTTGCAGATCAGTCAAAAATCAAGCCATCGGGGCTTGGCACAATCAGGCTTAAACTGCCTGGTCTTCCAGACTTTCTTCTGGATCATGTTCTATATCTCCCACAGCTGAAGAGAAACTTGTTGTCCCTGGTCCACATCCGCCAGCAAGGTCACTCCATTCACATGTTTGATGGCAAGCTTGAGGTAAGAAAGGCATCTGACCACTCACTTGTCATGAGGGGTATAGAAGAAGAAAGACTCCTTAAACTGCAAGGAACCTCTGCTCATGCACAACATTTCTCATATATTTCTCATCATGAAGAAGGTGCACTTTCATCAAGTTTATTATGGCATGCTAGATTTGGACATTTAAACTATGATAGTCTCCGCTTGTTGAAGAAAAATGGTGTTGCTGGTTTGCCTACAATTCCTAGAAAACATAAACAATGTGATGCTTGCATTCTAGGAAAGCATAGCAAACAGTCTTTTCATGATTCACATTCAAGAGCACATAGGAAGCTTGAACTTATTCATTCAGATTTATGTGGTCCAATGCCTGTTCCTTCTGCAAATGGAAATAAATATATCATGACATTTATTGATGATTACACCAGAATGTGTTGGGTTTACTTATTGAAGAACAAATCTGATGCTTTTCAAACATTTAAGAATTTTCATAAGTGGATTGAAAATGATGCACAATCTCATATTGGGTCTATTCGCACTGATAATGGAAAAGAATATACATCAAATGAATTTGAACACTATCTTCGCCAACATGGGATTAAACATCAAACAACTGTGCCTTATAATCCTCAACAGAATGGTGTAGCTGAAAGAATGAACAGAACAATTTTGAATATGGTACGATCCATGCTTTTCTTCAAAAATGTAAAGACAATGTTTTGGGCTGATGCTGTTCTATGTGCTGCATATATAAAGAATAGATGTCCATCTAGTACTATAAGAAACAAGACTCCTTATGAATTATGGTATGGACATGTTCCTTCGGTAAAACATCTCAGGATATTTGGTTCCACCTGTTATGCTTTAATACCAAAGGTACATAGAAACAAACTTGGTGCTAGAAGTCGCAAGTGTATCTTCCTGGGGTATTCAAACACATCTAAAGCATACCGCCTTTATGATGAAGTAAATAAAAAGTTTGTTTTATCTAGAGATGTCATTTTTCTTGAATCATCCAAATCTGACAGTGTTGTTGAGCGGCAACTTGATCGCTTGGATAGATTCACAAAACCGAAATCATTTCAAGAGTTTGATAATCAGATTCCACATCTTGAAGGGGGGATTCCTATACTAGATCAACATGTGGAATCTTCTTCTGAAGAACAATCTCCCCTGCATGACACTCCAACAACGGATGATGCTTTAAGTGATGTAATTGATAGAATTGGGAGACTCAATCTTGATTCAGACCCAACTCAATCAACAGAACAGCCTGGACCATCTCAGAAAGGTCCCCAAAATGGCTGAGAAAGACACTTGAAATCGTTCATCCTGATGAAATTGGAAAAATAGGAACCAGAAATTCAAACCAACAAGATGGAGGTGATGTAGATAATTCTAATTTAGCTGTTGATGTGGATGTTACTTATGATTGTGAATTGAACTTGTCTACAGATTTTGAACCAACTTCCTTCAAAGAAGTTGCTTCTCATGATGAATGGAAAGAAGCGATGCGGAAGGAGTATGATGCCCTCATAAAGAATGGCACTTGGAAGCTGGTTGATCCTCCATTTGGAACCAAACCAATTGGCTGCAAGTGGGTCTACAAGAACAAGTACAAAGCTGATGGCTCACTTGACAAGCACAAAGCTAGGCTTGTGGCAAAAGGATTTGCATAGAAGGAAGGGGTCGATTATGAGGAAACTTTTGCTCCCACAGCAAAATGGGCCACCATCCGGACACTCTTTGCACTAGCTGCTCAGAACGGTTGGAAAGTCCATCAAATGGATGTAAAAACTACATTCTTGAATGGAGATCTAAAAGAGAATGTTTTTATGTCCCAACCTGAAGGATTTGCTGTGAAAGGACATGAACACAAAGTATGCAAACTTGTGAAGTCCTTGTATGGCCTCAAACAAGCACCACGAGCCTGGTATGAAAAACTAACTGAGCATCTTCTGAAACTCAACTTCAAACATTTTGATCTTGATGATGCAACTTTATTTGTCAAGAAAGTTGGCAAAACAGTTGTATATATTGTGGTATATGTAGATGATCTTTTAATGACAGGGAACAATGAAAGCTATATTGCATCCATAAAGAAAGAATTAGGAAATTTTTTTGAAATGACTGATTTGGGCTATGTTCATTACTATCTTGGCATTGAAGTAACCCAACGTCCAAAGTCCATATTTCTTTCTCAAAAGAAATACATTGGAGATTTGTTAAACAGATTTGGCATGACAGAGTGCAATCCCCTTTCTACTCCAATGGAACAAAACTTGAAGCTCACATCTACTGAAGGAAAGGAATTTGAGGATGCAACAAAGTATAGACAGCTTGTAGGAAGTCTCATCTACCTCACTACTACCAGACCAGACATTTCATTTGCTGTTGGAATCCTCTCCAGATTTATGCAAAAGCCTTGTGAGGGACATTGGTATGCTGCAAAAAGAGTTCTAAGGTACTTGAAGGGAACTCAAGACCTTGGAATCAAGTATACACAGGTGGACGACTTCAACTTGATTGGATACTCTGATTGAGACTTCGATGGAGACAAAGAAACTGGGGTATCTACTTCAGGATATGTTATGAGTCTTGGATCGGGAGCTGTCTCCTGGAGATCACGCAAACAATCAGTACCAGCAGATTCCACAACAGAAGCAGAATACGTGGCAGCAGCTGAAGCAACAAAAGAAATTGTGTGGCTCAGGAAAATTCTTGAAGATTTGCAATTAAAACAAATACAATCTACTCCACTCATGATTGATAACACCTCTGCAATAAAGTTGGCCAAGAACCCAAAGTTCCATGATCGTACTAAGCACATCAATACTAAATATCATCTGATCCGACATCATGTTGAGGCCAAAACAATCCATCTCCGTCATTGTTCCACAAACGAGCAAATTGCAGACATCTTCACCAAAGCGCTTGGAAGAGAAAAGCTTGAAAGATTCAGAATGATGCTTGGACTCACCAACATCCCTTCAGATTAAGGGGGGGAATGTTGACACCTAATCTGAAACGGATGAGGTGAAGCCGGACAGTCATCTAGAAGATGAACTGATCCGTTTTGTAAATGTATAAATAATAATCGTCTAATGAATAAAATCATTCAATTGTTTCTTGCGCTCATTGCTGGAGTTACCCTGGCCTGACAATATCTAAATAAATATTTGAAGTTATTGTTGGGTTTAAATAATGCTTTAGTGTTATTTTTAGCTAAGAATGTAGAGATGATATCAGTGGTGCATTTTATGTAATGAAGAAAAATTAGAGCCCTGGGTAGCCTTGGGTGGGGACAGCGGTTCTTTGGGGCAGGAATGAGAGCAGACAAAATTAAAGGCTTTGCTAATTTGGGAAGGAGAGTAACAATTCTTAATGAGGGCTTTGGTTAATGAAAGAATCAAGGGTACCAACGAAGGGTGCTTTGATTCTTTCACCTAACCCAAACCCTCATTAAGAATGGTTACTCTTCTTCCAAATCAGCAAAGCCTTTAATTCTACATGTGCTCATCCTCGCCCCAAAGAGCCCCTTCCCCCACCTAGAGATCTAATTTATCTTCCTTATATAAAAGGCGCATTTCATATCATCTCTAAATTCTTAGCTAAAAAGAACATTAAAACATTATTGAAACCCAACAAAACCTTAAAACATTTATTTAGATCTCCTAAAAATAAACTTGATCCAATGCTTGACCTTGGAGTCTACCAAATTCCATGTTCCTATGGGAAGTCCTACATCATCCAAACTAGTAGACCTCCTTTAAGGCTCGGATAAAGGAGCACATTCCTGATATAACCCACAACTGAGCTTTGAAGTTAGTTCTTGTGGAGCATTTCTTCAAGACCAAGCACCTTAACAACTTCGACTAGAATAAAATCCTTGCCCCTGTCCATTTCTAGTCTACCCACCTTATTTGTGAAGCAGTGGAGATTGAAAATAACCATGAAAAATTCAATATGGAAGATGTGTACAAGATGAGTGACTCGTGGTAACCTTTTATATACAACCCTTTTCATTAACCCAACTAGTCATTAATCCTTCTTTTTTCTTGTTTTTCCCTTCCCTATTCCCCTGAACTTGGTCCCTTCCCCCTTCGCTGCCATGCCCACCACTCCCCCACCTCTCCTTTCTATCCTCTTTCCTCCCCCTCCTGCCTTTGGATTGCATTCGTTGGCCCCCTCCACCTCGTTCCTCTCTCTCCTCCCTTAAATTTACCCCCTCATGGTTAAACATCCAATATATCTTAAGTGCTCGTATTTATTGTTCATTAAACTCATAACCTTTTTATTAAAAGTACATTTTTTTTTAAATTCTTATATTAACAATCATTTTGTTAAATGTTTTCAATAAATTATATTTTCGTTTTTTACAATTTATTTCATTTATAATTATTTATTTTATTATTATTATTATTATTAATCCTTTTCTATTTAAAAAATAATAATAATAAATATAAATTCTTAAGAAATTTTATGTTTTCAATAATTTTTATTTTCATTTCTAACCATTTATTTTATTTTATTATCATTCTTAATCATTTTAACCATAGTCATTTTTTATTCGGTTAACAAAATTAATAACTCTTTTTTCAATTCATATCAATTTAATTTAATTTAATTTAATTAATTAATTAATTAATCATTTTATTTTAATTCATAGTTCAAATTTTATTTTACTTATCATTTTATTATTATTATTATATTCTTTTATCATTTTTATTTTTATTATTATTATTAGTAACTTCTTAAAAAGGGTAAGAAAACAGTTCTCTTCATTTTTCTCAAAAATAAAATTATTTTATTTATTTATTGATGCTTAAATTATGATCAAAAATTTATTTATTCTTAAATTATGATCACAATTATTTTTATTTAGTCTTATTTTAGGTTTAAAATTCTTTCTATAATTCTATTTTTAAATTATGGTCAGACCTTTTTATTAAATTCATAATTACTTAAATTAACGTTCACTTGGTCATTTATCCCTTTAATGTTTATATTAACTTTCTCTTAGTTAATTCTTCCTTATAATCAATCTAGTATTCTTTTATGATATATTATGTTTTACTTGAGTTCTTGATAATGAGTAATAAAATTACTCTAAACATAGGAGTCCTTTTGAGTTGAGAGTTGCTGCTATAAGGTTATACGAGAATGTAATTGCAAAGTTAAAGAGCAATGAGGGGTGGTCGAAAGATATTGTCTATAATATTGGAGTTAAACAAGGTTGCCCCCTCTCCCCTACCCTGTTTGGCATTTACATCGACAAGCTAGAAGGTTGTTTAGAAGAAGCAGGATGTGCTGGCACGATCTTAGCTTGGATAGTCATCATCCTTCTCTACGCTGACAATATTGTTCTTCTTGCAAGGTGTCCATATGATCTTGATAAGCAACTTATACTTCTTAAGTATTTCTGCTCTACCATGGGTATGATTGTTAACATTGAGAAAACATGATTATCAAATCCAAGAATGACACTTATGCTAATTTTATGTATGACAATAATAACTTGGAGGAAGTGTCTTCCTACAAGTACCTAGGAATTGATATTCATCACAAGCTCAACTGGAACTATAGCATTGAGAAAAGCATTAATGGGGGATGGAAAGCTTATTTTGGTCTTGAAAATAATTGTGAAACGACAAACCTCGTAACATGGGATAGAAAGAAGTTCCTCTTTGAAACTTTGGTCATTCCGGTTTTCTTATATGGATGTGAGGTTTGGGGTTGTAGCATCTCTAGAGAATCCTGGAGAAAGATTGAGCAAATCCAGAAGCGTTTTATAACGTATAACCTCAAAATTAAAAGCAACACACCCTATCCTATTCTCCTTATAGAAGTGGGTCTTTCCCCTATCGAGAGCCTAGCTATGACTAGGCTTCTGTCGTACAAGCACAAACTCAATAACCTAGGAGACCATAGACTTCCTAAGCTAGCTTTAAATTCCAGCCAAAACCACCTAAGGCTCAAACGAGGTTGGTATAAAGACACCAGGGCTTGGTTAAACCATTGGGAGATCGACGAGAATGTTGCATTGCAAAAAATTAATAACATTAAAAATATTGTTACTTCTAAGTTCAAAGAAAAAATGTGGTGTGAGGAAGATTTAGCAACCAAAAGAAAATTAAGATATTATAAGGAGGTCATCAAGCCCACCCTAGAAGATCAAAAGTATCTCTCTATTTTAACTAGCTCAAAGAAGAAAATTAGTATAACCAAGATTAGAACGAATTCTCATGAGCTCCATAGTGAAACAGGTCGTTCGGCAGTGCCTAAAACACCATGGATGGAAAGGTTTTGCCATCTCTGTGACAATACAAACAGCGAGGATGAAAATCACTTCCTCTTAAAGTGCCCCGCGTACAACCACATTAGATCTCAGTGTCAAAATCTTTGTTGCAATACTGACCTTCCTAGCCTTTTACATTGTCAAAATTAGTGTGAGCTTGGGAGGCTTCTCTCCAAGCTTTTTGAGCAAAAGAATAAAATCTTAAATCAAACTAAATAATTCGTTTCTTTAGGTCTAATAGACCAAAGTTTGATCTCAGTGAACGTTAACCATCATGATCATCATCATTAAATCTATATATAACATATATCTAAAAATTTACATTAACACCACTGAAAATAATATCGTAAAAAATAAAAATCATCATATCCATTATCACTTACATAGAAGTGATAATCCTTCAATATTATTGTACTTGTGAAATAATTACATAGAAGTGATAATCCTTCAATATTATTGTACTTGTGAAATAAAAGTTTATGTTATTTATTGTTTTTTAATCTTATTTGGTCAATAAAAAATATAATTCTTAACGAAATCTACAGGTAACAATATGATACTAGATATCTTTATATATTCTAAATTATTAGTCTTGCTCTATTAGATATAATGTTAGATACTTCTGAAAAATATATTAATAAAATGATAAACTCACACTTAGTGACACAAAAATTAAGGTATAAGTTAATTATTACCTTTAAAATAATTTTAAGTATAATTTAAATGAATATACCCATCAAGAACACATGTAGTGTTTCTAAATAACTCATACATGGTGACACAAAAATTAAGGCATAAGTTAATTATTACCTTTAAAATAATTTTAAGTATAATTTAAACGAATATACCCATCAAGAACACATGTAGTGTTTCTAAATTAACTCATACTTGGTGGCCAAATTATTGCATTTAAAATAATTTTAAGTATAATTTAAAAGAAGATACTCCCTTTAAGAACCCATATAGTGTTGCCAAATCTGCGCTCTTCCTTCAAGGAATTTATGGAATATAAAATTATTAAATGATATCGAGGAAAATCAATTTTATAAGTTGAAGGTCATATCCAAATGATAACAGTGTAGCAAAGAATCCAAGGTTCAAAATGATTCTATTTAATTCGTTAGGCTTCATTTAATTTAATTCAAGCTATATCATATAAAAGTTATTGATGTGAAGTTATTGCAACTCTGAAGCGAGAAGTGTGCCGTTCAAGATTATCTAGTGTTTGCTTTTCCGTCTCTCTAGGAAAATTTTGGGTTGTTAAATTTGCAGTACGGTTAGCTAAATTATATAATGATAATAACAATAATATATAGGTGATGGTTACGCATCAATATTATTTAAAATTATAAAAATCTATTAGATTAATTTTAACATATTATTATTATTAATGATTAATAATTAATATATAATTTAAATACAGATATATTTAAAAAGTTTATAATAAAAATTTTAATTATAAAAAAATATTTTTATTTATTTTATTATGAATTTTTTTAATTTGTAATTTGGTTTTATTATAATATTATGGATTAATATGATGGTTTATCAATACTATATGTCTAAAAAAATATGACTTACTTCTTTTCTTTTCTTTCTTTTTTTTTTTTTTTTTTTTTTTCCGAAGGTGGCAAAACCTATCAAACTCAGGTGTCAAACCAACAGTGAGGACAACCATCTCTGGCTGCTATCCGCGAATGTCGATTTGACTCATCACCGTTATCAAGGAAAACCACGCCACCTGTAATAACCCGCTGGTGGTCCGTAAGGGAGCAGGCTTTCACTCCTGCCAGATGCCTCTGGGTCTTGGGCCGTTAACCTTTTTCCTTACGTCCGAGGAAGACGAGCTCTTAGCCAAGCAGAAGCAGTTTTCCGGCATACTCCAGGCCGGAAATATGACTTTTTTATTATGACATTTGTTCATATATATATATTTTTTAATTAATTAATTCAACTAAAAAAGGTAAAGAGCATAAATATTTTGGAGATAAATCTCAGTCTTTAATTTATGGATACTACTATATTTTGGGGAGGTTAAATCTCCACCATCTGTCTAACAATTATTGATAATTAAATTAAAATTCTAGAATCTCTATTCCAAAATAAACATGCTTATTGACATAATAAAAAAAAAATGTGTAAAATATAAAATAAAAATAAACATGCCTATTAGCATAATAAAAAGAATAGTATAAAATATAAAATAAAATTTAAAACAAAATATCACTGTATATTTGTAATTTTAAATTTAGATGTTAAAATAGTTAAATTATCAAGCTATACATAATATTGTTATTATATCTTTGCCATAGAAATTTAGTTATTAAAATTTAAAAGTATTATAGTAGTGTTAGATAAAGTTGATTTTCATATACAGTGTAGATTAGTTGGTTTGAATGGGGTTTAGGCCCTGTCTAGTCTAAGGTTCATATACACTGTCCCAAGGAGTGTCCAAACTTGATCTAATGTTGCACAATAATAACTACACTAACCCTAGAATATGTTGAGTTCATAATATATATGGTCTAAAAATTTTACACTCAATTTTGAAACTATGTGAACGCTATTCTTTTCTTGATAAAAGAACATTAATCTTCTCAAATAATTCTTTAAAACTTCATCACTTAAAAAGAAGTATTAAGACCACACACGCGCGCACACACACACACACACACACACACACACATGTGTCTCATAATTTTAACTTCACATACCATACTCATTTAAGACAGATGTAATGTAACTCAAATGAGGTGTTAGGGACTAATCTCATGACACTTCACTGTGTTAGGGACTAATCTCATGACACTTCATTTTGGTTAGTATAAAGAAGGTGACAATGGTGTGCATGATCTTTGGTTCAAAAGTTTTAGTACTTTTATCCCATTTATTCTTTTTTTGTTTAATTATACTACATATTAGTTCTTGGGTTCCCCTTGAACTAGGGACACCTAGGAGGGAGTTTGAGGTAGATGCTAAAAAAAACATTTTAGGAATTGACATTTCCCTTTCCTATGGATATTTGGTCTTGCTTACCTAAAATTGCTTAACCATGATCCTAGTTTACCCTAGTATTTAGGGGCTATTGTTATCCATTACCTCTATATCTCATCATTCCCTCATATTTTCTATCTTATCTAATTTTAGGCATTACAGATGATAAAAGGGATATGGACATGAACAAGAATAAAAGAAAAAAAATTCAGACAAAAGGATTAGAACTAGCACCCAAACTTTATGTTATTATGAAGCTCCCTGCTACTTCACTAGGGCTAAGAAAGAATCTTGGGCGATAGATAGCTACTTCTGCTATACATTTTCTATTCAAGTTAAGGGGGAAATCGGTAAATGGAAGTGACAATTAGGGAGAAAAGAAAAAAAATATCTAATGAAAAAAGCAAGAGGAATTTGAAGGGTCAATTGTACACCCAAGCTTCTCTAGAAATAGGGATACCAATATATTTAGGATTATTAACTTGTATTGGATGGATAACGATTTTATTACTTAGGTAGTGGAGGAAAGGGGCCTCAAACTTGATTCATTAGATAACAATATCAAGGAAGTATTTAGAGCAACAATCTATGGTGTTGATATTGTGGTTTCACAACCCCATAGTAGGCACAATGATATAATGTGAGTCAAGGAATATTCCCCATACCTAGTGGTGTTAACTCCAAGTAGCACTTTCCACTATTAAAGATTAAGATCCAATAAGACTCTATCACATTGATTTGTTTTAGATACTTCTTAGCATCACCATTAATCTAAGTTCTTCTCAATTTTAGTTTCCCCAACTTATAGGAAACTACTAATTTTGGAGGCTGAAATTTTTTTGATGACCAAACATAAAGGGCCCACACAACATAGCGTTGATGGTGTTGGACTCGCCAATATTCAGGGGATCACCCTGGTATGAAGTCCCAGCTACACCTCACAACGTTTGGTTTAGGAGTCCCATCCGGTCCAATGGATTGGTTTCCATTATCTTAGAGATTTCCCTTAGCTCTTGTTGTTCAACACATGAGAGTGTTATGCTTGTAACTTCAAGAAAACGAGGTGAGTATGCTTGGTGAGTGCGTAATGTAACTTTGTGTCCAGGTTCTCTTACTGTAAGGGAGAGGGTAAAAGTGAGCCTCTAGATGAGAGGTAGTAGTACCACCCAGGGAGAGACACACACAAAAACAACAAGGGTCTGTCCAGCATCCAGTGGAATAGTCCACAGTGGATGTGGCAGTTGTTAAAACCAAAGTACAAGGGAAAACACGTACATCATCCAACGGAGTAGTCCACACGGGGGTGACGGTCGTTATAACCAAGAAAACACAAGAATGGTTTGTCTAATGTCCGGCGGAGTAGTCCACATGGACGAGATAGTAGTGATAAACAATACAACACATCTTCAACAATGTAAGTACTAAAATAATCGAAGTAGTTCAACTATCTTAGTACAGGTTAAACAAACATGCATTAAAAACGTTTAAAGAATAGTCTTACAAATGGATACAAAACATGTGTGAAAATGTGATGGCTTGAGACAGGCTTTTGAATTAAGAAAAAGTTCCAAGACACATATGTACACCATACATCACTAGCCCCAGTAGTGGGACATTAGAGCCACTCCTCACTCCTCAAAGTATAGACTACAAACTTTCAAGGCTATGTGGGAGGAGCCAAGGTGAAAAGTCCTTTGCTCATACAATGAGGGGGTATATATAGCCAAGGGGGATACTTGACCCTTGTGACTCTTCGACTTCCCTCATCACTGTTTTCCTTCCTATGAATTTTTGACTTACATGACTCTTCAACTTCATATGTGCATCTCTTGGAATTTCACATTACGTTACATTTGATTACAATAAGTATGGTCCATATTAGTGATGTGGCTGAGAAAACTCATGACACAACTCAACATGACACTATTGACATGTACTCCCTGACTGTGGTGTCCATTTCGAGTTGCTATGTTGCCAAGTGATGCATGTGCTCTTGGTGTGTTTTGTCTTCACCTCTCCATGGAAAAGTGTGCGAGGTTTTTGATGTTCTTGGTATTTGCTTGATTGTACACATGTATGTGTCCCTTTTTCTTGCTACTCAATGTGCTTCGTACGTTCGTTCAACTGCGAGCAAGTCTTCTAGCATGGGCTCCTTCTTCAACCCATTTGTCATCGAACCATGTTTCATCAATATAGATGTTCCTGAAATAACTCATGACGAGATGACATCCAATCCAGAAATCTCATAGTATACCATGATGCATTATTTTCTGTTTCAGGTGCAAGTGACCTGGAGGGAGGACAAGGCACTGAAATTGCGCAGAGCATAACTTAGGACGGGATGAGAGGCTCCGAAGCATTATCGGGAAAAAATACATAGATTTCACCGAGAGGCAAATTTTCTCAATATTGGACAGTGGTGACACCTGTAAGGTAGAACCCATCTGGGTAGAACTCCATAGTTCTTAGGAGGAAGACAAGGAAGTATATCGGGAGGAACTGCTGGGAAATTGTGCGCCGTTTTGAGGATGAGGACTGGGCAGGTCATCTAGGGGTTCAGCTAGAAATCTACATAGTTTCTTCGAGGAAGACAAAGCGAGTAGTGTGAGGAACTAACAAACATTTATGCACAGTTTTCCAAAGCAAGGTTGGATCGGGCTGCGGGGAGCTGCTAGTCACTACTGTGCAGTTTTGAGGGACAATGTCTGACAGGCAGGAGGGGCCTTCCTGACACAACTGCGCAGTTTCTGAGATGAGTACAGAGCTGGCCAGCAAGGAGAGTGCCATTCAAAAAAACACAATTTTAAGGGATAGAGCAGAGCAAGCAAGGAAGGGGGCCAACCAGTCAGATCTATACAATTTCTTGGAGAAATGCAATTCCAAGCAGCATAGGCCTGACTCATGTGACTATGGAGTTTATGCATGCAGTGTAGGGAAGGAAACTTGGCATGTCTGGGTAGTTTTGGAAAGCAGTGGAGCCCAGGGTCACAATGCAGTTGATATTTCTTGTAGACCAGAGGGAGGCTTTATGAGTGATCTTGAGGGAAGCACAGATTGGATTAGACTTTGGGATAACTTCTATGCAGTTCTGGGAGATATTTAGCTTGCTCACTTCTAGGATTGTGTAATGCAAGCTACCTCGGAGGACAACCTCATGTTCTACGTAGTTTTGGGAAGCAGAGCAGGGTCTCTGAGAGCTGATACTTTGTAGTGCAACTCAGTTAGGGTCCAGTTGAAGGAGGGTGTCCAGTTGAAATATTTTCAGGAAAAAGGAATAAGTGTGAGAGAAAGTGAACTTGTGCATACATGACATTGTGATCACACACTTATCATAACTCAACAATAAGACACCTCAAACCAACAAGAAAAACATGTTCTTAGTGAGACTATCTTAAAGGTTAAGAGCGAAAAGTGCGACACTTGAGATAGATCTTCAAATGACCGTGATGACACTTGTGCGACAGTGCTTACAACTTTGTGTGTGAGTACGATCGATGTTCACAGAGTGAAAACAACTCATGCATGCAAATAAAACCTTTGAAATTTTCAGAATAATATTGCAAGCATGACATAACAATCAACACGCTAAAAGACGACCAATGGTCAATCAAGAAAAAAAGGTGTAAAGACTAGACAAGATCTCATGGGATGAGCCCAATTGCTTGTAACCATAAAGGGAAAAAACAAGGAAGGATCCAAATTTGGATGCAGGCCAAAATTTTGGAGGGTGTTGCAGTTGCTACAACACTTGGCGATACACTGGTTGAACACCAGCTTCTCTGTTTTAGTTCATTTTTAGCACAAGGCCTTGGCCTTTCAGGGAGTATTGATTCGTTGTGCAGGTTATTTTGGTTTCCCCACTTACCCCATGTATAGAAATGGTTCACCTTGTACCAACTCAGTCAAACACAACAAAATTTTCAGCTAGATCACAATGTTTCAAAATCGGGAAGGGTAGTTTGGCTCGCGAGCTTAATATTTTCAGAGTATAAGTTTTCATCTTTTGCGTTGCTCCATTGTCAGCAAGACTGGACAATACCCAGGTAGAGTCACGTAGGAACACAAGCATTCCTCCACTTCTAGTGAGCCTGGTTAGTACCCTGGTGGAGTTGCCTGCTTCACCTCTCTGTGTAGGAAGCCTTTCTCTTCTTTCACCTTTGTATTTTCTTTTTTTTGAAAGAGGATTGTGCATAGGGACCTATTTATTTTTGGGTGGAAGAGCGATCCTGACTTATTGAGAGAAAGAGAGGCTTTTCCTTCAGAGAAGCATGTAAGACCTTTGATTTAGGTTTGCTCATTTAGATTTTCCCCTTCTCCATTTCTACTAGTTGGATAAGTTTGAACACACATAGAAACAGACTGAGTAGAGGCATGGGGTTTCCCAGTTTGGACACAGGTTCATGGTTTGACCAGATCTTCCCTTACAGAGGGATCATGTTTTCCATCAGGACTTCACTAGCCAAAAGTTACAACCAAGCACATAGAAGATGAACGCAAGAATGGCCAAGTGTTGTAGTGTCACAAGACTCCTTGAACTTCAACCACATACTTATTCAAAAGCCAAAACATAGTATAAGACAACACTTATTTAGAAAATGAAATGGTAGGACATCAAAACAAAGCAAATCAAAATGGGGAAAAAAACAAAGAAAAACAACAGAACAATAATAAACGTGCTATGTACATAGGGCGGGGTGCAGCCCCAGATCATTGAAAATAACATTTTAAATCTTGATCGTTGACAAGAAGGTTGTCAATCCTCCTGTTAAGTGATTGTAGACGATACGTGTGTTGGTCAAATTTTTCATGAACTGTGAAAGGACCAATACACAGGGACTAGAACTTTGTGTGTTTTCCTTTGTCTTCGTGGGGTTTATCCCACTTCAAGTCTAAGTCACCCACAACGAAGTTGGTGTTCCCTACAGACTTTCAATTGAACCATATCTTGATACGGTCTTGGTGGAGTGTAAATTTTTCTTTTTCTTTCATCCATTCTTCTTTAACTTGTGTAATGTGTCCATCCTACGTTGAACCAATAGACACGATTTGCCTTGGGATTCTTGGGATAACTGGAGAGCAGGCAAGTAGATATTTGGTGGGAGGATGGCTTCTTTTCCATATACAAGGAAGTATGGAGATGTGTTCAGAGAGGGTTTGGGTGTAACTCGGTCAACCCAAAGAGAATTCACTAGAGTGGAATGCTAGTTTCATTGTTCAGAGTAAATGGTCCTTTTTATGATGCGAATGAGATTCTTGTTTGTAGATTCGAAAAGACCATTTCCCTACAAGTAGTAGTTAGCTAAATGTTTAAGCACAATACCATATTTCAATGAAAAATCATAAAGTTTCAATGAAGATAAGTAAGTTTCATTGTAAAAAACAAGTGATACATGAATTCCAAACCTTGAAATGATGCTCTGCGCAAGGAAGTTGATGACTTCTTGGTCGTTCACTTGTTTGAGCAGAACAACTTTTGTTCATCGCATGAAGTAATACGTAGAAGTCAAGATGTAGTGGTGCTACTTTGATGAATGTGGAAAAATTTCCCTAATGATGTCTAAGACCCACTATTGGAATGGTTCATCTAGTGCAACAGGCTACAGCGGGGCTGCTGATCTTTGAGTTTTGTTGATGCATTGCTGATAGACTGGGCACTTGTAGGCATAAACATGTGCATCTTTGAACAATGTGGGTCAATATAAATCAACTCTCATGACTTTATGCACTGTTATGTTACCCGTGAAGTGACCCCCAACTGGTCTGCCATGCAGATCATGTAACACTCTCTCTGAGTCTTGTGCCTTCAGACACCTGAGCAAAATTCCATTGTTGTGCTTTCTGTAAAGCACTCCGTGCGCCAATTGGTAAGATAAGGCTTTGAGTCAGAGTGCCCTCTTCTACCGCATGGAAAAGTGAGAGGGAATGGTGTCGTGCTCAAGGTACTGGCACACTTCTTCATACCAAGAGTTGTTGTGCGAAGTGGGTGGTACTCGCTCTACATTATACATATCGATTTCTTTCTCCCATCCGGCAAGCTCTTCTTCTTCCTCTTGTGCATGTACCGCTTCTATTGCAAGTCTACAAAGACCATGACCCTTGATAGTGTGAACTGGCTTGATATCAAGATCATACTCTTGTAGTCCTGTCATCTAGTTCGCACGTCTTTCACCCAGCTCTTGCTAAACAAGAAGTGATTTGACTGTTGGGTGTGGCACAAAGACTATGCAATGGTTTTTCAGCAGGTAGGGTATGAAGTGTTTCACCACCTTTTATGCTACATATTCTTGCTTATCCATGGAGGTATAGTTGAGATTGGGTCCCCGTATGCTTGCGCTCATGAAAGAGATGGGACGTACATTGTTCAACTCATCCTTCTGAGTGAGCATCGCAACGATTAAAGTGTTGGAAGCGAAAGTATAAAGCAATAAATCGTTTTTGAAATATAGGTTGTATAGGGCAGGTACATTTTCTATCACCTGCTTCATATGGGTGAACTTATCCTTCTCCTTCTTTCCCTAGTTGTAAACTACATCCTTCTTAATCATATCTTGGATAGGTTTGACAACCTGCGCATAATCTGAGATGAACTTCTGGAGGAAGTTGATCTTCCCCAAGAAGGATTGCATAGCTTTCTTGTTCACTGGGTGAGGAATATTCTTGATAGTCCAAATTTGGTCTGGATCAACCTTGATCCCACCCTTGGAAATGATATGCCCAAGTTCCTCTCAAACACTACAAAGACGCTCTTCTTTGGATTCAAGGATATCTCATACTTGCGACATCGCTCAAAGATCTTCTTGAGATGGAGCAGGTGGTCTGACCATTTTCTGGAAAAAATGGTTACATCATCAAGATAGACCACCATGCTCTATCTGATGAGCCCACAGAAGGCAATGTCCATAGTGCACTAAAATGTTGCGCCTGCATTTACCAACCCAAATGGAATTCTTCGATAAGAGAACATACCCCACTTGGTATAGAATGTTTTAAGCCTGTCAGGTTTAGCTACCAGAACCTAGTTATATCTGGAAAAACCGTCGAGTAGAGAAAACATTTATACTCTAGATATTCTCTACAAGATGTGCTCCATAGACAACACAAGGTAATTGTCTTTGTCCAAGTCATGATTAATATTTCATAAATATATGCACAAGCGGATCTCTTCGGACTTCTTTCTAATAGGAACTAAGTTTGAAACCCATCTAGAATGATGTACTTTATAAATGACTTGAGCATCGAACAACTTAGTCAATTCCTTCTGTATGAGGGGTTCAAGTGATGGATGGAATTTTCTGATCTTCTACTGAAATGGCTTGACCCCTTCTTTGATCAGAATGATGTGTTGGATTATTCGTGTGTCATATGTGTTCAAGTCATCGTATATCCACGTGAATATATCAAGGTATTGTCTAAACATGCGGACAAAGGTTTGCCACTCTTCCAGTGTGCAGCGCGTACCGATATTCATGAACTTCGGATCTTTGTTTGTTCCCAGATTAATATGTTCGTGCATCAGTGTGGAACTGTGGATTTTAGTGTTCCTAGGTCCTTTGAATCGATTCTACAAGTCATATAGATTCTTAAGTGAAACCATACACTTGGGGATGAGGTTGCCTTTATTGCCATCAGTTGTGTCTTGCAGAGATTGCTTGTGCACATCTTCGTCTATCACCACGTCCTTGAAGATGTAAACGTTGGCCATGAAATGCAATATTTGTTCATCGTCATAAAAAAGAAGTAAATTAGTGATGTCATGGATAGATGGCTTATATAAAATTTCAATAGAAAAACTATCCCTAAGCAGTGTCATCCTAGCAACTGCATTTTCCAAAGCATCTACAACTGAATTACACATTCTTCGTACAAAGATGATATTAAAAGCTTGGAAATTAGAGATAGGTTGCCATACCTATTGTTGGTAACACTTAAGGCGAGGTGAAACACAGTGTATGGTGTTACATACCTAACGTACCATGATTTCTGAATCACCTACCACTTTCAGCATAGCAACATTGAGGTTGATGGCTTTTTGTAAGCCCAAAACGAGTGCCTCATATTCGGTAGTCTTTTTTGTGCACTTGAAATCCAGGTGGCTTGAGACTAAGTGTTTCCTTTTCCTTGGGTCTATCAAAACACACCCGGCTCTAGAGCTATCCTGTGTTTTGGATCTATCTAGATACAAGGCCTACAAGTCATTTGTACAAAGATTGTTTGTTGCGCTAGTAATGCTAAAACTACTACTACTATTGTTACAATGTACTATACAGGTTTCATTTCCATCAGTTGGGCAAGGAAGGAGGCCCAATTGTGTGTTTGGTGGGGTGGGGCTCAGCTTTGCAAGATACCACCCTAGAAGCATTTCTAGAAAGAAATTGTCGAACAAAAGTTATGTGAAAGCCAACGGTTCATTTTGACCATTCAAGGGAGTAACGTTATGTTTCATATATCTCTCTGACAACACCTAGATCTGGTTGTTTCTGCCCTGGTACAAAAGCCATAAGTGTGACTAGTCTGTAGCAAAATATCCTTGCAACTTACTGGATCAGTCTCTGTTGAGCAATAAGCCATATGATTATGGGATGTCCACAATCGCAATGTTAATGCACTCGTGAACTCGTCTATCAGACGATAACTGGATGATCACATCCCAGAGTTCGTTAATGGTTGGTGTTATCTCTGCTACAGTTTACAACATTTGGTGGGTTAAAATCAGGTTGGAAAATGCTGGTTTTGGTTGCCAAGGAGCTCATGGCAATTCATTTTACCCTTCCCCTTTCATTTTTCCCTACTCTACCTTAACCCTGTTGTTGCCATTTTCCTCTTTTATCCTTATAAACCTCTCATAATCCCTTTTTTGGGCTCCTGGGCTTCTTTGTGTTTAAAATTTAATAAACCCTGTTACCCTTTATTAAAAGCCCGAAACCCTCATAAGCCTTTAAAAAACTCTGTATAAGCCTTTTTCGTTTAATCCCGTGCGCATATAATTAAAAGAAAATTATAAAACCCCGGGCCCACGGCTTTACCTGTCGCATCAACCCCAAACATGTGTATTAAATCTGGGCCATCCGATCCTCCACTTGATGATCCAACGATAGACACTTCCCTCGCTCCGTCAACCCGGTCATTCGTTAGCCCCGGGGAAAGTGGTTTCCCCGCCGACTTACCTGCCACACATCTTCATTTTACTACATCGCACTCGCCTGTACGTAAACCACCCTTGGCCATAAAGTGGTGTGGGGAAACTATTTACCGCCCTTCCGGTATAGCTCCCCACCCATTAACCCACGATCAACTCCGCCGCCCGTCAACCGTCAAATCTCCCCAATCATGATCTGGCAGTCCACGATCCTTCATTCAAATTCCTTCCCGATGGCTCCCATAATTTAATCTTCTCCGTCTGATTTCATGATATAATGGCTGCTATTGTTCCCTACATCTCTATGTCTTCCATTGCCTCCTACCATCAGATCTAGGCCATCCATTTTGTCATCCAACAGACAGCGTTCATTCTCGACTTTTCGTCCAGTTTCTTTGCATTTTTGTAGAGTTTTCGACTTGACTCATGTACGAGAAGAAGGAGGAAATGATCTAGTCACCTGCACATTTAATCATCAGCTACCATAGTTAAAGAACAGCATGGTCAAGGACGAGAAAGTACTACCTCGAGCAGCTGAATTCATTCAGCAGTTATGAACATTTATGCAGGGAACATTCCACCTGTTCAAGGAGTACACCAGAGCAGCAGAAAAGCAATTTTGTTCATTAAAAAAGCAATAAAACTGTATCAGAAGCCCATATCTGTTTTTAAATGCGGTTGGTGGTCCATTAAGACACCTCCATGCATAAGCTAGCTGAGAAATTTTGTAAACAAATTCTATATATACCCAAGAAAACGATGTAATCAGGTTAATGAGTGTTATTCTGTTGTAAGCTTCAACTTCTGGAGACTATAACTACTGTGAAACCTGCAGCTTCTGGTCTGCATTTCTAGCTAATACAAGCTTCTTTTGTTGTTGATTGCTCACTTTCCACTTCTTCTTCTTGTTCCAGGATGTGCCTATTTTCATTTATTCATGTGCTATTAATGTTTAGCATTAGAGGGGCTGTCATCCCACCTCTGTGTTAGGATTTAGCATGTATCATTGAATTTGTTTGCAGGTTTTTGTTGTTTTAATGCCAGAGAGTTGTCATCCTATCGGAGCATTAGGAAACAGATTTACAGACCTTTAAACTGGTTGCAGCTGGCCATCACAGAGTCCTGTGCACTTGCTCGTGTGATTAGTGTTCTCCATCATCACATTGTCTCTAAAACTGCTAGCAATTGGTGGTTAAAATCCTTCTAGTCTGGGGGTGTTCACCCATGTCTGGGGATTAAGCATAGTAGGAGTAGTTATCTGGCTTGAATATGCAGCATTTGTTTCATTCATCCACCAATTTATCCAACTTTTTGTTGAGTTTGTAATGTTCCTGAGCATCTCTGATATACAACCTAGGAGAGTTTCTTGTGGTGATAACATTAATTTGCGCCGTTGCCGGGAGAGGAGAATTGAAGCTCAGCTTCCCTGGGAGAACAACACAGCTTCAAGCTTTGACGACAGATAAGGTTTGAACACAGTTTTTGGTTGTAATAATCTGTCTGGCGACTCCATTGGAGGAAGACCATCCTTTGGAGACTCCACATTGAAGTTCTGGCTCAGTTTATGAGACACACTCGAAGAAATCCTCAGAAATTACCTGTTGAACCAGTGCCTGAACCTGAGAAGACTTTTAAATCGAAGAAAGCTTCACAGAAAGGGGCATAAGGATCAGGTAGGCCTAAGAAATCTTACTCATCTCTGAAAGATAAAGTCATTGCTGAATATTTACAGTTTGAAAAATTAGAACACAACACTATTAATAGGGAAAAATCTTCAGAGATTAGTTCAGCCCCTTGTTTAGTTAGTTCCCCTTCGAATTTCAATCCAAAGAAAGCATCTCATTCAGTCCAAAACATCCCTTTATATCTTCCATCCATCACATTACTCCCTACCACTCAATCTGCTAGTATTCTTCCCAGTAACCCAATCATGGCAGGACAGCAAGCACCTACGAGGATAGAAAGAATTGTAGCTGCTAGATATGGACCAGTGGTGTTTCCTGTGCCTTTAAATCCTATGCTTGTGGGAGAATATAAAAAATACATGTCTAAATTCACTGGAACAGAGGGAGTGACAATAGAAGAACACCTTGAAGCGTTTTACAGCTATGCTAATAATTTAGATATAAGTGAAAATGATGTGTGGATGAGAGTTTTTGTTCAAAGCCTTGATGGAGAGGGTAGGAAGTGGTTTAGAGAATTACCCCAGAGATATATAACAGATATTGAAGCATTAGATGATGCATTTTTGAAGCAATGGGGAGATAAAAAGGACTTGCTGTATTATCACACAGATTTTGGTAATCTGAAGAGGGAAAATGGGGAATCAATACCTAATTTTAATAAAAAATTCAATCGAATGTATAGTAAGATACCAGCTGAGGTAAATCCTACCCCCACCTCTGCCAAACTCACTTATGCCAATGCTTTTGACTCTGATTTCTGCTTGTTGTTGAGAGAAAGGAGATGTGCTATGCTGGCAGACATGCAGGATGCAGCCCTAGAAGTAGAATCTAATATCATGGCTGCAGAGAAACTAAAAGGTCAAGCTGACAGAAGGAGGCAGAGAGGTCAGGCTTCTACTTCTTCTGCATCATCTTCAGAGCCTAAACTAGATAAAATGACCAAGATGATAGAGTCATTGGTTGCTGAAATTTCTAAGTTGAAAGTTGAACAAAATTCAGGGAAAACAAGGCAACAAAACACATTTGCTCCAAGAAACCAAAATCCATTCAGAAGAGCAAATGAGCAGTTACAGATTATGTGAAGGGGTGAAGAATCAAAAGAAGATCAGAAAGTTAAAGCTCCTTTCCAAAATGTAGTCATGGAGGAGGAACAATTTGAAGAAGATGAGGATGAAATTCAGTGCATGGAAGATAAAGGAAGCAATGTATTTTTGACATTAGCTGAGTTTGAACAATCATTGTTGCAGGAACAAAACAGTCAAGAGTGAGACAGAGGCATTGTTCTACAATCTGGTGAACAACAACAGAGATATAATCTGAGGTCTAATGCAAAGAATGTCAAAGAAAATCCTACCCAAAGAACTGTTGTCCAAACAAAACCATAGAATAGTAGGCAGAGAAGATCAGCAGTTGATCCAGTCATCCTCAAAGATCCAATTCAAGAGGTAAAAATTTCTAATAAATCATCTTCTTCTTTCAGCTTTGAGTCAGAAGTTCAGAAATTGAAAATATTTGTGCCTCTAGTTGAGTTGGTGAAGAGTGAAATATTTAGGAAGCCTATCCTTGAAGCCCTTCAGCTAGAAACCAAACAAACCTCCACTGACTCTGTTAATTTGCAAGATGACAAACCTGCAATTGTGCTCAGCCCAATGATTGAACCTGCTGATAATAACTCTCCATATTTTTATGTCTCATTAACCATACATGACAAAGTCCTCCACAATTGCCTACTAGACACAGGGGCCAGCCACAATTTAATGCCTAAAGCTGTCATGGAAGAGTTAGGCCTTGATATCACTAGACCCTATCATGATTTATTTTCTTTTGATTCAAGGAAGGTGAAATGCCTTGGATTGATTAAAGATCTGGCCATTACCTTAACTCAGCTGCCCATGAAGAGTATGATGATGGATATTGTGGTAGTAGATGTCCCTCCTAAGTTTGGCATGTTGTTGTCCAGAGGTTGGATTAAGAGACTAGGTGGGACATTATGGAATTATTTATCTTATGCCACTATCCCAGTGTTCGGAGGAGAAAGCAAGAGGTTGTATAAAGAAGCACAGTTGGCAAACATTATCAGTGATAAGAAGAATCCTACAAATCATCCAATATATGCAGTGGACACTGATTTTGGAGCATGCATTCTTCAAATACAAGAATCTCAGAAGGCCGAAATGCAACTCAGGAAACCAATTGTTCAGGCCGAGAAAGAGCAAGGAAGTCAGATTTGGGAGATGTTCTTTGATGGAGCGTGTTCTAGGGAGACTGCAGGAGCAGGGGTGGTGCTAGTTTCTCCACAACAAGAAAGCATTCAGCTGTCTTTTAAGCTGGTATTTCAAGTGACAAATAACATAGTAGAATATGAAGCTTTGCTATTAGGCCTTAATGCAGCAAAAGACAGAGGAATCAAGAATCTGAAGGTGTTTGGAGATGTTGATCTTATAATTCAGCAAATAAATAAAACATTTCAGGTAAAGCACCCAAGGCTGAAAGCGTACAGAGATGAGGTATGGAGATTCAGAGATTCTTTTGATTTTTTCTGTATTTCATACATTCCTAGAGCCCGAAATCAGCTTGCTGATTCCCTTGCTATTTCTGCTAGAAGTCCAAATGAAATATAGACCTTCCTTGCCTGATAATGTCCACCATTGGAAAATTTTTAATGATGATGATGAGTTAAATAGGTTCTTGCAAGTCATTGATGAGTTTTTTGAGATGAAAATTGACCAAGAAAATGATGCCTTGTTAGAAAAACCCCAGTCCCAGCTTAGAAATAAGATTGGTAAAGACAGTATTGTCCAGCTTCCTAGTAACCATATTCCTAAGGGCCTAATCCCTCTTGAAAGACTGTTTGACCAAAATGATGTGCCTTATAAGGCTACCCAAAAAGAAGACCAATCTGTAGTATGTAAACATGATATAGGAAGTCGAGGTCAGCCTAGGTATGTGAATTTGTCCACTCATTTGTCTGCTGATCAAAGTGCTGAGTACTGCAATTTAATGAGGCAATTTGCTGATGTGTTTGCTTGGGAGTATGGTGACCTGAAGACATATGATAGGAGCATAATTCAGCACAAAATCCCTCTGGAAAAAGACACTGTTCCTTTCAAACAGAAGCTGAGACCAATAAATCTGATGCTTCTTCCATTGATTGAAAAAGAAATTAAAAATTTGTTGGCTGCTAAGATCATAGTACCTCTCAGATATTCAAGGTGGGTAGCCAATCTAGTGGTGGTGAGGAAGAAAAGTGGAGAAATAAGACTGTGTGTTGATTTCAGAAATTTGAACAAATGCTCCAAGAAAGATAACTATCCTCTGCCAAAGATGGAGCACTTGTTACAAAGGGTCTCAGGAGCTAAAATGATGTCATTTTTGGATGGATTTTCAGGCTTTAATCAGATTGTTGTGCACCCAGATGATCAAGAGAAGACTGCATTTACCACTCCTTGGGGTACTTTCATGTATGCCAAAATGCCATTTGGATTGATGAACACTGGAGCCACCTTTCAGAGAGCTATGGATATAGCATTTGTGCGAGAGAAGGACAAATTTGTGCTTATATACTTTGATGATATAACAGTTTACTCCAGCAGCCATCAAAGTCATTTGCAACATTTGTAAAAGGTGTTCTTGAAGTGCAGGAGGTTTGCAATTTCAGTCAATCCCAAAAAATCACAATTTGCTTTATAGGAAGGCAAGCTGTTAGGACATATTGTGTCTGTTGCAGGTGCTCAGATTGACCAAGAAAGAGTCAAATCAATTCAAACTTTGACTATCCCTAGATCAAAGAAGGATGTTCAGTCTTTTTTGGGCAAAATAAATTTTGTCAGGAGGTTTATTCCAAATTTTGCAGAACTAGTGAAGCATGTTACCTCCATGTTGAAGAAAGGAGCAGAGGTAAGATGGACTAAAGCAGCAAGAAAATCATTTGATTCCATCAAAAAAGCTATTATGGAGGCTCCCACACTAAGCAGACATGATTACAGCGAGGAGTTCCATATTTTCTCATTTGCCTCTGAGGACACCATTGTTGCTATTTTATTGCAGGCAGATGAAGAAGGTTCAGAACATCCAGTAGCATTTTTCAGCAAGAACTTGAGGGACGCTGAACTGAGGTATGATATTATAGAAAAACAGGCATATGCTCTTATTAAATCCTTAAATGCTTTCAGATTTTATATATTGCATTCAAAAATAATTGCATATGTGCCCTCTGCTGCAATAAAAGATGTCTTGACACAACCTGATGCTGATGGAAGGAGGGCAAAATGGATTGCTAAAATGATTGAATTTAATATAGAGCTGAAACCCACAAAACTAGTCAGAGGTCAGGGGCTTGCCAAGTTATTGGCTGAGGAAAATTGCAGATATTTAGACATTGATTTCCTATATGCAAATGCAGAAAATGGTCAGGCAGAAGAAGAGGAAAAAACAGCTCAAACATAGGGTAAACAGGCAGTGGCCGATAATCTAGCTTCATGTAACTAGTATGCTGAAATAATTAATTTCTTGCTGAAGCTAGAGATCCCTTCAGGATTTACTCATAGTCAGACCATAACTTTAAAGCTTAGAGCAGCAAAATATTGTATTATGGAAAATCTGCTCTACTGGAGGGATCCATCTAGAATATTTTTGAGGTGTTTGGACAAAGAATAGTCAAAAGAAGTTATGCAGTAGTTTCATAACAGCATGTGTGGAGGGCACCATTATTGGAAAACTACAGCCCATAAAATTCTCAGAGCTGGGTACTATTGGCCCACTTTATTTTTTGATGTATTTTCTTTTGTTAAATCTTGTGACAGGTGCCAAAGATGTGAAGGAAAACAGCAATTGAAATCCCTGCCCCTAAAACCAATTCAGACAAAAGGACCTTTTCAGCAGTGGGGCTTGGATTTTATTGGAGAAATCAATCCACATTCCAGTGGCCAGCACAGGTGGATATTAGTAGCCACTGATTACTTTACTAAGTGGATTGAAGCAGTCCCTACAAGGAAGGTTGATCATAATGTGGTCATGAAGTTTTTGACAGAAAATATCTTTAGCAAATTTAGTTGTCCACATAAATTAATCACAGACAATGCAACAGCTTTCAGGACAAAAGAACTGGTGGAAATGTGTGATTCAATGGGTATTAAACTTGTTCATTCCACCTCATATTATCCTCAAGGAAATGGTCTGGCAGAATCCTCTAATAAAACTCTGATCAAGATAATTAAAAAACTGTTAGACTACAATAAAAAGAATTGGGATTCAAAGCTCAAGTATGCACTATGGGCTGACAGAGTGACCATTAAAAAATCCATAGGGCATTCTCCTTTCAAGTTGGTATATGGCACTGATGCTGTATTTCTAATTTAGCTATCTCTTCCTGTGGCAAAATTTCTTCAAGAAGAGTGGGATGAGGAAGAATAAATGGCAAAGAGGATCACTGATTTAGTAGAGGTACATCATATTAGAGAACAGTTGATTGAAAAGGCTGCAACACATCAGAGAAGGATCAAGGAAGCCTTTGACAAGAAGGCAAAAACAAATAATTTTTAGGTTGGTGACTTGGTTTTGAAATGGGATGTACTAAAGGAGAATAAAGGAAACCATGGGAAATTTGATGCTTTCTGGACAGGGCCTTTCATCATTTCACAGGTTCAAGTGAACAACACCTTCATACTAAAAAGTATGGGAGGAGAGACAGTTTTTGATGGCCCAGTTAATGGGTGGTTTTTGAAAGTTTATGTTGTTTAAGGTCTTTGGCCTTAAAATTTGTAAATAGGTTGTTTTATTTAGTTTTGCAGGCAAAGTCGACTCCATGCCCAATGGAACACTAGGAATTTTGGCTAATTTGTTTTCAGCTGGAAAGGCATTGGTCTGCAGGTTCTTGAGACCTCACAGGGAGGATCTCATCCCCAAAAGGAGCCAGTGTTAGCTCTGCTATAGTTCACAACATTTGGTGGGTTAAAATCAAGTTGGAAAATGCTAGTTTTGGTTGCCAAGGAGCTCATGGCAGTTCATTTTACCCTTCCCCTTTCATTTTTTCCTACTCTACCTTAACCTCGTTGTTGCCATTTTCCTCTTTTATCCTTATAAATCCCTCATAATCCCTTTTTCGGGCTCTTGGGCTTCTTTGTGTTTAAAACTTAATAAACCCTCTTACCCTATATTAAAAGCCCGAAACCCTGATAAGCCTTTAAAAAATTCTGTATAAGCCTTTTTCGTTTAATCATGCGCGCATATAATTAAAAGAAAATTATAAAACCTCGAGCCCACGGCTTTACATGTTGCATCAATCCCAAACATGTGTATTAAATTTGGGCCATCCGATCCTCCACTTGATGATCCAATGATAGACGCTTCCCCCGCTTTGTCAACCCGCTCGTTTGTTAGCCCGCGGGAAAGTGGTTTCCCCGCCGACTTACCTGCCACGCATCTTCATTTTACTGCATCGCACTCGCCTGTACGTAAACCACCCTTGGCCATAAAGCGGTGTGGGGAAACCATTTATCGCCCTTCTGGTACAGCTCCCCACCCGTTAACCTGTGATCAACTCCATCGCCCATCAACCGTCGGATCTCCTCGATCATGATCTAACGGTCCACGATCCTCCGTTCAAATTCCTTCCCGATGGCTCCCATAATTTAATCTCCACTGTCCAATTTTGCGATCTGATGGCTGCTATTGTTCCCTGCATCTCTATGTCTTCCATTGCCTCCCGCCATCAGATCTAGGTCGTCCATTTTGTCATCCAACGGACAGCATTCATTCTCGGCTTTTCTTCCATTTTCTTTGCATTTTGCAGAGTTTTTGGCTTGAGTCATGTACGAGAAGAAGGAGGAAATGATCCAGTCACCTGCACATTTAATCATCATCTACCATAGTTAAAAAACAGCACGGTCAAGGATGAGAAAGTACTGTCTTGAGTAGCTGAATTCATTCAGTAGTTATGAACATTTATGCAGGAAACATTTCACATGTTCAAGGAGTACACCAAAGCAGCAGAAAATCCATTTTGTTCATTAGAAAAGAAATAAAACTGTATCAGAAGCCCATATCTGTCTGTAAATGCGGTTGGTGGTCCATTAAGACACCTCCACGCATAGGCTAGCTGAGAAATTTTGTAAACAAATTCTATATATACCCAAGAAAATGATGTAATCAGGTTGATGGGTGTTATTCTGTTGTAAGCTTCAACTTCTGGAAACTGTAACTACTGTGAAACCTGCAGCTTCTGATCTGCATTTCCAGCTAATACAAGCTTCTTTTGTTGTTGATTGCTCACTTTCCACTTCTTCTTCTTGTTCCAGGCTGTTCCTATTTGCATTTATTCATGTTCTGTTAATGTTTAGCATTAGAGGGGCTGTCATCCCACCTCTGTGTTAGGATTTAGCATGTATCATTGAATTTGTTTGCAGGCTTTTGGTGTTTTAATGCCAGAGAGCTGTCATCCTATCTCAGCATTAGGAAACAAATTTACAAACCTTTAAACTGGTTGCAACTAGCCATCACAGAGCCCTGTGCATCTGCTGGTGTGATTAGTGTTCTCCATCATCACATTGTCTCTAAAACTGTGAGTAATTGGTGGTTAAAAGCCTTGTAGTCTGCGGGTGTTCACCCATGTCTGGGGATTAAGCATAGTAGGAGTAGTTATTTGGCTTGAATATGCAGCATTTGTTTCATTCATCCACCAATTTATCCAACTTTTTGTTGAGTTTGTAACATTCCCGAGCATCTTTGATATACAACCTAGGAGAGTTTCTTGGGGTGATAACAGTTGGTACACATGTTCAATCAAGTTGGATGATCTGCAAAATTGTACTGCTCCATTGCGCATTGATATGTTTAGCGATGGAGAGTGGCATGACAATGACTAATGTGCCAAAGTAAACCAAACAATTGTGGACATT
Organism: Pinus tabuliformis; assembly: GCA_031772625.1. NCBI lineage: Eukaryota > Viridiplantae > Streptophyta > Pinopsida > Pinales > Pinaceae > Pinus > Pinus tabuliformis. The sequence goes on along the minus strand of CM062814.1, from coordinate 41,315,534 downwards.
GAAGTTGAATATTTCGAATGATAACGAGAAGAGTGGACAGAGTGAGTTCTCTTCTTCCATGTGAAGCACATTGAGCACAGATGCAAGTGATTCAGGAGACTTTCTTGTTCCCTTGCTGGAAGAGGAAACATTATTTATGGAGGTTTGCCCCAGTGTGTGCAAAAGAATACCCCGCTGACCAGTGAACTTGGTTAGTGCATACAGAGAAATGTTCGCACGGGTCTCTTTCATATCTTCAACAATATTGTAATCCAAAGTGGGAAGACTCACAGATTTGTCTGGGGGAAGACTTGAGTTTGTACTGTCCGATGGAGTGTTTTGGAGTTTTCTACTCATGGATGTATCTTTTGTTATAGTTGTATTCCCATACTTTCTTTTTGTTTTTTGTGTTGAGGAGGCCAGTGGATCAACTGTTCTGAGCAGTTGCTTAAATTTTTATTTCAGTATCTCAAACATAATGAGAACGCCTTAAATTCTCAAGTTGTATCGACTGTTTTTCTTTAGGGGCTCCTTCTTGTGGTTATTTGTTCTGGGTAGCATTAATACATCGATACATGTTAATTACATGCCTAGAACTTGGAGCTTCATCAGATGCAACATCCTCTTCTTCGTCTTCATCCTCCAGTTGAACCTACTCATTGGCCTTAAAATGATCATTCAACCTTGAAGCCATAGTTCTCATAACTTGGTTCCATTCTGGACAAGACTTCTCTAAATGTCATTCTTCGTGGATCACGCAGTAGTTATCCTTTGTAATTTGGTCCACTTGGAACGCAACATTAGACCTATGTTTAGGTTTATCCAGGTGGCTACTACTACTACCTTATGTCACATTCTTCCTCTGTGCAAATCTAAGAGGTTTGCTACTCACAATTGTCTTGGTCATCTGTTGCTTGATTTCAGACACTTTGATTGTCAAGGTCTTGACAAGACGAGTAAGGTTATCAATTTCACTAGCTTCCTTTTCCTATAACATACTGGCAACAGTCTAATACCTCCTACCGTGTCTTTGGAGTCCTTAGTTGTTTCTTCATCTACAATGATTCCAATCACGCGCAGGTCTTTCTCCACATCAATTGCTTCTTGGAAATTTTCTAAAAGTGTTGGTTTCACAGCTCGCTTGATGAACTACGCAATAGTAGTCATCAGTGCAGATGTGTAGTAGTCAACTATGATTGAATCATGAGGTTTAGTGTTTGCAATGAACTTGTTCAAGATACGGTTAAACCTCTGGTTAAAATCTTTCACTTTTTCTTTCTTCTCCATCTTGAGACTACCCAAATCTTTCAACAACATGGCGGGGGTTTTGTCCTCAGTAAACTTCTCCAGGAAGATTCTCTTGAATATTCCCCAATTCTGAATGGAGTTGACAGGAAGGTTATTGTACCATAAATTTGCTCTTCCATCCAAGGTACATGGAAACAGTCTACATGCAATATCAGCATAACATACCTCGAGTGTCTGTAGATGTAGTTAGAACATGTCTAGATGGTCTTTTGCCTTCACTGTTCTGTCAGAGTCATACTTTGTCAATATCTTCTTTGCGTGTCTTGGCATCTTGTGCAAGGCACCTAGGAGTGCCAATGGGCCCTGTGTCATCCATTCTAGATTTTCATCAGCCATATTGTCCTTTGCTTTTTCCTCCTCCTCCTCTTTTGAATCTTATGGTTCAACCTCTGAATTTGTTGGTTCGCCTTTGCCTCTACCTCCTCTATTGCCTTCCCCTCTGTTTCCTCCACCAGAACCTGAGCCCAAGAGTAACTTGTTAACTTCTTCTCCTTCTAGGAAAATAGGAGGTTCCTCTTCATTCTCAATAACTTTTGTCAGCTCTTTCAGAGTGGCGAGGATTACTTCTTCAACATATGAGACTACCACTCCTGTGGGTGTAGTCTTTTTCTTCCTCTGCAAAGAGGGAAGAATGTGTACTCCTGGAATCAGTCCAACAACCTTAGCAAATTGATGGGTGATGGGATGGACAACACAAGTGTGATGACTTGAAATTTCCTGTTCAGGTCTGGGAGGTGAGGAGTAACCAAATTTAGATTTGCACGTGGGAGAGAGAGAGTCTGTGTTACTGCCTTGACCAGATGATGGATAAGTGTAGTTGAGAGGACATTCAACCATAAACTACTTGAGATCCTCCTTATAGCACTAGAAATGTTGATGGTGCTGGACTTGCCAACATTCAGGGGATCTCCCCAGTATGAAGTCCCAGCTAGACCTCACACTATTTGGTGTAGGAGTCCCATCTGGTAAAATGGCCCGTTTCCATTATCTTAGAGATTTTCCTTAGCTCTTATTGTTCAACACATGAGAATGTTATGCTTGTAACTTCACGAAAGTGAGGTGAGTATGCCTGGTGAGTGCGTAACGTAACTTCGTGTTCTAGTTCTCTTACTGTAAGGGAGAGGGTAAAAGTAAGCCTCTAGGTGAGAGATAGTAGTACTGATCCAAGATATTTTACTTATAGATGCATCAAAATTACATGAAACATATCTTATTAACCATGGAACTTACAAGAACATAAAATAATGTGGAAATAACAAGATAAGCATGAAACCATGACACAAAGGTTTGATTACAGAGTTCATCCAATTTGGAATACATCTCCAGGCCTTGCTCAATAGTGGGGAGGCCTTCATTCATTACGTGGAATAAAAAGAGATAAATTAAAAGCAACATTCATTTACAATCCTTATACCTCCAAGATAGAAGATGGACAAAGAATGGAGATCCCAGCCTCAAAAACAGACAGTACCACCAAAATCCTGGTGAAACAATCATGCAAAAATGCATATCCAAACACCCAATTCGGATAATCGGGCTTTCTACACCCTCTCGGAACCTCCCTACTGCTCAAGGTAAGGTTCCAACCCCTGCTGCCAGGTCGGGTTACTGTTGCGTACAATGTTCTGAACTATTAGCTAGTCTCCTCCTTTCTCTTATGTGGACCGTCACATATATATAACTTGATCGACCGACTCTTCAATTTCAGGCAATTCCCAATAGATGACAAATTTTAGTAGGTAGACATTTCCAATAGAGATTCTCGGGCCGTGAATAGTACGTAGGTAACAAAACCTGTTTAAACATAGAAAAATTTCTTTAACACCATTTTCACATGAATCATCGTATTCCCTGAATGTCGGTTGCTTTATCAGCATCAATAACCCATCAGCACAGAGACCACAAATCACAATCAGCGTTTCAATCAGCGGACAGACCCAAGCCTTTATAACAAGTTCCCTGCGATAACAATGGACCCGACGGGCTATTAAACACAATACATAATATATTGGGTCTGGAAGCCTCATTGCAAATTGAAATAACCGGAAATTGAAGGTTGGTACTCTATGTGACTACTCCCCTTTGCAAATTGCGATTGTGATATTGAAAATCGCAACCTGACTCTATGATTGAGATATATCACATGGCAACTTGGGTTGTTCCTCGGGTTGATTCTTTAACTCTTCCCCTACTTGCAATATGCAATTGCGATATATCGTATCGCAACTTGATAGTGCTAGAGGCTGATTTTCTTAAGCCGCTACCTCTTCCTTTTGTGGTCTACGATATGCAGGAGCAATGTTAGACTGCCACTTTGTGCTTTCCCATCTGCTGAGAGTTTTTCCACGTCACTTCCTCCTCCCACCTGTCTAAGGCAAACTTGACTGTTGACTTTCTCTAACTTTTTCATATGAACTCAGATTTGAGTGTCATTCATGCCGTTGGAATCAAGATGACCCACACTTTGATCCGATGATAAGTTTATAGAGTTTCTTCCACTTTGAGTTTTGATCCTTCTTACCATGCCACTGGTACTTTTTACAGATCCACCTGGATCAATCCTCCCCACTAAGACATTGTGGACCGCCAAAATCCTTTTCAGTCAATTGGAAAGTGAGGAAATTGCTCCCTCACTTTCTCTTTATCCATCCATCAAGCTTTACTCGGATGCATTCCTTTGAAGCCCACATGAAAGTACTCCACGTCTCCCCATCGGGAATTTCTGGTTTTCCTGTCGAGTATGATATCTTCGAGAAACTTTTCTAGATAATCTAGTGCAAAATCTTCCACTGTAGGAATCTGTGAAACCTCTTTGGTATCCATAATCAATGGAGATTCATAAAGCTTCAGGTTTTCAACATTCACTACTGAGTACATTTTCATATAAGCGGGCAAGTACAGATGAAAAGAAATTGTCTCCAATATTTGCCAATATGGTGAAGGGACCATATTGAATGGGTCTCAATTTATTCCGTTCTCCCTTCATTCTATCCTTGCTAATGTGGAGCCATACCGTGTCCCCAACTTGAAACTAATGGTCAACTTGGCTTATCATGTCTAGATTTATATCGAGCCTGACTCTTCTCCAACTGCTCCTATACTGCCTGATGAATCACCTATATCCACTGAATAAAATTTCATGATTTGTCCCTATCATCTCATCCATTTCCATCCTCATCTTTCCCAAAGACCATGTCTAAGGGATCCCTTGGTAGATAACCAAAACATGTCTCGAATGGTGAGCTTTGTGTGGATGAATGTGCTGCTCGATTGTATGCATGCTTCACATAAGGAAGTTGTTCATCCCACAACTTGGGATGTTTTCCACAATAGCCTCGTAACAAGTGTACCACGGTGCGGTTGAGGACCTATGTCTGCCCATTGGCCTGTGCATGAAATGTCGTACTTATTTTTAGCTTAACATCCATGACTCTTGAGAAGTTGGTCCAGAAATCTCCAAGAAAGTGAGAGTATTGATCTGACACAATAGATGTGGGCAACCCAAAATGGACCCAACATGTTGAAAGAAAAGATAAGCAGTCTTCTCAGTGGTGACCTGCTTTTTACAAGGCATTAAAATACACATTTTACTAAAACAATACACGACGACATACAAATAGTTGTGACCTTTCCTAGACATAAGAAAACCACCTACAAAATCCATTGACACACTTTCCCATGGTCGACTCGAAATAGGGAGTGGTGTGTAGAGCCCAAGTTTTCTATTAGAGGGCTTTGAAATAGAGCACAACACACAACCATTTACAAATGAGTCACAATGTTTTTCATATGAGGCCAAAAACAAAACCTATGTAAATGACATAAAGTTTTTTCAACCCCAAAATGACCAGACACAAGAGAGGTATGAGCCTCTCGAATTACATGTACCATTTCATCAATGGGTGTTGGCTTATTGGGGCCTAACCCAGGTTCAGAGTTAAGTTAGCCAAACAAATACCAGTACTACTAGCCCTCTCGGCAACAGTCCACGGAGCGCAGACTGAGGTCTCACTTGAAGTAGTATGGGAGGGTGCTAGAACCAGGTTTCCACACCCTAGAGATGTCTGATGAGTTCAAGTGGTCCGTTGTTTGACCCTACGTGTAGGTTGCTTCGCGCACTCTCCTGTACCTCGCAGCCTGATACACTACCTTTGCACAGCCCTACCTAGGGAATGAACACCGCGCTCTGTGTTATTACCCAAGACCTTACTGGTATTCCAATTTTAGTTGATTATCTTAGCCTACTTGCGTGCTTTAAGTTATACTTAACAACAAAAACCATTCATACAGGTGCGTGCAGTAAATCAACCATATATTTGCAAATTATATCAATCATTCATTAACCCAAGAACAGATACACAGAATTATAAAAAAACTTCTCTTTATTAATTCCTTCCTCGTTACAGACTCGACTTTGCCTTGCACACTTCACTGCGGACTACTAGGCCTCTATGCACTTAGCTGCAAAGCCTTCTCCTACTCTACGACCCAAAGACACACTTCAACTTGCGACTCAATCACTTACACTTTTTCCTTTTTCTCTCTTCTTCTACACTTAGAGCCTCACTCTATTTATACAATACATGGTCCATGGACCATGGGTAGGTCTATCCAGCCGACGTTACACTACAACACTAGGGTGAACAACTCTGTGACTCCATCATACTTTCGCACCCTACGCCTGCAATTCGTGGAGCTTTACAACAAGATTCGGTCAAAACTTGGGCTTTGAGCCCCAAAACATGCCTTGGGGGGATTTCATGCCCAACAAGCCCCAAACACAAACATCATGACTCACCCTCGAGCCACTCTGTTGGTGCGACAATCTTTGTGCGAAGTCCCTCCAACTATCTTCGAACTGCGTGGAGGTTAGTAGCGCACTGAGCTTGTTTTTCCTTCTTGGGTCTTGGTGTGTGTGGTGATTTCGGGATTTCTACCACAATCCCTTCACCTTCTGGAACATCCCCCACAATTAGGGCCTGCGTGGCCTCCTCGGAGGTCACTTCTGCTATCTCCATACCATCCTTAGTTTTTGCCATTGTATATGTACAAAAATCTATCACTCCTAAATTCAGGGGCTTAATCAACGCTCGGTTCACAACAATCAGGGTTCTGCTCGACTGCTCAATTCATAAATGACCAAGTGTTGTTTGTTGGGTAGCCCTTTGTATTTTATAGTGCTCTTGGAATTTGAATTCAACCATTTCCCCCAAATCCAGTTCATTAATGCTCCCTTGGCGATAGATTTTCCAAGATTTTGCCCATAAATCACATCTTAAATGCCTGCCACCCGCTCCATTTGGCTTCAAGTCGAGCATCCCATCATGAATAGTGACTTCAATGGTCACTTTCTGGCCAACCCACATGGTAGCACATCCCCCTGTGCACGGTCGCAGACCTTTGTGACTCTTTGCTTCTGCGCTTATCTCCAATATCACGCAACTCCCGGGAAAAATAGTTTATAGTCCCGTGCTCCCTTCCAACTACCTAGAGTGCTAAGATTGTCCTTCCCTTGGCTAGTCAGGTGGTCACACCACCTGTGAAACGTTTCGTCCGATCATTCATCATGTTGCCTAGAGAATCTCTACCTCTTACTATTATGGTCGGCATCGCGTACTTCATTACTTGCAACATGCTACCCTGGTCATTATGTTTAGCAATATGCAGTCCAAGCCAAGGCATCAGACTGATCAATTCGCAGCAATAGGCCTTAACCCTGTCATCGTGATCGCACGCACCCTGCCTTACCATTATGGTATTTTTGCCGAGAAAATCTTTCTTTATTTCGTCCTCCATCTTCTTGATTTCCCCGTCCATCAAAGCACTTTTCTTCCTTAACCGTACCCTTTCTTCATCAAGTTTGTGGAGTCTAAGGTTTCCCTCTTGAATTTCTTCCTCAAGTCCCATGCGTTCTGTTTCTTGCGATTGTGTGATCCCCTCTTTCCTGGCTTCGCAAACCCTCGTATCTACTGGTACTACTATGCATGGACTAGGATTTGCATGCTCCATAGGGATTATAGCATTCACTTCGTACTTTAGCTTCAGAAGTGCTCGCACAGTCAGGGTTTTACACATGGTCCTATAAGCCCAGAGAACCACTGGTACGCGCATGGTGGACCGTGTTCAGTGCTTTGCATACTTTGTCAAAAGTTTTTGCATGAATACGCTTCTGTGTGCTTGGTCCTAGCATACTCCCTAGTCCCAACCAGAGGGGTTGTTCGCACCATTGTCTTGCCCACTTCTACTTGTCGATCATGTTTCATATTGCAGGGACGATTTGTGTTCATGCAGGTTGCACACCATATGCTTGTACCCATCTAGAAAGGTGGGCGCGCAGGTTGTTTCATTTGTCATACTCAGCTTTCATCCACATCTGAGGCTTTCCAAACCCCATGCGCATCATCCTTCTGCATTCACGTCAGTCTTAAAAAATTCTTTGATACGTACCCCACCATCTTGCGAACGTAGCGTGTAGTACCCATTTTAGAGTGTCGAAACACTGCTGTTTTGGTACTTCTCTTTCAAATTTGTTCAGGAAATCATCCACCTTGCTCAACCCATCATACATAGGCATATCTCTTACCTCTATTTCCAAGCAGTGCAGTGACCTTGTCATCATGTTACAGTTGAGCATGGTTACCTCAAATAACTGGTTCTACCATCGTTCTACTTCCTCATCCGAATCTGAGGTGCAAGAGCTTTCATGCTCCCATGAGAGTTTGCCATCCACTGTTGGATTCACCCAGTGCTACTCCCATGTGGTTATCTTGTATATACAGTCTAGATCGTCGCCGCTATCGTAGTTGCACACTGGCTCTGTGTAGCACAATCCTTCTGCAGGCTCTAAAGGTACCACTACACACAGTGACTTTTTCTCAAAAATCATCTTGTGCCTCTCTAGATTTATCACTCCATTCATGTCAGTGGCTCAATCTATTCCCAGTAGTGTGGGATAGGGATTGCTATCATCAACAATCTCTATCACTTCGAAATCTGCAAGCGCGCTCGCACCTTCAATATCTACCGTTATTCCCTGCAATCTTCCCATAGGTAGGATATTTTGTTAGTTTGCCATTCACAATTGAATAAGATACCATTGCAGCGCAGGCTTGCCCATGCGATCCCATTTCTGCTTTGGCAAGACGTTCACGTCCGATCCTAGATCTAAAATCACTTGATCCATTTCATATTCCCTTATATGTGCAGTCAATCTCATCTCTCTTCCTGTTCGCATTATGTGCTTCCCGAGCTTCCGAATTACGCGTGGTTATCCTGGCATGGTTCCAGCACATCTAGTGATGAGTTCTTGCAGCCCTTTCATAGCTTTGTTGTCGTGTAGTAGCTTCATGCATGTCTCGAAAAATGTAGTGAGCATTGATGGGTCCATCTCTGGTTCCAGTTTGTCTTTACTTCCTGAAGTGGAGGTATCTATGAAGCTCTTCTTAGCTTCCATGAATGTCTCCTTAGTGCGCTCTAGATCAAATTTTGGTTCCTTTGTTGGAGCCTTGCAAACCCAGGCACTCTCTTCAGGCTGCTTGCCTTTATCATCTCCTGTTGTGATACCACTTCGGAGCACAATATTTACATTCGGGTCTTCCTCACGTGGCTCAGACCTCATCATTTGCAGGTTCTGAGTCGAGGGAGGTTGGAGTGCTCCTTTATCACGCAACCTCACTATCAATGTGGGACAATCCTCCATCTCATGATCAAAATGGGTACAATATAAGCATGATGGTCTCATTGGATTTGTGCAATCATGGGCATAATGCCTTGGCCCTCCACAATTGTAACATATTCGCTGGCCGCGACCTCCTCCTGGTCCCATTCCACCTCGACCTCGTCCCAATGATGGTCTCATTAGATTTATACAATCGCAGGCATAATGCCCTGGCCCTCCGCAATTGTAACATATTAGCTGGCCGCGACCTCCTCCTGTCCCCATTCCACCTCGACCTTGTCCATGCCCCTGAAATCCAATGTGCGCTATCCCTACATTTTGATCGAGGGCCCGTGTTTCAGTCTAAACTCTATAGTTAGGAGTCCAATCCATCATCAGTTCATAACTTCTACGGGTGCACTCATCATGGCCTACTGACCTGCAGAAATTATAGAAAAATTGTTGGTAATTCTACGTATACTTCTGTAATAGATGGAAGTTATCTATAGCATGTTTCCCTCCTATCTGACAAATCATGCACCATAATGTAGGCACCGCGCTCAACCCTGCTTGTGCCTCCGGTCTCAATGGCATTGGTCCTCCTCCTGCCAGGTAGTTCGCGAAGACTGGACAATGGTCCTTGTCATGTCCCTGGCCTTTGCACTTTATGCACCATACCTCCTCGCGTGCTTCTGGGCGAGCCGTCCTGTCTTGTTTCAAACTCTGCATCTCAAGGAACAAGTTCTTTAACTACGCATGGATCTGCTAAATTCCCAAGTTAGGATCTTGTATTGGGGTCTCCTGCAATCTCATTGCGATCTCCAAGGCCTCGGCCTGAGTGGTTAGCTACTGCTGTGACAATGCATTCCTTAGATGTGGCATTAGTGATGCTACAAACCATGTGTGGTGTTACCCATCTGTCAAGTTCATATTGGATTCATGAATTGTACAATTCAGTCTCTGATCAAGCTTCCAGGGGGTCTCGCCTGAAAGCATTGCGATTTCCTTAAATTTAATGATCGACTGTGTCTCTGATTTTGGCCTGCTAAATTCCTTGTTCAGCGCAGCTTGAATATCTGTGATCCCTATGTTCGGATTGTCATGTGAATGCTTAATGTACCAATTCAGTGCGCAATCCTGCAAAGCACTGAGCAATGTTGCTTTCTTTACATTGTCATCCGTGACTCCCTGTGCTTCCCATACAACCCTTACCATGAACCAAAACTGGTTCGGATCTTCATTCCCTACTCCTTTGAACATCGACAACTTTATCGCACTTGCCATATTGAACTGTGGTGGTGGCAGAGGTGGTGTGGGCAAAGACGGGGGTGAAGATGGTGAAAATGGTGGTGGTGTAGGTGGAAGTGGTATGCACGGAATTCGTTGCTTTATCAAACTGATCGCACTTCTTGGTGAAACCTTTGCAGGCTCTTTCTCACTTTCTCGTGGAGGTGAAATCAAGAGGCTAGTTTCTAGTTCTGTGCTACCTTCGTTTCTGTAGAACCTCCCACTCCACGTAGCCCCAAACATCAATTTATTTTCATAACACGCTTTTCACACAGTAGCATTTTAATCCAAGTGTTCAAAGATTTAATGTACTTACCTCGCGACCCTTTAAGGAAGCGTCATTCTGCCTCGCTATAGTTGACTGAAGTATCTACCATGAACTTGGTGATAAATCCTCCTATAATTTGATCGAGCTAGTGATCCATAGCGCGTGCAATATTATCTTCTAATACTTCCAGTCTGCACACCAATTCTACAGTCCACACAATAGGTTTGTCGATTTTACACCTTCCTTGATTGTTTGCTAGCTTCGCTATCCACTCATACAACTCAGTAGGGAAGGATGCAAAGAAAATTTTATGGATTTTTGTATATAAGTAGCAATATAACCACTCTTCCTTTGATAATCGCGGATTCCTATTTTCCTGCATTGTGAATTCGTGAATCTTTGTTTCCAACCACTCTTCAATTCCTTTCTTTGTCGAATTCTAGTGATACGACATCAGACATCTCTATGCAGATCCCAGTCCCGGAAATGGAACCATTTGTTGGCTTATTGGGGCCTAACCCAGGTTCAAAGTTAAGTTACCCAAACAAATCCCGGTACTACTGGCCCTTTCGGCAACAGTTTGTGGAGCGCGGACTGAGGTCTCACCCGAAGTAGTATGGGAGGTGTTAGCATCCTGTTCCAACAGGTGTTCATCTTTCATGATTGACAGTTTTACATGCCAAATATGTCATACTTTACATGCTGCAATGCTCCATATTTCCAGAAAGAGGTCAAAAAAGAGACCATGAAAGTGTGCCAGTCTAAATGCCACTACTGTATTCCAAATTTTGATGAGTTAACCATTTTTGAAGAATTTTATGTTAAGGGAACTCCAAACAGCCTAATCTTGGTTTCCCTAGGTTTCAATTTCTTGTTTTAGAATATAGAGAATGAATATCTGTCCAAACAGCTTAATCTTGGCAGATTTGTAGATAGGTAGAGAAACAAAGGAGCCCAACTGCTTAATCTGGGCCCTTGGAAGAAATAAGTGTATATTTAGTTAGGAAGGCAGTCAAAAGAAAAATGGTAAAGCAGGGTCTGCAAGTCTAAGTGCACCCAAACCAAAAAGAAGAAAAAATGCTAGGTAAGTAGGCTGGGTAGGTAGTTTTGAGGTTGCAGAATGTTGATCTATGATCAATTTTGTGTTTCAAAGTGATATTGTACTTCAGATCATAGGTACAAGGCAGTTTTCATTTGGAGGAGCTCAAGCGAGGCATGGCTAACTCCCCTTTCTTCTTATTCCCCAAAACACTCACTAACTTCCCTGAAGAGGTCAAGATCTGCTTGATACCTCTTAGTTTCATCATTCTCCATATCATTTGCCTTGGTAAAGATCTGCTTTACTCAAGGAATGTTCATACTTCCTCTATGAATCATTTCCCCCCCTAATAGCCTAAGAATTCACATACTTAGCGCTTTCTTATCACTTCATATTAACTGCTAATTTTACTATGTAGCTCCCTATCTATCTCCCCTTCCCCTACTAAAAATATGTTAATAAATTCCCCTATGTACATATTCCCATCCCCTGGCACTATAGCCCTATAAATATCAGTTTGGGAAATGCCGAGTTCATCTGGGACTTAGCATTAGCCTTCCGCGTCCTAACCCTGGGATTAACTTGACATTTGGTTAAGTTAATAACCTTTTTTCCCACCACTTTACCCATAACATTTCATCATTTTTTACCTCTCGCGCTCACAGGTTCGGGCTTAGTTTAAAAATATTTGATTAAATTATGACCCCGGTGCTCAAACTATGAAAAAACCACAAAAACCCACTAAACCAAAGTCTAACCCCCCCGCGTCATTGTATAAATTATTCAAATATTCGCGCGGGCCCCGTCCCTAACCCTCCGCCGCCTTGTCTTTTCCGTCGGCCGTCAAATCTGGTGCGCCACAGATCAACAGTGGGCGGGTCTTCTCATCTCCGAAGCCGTCGATGGTTAGCGCCCGGGAGATAGGCGGTTTTCCCGTCGTACTCCCGCCACGCGTCACCCTCTCGACTGTGGCAGAGCCCCCTCTGCCAAAACCACTTTTACTCAAAGGCGGTGCGCCCGAAACCAGATACCGCTTTCCCCCCTCCTACCGCTGTGTCCTTGCCATGTCACCTGACACATCACCTCCTCCACCGTACTGACACGTCTGCTGACGTCACCCTGCTGACGTCATCCTGCCACGTCACCGTCATACTGGGACCCACTGCTGACGTCATCGTCAAAAAGCGCGAAAGGCGCAAATCGCAGCCTAGGAAGCCCGGAATCAAAATATGAGGCAGTTTTTCATGTGTGATTAGCGCCTAATCGCGCATGGCTACGGGAAATAGGCCAAAATGGAAAGCCCTTCATGGCTCGGCCTCCAGCAGGCCCGAAAGGTGCAAAATGACCAGAATTTCTTCGCACAGCATTCAGAAAGGGGCAAACACAGTTTTTAAAGCAGCGGAGGGCCAAATATCAGACATAAAAGGTCGATGAGACAGTCTAAAGCACTCAGAAGACATTAAAGAGGCCAGGTTCAGAGCCAAAGTGTACCAGAGGAAGCGGCAAAGAGTATCAGTCGAATGTTTTTAATGAAAACTTTTATTCCCAATACAGGTGAACATTAAATGACCTCCAACAAAGTCAAAGAAAACGGTGGAGCTCTAATCAAGGCTCTCCCATCACAGTTAAAAGCATTTAAAGCCACCGAACAGTAATGGATCAAAACCCAAAGCAAAGTTATGGCTAAGTGATCAGCACAGAGCCATAAAGGCAATACATTAATTCCTTTTGTTACAGCTGCACCCAGCGCAACTCGAGGATATTTTCCTGCATTTATTTCAGACATGTGTTAGGTTTAGGACATTTATTATAGAAGATCTGTCTGAGATCTGATTAGTGTAGATATTTTTCTTATATAAACAACCCTAATTCACTGTTTAAAGGGTTGGTTGGTTGATAACCCTCATGAGAGACTCGCACTGTATATCTGATATGTTTTTCTTAATCAAAGATCACTGAAAGCTTGGAGAATGGACTGTTTGATGTGTTGTTAATGGTTTGTGAAGGATGAATTTGGAATTCTTGTGCTGCAATATGAATCAATAAGTGTTCCTCACCTCTGTTATTTCAATTTCATATATGCTCAAGTTGCAAAACGAAGGATTGGTTTAGAATTTGCTTAGCTGCACTCTATGCTCAGTTTCTGTGGCTTCTTAATGTTTTTCCTCTTGATTTAGGCATAAATATGAATTCTTTTATGGCTCATGTTTGATCTATTTCACATATGAATGACTGTTATCTAGGAATTCTTAGCTGCTCCTAGATAGAGCTCATTTATCTTCCCCCTGCTAACCTGAATGAGAGATTCTTAATTGCCTCTCATTCCTTAGCCTTTCAATCCATCTCTTTACCTTGAATGATTGTTTCATATGCAGCTGTCTTGCTCCATTTTCCTCTCTTGTGACCAAGAAAATGCACCAGTAGTCTTACTCCATGACTCCATGCCCAATGGTTTGAAACTTATCACACTATGTTTTGCCTCTCTACTTGAAAGCATCAATCTTCCCACCAAAATCAAAACAAAACCCCTTGAACTCAATAACTAGCCTAAAATCATCTTCAACAAAGCTAAATCAGAAAGAGAGAGCCCTCTCTGATTGCAGGTGGGCTAGAACCTGTAGTCCAAAGATTGGTTTGTGGTTACCTCGGCTGTATCCTTTCACGAGCTTAAGGACAACCTGAGTGATAACATAATGGTGACTCCACTGGGGAACTCCTCAGATAATTTCACGAATCAAGTTGGAAAGCTCGACTAGGGAAATCGAACTAATTTTTCCGATTGCTGTCTATTTCTTAAGACTACAGATGAAGTCTGAATGTCAGCCAGGAAGCCTTTGAAACTGTTCTTGCTTTGCATTTACAGGATTAAATAAAAGCTGCTTCAGTCAATCTTCATTCTAGCTTTAAGCTCTAAGCAGTTGTCTCAAAAATTTAATCAATTCCTTCCTAAACTAAAAACATTCCCAGGAAAATACCAAAAACAAAATTCGGAAGCTGGCTCCAAAGAGGAAAACTCATTATACTAGGTCAAATCCCGACCCAGACCCTCCAGCTGTTTTTGACAATCCCAACTTAATCCCAAAGATTCTTAGGAAACACCAAGATTTTGCTGATAATAGTCCTAAAGCAGTTCACCCAATCAGTGTTCCAACCCCTGTCAAAGTTTTATTTCGGTCAACCCCTACTTCCCCTTGTTCATCGTCCACCTCTCAAAGCACTCCTTCCACACCTCCATTCACTGCACATACTCCCATTACCACTACTGCTGTCCCAGTTGTTCCACTTATCCCTGTTGTTCCAGTCGTCCCTGTTGTTCCACTTATCCCTGTAAACATGGCCAATAGATATGCACCCCTGCAACTACCTGCTAACCCTGGGGCTATGCCTCAGGATTATCAAACTAAAATCACATATTTTGATGGAAATGGTACTTGCACAGCCCTTCAGAATACAAAGAAAATGCAAGACTATTTCAAGAACTACGAGATAGATGATGATAGTGTGAGAATGAAAATTTTCATCCAAAGTCTGACAGGTGATGTCAGGACTTAGTTCAGAGCACTTGCTGCAAATTCCATAACCAATCCGGATGAGCTTTATCAATCCTTTATCAACAGATGGGAGAAAAAGAAAGACCCCTTGCACATACTAGCTGAATATGATACAATAAAAAGAGACCCTCAAGTGTCTATCTTGGATTATTGTGCAAGATTCAATCATGTTTATAATGTAGTACCACAGAACTTAAGACCTCCACCTGACCTTGCCTTGTATAAATTCCCTGATGGATTCGACCCAGATATGGCCTATCAGTTAAAAGAAAGAGCCCCTCAAACCCTTGCATACATGCAAAATGTTGCTGTCAGCGTAGAAGCCAACCTAATTTCTAAAAGAAACAGAGCTAGAATGGAAAGAAGAACCACCTTTAAAGAGGAACCCTCAGCCTTAGATCAAAAGCTTGATGCTATCATCAGTGGCATGCATAGGCTGGGAAACAGAGTAGAAATTTTTGAGAGGAAGTCTTCGTGGGAAGTACAACAACCTAATGCCATAAGGAACCCAAATTTCAGGAAAACTCAAAACACAAATGCTGGCAGGTCTAGCCCAGACCATGACGTAAGGCCCCCTTTTCATGAAAATTATGCGGAAGCCTCTACATCTAGTGAACCCACAGAGGACACTCACATGAACTTGGTGGATTCAAGGGCTGAGCAACAAATTTTCCTAACTCAACAAGACCAAGATGAACATGACTTTAATCAGTTTCAGACCAAGTCTGGTGAGTCTTTTGATTTTAAACAAGGCTATGATACTACTGTGTATGAGGTCCACAAACAATATAAGCTGAGAACTAGGACCATTGATATTTCTGAACCTAGCAAACCAAAGGATGGCAAACAACCCAACAAGATTAAAGCAAGGTTGTCATAACAGAACCAGCTGATATACCTGTCCAAAGCCCGCATCAAGTGACTGTAGAAGACATAACAGAAATGCAGCCTTCTATTGATCAGCCTCTGCCACCTCCTTCCTCGGAAAAGAACTCGAACAGTGTTCCAAAAAGCCCTCCTAAAGCTGAAAAACCGCAAGCAGTCACTTCCCATAACACTAATAAACAAGACCAAATTGTTGATACTCCAATGGAAAAAGGGAAGCTTGCCTCTCAAAATACTAAGACCCAATCTGAAAAATCATTTGACTTAGAGGCAGAAATAGGTAAACTGAAGATATCCATCCCCTTATCCGAACTTGCCAAACATGATGTGTATAGGCAACAAATTCAAAGATCACTTCAAATGCCGGAGCTTAAGGATGATGTGAATGTTCTTGATGATCAACCTGAGCTGCTGCTCGGTCCATAAGTTAATGGAAAATCAACATATGGATCTGTTCTACCTTTTTATGTCAGTTTGCACATACATGACAAAGTCTTGCACAATGCCATGTTTGACTCAAGTGCCTCACATAACCTTATGCCCAAAGCTGTAATGGAAAAGCTGAACCTTGATGTTACAAGACCCTACAAAGATCTATTCTCCTTTTACTCAAGTCAAGTCAAGTGTTTAGGCCTCATCAAAGACTTTTGTGTCTCCTTATTCCAATATCCCAACAAGACAATCCTCATGGATGTGGTGGTTGCTGACATTCCACCAAAGTACAGCATGCTATTGTCAAGATCTTGGGGAGCAAATCTCCAAGGGTCCCTCCAATTAGACCTCTCTTATGCCACTATATCTGTCTTTGGGCGACCAAAGACACTATATAGAGAAACACTGATGAAGCATGTGGTAACTAGTGAGGACAAGCCCCAAAATTTTCCTATTCACTCAATCCATTCTGATATGGATTCTTTTATTTTATTTAATGATGAAACAAATCCCCTTATTGATGACAAGCCGTGGGCTTTAGAACTGAACACACACACCAAAGAAGAACCGGTTGCCCATACTGATGAAATGGTCAAAACAACTGATGCAACCCGCATACAAGAAGAACCTCCCCAAACAGAAAGTTCAAATCTGTCCACTGCAAGAATGACTGAAACTCTTGATATTAACCACAAGCAAGAAATCACATGGTATTTAGAGTTTGATGGCTCTGTTAACAAGTTAGGAGCAGGGGCAGGTGTCTGGATTCACAATACACATAACAATCATGCAGAAGGCCATGCCTACAGACTGAACTTTAAATGCACCAACAACATGGCAGAATATGAGGCTCTCCTGTTAGGCCTTAAACTGCTCAAAGCTCTAGGAGCTGCAAAAGTGTCCATTCTAGGTGACTCCAATTTAATCATACAACAAATGAAAGGTAACTTTGTTACCAATGACAATAGAATGAGGGCCTATAGGACTGCTGCCACTAATATACTCAATGCATTCACTGAATCCAAGCTTGCTAAGATTTCAAGAAATCATAACATTCATGCACACAGCCTAGCCACTTTTGCTAGCACATGCAAGCTTCCCTTTGAGCCAAGTCACTACTTTACTGCTGAGATAAAACATAGGCCCGTTGTCCCTAATAACGTTAAAGACTGGCAAGTATTTGAAGATGATGCCCAGATTAACAATTTCCTCACTCTTGAGCATGAGTTTTCAAATATTAACATTGACATGGATGCCATGACAAATGAGCAACAGCAAACAAATGAAAATCAGTAGGCTGTAACAGCTGTAACAGCCAAACAAATCTTGAACCCAACCGTTTTTTACAAAACCAACATAGAAGAGCTGAGACAAATGCATTTGGAGGAAATAGCCAAAACAGAGGCCGAGATCATTGACTTAAAGGATAATTTTTTGCCTGCTGGGCTAACTCCATTAGAAGATATGTTTGATGCAAATGATGTTCCCAAAAAACCAAAAATGCAGCCCTTAAACACTGATATAGAAGAGCACAACATTGGAACAACAGAGCAGCCCAAAATGATCAAACTATCTCAATCTTTGCCACCCGATCAAAAACCCAAATATGTTGATTTGTTCAAAGAATTCCAAGATGTATTTGCTTGGAGTTATGAGGATTTGAAGTCCTATGACACCTCAGTGATTCAACACACCATTCCCCTAAAACCAAACCAAAAGCCCTTCAAACAGAAACTGAGGAGAATCAATCCTATGCTTCTCCCTTTGATTGAAAAGGAAGTGAAAAGAATGTTTGAAGCAGGTATCATAGCACCCATCAGATTTTTGGAATGGGTATCCAATCTTGTTCCCACAAGAAAAAAGACAGGTGAGATTAGGCTATGTGTAGACCTAAGAAATTTAAATTAAGTCTCCCTAAAAGACAACTACCCCTTGCCAAAAATGGACCACATCCTACAAAGAGTAGTGGGGTCATCTAGAATCTCTTTGCTAGATGGCTTTTTGGGTTTTAATCAAATACTGGTTCACCCGGATGACCAAGACAAGACAACCTTTACCACACCGTGGGGAACATTTAAGTATGTGAAGATGCCTTTCGGACTTAAAAATGTTGGTGCTACCTTTCAAAGGGCAATGGATATTGCATTTGCCAAGGAAATACATGATTTCCTAGTTGTCTACCTTGATGACTTAACCCCTTTCTCTAAATCTGATCAAGAGCACCTAAAACATTTGAGGCAAATATTCATGACATGTAGGAAATATGGCATTTCCTTGAACCCCAAGAAATCCCTCTTTGGCCTTGAAGAAGGCAAACTCCTTGGCCATATCATATCAAAGGACGAGATTAGAATTGATCCTGAAAGAATCCAAGCCATCCTCCAAATCCCATATCCAAGAAACATAAAAGAGTTACAAGCATTCCTTGGAAAAATCAACTTCCTAAGAAGATTTATTCCAAATCTAGCCGAGCTAATAAGACTGTTAAGTAACATGTTAAAAAAGGATGCCAAGGTAAAATGGTCTCTTGAAACCAAGCAAGCCTTTGAGGGCATAAAATCTGCCTTAACCCAAGCCCCTGTCCTCACAAGTCCACAATTTGACAAAGATTTCATCATATTTTCATTTGCATCGGAGCACTCCATAGCTGCTGTCCTTTTGCAAAAGGATGATCAGGGAGTTGAAAAGCCAATTGCATTTTTTAGCTGAGCCTTAAGAGATGCCCCTTTGAAGTACCCAATCATGGAGAAGCAGGCCTATGCCCTGGTCAAAGCAATCAAAGATTTCCGAGTCTATATTTTATATTCAGACATGATTGCTTATGTGCCAAACGTTGTTGTAAAAGACATATTAACCCAAGAGGGGTTAGAGGGCAAAAGAGGCAAGTGGATTGCTAACATCCTTGAGTATGACATAGAAATAAAACCAACCAAACTGATAAAGGGACAAGGTTTAGCCAAACTGATGTCCGAAACAAACTTTCAAGCCTTAGACATTAACCAATTGGACAATGAACAGGAGCTGGCAACTCCACAGATCAGTGAAACCTTTTTGCAATCCCCATGGTATGCTGATATATGATTTGTATTGTTAAACCTGTTTGCTCCTCCAGGATTGTCCAGAACTAAGAAAAGATTTTTAAGAATGAAGGCTTCAAAGTTTTGTGTCATAGATGGTGCTTTATTTTGGAAAAATCATGAAGGTATATTGCTTAATTGTTTAACCATGAATGAAACTAACAATGTCATGAAAGAATTCCATGCAGGTGACTGTGGAGGACATCTATACTGGAAGTCCACGGCTGATAAAATTCTAAGGGCTGGTTTCTATTGGCCCCCTCTTTTTGCAGATGTAAAAAAATTTGCCATTTCATGTCACAAATGCCAAATCTTTGAGGGCAAAAGAAAGCTGTTGCCCCTGCCCCTTAAACCCATCTCAACTGAAAAGCCTTTTCAACAATGGGGTCTTGACTTCATTGGAGAAATCCATCCCTCCTCCTCAGGCCAGCACAAGTGGATTCTAACAACCACCAACTATTTCACCAAGTGGGTTGAAGCCATCCCATGTAGACAGGCCAATGACTCCATCATTATCCAGTTCCTTGAGTGCAACATCCTTTCTAGATTTGGCTGCCCTAAGAAGATCATTACTGACAACGCCATTGCTTTCAAATCCAAAAGGATGATCAATTTTTGCCATACATTTCACATCACCTTGGGGCATTCCACAGCCTATTACCCCCAAGGTAATGGCTTGGCTGAGTCATCTAATAAGAGCCTGATTAATATCATAAAAAAAGTGGTAGAAGAAAACAAGAAGAACTGGCATAGAAAGCTCACAAATGCCCTATGGGCAGACCGACTTTCAACAAAGAAATACATTGGGATGAGCCCTTATGAGCTAGTATATGGCATGGAGGCCAGATTTCCTTCATCCTTGGGCATCCCTATTATCAAACTGTTACAGGAGATTCAGGCTGAACCAAATGACATTCAACGAAGAATCAATCAGACAATTCATCTTCAGCAAACCAGAGAGCAAGTTTATGATAGAGCTCAGATTTTGCAAGAGAAGCTCAAAAAGATGTTTGATAAAAGAGCTAAGGCAGAAGATTTTTGTGTTGGCAACAAAGTTCTAAGGTGGGATTCACGAAGAGAAGACAAGGGAAAACATGCAAAATTTGATTTTTTATGGAAAGGGCCATTCGTTATTTCTGTTGTTCAAGGAAATAACACATATTTTCTCAAATCTGTAGAGGGCAGCACGGCTGAAGAAGGCCCTGTAAATTGCCGAATGTTAAAAAATTACCATGATCCCTTTTAAGGGATACAATGCAGCTCTGTATATATCTCTTTGTACATCGATATTTGTATATATCAGCACTTTGTTTTTATTTTTTATAAGCAGTCTGAATGTTAGAGGAGCAGCAGCAAAGTTTGTGAAGACACAGCCAATGCCAGTATTCCATTTTTAAAGCTCTATCTCTACATTAATCTCAGCAAAACAACAAGAGTAGCGCTGTCATATCACAGAAATTCATGGTAAAAAGAAACTGTTTGTAGCTTGCAGTCTTCAGTCAAACAGTATCAATAAGAGAGGAGTTTTTTTTTAGTTTCACATCAGCAACTATTTCCAGATCAGAGGCTAAGGAAATACATCAGTTCTGATCTATGTTTTGGATCTATTTCAAAGGCAATGCTCAAGCAACATTGTATATAATATCAAGCACGCAGAAGAAAGCAGGCAGTGCTTCACTCTTCATAACAATTCAGTTGAGTAGAGGGCTGTTTATATTTCCAAGTTTCACACTTTTAGTAGCGAGCATAAAGGAGTGTTTTTTATCCACAGCAACAATAGAAAATCAAGGCAGTCTGACCTACTGTTCTTGGCTTTTCACAAGGAAAAGCCATCCCCAAGTGGAGCCACTGTTAGCCTCCTATTGCAACAGGTGTTCATCTTTCATGATTGACAGTTTTACATGCCAAATATGTCATACTTTGCATGCTGCAATGCTCCATATTTCCAGAAAGAGGTCAAAAAAGAGACCATGAAAGTGTGCTAGTCTAAATGCCACTACTGTATTCCAAATTTTGATGAGTTAACCATTTTTGAAGAATTTTCTGTTAAGGGAACTCCAAACAGCCTAATCTTGGTTTCCCTAGGTTTCAATTTCTTGTTTTAGAATATAGAGAATGAATATCTGTCCAAACAACTTAATCTTGGCAGATTTGTAGATAGGTAGAGAAACAAAGGAGCCCAACTGCTTAATCTGGGCCCTTGGAAGAAATAAGTGTAGATTTAGATAGGAAGGCAGTCAAAAGAAAAATGGTAAAGCAGGGTCTGCAAGTCTAAGTGCACCCAAACCAAAAAGAAGAAAAAATGCTAGGTAAGTAGGCTGGGTAGGTAGTTTTGAGGTTGCAGAATGTTGATCTATGATCAATTTTGTGTTTCAAAGTGATATTGTACTTCAGATCACAGGTACAAGGCAGTTTTCATTTGGAGGAGCTCAAGCGAGGCATGGCTAACTCCCCTTTCTTCTCATTCCCCAAATCACTCACTAATTTCCCTGAAGAGGTCAAGATCTCCTTGATACCTCTTAGTTTCATCATTTTCCATATCATTTGCCTTGGTAAAGATCTGCTTTACTCAAGGAATGTTCATACTTCCTATATGAATAATTTCCCCCCCCTAATAGCCTAAGAATTCACATACTTAGTGCTTTCTTATCACTTCATATTAACTGCTAATTTTACTATGTAGCTCCCTATCTATCTCCCCTTCCCCTACTAAAAATATGTGAATAAATTCCCCTTGTACATATTCCCATCCCCTAGCACTATAGCCTTATAAATATTAGTTTGCGAAATGCCGAGTTCATCTGGGACTTAGCATTAGCCTTCCGCATCCTAACTCTAGGATTAACTTGACATTTGATTAAGTTAATAACCTTTTTTCCCACCCCTTTACCCATAACATTTCATCATTTTTTACCTCTCGCGCTCACATGTTCGGGCTTAGTTTAAAAATATTTGATTAAATTATGACCCCGGCGCTCAAACTATGAAAAACCCACTAAACCAAAGTCTAACCCCCCCGCGGAATTGTATAAATTATTCGAATATTCGCGCAGGCCCCGTCCCTAACCCTCTGCCGCCTTGTCTTTTCCGTCGGCCGTCAGATCTGGCACGCCACAGATCAACGGTGGGCGGGTCTTGTCATCTCCGAAGCCGTCGATGGTTAGCACCCAGGAGATGGGCGGTTTTCCCGTCGTACTCCCACCACGCGTCACCCTCTCGACTGTGGCGGAGCCCCCTCTGCCAAAACCACTTCTGTTCAAAGGCGGTGCGCCCGAAACCAGATATCGCTTTGCCCCCTCCTGCCACCGTGTCCTTGCCATGTCACCTGACATGTCACCTTCTCCACTGTACTGACACGTCACCCACCGTACTACTGACATCACCCTGCTGACATCATCCTGCCACGTCACACCGTACTGGGACCCACCGCTGACGTCATCGTCAAAAAGCGCGAAAGGCGCAAATCGCAGCCTAGGAAGCCCAGAATCAAAATCTGAGGCAGTTTTTCATGTGCGATTAGTGCCTAATCACGCATGGCTACGGGAAATAGGCCAAAATGGAAAGCCCTTCATGGCTCGGCCTCCAGCAGGCCCGAAAGGCGCAAAATGACCAGAATTTCTTCGCACAGCATTCAGAAAGGGGCAAACACAGTTTTTAAAGCAACGGAGGGCCGAACAGCAGACATAAAAGGTCGATGAGACAGTCTAAAGCACTCAGAAGACGTTAAAGAGGCCAGGTTCAGCGCCAAAGTGTACCAAAGGAAGCAGCAAAGAGTATCAGTTGAATGTTTTTAATGAAAACTTTTATTTCCAATACAGGTGAACATTAAATGACCTCCAACAAAGTCAAAGAAAACGGTGGAGCTCTAATCAAGGCTCTCCCATCACAGTTAAAAGCATTTAAAGCCACCAAACAACAATAGATCAAAACCCAAAGCATAGTTATGGCTAAGTGATCAGCACAGAGCCATAAAGGCAATACATTAATTCCTTTTGTTACAGCTGCACCCAGCACAGCTCGAGGATATTTTCCCGCATTTATTTCAGACATGTGTTAGGTTTAGGACATTTATTACAGCAGATCTGTCTGAGATCTGATTAGTGTAGATATTTTTCTTATATAAACAACCCTAATTCACTGTTTAAAGGGTTGGTTGGTTGATAACCCTCATGAGAGACTCGCATTGTATATCTGATATGTTTTTCTTAATCAAAGATTGTTGAAAGCTTGGAGAATGGACTGTTTGATGTGTTGTTAATGGTTTCTGAAGGATGAATTTGGAATTCTTGTGTTGCAATATGAATCAATAAGTGTTCCTCACCTCTGTTATTTCAATTTCATATATGCTCAAGTTGCAGAACGAAGGATTGGTTTAGAATTTGCTTAGCTGCACTCTATGCTCAGTTTCTGTGGCTTCTTAATGTTTTTCCTCTTGATTTAGGCATAAATATGAATTCTTTTATGGCTCATGTTTGATCTATTTCACATATGAATGACTGTTATCTAGGAATTCTTAGCTGCTCCTAGATAGAGCTCGTTTATCTTCCCCCTGCTAACCTGAATGAGAGATTCTTAATTGCCTCTCATTCCTTAGCCTTTCAATCCATCTCTTTACCTTGAATGATTGTTTCATATGCAGCTGTCTTGCTCCATTTTCCTCTCTTGTGACCAAGAAAACGCACCAGCAGTCTTACTCCATGACTCCATGCCCAATGGTTTGAAACTTATCACACTATGTTTTGCCTCTCTACTTGAAAGCATCAATCTTCCCACCAAAATCAAAACAAAACCCCTTGAACTCAATAACTAGCCTAAAATCATCTTCAAAAAAGCTAAATCAGAAAGAGAGAGCCCTCTCTGATTGCAGGTGTGCTAGAACCTGCAGTCCAAAGATTGGTTTGTGGTTACCTTGACCGTATCCTTTCATGAGCTTAAGGACAACCTGAGTGATAACAGGAGGGTGCTAGAACCATGTTTCCGCACCCTGGAGATGTCTAATGGTTTCAAGTGGTCCGCGGTTTGACCCTGCGTGCAGGTTTCTTCGTACACTTTCCCGTACCTCGCAGCCTAATATACTACCTTCGCGCAGCCTTGCCCAGGGGCTGAACGCCATAGTCTGCGTTATTACCCAAGACCTTATTGGTATTCCAATGTTGGTTGATTATCTTAGCCTAATTGTGTGCTTTAAGTTATACTTAACAACATAAAGCATTCATACAGGTGTATGTAGTAAATAAACTGTATATTCGCAAATTATATCAATCATTCATTAACCCAAGAATAGATACACAAAATTATAACAAAATTTCTCTTTATTAATTCCTTCCTCAATTACAGACTCGACTTCGCCCTGCACACTCAGCTGCAGGGATCCACGCACTCAACTGCGGACTGCTAGGCCTCTGCGCACTCAGCTACAAATCCTTCTCCTACTCTACGACTCAAAGACACACTTCAACTTGTGACTCAATCACTTAGACTTTTTCCTTTTTCTTTCTTCTTCTACAATAAGAGCCTCGCTCTATTTATACAATCCCATGGTCCGCGGACCATGGGTAGGTCTCTCTAGCCGACATTACATTACAACACTAGGGAAGACAACCCTATGACTCTATCATACTTTTGCGCCCTGTGCCTGCAATTTGCGGAGCTTTACAACAAGATTTGGTCAAAACTTGGGCTTTGAGCCCCAAAACATGCCTTGGGGGGATTCCATGCCCAACAATGGGTATGCACAATTTTCTAAGGTGGTACAGTAGTTCTTCCTACAAATAATAATTTCCCCCCTGTAATGCACGAGTCAATTTTGCATAAATCTCTTTAAAATCATCATCATTAGCATATTGTTCAACATAAACTTCTAATGATAAAGAAGCATTTTTCAAAACTAGAGATGCAGAAATAGGAGGGCGAGAAATCATATCTGCTACTTTGTTGGTGGCGCCCTTCTTGTATTTTATTACTAGATGAAACTGTTGGAGGAATCCCATCCATTTGAAATGATAGTCTTGTTGAAGCTTGGTCTGTGATTGAAAGTACTGCAAGGGATGATGATCCGTATGGATGATGGTCTCCTTGCCGATCATGTAGTGTTTCCACTTCTTTACACTTTGAACCAAGATATAAAACTCCCTGTCATATGTGGGATAATTCACAACATCTTGGGAGAAAGTCTCTGAATAGTAACATACAAGCTTCCTTTTCTGCATGAATATAGTGCCCATGGCATTATCCAAGTGGCTCTAGAAAGACACACAGGACAAAGATGGCTCAAAAATCAAAGTGTTTGGATTATGCTCAAACCAAGACCAGATTATAGATCTCGTCATCTTGATCGTGGAGGTGTGAACGGTTCGTCAAACTGAGCTCATATGCGAAATATAGAGCTCTTCAAATTTTGACATGACAGGGGAAAAGTGGGGCTCACAATATGCCACATGGCATCCAAGTAAGCAATTAGGACCCACAGGGCAGGCCATCCGCCATTGAAACTTGACGTTTTCTCATTTGTCTCCTAAACCTACATAAGAGACAAAATCATTTTTAAATGGTTAATAAATAACCATAAAATGAAATATAGTTATTAAAATAACTATATAAAAACAATACAACACATGGTTTTAGGATTGGCGGCAACAAACCCCGCTGACCCCTATACAAGGAGATCTGTGACCACAACCCCCGCCGAACCCTCCACAACTTCGGCACCCATATATATATATATATATATATATATATATATATATATATATATATATATATATATATATATATATATATATATATATATATATATATATATTATAACAAAACTCTGTATTAAGGGGCGGGCGTGGGCCATCGGCAGTGGACCCGGCCCACACCCCGAAACCCCATATATATCGCATAACAGATATCGCCCCGACTCGAAAAATATGCCGCCGATTATATCGCCGATAAAAATATCGGAAAAAACCTAGATGAAGTGCTGATATATGTCGATCTAACCACCGATGAATGCAATTGTCGACATGGATATCAGTGAAACCCTATATTGGGCGCCGATATATGCGCCAGCGCCCATTGCAACTGCCGATTACTGATATTAATGCAACAACACGGGGTTTCCGAGGTTTTTGGTTAATAAAAGGTTTATATATGGGAGAGGTGGGATTTGATCCCCTGACCTCTCTTTAACCATTTGTTGCTTTTAACCAGCACGCCAACCACCTAACATTGATAAATCTGCCGATGAGTTTTATATAAACTCAGATTTTCACCTCTGCACACAGTTCCAGACAGAGAGAGATGGAGGCATGGATTTCAAGGCAGAATGCAAGCACGGATTTTGAGGTAGTGAATTAATTAATATTTTAATGTAGGAACCATGAATTTTGCAGGAGGGTAGAATTTTCACTTTGTCAGAATTTGACAAGTTTTCTATGGTTTTTCCACCTCTCATCACCACGAAAACAATGGTGTTGTTTGTTTCTTCATCAGAGGTATTCATTTTCTAGTGATTTCCAGAATTCACATGGAACCATGATTTCAGCAAAACCAGGGAGTGGAACCATGAGCCATGAAATTTTCCCGAGGTAAAATTTTGACATTTCAGAATATAGTCAAGTTTATACTTGTTTTTCATGGTTTTCTGTAGGGATTGCAAATGAGAGATCAGATTTGCCATATGAGTTGAAAATTTGCAGTCCATTCATGGAATAGAATCTTTGAGGAATCCTAGGGGAATCTAAAAGATTCCTTGAGCCCATAATTTGGATTTTGGACAGTCGATTCAGCACTACTCGACGCCATAAATCTGATGGTGGCTTCATATTTCTTATTCTCTCATTTCTTATTCTAGTCACTTTTCTAAGTGCCAGTGCAGATGTCCACATTCATGTGTGAGCAGCCATCTTCATGAGATCGATGCCTTGAGAGTGATGGTCCGAGCAGCTTCAGCAGTGAGACATCCACTTCTTCAGATGGCCCTTGGTTGTGAGTTATATGATGTGTCCATGTACTTCTTCTTTTTGCATTAGGTTGTACAGATCCTTGATTAATGTTGATGCAGGATCTTGTTTATTACATGTTGTCATGATTCCTTGCTTGATTTGATGTAGAATCTTCTATGTGATGTACTTTGTTGTCATAACTCATCATGTTATGTTTTGAAATCCCTTGTTGTATGTTTTTGGGATACTCTTGTTGTCGTCATAAATGTGTTTTGCTTTGACATCCCTTTTGTGCCATATTGGTGGGATGCGCACCATCCATGTTTTTGTATCATACTGATAGGAGTCTTTTGATTGAGAGTTCTAGTTGTGGAATATCTCTTAGATCCACTCCTGCGTGAGGGAATTTTTCCTTGTATGATCGAGACATCATCTCTTGTGTACATCACCATTATTGATAAGCACTAAATGTAGTGGCCTACACCATCTTGACACTGGGGCCCGGAGATGTAGTCCCTCCTGGATGAACTCCGTTATCAACATCTTGTTATTTCATGTGTAGATGATTGTTATGCTCCTCTTCTTTTTAGCATGTAGATGTATTCATTAATGTTCTTTTAAAATGAAATTTAACACATCACGAAAGTAAAAGGTTTTGGAAGGGTCCTTCGTCACACCCGGACCTGGATCATGGAATAACCACTGGCATCTGTTTCAATCTCAAAAGGCTGTTGAAGGTCTGGTAAGGCTAGCACTAGTGTTGTGCTGTGTTGATCTTCTCTTTCAGTGTGTTGAAGGATTTATACTGCTTTCCTCCCCACTAAAAGGCCTGCTTCACACTTTTCAATGCGTGTAAGGGGGTTGTGATAACATAGAAGTTTGCAATGAACCTTCTCCAATACTGTACTGCACCCAAAAAGCTTCAGACCTCTATAACATTTTTGGGCTCGAGCCACTTCATAATCACAACTACTTCAGAGGGATCTATTTTCAATTGCCCATTACCGACTATGTGACCTAAAAAGAGAGGTCTTTTCAAACTCACACTTTGACAGCTTTACATACAATTTTTCACTTTTCATAACATCAAGCCCTCTCTTCACATGACATACATGTTCATCCCATGTCCTATTATAAACAAGAATATCGTCCAGATATACAAATGCAAAATTATCAAGAAAAGGCCTTGTTCACGGTGCTGGACCTGCCAACATGTCAAGGGGATATCCCCAGTAAGAAGTCCCAATTAGACCTCAGACTATTTAGTGTAGGAGTCCTAGCAGTGGGTCGTAAGTTAATGCCTTGACCATGATGTCGTAGAGGCAAGTAAGATGACTCTGTCAGTAGCAAGGGTGTGACTGCTGCAGTGAGTCGAGGAAGGTGAATGAAAGGTTCTAACACAAGTGGGTTGGGAAGAGTGTGCCCCTTGACAACCTGTATCAGTACTTAGCTGGGAAGGGAACACACAAGCAAAGATGCATCACAAGCTAGAAAGTAGAGTAGTCGACAATCCAAAGTGATGGTTAAACCAAAAACATATTTGCAACAACATTCATATAATTATAGACAAATCAGTTTATACACAAATACGTAAGTTAAACAACATATATCATTAAGGCAATCAGAATAGTCCAACTATGATAACAACATATGCATGAAAATGTTCTAGCTCTTATTATATAAATAATTGTAAGTTCCAATCATACAATACTTCCATGTAAACCTGCTAGCCCCAACAGTGAAATGTTATAGCCACATTCGCCTGCTCCTCCAAAGAGATGTACTAGCTCTGTGTAGTGGAGATGCCAAGGCGCGTTATAATAATGTCCAAGCTTTCTTCAAGATAGTCTTAATAGAAGCTTAGTTGACCAAAAGACCTTACAATGAGTTATGAGGGACTATTTATATCAAAGGTTGGGGTGACCCTTGACATTCCCCTTTGTAACAGTTCAACTACCCTCACGACTCTTCACCTACTCTATGACTATTACATCCAACTATTGACACTTGACTTACACTTGACATGACTCAACATTACAATGCACATGTACTCATGTGAGACAACATGGCTTGAGCAAGCCATGTAAGAAATTATTGACACTTGGTCTCCTATGATGAGACCAACTCTTTGACATGTTTGTGATGGTGAAGGTGATGAGTCGATGCCAAGCTTGGTTGTCCGTGATGGTGTGCATGCACCTCATGGTGACATCTTGCTGAAGTGAACTCTAGCCTCCATTGCAGCTGGTGCATTTTTTCGGTCCCTTCATCCAACCCGTCTGCTAACATGCACATGGTCTTCTTGGGTGTGGCTGAACTAGCAACATGCTGATGCATAGTGTCAGTTTTGATCTTCAAGTGTGTGTTGGTGGTCATGAACATAAACTTGCCGAATTACATGTTCAGCTGCAGTTGGACTTGCTTCTTGTCTTCGCCTTGGTGAATGTGCTGAATGGGTTGGATCACATGCGTGCACACAATGACATGCATGCTACTAAATCCCTTGCATGTGGTCAACAACACTGATCACCATGTCTACTCTGTGTCAGCTACTGGGATGGATCTTTAACTTGTATAGGTACAACTTCATCCATGAGTGCATGTTGCGCCCACTGCTATTCTTGTTCCTGTTGCAACCCATTCGCTTGTTTGTGCAGCTTCATGTTCTTCCTTGAGTTGCTGCTTCAACACATGCAACTCCTTCTTTGTTCCATTCTCTGTCTCCGTGCAATTTTCACGTCGCGCCATGACCTCATAGCTTGAGTCTCGAAAGTTTCTTTCATCATCAATAGATCTGCTTGAACATGCAACTTTGTTCTGCCTCCATGCTGTCAACAACCCTCCTCTTGCATTTGTTGCATTCGGTATACTGCCTTCAACTGTTTTTCATAATGATGCTCGATATGATGTTGTCATTGTCATATCTTGATGCCCTTGTCTACGAATAGCTTTATGTCTTCATGAGTAGGCAAGCTCATATACACTTGATCGACTGCATCCCCAAGTGTGCTCTAAACAGCATCTTCGACACTACTCTCCTAGAACCATTTTACCTATGTTGCTGAGAGGCAAATGAAAACCTGTGATACTTGGAGACATGGAAACGCTCATGGCAAGCAACCTGTTAGTCGAAAACCAAAATGAATTTGAGCATTGACTTGCAAAATACCTATGTGACTGAACATGAAGGTTGCACAATTTCAGCTGGGAGGTCGATAGATTGACTTCCAAGATCATGCAAGGCACAATCTAAGATGTCATGAGACTAACTGGCTACTGCAACTACGCAATGCATATTCCAACTTGACTGGTGACTGCTAGAAATGCGTAATGTGCAATTTCAGATGGCAATTACTGCAAGCTCAGTGGCTACATTGCGCAATTTCCTAGGCCAGCAGCCACTGTCCCTCAGGATTGTGCAAGGCAGACCTAGGGAACAGCTGCTGGATAGAAATGCACATTTCTGGAGAGGAAGGTAGAGCCTTCCCTCTTAGGAGTGCGCAATGTTGTCTTGGTGAGGCAGAGTCCGGGCCAGGGCTGTCCAGACTCGCTGATGGGAAATTGAACGCGAATGTGAATGCGAATGCATGTTGATACTGTGTGTAAGCATAAGTGAATGATCATGCATGAAAATGGTGAATGACATATTTAGAAAATGGAACAACATGCATGTGGATGAGGTAAGGCACCGAATCAGCGTCCGTTCGTGAAAAATAGTTTCATGCATGCGACAACAGTGAGATAGAAACGAAAACTAAAACGGTGTTAGGAAAAGCTAGTATACATGTAAACGACAACAAAATTTCAAAGAAATCAAGAAAACAGTACTCATACAAGCAAAAACACAAAAAATGATAGAAATGCAACACAAGGCATTGGAAGCGGGCTTACCCAAAAACAATTGAGCTGAATGTGCCAACTGCTCCTAAATGTGATGTGGAATGTCAGAGCTACAAGATTTATGTGAGGAATGAGTTCTGGGGCGTTCGGTTGATGAGTTTTGATAACATCGAGGATGTGACGCGCATGCCACAAATCTAGGGAAAGCGACACTTGGTGGGAGGTTTATGAAATGATCCTTGCATGTAACCTCCAACTGCTAAAAATAGATCCTTGAAACAAGGGATGCCTTTGCATGCTGCCTTAGGAGAGGCAGCCCATGCATGCAAGTCTGTTTTGCTCGGTCGTGGAGGGAACCGGTCAACTCAGCTACACATGTAAGAGGTTGTTCAACTGCTTGAAGGAAATGCACATTTCTGGCTAGGAGTTAGGCTGACTTCCTAGGCGATTTATGCAATTTCTGGGTAGAGCAGCTGACTGCTGCCTAGATTTGAGCAAATTCTGGTCTGAGCAGCCCTACTAGGGAAATTTTCCCAATTTCTGCTGGGAGTGTTGGCTAGAAGAATTGCACAATTCTAGAGCCCATTAGGTTGCCAGACAGAATTGTACAATTTCTGGAGGGAAGGCTGGTTTCCCTCCAGAAATGTGCAATTTTCTAGGGGAAGCTACTCAGCCTGCAGCTGGACCAAGTCCGAGTGAACAACCTGTGATGGAAATGCATGAAGCTATGATCGACAGGCTGCCTTTGTGCATGAAAAACACTGAAGCTTGTGAACTTGACGAAGCAAGGCAAGCTGCTGTGAAAGGTTGGTAGGGAGGCTCCAAAATGGGCTAAGGAAAAGTTTTGGAGGGTGGTTGTAGCTACTATAACACTTGGCGACGCACTGGTAGAACTATAGCTCTCTGAATGGACCTTGCTCATGAAAAGAAAGTCTAACACCTTTGGAAGTATTGTTCAGTTAATAGCTCATCTTGGTTTCATGCTAGCTTAATTGTAAGATGTAGCATCTGCCAAGATCTTTGTCGATTGACACACATTCCAAGCCAAGGCAACACAATTTTTTTGATTGGCGTTGAGGGGTATATTGATGCATAAGCAATATAGTCATCAGAGTCTTAGTTTCATCTATGATGTTGCACCACTGCCAACAGGCCTGGACAGTACCCTGGTGGAGTTACATAGGAACACAAGCATGGCTCCACTGCCAGCAAGCCTGGTCAGTACCTCGGCGGAGTTATTTGCATCACCTCCCTGCGGAGGAAGCCTTTCTCTTCTTTCCCTCCAGAAATGTGCAATTTTCTATGGGAAGCTTCTCAGCCTGTAGCTGGACCAAGTCCGAGTGAACAATCTATGAGGGAAATTCATGAAGCTGTGATAGACAGGCTGCCTTTGTGCATGAAAAACAATGAAGCTTGTGAAATTGACGAAGCAAGGCAAGCTTCTGTGAAAGGTTGGTAGGGAGGCTCCAAAATGGGCTAAGGAAAAATTTTGGAGGGTGGTTGTAGCCACTATAACACTTGGCGAAACACTGGTAGAACTACAGCTCTCTGAATGGACCTTGTTCATGAAAAGAAATTCTAACACCTCTGGAAGTATTGTTCAGTTATCAGCTCATCTTGGTTTCATGCTAGCTTAATTGTAAGATGTAGCATCTACCAAGATCTTGGTCGATTGACACACATTCCAAGCCCAAGGCAACACAATTTTTTCGATTGCCGTTGAGGGGTATATTGATGCATAAGCAATATAGTTGTCAGAGTCTTAGTTTCATCTCTGGTGTTGCACCACTGCCAACAAGCCTGGACAGTACCCCGGTGGAGTTACATAGGAACACAAGCATGGCTCTACTGCCAGCAAGCCTGGTCAGTACCCTAGCGGAGTTATTTGCATCACCTCCCTATGGAGGAAGCCTTTCTCTTCTTTCACCTTATTCATTTTTCATTTTATATTTTTTGACTTATCATTTTTTTTTCGTTTTTCAATTGTGCATAACACTTATTCATTTCAGAGGCGAAATAGAAATCCTGACTTATTGAGAGCAAAAGAGGTTGTTCCAGCAGATAAGTAGTTTATGTATCTCTGGCGTTCCTATTAAGGTTTTCTCCCTCACCTTACTCTACTTGACTGAGCTGACAAGGGTTAACCCAAAAACAACCGACTAGAGAAGGTGACACTAGTTAGCATGAAAGCGTTGTGTTTTCACCAAGGTTCACTTCGAACAATATGTATTTTCCTTCGACGTATCATGGACTGAAAGTAATAAGTTCTTCATACATAGGAAAGATGACAAATAACTAAGTAGCGATAGCTGTACAAGCCCTCTTGTACTTCACCCAACTCATTTCAAGAGTCATACATGGTTTCATGAAAGACTAACCTATGAATGAAATAAGAGAACTACAAACATCAAAACAAAGTAAAAGCAAAAGAAAAAGTGAAAGCAAAGCAAGTAAGAAAACAAGCAAGCAGACAAACAATCAAACAAAGCGAATAAGAAAACAAGCATGCAAGCAAACTGACTGAAAGCAAACACTACTCCTACTCCTACACTAATGGTGCATGGGCCTAATCACATGAAGTGATATTTCCAATGCAGCCATCGACACATTGGTAGAACCATGTTGGTGAAGGCTTGGTCCGTGAGCAACCCAATTGTGCAAACCAACAAGCAAGAAATATATAACAATGAAGACAACCACACTTCATGTCTAACAGTGCCCACAGGACATAAGTGAGTACAAGTGCATGACGGGTAGTTTGTGAACTTATCATGGTGTTGTGTGACACTGCGTGCAACTTGGAAGCATAAGCACACTCTTGACTTAGACATGCAAGCAAACGAAAGAAACAAAAATAACTTGCATTGTGTACGTGTGCTTGCAATGTAAGATTCCTCCAATGAATGAGAAATGGGATCGTGTAGTTCGAGTGGAGGAGATGTGATCTGTGTGTGAGATGGATCTTCAATGCATACCGATGAGTGATGAGGAGCCTTGGGTGATTGAACAATTTCATGATCGAAAGTGAGACTAACCCCAAGAGAGAGAGGACCTGACATAACCATCAGCTTGGGCTGAAGTGCCTCGACAATCTTGGGTATTTCAACTTCATCCTCATGTAGATCATCATAACCCAATGGTTTTGAAAGATCAACTGCAATAGAGCCATGACAATGATAAAATATGGAAACAAATGGATCACAACCACCACGATCAGAAAAATCAATGAATTCATCGACATCCTCATGATCAGATGTATCAAACAGAGGGGTAGATGAAATGCGAACAAACTCATCCTCTGTGTTTCCAGGAAGGATAGATGAAAGATCAAGTGCATTTTCAATGAATATCTTATCCTCTCCATTGTCAAATGATGTACCAACATCCGGTGAGTCCTACAAGTGATCAACAATGGGTGCATCTGTGGATGAAGACACACATGAAAAATCATGGATGGCAGGTTCACCAAAGATGTTAGGAAAGAATGGAGGTGGCTCAGATGGAAGGGAGTCATCCTTCATTGAGTGTTTATGCTTAAGCTCCCACTCATACTCTTCATGAATGACAACGTAAGTTGGTTGTGCAACACCAACTCCGTCAATGGGTTGTTCCTCCTTCACAACAAGTGAAGAGTCTAGAATGGTTGAACACAAGACATCATCATCCAGAGGAATACCCGAGTGCGAAGACGAAGTTCATAGAACAAAATGCATATGAGAAATCGAAGGACTCACAACCAAATTTGCGTGAAAATTGAATGAAGTGATGTTGGGAGAATGCAAAAGATTAATAGGTGTGTGAGCATGATCTTCAACATCCCTTGGCAATGGTGGAGCTGTTGAATGAAAGGGAGGTGGATAGTCAGTCGATACAATGACCGCATCCACATGAGATTACGTAGCTCCATCAATGAAGAATGTTGAGTGAGGCTTGATTTCAAACTTTCTCTTAGGATGGGCAAATTTCTTAAGGCAATACTCGAACTGGTCCCAAAGACTAGAAAATTTCATCTAGATCCTCAGATCTTGAAACTGCAAGTCACGGAAGCACAGCAAAAAATCAATAACCGATTCATGCAGAGCCCTCCGTTGCTGTAACAGCTTCCGGTAAAGATGGTCTAGATCAAAATGATAGAACATGTCTTCAGTAAGATCACATAAGTGCTCAAATGAGTGCAAAGTGTCAACCGATAGGCTGAGCAACCAACGAAATGGAGATTCATGAAGTGTGTATGCAAGAAGCAAACTGGCCCATTCATCAGAATAATCATCTTCCTCATGAAGCATGGAAATAAATTTATGTAAGTTCTCAGGCCAGGCCACCTAGCCTTCACCATCATACATGAAAGTGGACAAGAGATCG
The DNA here is from genome assembly GCA_031772625.1 of Pinus tabuliformis. Lineage (NCBI taxonomy): Eukaryota > Viridiplantae > Streptophyta > Pinopsida > Pinales > Pinaceae > Pinus > Pinus tabuliformis. Next base: position 41,279,918 of record CM062814.1, on the reverse strand, counting down.
AAAAGCTTCCTCGTGATGGAGACATCTTCAAAATTTGAAAAACACCAGGGGGGGGAGAAGAGTCAAAGACTCCATGAAAGATATGCAAAGGTTCAAAACTGGATGAGAGGACACATCTTGTCCTCAGGCCCTCCTTCTAGCACGAGAAATGTTTACGGTGCTGGACCCGCCAACATGTCAAGGGGATCTCCCTAATAAGAAGTCCTAATTAGACCTTAGACCGTTTGGTGTAGGAGTCCCAGCAATGGGTCATAAGGTAATGGCTTAACCTTGATGTCACACAGAGGCAAGTAAGATGACTCTGTTAATAGCAAGGGTGTGACCACTATAGTGAGTCGAGGAAGGTGAATGAAAGGTTCTAACACAATTTGGTTCGGAAGAGTGCGCCCCTTGACAACCTGTATCAGTACTCAGCTGGGAAGGGAACACACAAGAAAAGAGCAGTCGACAATCCAAAGTGATGGTTAAACCAACAACACATTTGCAACAATATTCATATAATTACATATGAATCATTTCATAAACAAATACGTAAGTTAAACAACATATATCATTAAGGCAACTAGAACAATCCAACTACAATAACAACATATGCATGAAATTGTGTTGGCTCTATTATATAAAGAAGTGTAAGTTCCAATCATACAATACTTCCATGTAAACCTACGAGTCCCAACAGTGAAACGTTACAGCCACATCTACTTGCTCCTCCAAAGAGATGTACTAGTTCCATGTAGTGGAGAAGCCAAGGCGTGTGACAATATTGTGCAATCTTTCTTCAAGATAGTCTTAATAGAAGTTTTGCTGACCAAAAGCCCTTCCAATGAGTTATGAGGGACTATTTATAACAAATGGTGGGGTGACGCTTAACATCCCCCTTTGTGATAGTTCAACTACCCTCATGACTCTTCACCTACTCTATGACGGATACATCCAACTATTGACACTTGACTTACACTTGACATGACTCAACATTACAATGCACATGTACTCATGTGAGACAACATGGCTTGAGAGAGCCATGCAAGACATCACTGACACTCGGTCTGATGTGATGAGACCAACTCTTTGACATGCTTGTGATGGTGAAGGTGATGAGATGATGCCAAGCTTGGTCGTCCGTGATGGTGTGCATGCACCTCATGGTGACATCTTGCTGAAGCGAACTCTTTCCTCCATTGCAACCGATGCATTGGTTTGGCCCCTTCATCCAACTCGTCTGCTAACATGCACATGGTCTTCTTGGGTGCAGCTAAACTGGAAACACAATGAGGCATAGTGTCTGTGTTGATCTTCAAGTGTTTGTCGGTGCTCATGCGCATCAACTTGCCAAATTACATGTTCATCTCCAGTTGGACTTGCTTCTTGTCTTCACCTTGGTGAGTGTGCTGAATGGGTTGGATCACATGCGTGCACACAACGACATGCATGTTGTTGAATTCTTTGCAAGCGATCAATAACACTGCTCACCATGTCTGCTCCGTGTCAGCTGTTGGGATGGATATTTAACTTGTACAAGCGCAGTTTCATCCATGAGTGCATGTTGTGCTCACTGATGTTCTTGTTCCTGTTGCAACTCATTCGCTTGTCTATGCAGCTTCATGTTATTCCTTGGGTTGTTTCTTCAACACATGCAACTAATTCTTTGTTCCATTCTCTATCTCCGTGTGATCTTCACGTCGCGTCGTCACCTCATAGTCTGAGTCTCCAAAGTTTCTTTCATCATCAATAGATCTGCTTGAGCTTGCAACTTTTTTCCACCTCCTTGTTGTCAACAACCCTCCTCTTGCATTCATTGCATATGGTATGTTGCCTTCAACTGTTGTTCATGATACTGCTCGATATGATGCTGCTGCTATCATATCTTGATGCCCTTGTCTATGAACAACTTGATGTCTTTGTGAGTAGGCAAGATCATAGACACTTGATTGAATGCATCCCCAAGTGTGCTCTGAACGGTGTCTTCGACTTCGCTCTCCTAGAACCATTGTACTTGTGCTGCTAAGAGGCAGATGAAAATGTGTGATACCTGGAGATATGGCAACACTCATGGCAAGCAACCTATTAGTCGAAAACTAAAATGAACTTGAGCATTGACTTCCAACATACCTGTGTGACTGATCATGAAGGTTGCGCAATTTATGCTGGGAGGTCAGGAGACTGACTGCCAAGACCGCACAAGGCAGAGTCTGGGATGTCATGAGGCTAGCTGGCTACCAGAACTATGCAATGCACAATCCAGCCTAAGTGTTGATTGCTAGAATTGCGCAACGCGCAATTTTAGTCGGCAATGACTGGAGGCTCAGTGACTGTATTGCGCAATTTTCTGGGCTAGTAGTCACTGTCCCTCAGGATTGTGCAAGGCAGGCCTAGGGAACAACTGCTGGGTAGAAATGTGTATTTCTGGAGAGGAAGGCAGAGCCTTCTCTCTCAGGATTGTGCAATGTTGTCTTGGTGAGGTAGAGTCTGGGCCAGGGCTGGCCAAACTCGCCGACGGGCAACTAAACGTGAATGTGAATGTGAATGCGAATGCATGTTGATACTGAGTGTAAGAATAAGTGAATGATCATGTATGCAAATGGTGAATGACAGATTTAGAAAATGGAACAACATGCATGTGGGTGAGGTAAGTCACTGAATCAAGAACCATTCATGAAAAATAGTTTCATGCATGCAACATCGTGAGATAGCAATGAAAACTGAAACGGTGCTATGAAAAAATAGTATACATGTAAATGACAGCAAGCGTTCAAAGAAATCAAGAAAATAGTACTCATACAAGAGAAAACACAAAAAACGACATAAATGCAACATAAGGCATGGGAAGCGAGCTTACCCGAAAAAAATGAGATGAATGTGATGACTAGTCCTAGATGTGATGTGGGATGTGAGAGTTGCAAGGTTGATGTGAGGAATGAGCTCTAGGGCATCCAGTTGATGAGTTTTGATAACACCGAGGATGTGATGCACATGCCACAAATCTAGGAAAGTGACACTTGGTGGGATGTTTCTGAAATGATCCTTGCATGTAACCTCCAACTGCTAAAAATAAATCCCTGAAACAAGGGATGCCTTTGCATGCTACCTTGGGAGAGGCAGCCCATGCATGCAAGTCTGTTTTACTCGGTCCCAAAGGGAACCGTTCAACTCAACTACACATGCAAGAGGTTGTTCGACTGCTTGAATGAAATGCGCATTTCTAGCTGGGTGTTGGGTTGTCTGCCCAGGAGGTTTGGTCAATTTCTGGGCAGACCAGCTGACTACTGCCCAGATTTGTGAAAATTCTGGGCTGAGTAGACCGGCTAGGGAAATTTGTGCAATTTCTGCTGGGAGTGTTGGCTGGCAGAATTGCGCAATTCTGGAGCCCAACAAGCTGCCAGACATAATTGCGCAATTTCTGGAGGGAAGGTTGGTTTCCCTCCAGAAATGTGCAATTTTCTAGGGAAAGTTGCTCAGCCTGTAGCTGGACCAATTCTAGGTGAACAGCCTGTGAGGGAAATGCATCAAGCTATGATCGATAGGCTACCTCTGTGCATGAAAAACATAGAATCTTGTGAACTTGATGAAGGAAGGCAAGCTGCTACGAAAGGTTGGTAAGAAGGCTCCAAAATGGGCTAAGGAAACATTTTGGATGGTGGTTGTAGCCACTACAATAGGCTTAAAAAAATCATTCATTACCCTCATAAATGTGGCCGAAGCATTGCACAGTCTGAATGGCATCACCATCCATTTGAACAACCCCTATTTGAATTTAAATGTAGTCTTTCAAATGTCTTGTTCTGTAACTCTAACCTGGTGATATCCACTATGCAAATCTAGTTTTGTAAAATAGATAACATTTTTCAACTTATCTAATAATTCATCAATGCGAGGGAGAGGGTATCGATTCTTCACCGTAATTTTGTTTAGCACCTTGTAGTCTACGCACATTCTCCATGTGTCGTCTTTCTTTGACACCAACATGATCGGTGATCTGCACAGAGAAGAACTCGGTTTGATGACCCCTAGATTTAACAACTCCTGCACCTTTTTCTTGATGTCCTCCATCTCAATAGAAGCCATGTACATGCCAATAATCAGTAAAGGAGAATCCTGTTTTAAATGGATCTCATGTTGGATTTCCCATTTTGGGGGAAATCCTCTCGGTTCCTGAAACAATCCATCATAGTCAGAAATAATTTCAAACAATTCTTTCTTATGATCAGGATCACAAACTTTGAAAGTGTCAGCCGTCTTGGCCTCTTTCGCTCTCACTACCATGAGCATGCACCCTTTGCTAGAATTAACCAGTTATTTAAACTGTCCCACACTTACAAAGTTAACACTGAATTTCATATGATGAGATCTGACTATATATTCTACCCCATCCTTCGTGAGGTTGTATTTATTTTCGTGCCAAAATAAAACTACCTTTATGTCATATAGATACGGACTTCCCAAGATAACTCCACAAATATCCAAAGGCACAACATCTAACTCTACCTCATCAACTAATTTGGAAGAAATAGAAAATCTAACCCTACATTTCTTGGTTACTTGTAATTTTTCTTTATCGCTTACCCAACCAAGTGGGCATGGACTCGGATGAGGCTTAGTTTCAAGACCTAATTTTTTCACTAAGGACTCTAAGATTAAATTTGCTTTGGAACTGGAATCGAACAGATTTTCCACCTTTGTTTGTTTTATAATAACCCTAACGTGGAATAATTCAATTCTCTTTCGCTCATTACTTACAGGCTCATTCAAATAACTAGTACTTGCAATTGAATCAAAATTATTACTAATAGAAAGAGTACCTCTTGTGCCCATGATTGTGATCAATGTCTCGTCGCCGGAATCTAATCCAAGGTCCTGCTACACTGTTGCCACTGTCTTCTGCATTCCCTTTCTGTTGAATCTCTTTGGTCTGAGCTCCGGATGTAGCTTCCAACAATGTTCCTTGTTGTGACCTTCTCTCTTACAATGAGTGCAATATGGCGTTTCTCTGTCCCCTTTCTTGGTTGCGACAATCTTATTATCCTTCCCCTTGCCTTTCTTCTGGAATTTTCCATGGTGAGGGTTGAACGATGTTTTCTTGGCTTAATCATCTCTGTCATTCTTTCCTCGACTTTCAAGATGAATGGCCTTTATGCTGGCTACATCAATCGTAGTAGACTCGAACAATAACAGTGAGAGTCTTATGTAACTATGTAGTGCACCAACATACTTAGTTACAGTCTCAGGCGAATCTAATGAGATGCCCAAATTCAATGCTTTTTTCGAAATTATTCAATGAAGATTTGCACATTTTTGCCTTTACCTTGCCTTAGATATTGTCATTCCATTAGTGCCTTTTGTTTATAACCCAAAGGGTAAAATTGGTCTTTCAATGTAGAAATAAAACTGGAGCAAGAGGAAAGAAGGTTACCTAATTTTTTGTTACCCTTTTGAAACTTGCTCTCCCACCAAACGAGAGCAGTGCCACTCAGCTGAAGAGATGCTAACTGGACCTTTGCCTCATCTTCTTCGATCTGTTGAATCTGGAAATAGACCTCTATTTGTCTTATCCAATTATTAAGTTTTTCTGCACTACACTCTCCATTATACATGGGCAGGTCAAACTTTACATCTAGCTTGAAGAACGGTTTCTTAGATGTATGTTTGGAATCACGATTAGAGTGATGAGAACTATCACTTGAAGAAGGAGAGGGAGAAGTCTCTTCTCCACCACCTTCATGATTTACTGATCTATTGTCATCGACATCTTGCTTATCATTCCCAAGTTCCTTCTCATACTCTAAAAATAGCTTGTCCACTTTATTTTCCATATTGTAGAATACCTTGTGGAAATTTTGTTCCTCTTCCCATGAGCTTCTTCATTTTCCATGTCTCTTCTTTGTTGTGCACGTCCTACTTCAGGATTGAAGGGCTCAAGTTTTCCTTCGCCCTTTCGTAGCTTGTTCTGGGTTAGAATATACTCATGCAATTCGCATCGACAAAGACCTACTTTGATACCAAACTTGATCCAAGATCTTTTACTTATAGATGCATCAGAATTACATGAAACAAATCTTATTAACCATGGAACTTAAAATCACATAAAATAATTTGGAAATAACAAGATAAACATGAAACCATGACACACAAATTTGATTAGGGAGTTCATCCAATTTGTACTATGTCTTTGGGCCCTGCTCAATAGTGGGGAAGCCTTCATTCATTAAGTGGCATAAAAAGAGATAAAGTACAAGCAACATTCATTTACAATCCTTATACCTCCACACTGCAATATGAACAAAGAATGGAGATCCCAGCTTCAGAAACAAGCAGTACCACCGAAATCTTGTCGAAAAATTGTGCAAAAACGCCTATCCAAACACCCATTTTGGATAATCGGGCTTTCTACACCCTCTCAGAACCTCCCTACTGCTCAAGTCAAGGTTCCAGCCCCTACGGCTAGGTTGGGTTATTGTTGCGTATAATGTTCTGAACTATCAGCCAGTCTCCTCCTTTTTCCTATGTGGACCATCCCATATATATAACTTGATTGGACGACTCTTCAATTTTAGGAAGTTCCCAACAGATGACAAATTTTCACAGACAATCATTTCCAACAGAGATTCCTGGGCCGTGAATAATATATAGGTAACAAAACCTGTTTAAACATAGAAAGTCACTTTAACATCGTTTTCACATGAATTATCATATTCCCTAAATCCCGGCGGCTTTATGGGCGCCGATAACCCATCGATGCAGAGATCGCAAATCGCAATTGGCATTTCAATCGGTGGATATATCCAAGCCTTTACAACAAGCGCCCTATAATAACAGTGGACCCGATGAGCTATTAAACACAAGACATAATATATCGGGTCCAGAAGCCTCATCGCAAATTGCAATCGATGGGATCCGAAGGTTGGTACTCTATGCGACTAATCCCCTTTGCAAACTCCGATTGCGATATCACAAATCACATCTTGACTCTACGATTGTGATATATCGCATTGCAACCTAGGTTGTTCCTGGGGCCGATTATTTAACTCTTCCCCTCCTTGTGATTTGCAATTGCGATTTATTGCATCGCAACTCAGTAGTGCTAGAGGACGATTTTCTAAAGCCATGACCTCTTCCTTATGCGATCTACGATATGCGAGAACAATGGCTTCTTGCCACTTGGCGTTTCCCCATTCGTTGAGAGTTTTTCCACATCACTTCCTCCTGCCACCTGTCCAAGTCAAACTTTACTTTTGACTTCCTCTAACTTTTTCATATGAGCTCAGATTTGAGTGTCCACACCATTGGAATCAAGATGATGAGCAATTCGATCTGATGCTACATTTATAGAGTTTCTGCCACTTTGGGTTTTGAGGCTTCTTACCATGCCACTGGTACTTTTTAGAGATCCACCTGGATCAAGTACCACCCAGGGAGAGACACATGTGAAAACAACAAGGGTATGTCCAACATTGGAATAGTCCACAATAGATGCGACAGTCGTTAAAACCAAAGTACAAGGGAAAACACGTACACAGTCTAGCAGAGTAGTCCACATGGAGGTGACGGTTGTTATAACCAAGAAAACATAAGAATGGTCTGTCTAATGTTCGACAGAGTAGTCCACATGGATGAGACAACAATGATAAACAATACAACACATCTCCAATAATATAAGTACTAAAATAACCAAAGTAGTTTAGCTCTATCAGTATAGGTTAAGAAAACATGCGTTACAAATGTTTAAATAATAGTCTTATAAATGGATACAAAACATGCATTCAAACATGCTAGCCTGAGATAGGCTTCTAAATTAAGAAAAAGTTCCAAGACACATCTGTACACCATACATCATTAGCCCTAGTTGTGGGACATTGGAGCCACCCCTCGCTCCTCAAAGAACAAACTACAGACTCTCAAGTCTATGTGGGAGGAGCCAAGGTGAAAAGTCCTTTGTTCATACAATGAGGGGCTATATATAGCCAAAGGGGATACTTGACCCTCATGACTCTTTGACTTCCCTCATGATTGTTTGACTTCCTATGACTTTTCGACTTAGATGACTCTTCAACTTCATATGTGTGTCTCTTGGACTTTCACATCACATTACATTTGATTACAACAAGTATGGCCCATAGTAGTGATGTGACTGAGACAACTCATGACACAACTCGACATGACACTACTAACATGTACTGGCTGACTACAGTGTCCATGTCGAGCTACTATGCCATCGAGTGATGTAAGTTCTCTTGGTGTGTTACGTCTTCACCTCTACATGGAAAAGTATGCGGGTTCTTCGATGGTATTGGTATTTTCTTGATGGGGCACGTGTATGTGTCCCTTTCACCTACTGCTTGATGTGGTTCGTACATTCGTTCAACTGCGAGAAAGTCTTCTAGCATGCACTCCTTCTTCATCCCATTCATCGTCGCGCCATGTTTCATCAATGTACATGTTCCTGCAATCCCTCATGACAAGACGACATCAAATCCATAAATATCCTAATCTAGCATGATGCATCATTTTTCATTTCGGGTGGAGGTGACCGGGAGGGAGGACAAGGCACTGGAACTACACAGAGCACAACTCAAGCCGGGTTGAGAGGCTTCAGACCACTGTTAGGAAAAACTATGTAGATGTCACTGGGAGGTAGATTTGTGCAATCCAGGACAATAGTGACAATTGCAAGGTAGAACCCAGTTGGGAAGAACTACACAGTTCCTGGGAGGAAGACAAGGTAGGATGTTGGGAGGAACTACTGGGAAAATCTGTGATTTTTTTAAGATGAGGATTGGGCAGTTCATCCGAGGGTTCAGTTAGGAATCTATGTAGTTTCTTCGAGGAAGACATAGTGAGGAAGAGGAGGCACTGGAAGACATTTCTCTGCAATTTTACATAGTAAGGTTGGATTGGACTGCGTGGAGTTGTTGGTCACAACTACACAATTTTGAGGGATAGTGTCAAACATTCAGTAGGAGCCTTCATGACACAACTGCACAGTTTTCAGGATGAGTGTAGAGCAGGGCAGCAAGGATAGTGCCAGTCAAAACTGCTTAATTTTAAGGGGCAGAGTAGAGAAAGCCAACAAGGCGGCCTTCTAGTCAGATCTCTGCAATTTCTTGGAACAATGTAGTGCCATGCAGTAGAGACCTGACTCACATGATTGCATAGTTTCTGTAGGCAATGCAGGGTAGGTAACTAGGCATGTCTACGCAGTTTTGGAAAGCAGTGCAGCCCCAGGTCACAATGCAGTTCATGCTTCCGGTGGACTGGAAGGAGGCTTGATGAGTGATATTGCGGGAAATGTAGATTGGATCGGACTTGGGGATAACTTTTGTGCAGTTCTAGGAGACAATAAGCTTGCTCACTTCCAAGATTGCACAATGTAGGTTGCCCCAAAGGACATCCTCAATTTTTTCACAGTTTTGGGCAGTAGATCAGGGTCACTGAGAGCTAATACTACACAATGAAGCTTAGTTGGGGTCCAGTTGAAGGAGGGTTTTCCGGTCGATAGATTTTCAGGAAAAATGGCTAAGTGTGAGAGCAAGTGAACTTGTACATACATGACATTGTGATCACACACTTAGCATGACTCGATGATAAGACACCTCAAACCAATAAGACAAACATGTGCTTAGTGAGATTGTCTTAAATGTTAAGAGCGACAAGTGCGAAACTTGAGATAGATCTTCGAACAACCATGATGACACTTGCACGAAAGTGCTTAAAACTTTGTGTGTGAGTATGACCGATGTTCACAGAGCGAAAAAAACTCATGCACACAAAGAGAAACCTTGAAAATTTCCAGAACAAGATTGCAAGCATGACATAGCAGTCAACATGCCAGAAGACGACCGATGGTTGATCAAGAAAAAAGGGTGTAAAGACTCAACAAGAGATCATGGGATGAGCCCGAGTGCTTGCAACCATCAGGGGAAAAACCAAGGAAGGCTCCAAAATTTGGAGGGTGTTGCAGCCACTACAACACATAGTTTACCACATTTCATGACCTTAGTGAATTAGTAATTCCAATGGGAGTATTTTCACTTATATTGGTAATGATATATTTTTACTCATTTTTTTCCTTTTTCTTTTCGTAATCTACGAGCCTATTGCTCTATTTCATCATATTTTTTTTCTTTCCTATGTTTTATTTTTGGGAAACAAATTATGAGTGCTTATAATTAGCATATTCTATGTATTTAGTAGGTACAAGAGATGGTTATGTTTCTAAACTAGAAATGTAGGTGTGGTGTGATATTCCTCCATTTTGTAGGGTTAAGGGTTAAAGTGTAGTATTGTATTGTCAATGTCTTTCTTGAAATGACACATGAAAGTTAAATTTGGAGTTTTTTACATGGAGTATACCATGATCAAGGGGAAACCACTTGATTGAAGCATTTAGGAATGTTGTTTATAGGAATAAAGATATATTCATTTACCTTCAAAATGATATGGAAAAGTAGGACATCAATAACACTAAGAAACAAGAATTTAGAAATAAATCCTTCCTCCCTTACCTTAAAGGAACCATTGATAAAATTTCCAAGGTTCTAAAACAAAAAGAATTCATAACTTCTTTTAGACCTATCAACACTATTAGATCGAATATGAAATATGTCATAGATTTTATAGACAATTTCCAATATGAAGGTGTTTGCAAAATCAATTGCTCCTATGGTAAGTGATATATCAGTGAAACAAGAAGCTCCCTATAATTTAGGATCAAGGAACATAACACTGATATTAAGCACGAGAGAATTAAAAATTTAGCATTAGAAAAACATGCCATGACTACAAAGAATAATGTATGTTTAGAGGATAATAAGATCACCACTAAAGAAAATTATTATTACAAGCATAGACTTAGAGAAGCCCTTGAAATAAATAAACAACCTGACAACATTAATAGATACAATGGCCTTGATATTAATTCTTTCCCTTTGCTCATGATGAACCATAAAGGATTCCTAACCATTTGTCCCCCTTATTCGCTTATTGGCCTCTTACTTTTCTTCTCATATCTTCCCTTTCCCTATATTTTTTCCTTTACCCTTCTCTGATATCCCCCTTTCTTATCTCTCTTTATATTTTCTCCTTTCCTTTCCCTTGTGTCACTTCCTATCCCACCTCCCCCCATCCTTTTTCCCTTAATTTTTCTTCAACGTTTTTTCTACTTAAATTCTCTTTGATAATAATATTCTCTCTCTCTCTCTCTCTCTCTCTCTCTCTCTCTCTCTCTCATATTTTATTAATTCATTAATTCCATTAATTTTTATTATATATCTAGTAGGTTTACTAATTACTATACAACCTTAGTCATATATATGACCTTAGTCAGCCCTATGGTTTCCTAACCATAATTATAAACTATATATTCCTCCTCCGCTCTCCACATTTTTCCATATCTTGATAATGGACTTGAATAGTGGCTTTGAAACATCGTTATCTCATATTTTTTAATCTTCCAACATATATTAACAACTCCAATCACAGAAAATTGAAGATGCAAGTTCCTCATACTTATCCACATATGATATATTTTCGTGATTTTGCATAATGAAAATGAGTGTTCAATCGTTAGTTATTTTTTTTTTTCCATTCATATAATAATAAATAAAGTCAAAATATTAATTAAATTCATATGCACTTGATCCCATTTAATGATCGCTAATGAGGTGGATACACCTACGTTTTTGGAAAATAGAATGAAACAACAAAAATATCCTTTATTTTCATTCTTTTTTCCAACAAAAGGAAGGATGGGTTGATTCATTTTTCCATTTTTCTAAAATACTTGTGGATTTTGGCTAGAAAATGAGAGGGACACCATTGGAAATACTGAGAGGTGGGGTGAATGAGTATTTCTCTACAATTGTTATATTATGCCAGTTAAGATCACTTAGTCAAACACAAGAAGTAAAATAAGAAAATAATTTTATTAATAAAAATGAATAGGACTCTAATCCATTTACAAACAATTAGGCTGCAACCTATAAGATAAAATTCTAAGTCCTTCAAGGCTCCAACCATGAATGAGGACTCCAATCCTCAAATATCAAACCAGACTCCAACCTAGTCTCAACAAGACTCCAACCTCTTATGAGGACTCCAATCCTCTCTACTTGCTTCAATCCTTTAAGGTGGATTCAATACTACTTCAAGTCTTCCAAAAGATTCTTCAACAATACTTCAACACTTCTTCAAAGGATGTCTCCGATACTTCTCCAAACAATGCTTCACATACTGATCCAACATATACTTCAACAAGTGCTTCTAGAGTTGTTACAAATGACCTCCAAGATACTTCAAAGTCTAGTTAAATTCAATATCAACTCGAGCAAGGCTTCAAGATTCATTGAAAGTGTCTCCAAGGCTCTTCATGATTTAAAGGGTCCCAATAATATGCTAACAAGGTCTTCAACAATGTTTTCCCAGGGTGTTCTTCAACAAAATTCAATGCTCTAAGAATATCTTCAATAATGTTGAAAAGAGGCTTTAATAATAAAAAAGGTTGCTCCAAAGATGTCTTCAATAAGCTTCAACAAGGCTGCCAAGAATATCCCCAACAATGCTTCAACTCAGCTTCAAAGTATCAAATTTAAGAACCAATTCCAATCTCTAAAAGATGCAAAAGTATTGCACTCAAAATTCTGCTCCAAAAGTATCTTAGGTTTTCTCCAGAAGTGGTTGATTAAGTCTTCTCCAAGAAAGAAAGTCACTTTTTTCCGAGGTTTGCGAGCTCTAGAAAGTCGCCTTTCTCTAAGGTCTGTGGGGTACAAAAATTCACCTTTCTAGGATTTGTGAGCTACAAAAGGTCGATTTTCTCTGAGTTGTACAATCTACAAAAAGTCTCGTTTTATCTGAAGTCTACAAGCTACAAAAGGTCAATTTTTTGTGGTTCACGAGCTATATAAAGTCATCATTCTAAGGTATGTGAGCTACAAAAAGTCCCCTTTCTCTGAATCTTGTGTGTTACATAAAGTCGTTTTTATGTGAGGTCAACAATTTGTTTAATGGAGGGAAACAAATCGAACATAAGGTGATCTTAGGAAAACAACGATTCACCAAAAACCAAAAGCTTAAGAACTAGATCCAAATTAGATTTTTTTCTTCTTGTTTGCTACCAAGTTCATGAGCTATGAACTTCAGCTTAGATTGAACTCCTTGTCTTCTTGTCTTGGTTGAGTTTGATTGATGAAATGGAAGAGCATAGCTTCTATTTCTACTTGTTTTACTCTAATTTTTTTATAGTAATGACCTAATTACTAAGCAAGAGCTGATATGTCCTCTATTGATCACGAATGGAGTGAAAACTCCCTAGGGCCGCCTACTCCTTGAGCTTAATAAATACATGCTAAAGCACACCTCCAAAGAATTGAAGGTGGGCAGGGTGGAAAGCCACAATCCAAACCACTCAAGAAAAGAACCATTGGATTCTTAAATCTATTTTGAATGGACTTATCTCTTGGAAATGAGATCGAATTGTGTTTATGTAGGTTCATGTACGTTGACATGAAGAGTATGGGTTCCCAACTTAAAAATTCAATATCTCACTAACGAGGAGGAGTTATAAGGTGAGTAAATATTCATTAGAAAGGGCTTGAAGTCCTCTACAAGCCTATGTGATTTACATATTGAGATGATGTCTCCTTTGAAATCAATGGCAAGAGTTATTCCAATTATATTATTTGTTTTCACTATTTGTAATATTCGCATGTATTTGTGATGAGCTCCTTCATTACACATGATGATGAATTTGTGATGAAACCTTCCATTACACTTGATGACTTTTTTTCAATCTTCAATCATCATATACTTTGAAATCTTCATCATAACCAAGCAGAAAATACCAATTTTGTTGTTATTCTTTGAGAACATGAATGTTAGCAGTGCTTTCAAACATTCATATGATTCATCGTAACCTTAAAACATTAAACATATTTGTTGCAGTCCAAATAACATCAAAGGAGACTAATGATGAATAAGTCAAGTTATGCATCTTTAGAATTTCCTCATCTTTGGCAATGGCCCATTCACCCTTTGATATCAATGACAGTCCTTCCAACAATCTCTCCCTTTGATATCAATGACAGTCCTTCCAACAATCTCTCCCTTTGATATCAATGACAATCCTTCCAACAATCTCCCCCTTTTTCATTGATGGAAATACCTCTATGATAAGTCCCCCTTTATTCGTGCTTCTTCCCTTTCTCTCCCCTGTTACATCAATGGAAAATGGGATTCTCCAACACAGTCTTTTCCATTGACTACATATTTAAAATCCCCCCCCTATATTTTTTGCCACAATACTCCTCTCCCTAAGATGCTCCAATAGTTTACGAAAAAGTCATGTTCTTCTTTTTTTGGATTATCTTGTTTCCTTCTCCAAATTTCAGTGGAATTTTGCTTGTGCTTAGTAGGTAAATCATCCTCTTTGACTTTTTTGGGAGCTTATTTCAATTTGCTTCTACAATTTCATGCTATACATCCAAAGTTATGACATTGATAACATTCTACATTGAACCTGAATTGTGGAGGAGCTGAATTGTAATAGCCATTAGGGATTATGTCTTGTCTACTTACAATCTTCCTTCTAGGGTTTAAACGATAAAATTTCCACTCATCCTTGCAATATGCTTTACAATATTTGGCTTTATGACTGAAATTAGTGCAAGAATAATAATAACCAAAAAATATTGTTATGTACCTGGATGAATAACATTCTTTTGATGATCTTTTAAAATTGTTCTACCTTTGAGAAGCCTCATATTTTTTTTTATCCTTACTGCTGCTTGCATTGTGTACGAATCCTTTGAAATTATATTCATAGCTTGTTGGTGAAGTTGTTCTTCCAAATTTATTTTGATTTCCATTTTTTCTTTCACCGGGACTAGAGATCTTAAGGATAGAAATCTTGGTTCTTTTAGGACTTTCATCACCTTTGCATGAGGTATCACCTATGTATCCAAGGCTTGATTTGTGAAATGGTGACCTTTGGAAAATGAGGATGTTATCTAATACTTGAGAACTTTTCAAGTTCTTATTGAACTTGTCAACCTCATTCCTTAAGGAAACAATCTCTTCTTCAAAACTATCACAATATTATTCTTTCTTTATTAGTTGGACCTTCGTTACTTCTTCTACTCTCTTTGCTTCTTCACGCTGAAATTTTAGGGAGGTGACTTCTTCCTTTGTATAGTCAAGGTGTTGATTCTTCTCTTCAAGCTCTTTATTTTCTTTTCTCAATCTATTTGTTTCTTATAGAGAAACCATTAGTTCTTCTTCAAGGTTTACTTCAATATTTTCTTCAACTTCTTTCATATTTTTGATGCCTTCATCTACTTCCTTGATCTGAAAGTGGAAATTTCGATCATTCTCTAACACTTTGCAAGTCTGATAAACTTGGGTCTTTAAATGTAAACTTAGTTTTGGAACCTCTTGAAAGATGAGTGGTGAAGTTTTCACATGAATTTTAAAGTGAAAAAAATTCATATGCAACTCAAGATTATAAACATGCAAAGAAGAAACAAGCAACAAATAATGGAGTTCACCCCTCCTGGGCCACATCTTCGGGCCCTACTCCAATTCTAGTTCGCTTTATTGATTTGAGTAGAAAATGAATACAATACACATATTTGACTCTAGAGTGGCACTATTTCTCCTACAATGAACTCTCACTCAAAAATATGACTCCCTAAAACAAGTCATAATGGTGTCAAAGAAAATGATTCTATCACAATAGGTCCTTGTACTCAGCTAATATAAAAAAGAATTACAATTCAACCACTTCACAATGAAGTGTTTAAAAAGGTATTTTCCCATGAGCACTCTGAGAGAAGACTGAAAATAGTTACTCTACTGAAGTAACAACTACTGTAGATGCATCTGAAAAGTTTCAAAACCCTTGTCTAGGCTCTTTCCATGCTCAAAAAAGTCTCCTTATGGACTAAAAACAAATTCTGTCTATAACACTAAAGGAATCAACTTTGTAAAAAATCCATCATACAATGCTCAAATCATAAATTTTATGCTGGCATTGAGTCTAGGACACTCGAAAATCCCTATCTATGCTCTTCTTAAGGTCAAAAAGGTTAAAAAATGAGAAAGCTATGCTTCTTGGAACCGAGTTATGCTATATTTCCTACAAAATGGAAAAATTGTTAACTGTGCAACAAATTCACCCTTTTGACAGACCGTTAGATGAAAATTGCGCTTGGGACCAGCACTGATTCCACTGCTAATGGTGCATTTTGTATCCTCATTAAATCTGGCAATAACCCTTAGTGTCCGGTCAGGTCACGTGGCACGTCATACAGCCAGGGGTCGGGGCTAATGCCCACCCATGCCGACATAACTCCTGCTATGTTAGGTTCTTGTCTTTTGGCACAATATGGCCAGGGGATCGGGTTAATTGCCCACCCCAGCTGGCTTAGCCCTCGTCTGTGATCATAACTGTCACCGAGAACTAGGGGACAAGGCCTATCTGCCTACCCCCTCCATTGACTCCTTTACATGTTCACGTTGGCTGCATATGACTTCGAGCTGGATGCAAGTGCCCTTCCCCCTTCTCCCAATGTGCCAACAATATTTATTTAAATATAATCAAGGCTCCATATATAATAAGAACCTATGGTATGTCTTGGCGGTAAGATATGGATTTGTGTTGCAGGAGGTCTAGGGGTTGAACCTCGTCGAGGCCGTTTGGCCCTTTAATAAAAATTTGACCAACCACCGAGGGCCACATGGCACCCTCTCAATGGGCCACGTGGCACCTTACTATTTGTCCACTACAAAACTCTTTAGCTAATAAAAATCCTTCATCTAGCCTCATATGACCCTGCCACTTGTTGAGCCTGGGTTGGTCTACTGTCATCTTCATGCCCTGTTAGCATGTTGATGTCAGCATGACATCAACATTATGGTTTGCCCAGTCAACAGCCCAATCAACCTTTTTGTTTGAATTTCAGAATGTCATAACTCTCTCATACGATGTCGAATTAAGGTGATTCAAGTGGCGCTGGAATGAGGACGATCAACACTATGATATGGCGCCAGTTTTGGGAGATTCTGAGCACTTTAATTTTTGAGCCTATTTTTTATCTTTAGATCATTCCTTGATTCATGATCATCCTTGTGCTCTTGTTTTTGCATGCTCTAGTTCTAGTTTAGCAGGCACAAAACCAAATTCTTCATGAAGTTTTTGTATCTTTTCGCAAAGTCCTTTATATGAACAACATTGGACCACCTTACCTTTTATAGAATCTAATAGACCACTCAAGATTGCTTCCATTGCTTTTGTATTATATTCTTTGACTCGTCTGTAGTTGTGTTTCTAATAAAAAATTATTCCCACACTTCACAACCAAGATCCATACAAAATAATTCCATTTTGTTGCTCCATGACACATAGTTTATTCCATCAAATGAGGGAGCTTTGCCAACTTGATTTACTTCTGATTTCATGACTGGGGAGGAGATATATTCAAAAGGTTTGGAGCCTTTCCTTCTACTTTTCTATTTGTGTTCGTAAGATCTACCTTCCAATTGTTAGGCTATGCTTGAAGGTACTAGCTCTGATACCAATTGTTGGAAATACTAAGGGGGGGCGGGGGCAAATAGATATTTCTTTACAATTGTTATATTATGCCAGTTAATATCACTTGATTACACATAATATGTACAATAAGGAAATAATTTTATTAATAAACATTAAGAGAACTCTAATCCTTTTACAAAGAATCAAGATCCAACGTGTACAATAAAATTCTAACTCCTTTAAGGCTCCAACCCTGAATGAGGACTCCAATCCTTAAATATCAAACCAGGCTCCAACCTAGTCTCAACGAGTCCAATCCTAAAAAATAAATCCAAGCTCCAACCTTGTATGATGACTCCAATCCTCTAGGGATCCAACCCTCTCTACTTGCCTTAATCCTTTAAGGTGGCTTCAACACTGTTGTTATGAAACCAACTCACAAAAAGATAGAAAAGATAGATCAACGACTTAAAAATCAGCCTCTTTGAAGGGGAAACCTCCTTTACATTACACAGATGAACAATTCTTGGATGATACAAATGAAAATACCTCCTTTCTATATATAGGAGTCTAAGGTGTCATAATATAATCAAAGTCAACATAACAATAATAATGTAAGGGCACAATAATAACAATAGTGGGCTTATATGGGGCACAATAATAACAATATGGGGACTACATGGGCACAACAATATAATAAGGGGGTTGCCCTAATAACAATAAAGGGTTACACTAGTAGTATAGGGACCTAACATGCCCCTCTCCTTCAAAAAGTGTTATCTTCAATGCTTGAGTAGTTCTGGATGCTTCTGTATAAAATTCTCATCCTCCCATGTGGAATCTTCAGCGGGTAATTTCTTCCACTTAATGAGATACTCTGAAATTGATCGATTTCGTAGCTTTCGGGTTCTTGTTTCTATGACTGCTCTAGGTTCCAATATGATTTTTCATTCCTTGTCAAGTTTTGGAAATATTGTTTGAACTGGGATCTTCTCATTAAGTAAGGTTGCCATTTCTTAAGTGCATGTAGTCTTGCCAACATTTCCTTCTCATAAATAGATTTGTGTAAATACTTTCCTTTGATTGGACGAATTTCGAAAGCAATGGGTCTTTTTTCTTGCATTAAAACATCACCAATTCCATTTCTTGAGGCATCATATTCCATAATAAAGGTTTTTGTGAAGTCTATTGTAGCTAAGACCGGTGCTTGGCACATTACCTCTTTAAGATGTTCAAAGGCATTCGTTGCTTCTAGAATCCATGAAAATGCATATTTCTTCAATAATGTTGTTTTCAGAATTTCTTCAGTCTTCATTCTGATTTGATGATGTACTGAACAAAGATCCAACTTGGGGAAGTAAATTAATCCATGCTATTCTTCCAATAATTCATCAATGATAGGAATGGGAAATTTATCTTTAATAGAGAGCTTTTTGAGCTCTCTATAATCCGGACACATGCGCCATAACCCATCCTTCTTATGCATCAATACTAATGGAGCAGAGAAAGAACTTTGAATAGGTTGAATTATACCAGCCTCTATCATTTCTGTAACCATACGTTCAATTTTACTCTTTTTGGCATAGGGATATCTATAAGGCATGATGTTTGGTGGAACACTTCCTGGAATCAAATGAATAGCATGATCATGATCACGAATAGGTGTGAGGCCTTTGGGAGTCTCAAATACCTTGGAATGATTGTCCAAAATGTTTTGGAGATCTATAGAAATAGATGATTTTGATGTGGGAACCTTTAGTGAACATAATTGTGCAATTACACCCCGTTGTTCTTTCTTTAGAAGCTTTGTCATGATGTTAGAGTTGATTATCTTTCCTGGTTTCCCTTCAATACCCATTAATTCAAATTCCTTTTCTTCCCAAAAAAGTTTCAAGAAAAGTTCTTGAAAATTAAAAGCTATCGTACCCAAAGATTGTAGCCATTGGACTCCTAGTACAACATCAACACCACCCATTGGAATGGAAAGCATTGGACTATTCAAAACATATTATCCCATGGATAGCTTGATATTATGGAACTTTCCAGAGAAATTTATGGTTCTTCCATTTACAACCATCACTTGACACTCTGGTGCTAAATACATGAACCAATTCAATTCCTTTGCTATCTTACAATGAACAAAATTATGGGTACTGCTTGAATCAATCAACACTATTACATTTTTCTTCTTGATATGTCCTTCTATCTTGATAATTTGGGGAGTGGTAATTCCTGCCAATGCATTACAATATATGGTTAGATTCATTTCTTGATGCTCTATGTGATCTTTCACTTCTTGAACCTTTTTCTTCTTGATATGTCCTTCTATCTTGAGAGTCTGAGGAGTAGTAATTCTTGCCAATTCTTTACAAGATTTGATCAGATTCATTTCTTCCTTCTCTAGGGTTGGTTCCTAGTGTATATCCTCTTCTTTTGATGTTTCTTAATCCTTTTCTTCCTCCTCTTCACAATCTATGTAAAATAATTTCTTCTCAGCACACTTATGACCTTTAGTGTATTTGCTATCACAAATGTAACAAAGCCCTTTTTCTCCTTTTTCTTCCAATTGTTGTAGTATAAAGCTTGTAGGTTGTGGAAGGCTAGGAGAAAAAACACTTCCATATTTATAGTTGTGAGTGGTAGGATTCCTTGTTTCCATAATTCCACTTTCATTTTTTCTGGCCAACCTAAATGCCTTCTCCAATGGATCAGGTTCCCAAAGATGAACCTCATGTTGAATGTTATCCTTTAAAGTCCCTATGAAGACATCAGTCCTTTGCTTCTCTGGAATATCATTTACTCTTATATTCAAATTTTGGAATTCCTCAATGTGCTCTACCATTAAACCCTTTTGTTTGAGATTTATCAATGGTTAAAGAAGGTGTTACTCTTTGTATCCTGATAGTGTGTTATCATTTTCTCTGTGAAAATTGACCAAGTGACAAGTGGTTTACGAGAGAAAAGCCCTTTATACCATACAAATTGATTCGATTCTAAATATAATGATTCAATACGTACCTTTTGTAACAATTATACATCATGTAGATCAAAATATTGTTCCATATGTAGTATCCAATTTACCGGATCCTTGCCATAAAACTTCCTCATCACTTTTTATTGATTTTAGGAGCTCAACCTTGAATCTGTTGTATCTCTAAAATTTCTAATATCCAAGGTCTAAAATTGTGACCTGTGGTAACCCTTTGTGTCCTCTTTCCAATGCCACCAATCTAATCGAAATTGGATTCTCCAAGGAAGAGTTATGCCCAATCGCCCAAGATGACCTGATTATATACTTTTTTAGTAGAGCAAACTTTTACGAAGTGCCACGTGTCATTGTTAAGACCTTTGTACCTAAAACAGATACATAGAAAACTATAGGATATCCTATTTCTGTAAATTCTCACGAAATTTCAATTTAACGCTCATAAAGAAAGTTATGACGATTTTCCCCAGGTCATCTGTTTGAGATATTATTCAGGATCCTGCAAGAACCCTAACTTCCTTAGATCATATCTCCGAAAATATAGCGAGACATGATCGGAAATTCAGACTCAAGGTTCAGAACAATTGTAGCTCAAATGGGTTTTTGTTTTAGCTTCTGAAACTTCATAGAAGAAAAATTATATTGAAAATTCCACGATGACTTATCTGGAGTAGCGAAACCCTAGAATCCAAAGCTCTGATACAAAATGTTATGAAACCAACTCACAAAAAGATAGAAAAGATAAATCAACGACTTAAAAATAAGTCTCTTTGAGGGGGAAACCTCCTTTACATTACACAGATGGACAATTCTTGGATGATACAAATGACAAGACCTCCTTTCTATATATAGGAGTCTAAGGGGTTATAATAGAATCAGAGCCGACATAACAATAATAGTGTAAGAGCACAATAATAACAATAGTGGGCTTCTATGGGGCACAATAATAACAATATGGGAACTACATGGGCATAACAATATAATAAGGGGGTTGCACTAATAACAATAAGGGGTTACACTAGTAGTATAAGGACCTAACAACTACTTCAAGTATTCCAGAAGATTCTTCAACAAGATTTGAAAGATCTCTCAAACAATACTTCAACAATGTTTTCAAGTATGTCTCCAATACTACTCGAAAAAATGCTTTATAGACTACTCCAAGATGTACTTCAACAAGTGTTTCTAGAGCTACTACAAATGACCTCCAAGATACTTCAAAGTTTGGTTCAATTCAAGGTCAAATCCAACAAGGCTTTAAGGTTCATTGAAAGTGTATCCAAGGTTCTTCATGTTTTAATGGGTGCCAACAATACTCCAACAAGGTCTTCAACAATGTTTTACCAAGGCGATCTTCAACAATGTTCAATGCTCCAAGAATATATTTAATAATGCTTCAAGAATGTATTCAATAGGCTTCAACAAGGCTACTCCAAAGATGTTTTCAATAAGCTTCAATAATGCTTCAACAAGGCTACTCCAAAGATGTCTTCAATAAGATTCAATAATGCTTCAACAAGGCTTCCAAGAACAACTCCAACAATGCTCCAACTTCGCTGCAAAGGATCAACTTCAAGAACCAATTCCAGTCTCTAAAAGATGCAAAGGTATTTCCCTCAAAAGTATGCGCTAGAAGTGTCTCAAGTCTGCTCCATAAGTGGTTGATTAATTTTTCTCCAAGAAAAAAATTCACCTTTTTGCGAGCTACAAAAAGTCATATTTTTATGAGGTTTGCGAGATATAGAAAGTCACCTTTCTCTGAGTTCTGCGAGCTATAGAAATTTATCCTTTTATGGTCTACGAGCTACATAAAGTCAATTTTCTCTAAGGTTTGCAAGCTAACAACGTAACTTTGAAACGGGAACTGATACTGTTACCCATTTTGTAGAGATAGCAAAAAAGTGACCTGATTTTGAAAAGGGGTGATGCAGAACACACATATTTTTTTTAGAGCATAGTTTTTGGCACTTTAAATAACCGATATGATTACCTGTTTCGTAGGGGTAGTAAAAACGTGACCCGATTTTGAAAAGTGGTGATGCAGAATACACTTCTTTTTTTTCGGAGCATATTTTTGACACTTTAAATTTTCTTATGTATCAAATATAAATATTTGTTTTTAAATGTTAGTGATTTTCATGCTAATTTTGAAACGTGTTGATGCAGCGTACCTTTTTTTTAGAGGACTTATTTTTCACACTTTAAAATTTATTATGTCCAATTTTTTTTGAAATTATGATTACTTAACGAATTTTCAAGTTGTTTTATTTTATTTTTTTAAATGTTGATTACTTAAAAAAACAAATATAAATATATATCTATATCTATATATATATATATATATATATATATATATATATATATATATAAAAGACAAAAAAAAAAAAAAAAAAAATTATCTCATAAACCATAAAAGAATTTGAAAAAAAAAGAAAAAGAAAAATCAAAAATCAAAATTTAAAAAAGATATAAAATTAGGTAAAAATATAAAAATTTTAAAAAACATTAAAAAAAGAAGAAGGAAATTAACAAAAAAAAATTTAAAAAACTAGTAAAATTAATATTAGAAACATTTAAAAAAACAAAAATAACTTAAATTATATATAAAAAAAAAAAACAAAACAAAAAAAATATGAAAATTTTAAATATATATATATATATATATATATCTTTTCGAATTAAAAAAAGAAAAAAACAATAAAAAAACATATAAAGTTTTAAAAAATATGTATTTTTGATTTTTTTTTCTTTTAATTATTAACTCCTATCTCTTTTATTTCAAAAAAAAAAATTAAAAAATTTATTTTATTTTTTTTAAACAATTTTTTTTTTTATTTTTCAAAAAATAAAATTAACAATTCTTTTTTAAACAAATTGTTTTTTTTTTATTTAAAAAAAAATTAAATTTATTTGGAAAAAAAAAAAAATTTACCCCGCGCTGCCCGGCTGCCCATGGTGACGCAACCCTGGGCAGAGGGGTCTACATGCAGAGCCTCCGCCCAAGGTCGTGCCACCACGGACGGGCGAGGGGCAAAGAGGCAATTCCATGCAGACCCATGCAGACCCTCTGGCCAGGGCCGCGCCACCATGGGCGGCCGAGGGGCAAAGAGGCGATTCCATGCAAACCCCTTCACCCAGGGCCGCGCAACCACGGGCGGCCAGGGGGCGGAGAGGTGATTCCATGCAGACCCTCCGCCCAGGGCCGCACCAATACAGGTGGACGGGCAGCGCAGGGTAAATTTTCTTTTTTAATAAAAAAAATTGTTTAAAAAATTAATTTAATTTTTTTATTAAAAAAAAATTTAAATTTTAAAATTTAAAATTTTTTTGTTTTTAAATAAAAGAGCTAGGGCTTAATAATTTTTTTTTCTTTTAAATCAAAAATAAATATTCTTTTAAAACTTTAAATGTTTATTTATTTATTTTTATCTGAAAAGATATATATATTTTTAAAATTTTCTTTTCTTTTTGTTTTTCAATTTGATTTGATTTTTGTTTTTTTAGTTTTTTTTAAATGTTTTTAATATTAATTATACTAGTTTTTAATTTTATTTTTGCTAATTTTCTATTGTTTTTTAATCTAATTTGTTTTTAATTTTAATTTTAATTTTTTCTAGTTCTTGTTAATGTTTTTTTTAATTTTTCTGTTTTTACTTACTTAATTTTATATATATTTTTAAAATTTTGTTTTTTTTGTTTTTGTTTTTGTTTTTTTTGTTTTTCCAAATTCCTTTATGGTTTACGAGATAATTTTTTTTTGTCATTTTTATGTATATTTTTATATTTGTTTTTTCAAGTAATCAACATTTAAAAAAAGAAAAATAAAACAACTTGAAAATTTTTGTATGGTTTACAAGATATTTTTTTTGGTCCATTTTTTTTTAAATATGTTTTTCTTACTATTTACTTGTTTATAATTTTTAAAGTTTTTTTTAGTTTTTTAATTCTTATCTTTTATAAGTTAATTTTGTTTTTTTTTTTAACATTTTTATGATTGATTTTTTTTTAATGTTTGAATTTTTTTTGTCTTTTTTATATATTTGATTTTTATTTTTATTTTTAGTTTTTTTTTTTATTTTTATTTATTTTTATTTTTTTATTTTTTAATTTATGTTTTGTTATTTTTTTAATTTTTTTTGTTTTATGTTTTTTCATTATTTTAATTTTTTATTTTATTTTATGTTTTCATTATTCTTTTGAAATTTTAATGTTTTTTGGGGTCATGATAAAATCTTTTATGCCATTATTTCGAAATATTGAAATTTTATCCTTGAAAAAAAAGTGTTATCCTAGCGTCAACACTTTTTGTTTTAAAGGTGTCTTTTGCACAAAATTTACCATTGAAAAAAAAAAATGTTATTCGAACATCAACACTTTTCATTTTGAGGGTGTTTTTTGGACAATTTTTTAACAAAAAATTGGCTTCATCGCCATTTTTAAAACATGTTGAAAATTTACCCTAGAAAAAAGAAAGTGTTATTCCAGCATCAACACTTTTCATTTTTAGCACTGTTTTTTATGTTCTTACGAGGTTTTTTGGCCAAAGGTCCCATTTTGAGTTTATAGTTCCCGTTTCAAAGTTTACATTGTTAGCTACAGAAATTCCCCTTTCTCTAAATTCTACAGGCTACATAAAGTTTCTTTTCTGGGGTTAGATGGAACATCAAGTTCTTGGGGTCGTAAATTTGGCATATGATCTTCGTTTTGCACATACGATGCCTTGTTAAAGATATGTATCTGAGAAAAATAACTTTGAATTTCCCATTTTCTAAAAAAACATTATTTAGGGCCTCAAAATGGCTCTAGAAGTTTAGGACCCGAAAAATGATAAAAATAGAAAGTATGCTGGAAAATCGGAAACTCAAAGGAAAAAGTGTTGGAGGGCTAAGTGGAATAGGTGGGTGGCCATCAATATCCCCTTGGATAAATCCTCCCCCATTGTGTTGAGCGCCTCCATGAGATGGGGAAACTTTTGTTGGACTTGGTCCCCGATGAGCCACTTGCCTTGATGCAAGGGTTGGGTAACTTTGATAACCTAATATGGTTGGATCCTTTGCTAGTCAGTGTTCCTAATTTGTGTGTCCATGATCTGATCATTGGTGTCCTATTCAATGCAATCTAGGTTGATATTTTTTGGTGTCAGTTGCTTAACAATGTTTGATGTGTCTAACAATGGTGGAAATTATGGTCGAAGGTGGTCCACATTGAATACTAGGTGCATACCAAGGAATGGGGGGATACTTAGCTTGAAAGAATTGTCACCCATAGTCTTGGTGATGGTGTAAGGCTCATGTCAAAGTGGTCGAAGCTTCCGATGGACTCGAGTAAGGCGTTCCTTCTACAAATTCAACCAAACTTTGTCGCCCACTTGAAGCTTATATGGCACTCGATGTTGATCATGATATTGTTTGTACTTGGGAATCGATTTATTAAGGGTCTCATGAACCTATTGGTGGATGTGCTAGATGTGTTCAATAAACCTAGTGGATTTATTAGCTTCAGACTGAACATGTGCAGATTATGGCTATGTAGTCGCAAGAGGCATTGCAACATCAATTAGACACAATAGTTGAAATCCCAGTCCCATTTGAAAGGGGTGGTGGCTAGTCGAGCTATGGAGATCTCTATTATAGTTGTGTTGCATATAAGGAAGATTCTCATCCCATGTTCATGGATGCTTGGATTTATACATGAGTAGTATGTGCACTATCATCCTATTAACAACCTTTATTTGGCCATTTGTCTAAGTATGGAATGCAGTCGATTTGGTGAGCTTGGTGTCCAATAATGACCAGAGAATCGACCCAAATGTGATCAGGAATATACTATCCTGATCTGATATAATGGTCTATGGAATCTCGAAATGTACCACACTCATTTGAAGAAGAGTTTGGAAGTATATATTGTTGTGATACTCTTCTTGCAAGTAGTCAATATAGCCATCTTAGAAAATATATCAATGACCATAACTACACTGTCGTTACCATGCTTGGTAGAAGGAGTAGGCAAAGGATTTTACAGACCTTACTTCTATAAGGTTGGCTTGGCAATGACACATGAAGTGCAGGTTCTGATTTCCAATATCCTATCAAAATTGTGGCCAATAAAAATAGTTTTGCAGTATTGCCACGAGTTTCTCCAAACCAGAGAGTATGATGACCTGCTTGTAGTGTGCCTCCTAGATCATATTGGCTTTCTCACTTGAAGAAACACAAAGGTTAGATAGGTAACATAACAATGTGTAATCGAGGTGGAAGTCTGGTATTTTCTTTCCATCGATCAACATCTAGTATGTGGTGGAAAATTTTAGATCATTTATGTATAACTGCAACCATCCAAAAGTCTCATGCCCATAAGAGTTGAGAATAGTGGTCACTACTAAGGCCGACTGAGGCAATTTTCAACATTAATGGTGCTTCCCTTCTTGTATTTAATGTTAAAATATAATTGTTGTAGACATGTGCACCATTTATGATGGTGTTTGTTCTGTAACTTCCCTTGTGTCTGCATAAACTAAAGAGGTCGATCATCTATGTGAGTGATCATCTCCTTCCCCAGAATGTAATGTTTCCACTGTCAGTAAGAATGTAGGATGCAGTACATCTCCTTATCATAGGTGAGGTATTTCAAAATAGTATCAGATAATGTCTCACTACGATAGGCCACCGAATTTCCTTGCTAGGTGAGAACTGCAACAATAGAATGTGGGAGGCATCTGTCTCAATTTCAAAGGATTTTTGCAGGTCTGGTAATGTGAGTACGAGAACAGTGTAAAGGTGATGCTTCATCTCAACAAATGCCTATTTTTGTGCCTCAAACCAAAAAAAAAATTCTTTCGCTCCACCCTTGGTAACTTGACTCAAATGCCAAGTCATATGAGAGAATCCCAAGATGAACCTTTGAAAGAAATTGGCAAGGCCAAAAAATCCACGAAACCCTGTGAGAGGTCTCAGGCTAGCCAATCCTTAAAGACTTGGATCATAGCCATATCCACATGCATGCCTTGCTCATCAATTATGTAGCCCAGATAATGGGCCTAGTTCATGCCAAAGGAGAATTTCTCCAAGTTGGCACATAGTTTATGCTACCGCAAGGTTTGAAGGACTTGTCGAATATGTTGCAAGTGCTCTGCCCAACTCTTACTAAATATGAGTACGTTGTCTAAATATACAACCACAAACAAATTGGTAAAAGTCCGCAAGATGTTATCCATTATTTTCATAATAGTTTCAGGGGCATTTTTTAACTCAAATGGCATGACCAACCACTCAAAGATGCCCTCATTGAATTTGAAGTTAGTATTCCATACATCTGTGGGTTCTATTCAAACTTGGTGATAACCAAATTTCAGATCAATCTTACTAAAGTACTTGGACGCCTTGAGTTTGTCCAAACGGTCATCATTATGTGGGATTGGGTATATGTTCCTAACAATGATCTTACTCAGTGCTCGATAACCAATGCAGAGTCTCTAGGTCCCATCCTTATTTTCTACAAGTACAATTGGGCTCCAACAAGTTGAGGAAATTGGTCAGATGTGCCCTTCTTGTAGCAATTCCTAGATCTATCACTTTATTTCCTCATTTTCCAAAATAAAGCGGCGGTATATTGAACCATTTGGTAGAGGTTCTCTAGGAGTAAGATTGATCGAATGCTTGACCTGACAGTGCCAGGGTACCCATGTGGGTGAGGTAAATATGTCCTTGTACTCCTCCATGACATTGCCAAATTTCTTCTGCTGCATGGAGGAACCTTTTCTTGGGGCCTTGAATGTGGTCATGATCTTCCCTTTACTTTCAATGTGGATCAAAAAGAATTTTTTTTTCTCAATTTGGGATATGATCTTACTACATTACTTAACAAAGATTAAAGAAATGATGGTAGGCGGGGCTACCTCTAGTATCCTGTATAGTTTTCTTCCCAAAGAAATAATAACAATGCAAGGTCTGGACTAATACAGAACATTATGCTTCCACAATTATGTTTGTTCTAATAAAACATCACAGACTTCAAGAGGAGCAACATCACATAATACCTCATCCATGAAGGGCTTGATGATGTAGAGAAGGTGGCACTGCTGATTGACACAAAGATCTTTTCCTTGGAGGAGCTACTCGATATTGTAAGGTTACGGGTGTGGTGCGGTCGGTAGGCCCAACTGCTTAATGACCTCTACTGAGATGAGGTTATTTTGGCTCCACTATTGACAATGAACTGTAGTGGAGAACCCTTCACCCACATATGTGAGTGAAAGAGATGATCCCCCTCCTCTGGATCTTCAGGCTCAATATATTGGACCTTAGTGGTGACAACAATGGCACTAGGTTCTGCATCAATACTCTGCTTCCCCTTGTTGTTCCCCTTGTCGTGTTTTGGCTCAGAGACAGAACATGCATCTGACTTTGAAGCTTTTAGCTCATCCACCAGTGACTACTTGGTGCGACACTCATTTTTGTTGTGGGTGGGGCTCTTGTAGAACTCACACCACTTTCCGATGTCCTTTTTCGTCCTCGTGGTGCTATTATTTCATTGTAGCTTTAATGGGTTTTCCTAGGTTGATTCACCTTGGCTTTGTCCTTTGTTCTACGGTTTGAAGGTTCCTTTTCCCTACTTCAGATTTTAAGATCCAAAGCCTTTCTTCTTCTGTTAAAATTTCTTCTTGATCCTCACAACATATCGGTATGTTGCTCCAAATGAGGATATGTACAATATCTCCATTTCTTCCTAGATGTATTTGTGTATACAACCATGATACTTGAGTATCAGATGCAGATCATAATCCTTGATACCCAACTTCATGCGCAGCGTATGGAAAATGTTCGTGAATCCCAGCACGTCTCAATCAATTTCCTGTCATAGTGTGGTTCACTTTATGTACTTATCTTCATAGATGCAAACATGGAAATATTATTCCTTGACAGCATCTCAGAAAGAATTC
This sequence comes from Pinus tabuliformis, assembly GCA_031772625.1. Taxonomy (NCBI): domain Eukaryota; kingdom Viridiplantae; phylum Streptophyta; class Pinopsida; order Pinales; family Pinaceae; genus Pinus; species Pinus tabuliformis. The sequence goes on along the minus strand of CM062814.1, from coordinate 41,250,479 downwards.
CAAGAGGGTGTGGCTAAAAATAGTGAGGGTTCCTTCTCATCCCTCTACTCACAGTATTTTTCCCACCATTCCTTGACATGGGGGGTGACTTTGAGGAGTGCAAAAGTAATATTTTCTCTATCAGAAAAATTATGGACTGAAAAATATCCTTCAAGTAGATTTAATCATCTATCTAGGGTATCTGCATCTATCTGGCCTTCAAATATAGGAATGTGAAAGTTAACTTATACCTTAAAGTGGGAAGTGCTTCCTAAGTGATTGTTGGATGAAGCTACTTTGCCCATTGATACCCGACGAAGGATTTGGGAAAAATTGTCTATTATCTCGTTCCTTTGTTGCTCGAGGGCCTCTTCAAGCAACATTTTGAAAGGATCTTCTTCTCCCTCATATTTATTTTCTTCCACCATGGGAGGTCGTCGGGATCAACGAGGTTGGCATTGCAAGGGTTCAACTAGTTCAAGTCCCAACTCCTTATACCCCAACCTTGTTGGGGACATGCACATAAAAACAGAGAAAGAGCAGACTGCTATGATATCACTGATCTGAATTTATGAAGGAAGAAAATGAAATATAGATTTAAATCCAAACCCACAAAGATACAATGAAACATAACTTAAGTTAATGAATAGCAACTGCTGAAAGTTGTTTACATGCAGAAAATAAACAAACTAACTCAGGCGATAGTAGCTTATCTATGAGAAGAGATGTGATGGATAAATACCTTCTGAACTATGTCACAATGAGGCTCGCATGAATTTTTATCATCAAGAAACAATGAAAAATGATAAGGATACAAAAATATAATGTTTCGAGATGAAGCACCAAAACTTTGTGGGCCCCGTTGGGGTTAGTTGGAAGGTCACCTTCCCAAGGTTGTAACTTTGGAATGTGATCTTTGTTTGGTGCCTAAAATACCTAATTAAAAAGATATATTTGAGGACAATAAATTTCAACTAAAATCCCCTATCATAAAAAAATTGTTTTCCCTTTCTTTTTTAAATTCCATTTAGGGCCTCAAAAAGACTTCAGAAGTTTAGGACCCTAAAAACTGTATAAAATAGAAAGTATATTGGAAAATGGGAAAATGAAAGGAAATATTTTTGGGGGTCTAAGTGGAATATTTGGGTGGCCACCAATATCCACCTAGATCAGGTTAGAAGGCGAGAACATACTTTTTGGAAAGGGCTTGAAGTCCTCTATAAGCCTATGTGATTTACTTCTTGAGATGGTGTCTCCTTTGACATCAATAGAAATAGTTCTTCCAAGTATATTATTTTCTTTCACTGTTTGCAATAGTCACATGTATTTGTGATGAACTCCTTAATTACACTCGATGATGCATTTGTGATGGAACCCTTCATTACACTGGATGATTTTTTTGCAATATTCAATCATAATATACTTTAAACTCTTCATCATATCCAAGCGAAAAATACCAATAGTGTTGCTATTCATTGATAACATGAACATAAGGAGTGCTTTCAAACATTCACATGATTCATCGTTGACTTAACAAATTAAACATATTAGTGCGTTCCAAATAACATCAAAGGAGGCTAAAGATGATATAAGTCAAGTTATGCATCTTTAGGGTTTCCTCATCTTTGTCAATGGGACATTCACCCTTTGACATCAATGAGAATCCTTCTAATAGAAACATAGTTGAAGAAAAGATACAAAGTATATAAAGCATATCTTAGCCATGAAAATGAGGACACATGTACATGAGAGGATTCTAATCAACATTCTCTATATAGGGATCAACACATTAAGTACAAGATAGTGGCAACATGCTAATCAAAATCAACACTAGGAGATTTTGATAAGGTAGATGCAATATTGTCATAATATCCAACCAGTTGCTAAGGTAAAGGGTCATGGAGCTTATTTATAGGCCATAAATTTCATTCTTATTTATAATGAATACTATTTCAATCTAATAAAAGAATAATAATGATTGAATTTGACAACCAAAAGTGCCATCTTTGGGAAGTACTGCAATTGATATATCTTACATAAATCTAAGTTTGAAACCAACATCATATATTCATCCATTTATTTTGAATTAGAGATTTTGGTAGTGGTATACCTTCCCAATGAGAGTTCATTGGATTTTAAGATGATTTAATCAACCCATTATTAAGACAAAGTTGCTAACAAGACATGTTTCAGGGTGTATTCACGAGTAAAGAGGGAAATAATATATTCCATATATACACCAACATGTTATGTTACAATAATAATAATAGAATGACGATAGTTAAGATCAACATTATGGAACTTTGATCGTGTAGGTTTGATTGTCTTGTACAACTAGTAGTGTCATGTTTATTCATTAGATGTTAATTTTGGCTCTTAAATTTCTTGGTGTTATAATTATAAATCATGCTAAGTTTATGAAAGGTATCAAAATAAGTTTAGCTATTCTTGAATCCATTAGGGAAAATGAAATGGATTGATTTTGTTTCATAAATAACCATACTGTCATAGTTTGGCACTTTGATTGGGTAAAAGGGTTGTTCAAAGTATACATATTGGATTTCTATTGGAATGGAATATGTCATACCTAACAAGCATATGATCCCAATGTACATTGTATCCAATGCATTATTAATGGTCACTATGAGGAAAAGTGATGGAAGCTACATCCAGAGATGAACCCGAAGAACTGTAAGAGTGATGCAAAGAAAAAGAATCTTCTAGCCATAGATTTGAGCAATCAAGTCAAAAGCAACTTTGATGTGGATGAGAAAATTTTTTACACACTAGTGTAGAAGGAGATGGATTTGAGTAGCCTTCATCACCAAAAAAAAGGATATGATCAAATACTTTCGCATCAAGATCCATGCCAAGAATACCAAGGTAGATGCTCTATTTGACTCTGATTCACAGGATAATCTCATAGTAGTAGATCTAGTCAGCAAGCTTGGATCGGACATTTGTGATCATCATAGTCCATAATCATTGGATGGGTAAGCAAGGATGCATAAATGAAGGTAGCAAAATAATGGAAGATTGAATTTGCTATAAATGTTGATTTCACTGATGAAGTGGAATTGGATGCGGTATACATTGCTGTATGTGGATTAGTGTTTGGAAGCCTTGAATTATATATGAGGGGTGAAATCTTCATTCAAAGAGGCAATTAGTACCGCCTAATCAAGGATGGGAAGCCCTACATCATAAACAGACATAAACTAAAGTCAAATGTATTACTGCTAAGTGCCAACCAAGGCAAGAGGATAATTAGTTACAATAAGAAATATGTTTTACTTTTCTTAATAGAAAATCAATTTGATCATGAATCAATAAGAGTAAATACATCCTTGGCGAGGCATACTAAAGAGCATAAACATTAGTTGGAAGAGTTTCATCAACCATATAAACGAGTGTTCCAAGAGCCTAAAAGGCTACCACCGAAAAGGGAAATGGAGCACAAATAGCTTTATTTCAGACCCACCATTATTGAAGGTGTTCCTCTGCGGGGTTGCACTGGGCAGATTTAGCCAATCACATCATTTGATTTCCGTCGTCCTCTACCCATTTTTTTTACCACGTTAAACTCCACGATCATGTAGATTAGTTGAAACTATTTCTACAACTATTTATACGGTTCGCTTCATGTGTTCTATGAAGAGCCCTCACTACCTGGGCCTCAATGGAAACATGCCTCACTAGTAACTTTTAGTGGGAGCTGGGAAAACTCCAACGAGAACCTCTTTATTGACCACTACAAAAATTATTCCTGCAAGATCCCGCCTTAGCTTGGGTAATTAACAAAGCTCATCTGACTAGACATGTCTAATTGTGGGTTCATAGATTCCTTTTTGATTGAATCCCTAATCCCAATATTCTATCATACAATAAGAATATTCAGTTAAGAGGAATGACGATTCCATGATTTAGGATGTTGATGCGCTATCTATTTTATGTAAGTTTTTGATGTGCAAATTAATCCAGAGTCTAAACCTACACGGGGTGTTCAAAGATTTTGAGCTCAAGCCTCTTCAATCCTTAAAGTTCAACTTACCACGAGTTCTGATTGAGGTGTTAGAAACCCGTGGGTGCATTATTCGATGGATGAACAAGTCTTTTGTGATGCAATACGCTCATCTCATATAAGTGTCAATACTTGATTTCTTTTAGACATCCCTTTCGCGATAGTGTGTCCAATTCTAAACGAAGTAAATTTGTGTAAACAAGAATTTATGTTTAGACCTCCTGTATCTGTCGGGTTTTATATTTTTTTTAACCTTTCTTGGTCGTGAATTTAGATACTCGTTTTACATTTTATTATTTCATAAAAATAGTAATAATTATTTATTTATTTAAAAAAAAAAATAGCATTTTTAATTGTTTTTTCATTAAGAAAAGTAATTTTAATCTTTCTTATTTAATGGTTTTGAAATTTGTAATAATTTTAAATTTAATTCAAATTATTATTTATATATATATATAATTGGAATATTTTAATTATTTTTTTTAACTAAATAATAATTGTTATTTTTTTATTTAATTTATTTAATGATTTTTTGTTTTTTCTTATATAACATAAAAATAAGATATATTTATCAAACTATATTTAAATATATTTTACAAGTTTTTTAAAATATAATGTATAAATATTTTATAATAGGAAAAGACAGTCTTTAATTCCTTCATTTATATATAATTGAACTTCTCTTTGGATAACAATAAATACAATTTATCTATTCTATTTAAATACAGTTAAAAATATTCAAATAATAATTACAACATGCTATATCCACTAATATTATATTTATTTATAAAAAAATTTATTTTAAGTTCATGGTTTTTTTTTAATTAATTAGGTTATTTTTTTTATTAACTCAAAGAAAATATTACATGGCTATCATATTTTACACATTGATATATTATTAGGGATATTAGACTAACATAAAAAGAATGGATTGTTTGTCCAAAATTTTACAAAATGAGAGAATTTACTGATCCAATTGAATCTCAATATGGTAGTATCTAAATAACTACAAACTATAGCTTAATCATCAGAAGAAGCATGAACATAAACATATAACATTATAGAAAGAAAATCATAAGAAAGACCTACAACACATAAAACTGTGAAGGTGGCTCAAGAGGATGTGTAGACGTCTATAGTTTTAGCAGGCGTCCCAGGTGAGGATGACCAATCTAAGTGACATATCTCTATGCTCTAGAGCCATATCTTGGTGCTCCAGTTGAATCTCATCAAGGTGCATTATGATCTCCCTCTTGGCCTCATTGTGTTCTAGGAGGACCTTGCTCAGCAGGAACATGGCTTGGGAGGTGCAAGAACATGGCTTGAGAAGGCCATGCCAGCAAAATCAAAGTTTAACTGCTTGCAATTTTCCTCATTGCAACCTTAGTGACTTGAGACACTCTATCACTCCCAAAATGATCCAATGGTGTTTGTATGAACTATAAAAGCCCAAGTCATTCAATCCACCCCTCTATCTCTTTGCGTTAAATTTTACTAAAATAGATCTATCATAGATTTCAGTTGGGCTCATAAGTTGACAACTATTCAAAACATTGTCCTATTTTATAACTAGTTGGTTTGTTAACCTCAAATGTTTAATGATATTCAAAACATTCCACTGATTTGTTTATCCCCTAGAGGTAATGATCTTATATGTCTACAATCGTTACAATTTCACTCTTCCTTTGCATATGAATGTGTGTTCATGTGTGGAAATGCTAATGATTATGACAAAACATGCATAAATAAGAAGAGATTTCAAATATTAACCATGATCTGGAGCTTCGGTCAGAGCTGAGCCATGTACAACCTCTCACCCTAGGGCTAGTTTAGTTTTCCCATTGGGGTTGAGAGTACCCATTCCCAACATAGACGAGATCTACTGTCCAATCTTGGTGAAATCTAATGTACTACATGTAGCCAGACATTCTATAATTTTTTTTCAAGTACTTTTTATATAATATTTATTCTATTATGAATGAGAAACTTTAGGTTTAATTTAAACTTCATGGGGACGGGCTAAGGAATGGAAGCCACTATGGGGGAATTAAACTTTCTAAGGGGCATCCAGGCTTGACCAATGCCTCACACAACCCTGGTGATAAGCATCCCATGGTGGGTGGATTGGTCTATTGGAAATACTGAGGGGGAGGTGAATCAATATTTCTTTTCAATTATTATTTTTATCAGTTAAAAACATTTATATTTGGAACACAAAAATAGATAATAGGAATATATGCTTTTATTAATGTAATCTTTGCAATAAATCAAGTAATATATATATATATATATATATATATATATATATATATATATATATATATATATATAGATATGGTTTCAATCAATTGCCAAGCACCAAATTGGACTCTTTGTGAGGATCCAACCTCCAGAGCATCAACTCTATCTTGTCAAGGCACCGACCTTGAATTTAGGAGCACCAACTCCGAGGACACCAATCCTTTCAGTTCTAAAGCACCAACCTCAAGGGCTCCAACCCTTTGTTGTAACTGTCTGGATCTGTTTGGTTGTAATTATCTGCTCCCATCCCTGTTGGGCCTATGACTTACTTCTGTCCTCCTGTTCCTTCCACTTCTGCCAGAACTTCTGCTCCCTTTTTTTCTTACAGTTCACCAGCAACATTAAACTTTCCTTGTTCTTTGTTTTATATGCCTGATACACCCGACCTTTGGCTTCCTCCTTACTCGCTCAACCTTCTATCTTCCCTCCTCCAATCACTTGAGCTTTAGCTTCCCAATCTACGCTCGCTCATCCTTTCGTCTTCTTTTCATAATCATGAGTTGTGAACTACCGTTCTATTCTGTGATTGATGCCCATAGTAGATCTTTCGAAATGATACGTCTTATCATAGATTTATATGAGTTTCACCAATGGAAAGACACATTTAGTGGAAGAAGGCTGGCCGAATTGAATATTAAAAACACAGTGAAGAGTCTTCCATATTCATGGAAATCATATAGAATAGGCTATACCCATATAGGGGTCCCACATGCCACGTCATCCTTTTATCGCAATTGCAGCTTCCGAAGGTTTGCACATAACATAGCTGATTCCCAACTACTGACCAAGTGGATGCGATATGGTATTAAACAATTATTAATAAGTTCGTCGGGTCCACACCCTTATTGCAATCACCGGTTTGACATTCCTTTGTACATTGCGATTACTGTGAATGCGACATTTGATTAAGTCATGCTATAATGGTGTAGTTGAGTCTGCAATTATATCGCAATCAGCATTTTAATGTGGCAAGGCTTTTAAAGAGGCTTGTGATATTACGACAGACGCGATATTATATTACATCATATTGTAATGGTCCCATGGGTCCATATATATATATATATATATATATATATATATATATATATATATATATATATATATTGCAATGACATGGCTTTACATTCTTGTGGTATTCCTTAGTGATCCTCCACCGTTGATCTTCTCTCCAGATCTAATGGTCTCGATTTAACTCGATCAACCCAAAATCATTCGTTGATCCTTTGTCATTGATCAACCCGTGCTAGATCCAACGGCCTTCATGTATTTCGGGTGAGCCACTTGCAAGATAAATAACCACCCGAAAAAGTGGTTTTCTCTCTCCACCGGAGTGCTACATGTTGCTCGGTTAATGGAATCAGGTGCTCTCCTCTAAATACCACTTACCGCCTAGAGTTCGCCTGATAACCACTGTCACTATTACAAACCCATTGGTTAACTGTTGAATGCGGTTACACAGAGTAACAACTCTCTGCTCTTTGCTTCTCATGGTTTCAAATGACTCTTCCTCTATGCTTCTCTTGCTCCTCTGATCGATCTTCCCTTTGGATTTTGATAGTTCTTCTTTGGCATATATTACATGCAATGCTCCTCCGTTAACTGCTCTTCCGTTGGCTTTTCCTCCTGATGTGTGTTCCTCTTTGTTCCTTTTGATGAATTCTTCCTCTTCGTTCTTCTTGGGCATACATTACACGTGATACTCCCGATATGGATCCTCCAATGTGGCTCCTCCTCAATCTTCCACTCTTACACTTGATTCTCTTCTCTGCTTTGATAGTTCTACTTTGATAGCTCCTTGGCTTCATATTGCCATTAATGACAATCTAGATCGACAATCTCCCCCTTTGTCATTGATGGCAATATTCTTCTTCTCTCCCTCTTTGACATCAGTGGTAAAGGAGTGCACAAGTACTCCCCTTGTTGAACTGCTCCCCATGTCCTGCAACATCTTTATGAATCAACTTAAGTGATGCTAAAGAGATAACCCCCATCTTTTGACGAAGATGTTGAAATGCTTCTCGAGGAAGAGGTTTTGTGAAAATATCAGCTATCTGCTCTTTAGTATTGATATATTCCAAGATGATGTTTTGTTCAGCTGCTTGTTCACAAAGTAAATGATACTTGATTGGTATATGTTTGGTCTTTGAGTGCATCATTGGACTTTTGTTGAGGCTGATCGCACTTGTGTCATCACAACAGATGGTAATTGGTTGATTTGTACCTATGTTGACATCTTTTAGAGCTTCCTTCATCCATAGTATTTGAGTACAACAATCTGCGATAGCTATATACTCGACTTCAACTGTAAATAGTGATATGGATGTCTGTTTTTTGCTGAGCCAAGATATTAAACAGTCTCCCAGGAAGAATGCATTTCCACTAGTACTTTTCCGATCATCGACACTTTCGGCCCAATTAGTATCAGTGTATGCATGCAAAGTAAGAGTTGAGCTCTTGGGGTACCAGAGACCAAAATTAGGAGTTCCCTTAAGGTATCTGAGAATTCTTTTTACAACCAACAAATGGGATTGACTAGGAGCTGATTGAAATCTTCCCATCATTCCTGCTGCTTGCATAATGTCGGGTCTCGTAGCAATTAAGTACAGAAGGGCTCTAATTATTGACCTGTAATGAGTTGCATCTACCGGAGGGGAGTCATAATTTTTGCTCAATTTGCAACTTGTGGTCATAGGTGTGCTCATGGGTCCATGGTCTTCCATTCCATATCTTTTAAGCATGTCTTTAAGATATTTGGCTTGAGATATAAACATGCCTGCCATGGTTTGAGATACTTGTAGTCCAAGGAAGTGAGATAACTCTCCTATCATTGACATCTCGAACTCTTTTGACATATTTTGAGAAAACTCATGGCTCAACTCATCATTATTACTAGCAAAAATAAAATCATCAACATAAACAAGTGTGACTAGTAACTTATCCTCATTCGTCTTTATGTAGAGATTACTTCCTGCCACCCCCTTCTTGAAGACTTGTTGTTGTAGATAGTGATCCAATCTTGCGTACCAAGCTCTAGGAGCTTATTTCAACCCATATAATGCCTTTTTCAACTTACGAACAAAGTCTTTTCCTTCTATTAGATTAAACCCTTCTGGTTGCTCCATGTAGACTTCTTCCTTGAATTCCCCATTCAAAAATGCTGATTTTATGTCCATTTGATAAATTTTGAATCCTTTTGAGCAGGAAAATGCCAAGAACATCCTGATAGCTTCCACACAAGCTACTGGTGCAAATGTTTCTTCAAATTCAATTCCTTCAATTTTTGAATATCCTTTACAAACAAGTGTTGCCTTGTTTCTGATGACTTGTCCATCTTCATTCATTTTTTTTAAACACCCACTTGGTTCCTATTATGTTTTTGTCCTTTGGATGAGGTACCATCTCCCATGTCTCATTCTTCTCAATTTGAGACATTTCTTCTTCCATGGCTTTTACCCAATGAGGATCCTTACTTGCTTGAGTAAATGTTTCTAGCTCTATCATGGATAGAAGAGCAACATCATTCTTCTTTGGTGTACTAGTCATCCTTCTTTGGGTTTGCATCCCTTTGTCCATATTGCCAACAATCTGCTCTTCTGGGTGATATTTTTGGAGAAATTTCATCTTTGAAGGGGTTTGAGATGGTTCTTTTTCCTTGGTTTTTCCTTGGTATTTTTCTTCTTTTTCAGGTTCTTCTTCTTCAATGAGAGGATCAACTTCCTGTTCTTCAATTTCTTTTTCTGGAGGGTCTTCATCAATTTTTACATCAATGCTTTCCACTATTTTCCGTAGTCGGTATTGTAGCACTTGTAGGCTTTGCTTCTTATAGAATATCCAAGAAAGATCCCTTCATCAACCCGTGAATCAAATTTTCCTGGTGAGTCATCATTGATTTTTATGAAGCACTTGCTTCTAAAACTCTTGAAGTATTTTATTGATGCGGGTATTGCTTTCCATAATTCATAAGGAGTCTTTTCATTATTTGGTCTCAATTGAGTTTGATTCAATGTATAGACAGTTGTCCCAACAGCTTCTTTCCAGAATTTTGTCTGCAAGTTAGCTGCTATTAACATTGTTCTTGCCATTTCTTGAACTGTTCGGTTTCTTCTTTCAATTACCCCATTTTACTTTGGTGTTCTGGCAGTGGAGAGTTATATTTTAATTCCATGTATTTTACAGAATTCATCAAATTATTTTGATGTGAATTCTCCCCCTCTATCTGTTATGAGACACTTAATCTTAGACTCCTTTTCATTTTCCACAAGAGCTTTAAGATTCTTAAAAGACTGAAATGCTTAAGATTTATATTTTATAAAATATACCCACATCATTCTAGTATAGTCATCAACAAATAAAGCAAAGTTCCTTTCTCCTTGGAGTGTCGGAGTTCTAGTTGGTCCACATAAATTGGCATGAATGATCTCCAAAGGCTTTGATGTAGAGAACTCCTTGGTCTTGTGACTTGTCCTAGTTTGCTTTCCATGTTGACATGGGCCACACACTCCTTGATTTGGTTTGAATAACTTTGGAATGTCTCGTACTGCTTTAATCTTGTTGATATTGATCAAGTTATCGAAGCTTGTATGTCCAAGTCTCTTGTGCCACAACCAACTTTCATCTGTTTGACTTAAGTAGAATTTATCTTCTTGAATCTTGTTCAGAATATAGATGTTGTCTGGTGTTCTAATCCCTTTCGCCACAAGTTCCCCTGAAGAAGAGTTCCTTATTTCACAGTATTTGGTGATAAAGACAACATTATGTCCTTGATCACAGATTTGGCTAACACTTAGGAGGTTGTGTTTGAGCCCGTTTACTAGCAAAGCATTTTGAACTTTTCCTTTTCCATTAATAAGAGTAATAGTTCCTCTTCTAGCAATTTTGGCAGATCCACTTCCAAAGGATACATTTCCTTCCCTTCTTTTCAATGAGACAAACTTCCCTTTGTCCCCTGTCATGTGTCTGGAGCACCCACTATCCACAAACCAATGATTTTCATTATTTTGAGCACATAGAGCTAGGCCACATTTATCCGTGTTGGGATTCTCTCTTCTTGATTTTCCTCTTTTGAGTGGGCAATTTTGTTCATTGTGTCCATTATTATTACATAATGAGCACATCAGATCAAATTTGGCAAAGGGATCAAAAGAATTGTAGGTCTTGATTTGTCCTTCCCGGGGCCATATGGTTTGTTTATTTGATCCTTCAATTTTGGCATGTCATTCTTACGAGCCATGCAATGTCTAGTTTGATGACCAAATTTTTTACAATGGAAACAATGCCCAAAAAAGATAGTTTTGTACCTGTTGTAATAACCATGATTTGAATCAACATTCTTCCTTGGAGTTACTCCCGCTTCATTCTTTGGTTTTGAGATGGGCCTTTGATGAAATACTTTTTGTAACATCCATGATTCGAATCAACATTCTTCCTTGGAGTTACTCTCTCTTCATTCTTTGGATCTGGGAAGAGCCTTTGATTAAATAATATTTCTTCTTTTGGGTTGCTGGAAAGTATGTTGGCATAGCTTTTTGCATTATTCTTAGTACTTGATGATTCTCCTTTAAAACCTATTCCAGATTTTTCATGTTGAGGTTTTTGATTATTTAGGATAGTGTTAAGTATTTGAGAGCTTTTCCAACCCTTTTTAGCTTGCTCCAATTCCTTCCTCAGAGATACTATTTTGGCTTCACGTTTTTCGCAAGCTTCTTCTTTTTCTTTTAGCTTATTTTTCAAGAGATCTTCCCTTCTTTTTGTTTCCTCGTTTTCTACCTTGAGAGAAATGATTTTATTCCGTAATTTCTCATTTTCTTCAATGGCACTTATTAACAATTCATCTACATTTCCATCTAGCCCCGAGTCGTCATCATTTGTGAATGCCATGAATAATACTTCTTGGCTTCCAGCATGGTCATTTTCTTCATCTGATTCTTCATTACCTCCTTTATGGTGAGGGAATTGATAAGTTGATTTCTTTTTTATGACTACAAATTCATCTTCATCAGACTCATCTTGCTTAGAGAGGAAATTCTTCTTATTGAACCCTTTCTTTTTGTATACCATCCTTTTAGAATTTTCTTCATCATCACTATCATGCTTATGAGGACATTTTGCAACATAATGACCTATTTTTCCACACTTGAAACAAATACGAGGGTATTTACCTTTTAGCTTAGATCCTTTCTTCAGCCTTCGTACAAATTGCGCCAATTTGGATTCAAAATCGGAGTCATAACTACTGACATTCCTTTCTTTCCCCTTTTTTTGATTTTGAGGCCTTGAATGCTGCATATTTGGAACTTGGGCAACCTTTCCTCATCTAATAGGCAATGAGGATTCCATGGAGTTCATCCATCTTGAGAGTATCTAAATCCTTCATTTCTTCTATGGCACTTACTTTGGAGTCAAATCTGTCTGGGAGAGATGTTAAGACCTTTTGAACAATGGTGCTTTCTTTAATGTTTTCTTCCAATCCTTTAAGAGAATTGACCACTTCAGCTACTGTAAGAAAGTATGATGCAATATATTATTCATCATCCATTTTCAAACTTTCAAATTTCCTTCTATGAGTTTGAAGCTTTTCCTTCTTGACTTTGGAGTCCCCGTCATATAAGCCAATTAGCTTATCCCATACTTCTTTGGCAGAGTTACAATTCATGACTTTTGTAAATTCAGAATCAGTGATTCCACTAGTGATGGAGTTTAAGGCTTTTGCATTTGCAACGTAGACTTTCCTCTCGTCTTGATCTGTTGGAAGAGTGGAAGGAGCTATGTACTCATTTAAGATCGAATGCCAAACTTTAGGTCCAAGGGACATTAAGTAGTAGGACATTCTCTTTTTCCAGAAACCAAAATTTATGCCATTGAACAGAGGAGGTCTTCCTGACACTTCTTGATTTCTCATCATGACTAAGAATCCTTCTTCAAGTTGTTATTCTGATATGAAAAAGCCCGCTCTGATACCAATTTTTGGAAATACTGGGGGGGTGAATCAGTATTTCTTTTCAATTATTATTTTTATCAGTTAAAAACATTTATATTTGGAACATAGAAATAGATAACAGGAATAGATGCTTTTATTAATGTGATCTTTGCAATAAATCAAGTACAATATATATATATATATATATCTATATCTATATCTATATCTATATCTATATCTATATCTATATCTATATATATATATATATATATATATATATATATCTATATATATATATATATATATATATATATATATATATATATATATATATATATATGGTTTCAATCAATTGCCAAGCACCAACTTGGACTCTTTGTGAGGCTCCAACCTCCAAAGCAGCAACTCCCAAGACACCAATCCTTTCAGTTCTGAGGCACCAACCTCAAGGGCTCCAACCCTCTACTGTAACTGTTTGGATTTGTTTGGTTGTAATTCTCTGCTCCCAACCTTGCTGGACCTATGACTTACTTTTGTCCTCCTGTTCCTTCCACTTCTGCCAGAACTTCGGCTCCCTTTTTTTATTATAGTTCGCCAGCGACATTAAACTTTCATTGTTCTATGTTTTATATGCCTGATGTGCCTGACCTTTGGCTTCCTCCTTGCTCACTCGACCTTCTGGCTTCCCTCCTCTGGTCACTTGAGCTTCAGCTGCCCAATCTACGCTCGCTCGTCCTTTCGTCTTCTTTTCATAATCACGAGTTGTGAACTACTGTTTTGTTCTGTGATTGATGCCCATAGTAGATCATTCGAAATGATACATCTTATCGTACATTTATATGAGTTTCACCAATGGAAAGACGCGTTTAGTGGAAGAAGGCCAACCGAATTGAATATTAAAAACATAGTGAAGAGTCTTCCATATTCACGTAAATCATATAGAATAGGCTATACCCATATAGAGGTCCCACATGCCATGTCATCCTTTTATCGTAGTCGCAGCTTCCAGAGGTTTGCACGTAACATAGCCGATTCCCAACTACTGACAGAGCGGATGTGATATGGTATTAAACAGTTATTAATAAGTCTGTCGGGTCCACACCCTTATCGCAATCACCGGTTTGACATTCCTTTGTACATTGCGATTACCGTGAATGTGACATTTGATTAAGCCATGCTATAATGGTGTATTCGGGTCCGCAATTATATCGCAATCAACATTTTAATGTGGCAAGGCTTTTAAAGAGGCTTGCGATATTGCGACAGACGCGATATTATATTACATCATATTGTAATGGTCCCGTAGGTCCATATATATATATATATATATATATATATATATATATATATATAGATATATATATATATATCTATATCTATATCTATATCTATATCTATATCTATATCTATATCTATATCTATATCTATATATATATATATATATATATATATCTATATCTATATCTATATCTATATCTATATCTATATCTATATCTATATCTATATCTATATCTATATCTATATCTATATCTATATCTATATCTATATCTATATATATATATATATATATATATATATATATATATATATATATATATATATATATATATATATATATATATATATCGCAATCGCATATTTTATCATGACACGGCTTTACATTCTTGTGGTATTCCTTAGCTATCCTCCACCGTTAATCTTCTCTCCAAATCTAACGGTCTCGACTTAACCCGATCAACCCAAAACCATCTAATGATCCTTCATTGTCGATCAACCCGCGCTAGATCCAATGACCTTCATGTATTTCGGGTGAGCCACTTGCAAGAGAAATAACCACCCGAAAAAGTGGTTTTCTCTCTCCACCCGAGTGCTATGTGTTGCTTAGTTAATGGAATTGGGCGCTCTCCTCTAAATACCACTAACCGCCTAGCGTCTGCTCGATAACCACTGTCACTATTACAAACCTGTTGGTTAACTGTTGAACGCGGCTACACAGAGTAATGACTCTCTGCTCTTTGCTTCTCGTGGTTTCAAATGACTCTTCCTCTATGCTTCTCTTGTTCCTCTGATCGATCTTCCCTTTGGATTCTGATAGTTCTTCTTTGGCATATATTACATGCGATGCTCCTCCGTTAACTACTCTTCCACTGGCTTCTCCTCTTGATGCGTGTTCCTCTATGTTCCTTTTGATGAATTCTTCCTCTCGGTTCTTCTTCAGCATACATTACACGCGATACTCCCGATATGGCTCCTCCTCAATCTTTCGCTCTTACACTTGCTTCTCTTCTCTGCTTTGATAGCTCTGCTCTGATAGCTCCTTGACTTCATATTGCCATTAATGACAATCTAGATCAACATGGTCTTCTTATAACCAATAAGCGGGGTGGCCTCGACTGAGACTCAGTTAAAAAAAAAAATTAAAAAATTAGTGATTCAATGTTTTTCAAATACTCTTTATATAATATATTATAAATAAGAATTTTTTTATTTTAGTGATTTAGTTTTTCAAGATGATCGGCCCAAATATTTTCTTCTTTCGATGTACCTTTGCACCTTTAGAGACAATTGCTAGTATTATCATTATTAATCATTTTTAACCATTATCATTTTTTATCGTCTTAACAAAATTAATTACTTTTTTTCAATTAGTATCAATTTAATTTAATTTAATTCATTTAATCTAATCATAGTTCAAAATTTATTTTTTCTTATCATTTTATTATTAGTATTTTTATTTTTATGATCACTATTATTAGTACCTTCTTAAAATTGGTCAAAAATCTGTATTCTTCCTTTCTTTTCAAAAATAAAATTATTTTATTTATCTATGTTTAAATTATGGTCATAATTTTATTTATTCTTAAATTATGATAAAAAAATATTTATATTTATTCATAGATTAGGTTAAAAATTCTTTTTATAATTTTATTTTTAAATTACAATCAAACTATTTTATTAAATTCATAATTACTTAAATTAACATTCACTTAGTCATTTCTCCGTTTAAGGTTCATATTAACATTCTCTTATTTAATATTTCTTTATAATCAATCTAATAGTCTTTTTTGATATAATATCATTGTAAGAACACTCTAAACATAAGACATTATTAAATCACATACCATATATCTTAAAACATACATTCACTGAGTGAAAGTCATTACGTCCATCATAACTTATTTAAAAATGATAATCCTTCACTATTATTATACTTGTGAAATAAACTATTATATTATTTATTGTTTTTAATCTTATTTTGTTAATAAAATACATAATTTTTAACCAAATCCACTTGTCACAATATGATACTAACTTAACAGATATATGTGTATATTCTAAATTATTGGTCTTGAGATATTAAATATATTGTTAAATATTTTCCAAAAATATATTAATAAAATGATGGTCACACTTAGTAGATATCTGTGTATATTCTAAATTATTGGTCTTGACATATTAAATATATTTTTAAATACTTTCCAAAAATATATTAATAAAATGATAAAGTCACACTTAGTGACACAAAAATTAAGGCATAAGTTAATTATTACCTTTAAAATATTTTTAATTGTAATTAAAAAAAAAATACCCATCCAGAACACATGTAGTGTTTCTAAATTAACTCATACATGGTGCCACATAAATAAAGATGTAAGTTAATTATTACATTTAAAATAGTTTTAAGTGTAATTTAAAGAAGATAATCCCTTTAAGAACTGATGTAGTATTTCCAAATTTGCGCTCTTCCTTGAAGGAATTAATTGAATATAAAATTATTTAATGATATCGAGGAAAGTCATTTTTATAAGTTTAAAGTCAGATCCAAATGATAATAGTGTAGCCAAGAATCTAAGGTTCAAAATGATTCTATTTTGTATGTGTTATCATTATACAATGTTGTAATGAAATTCGTTAGGCTTGATGTAAAGTTATTGCGACTGTGAAGCGATAAGTGTGCCGCACATAAGATTCTTTAGTGTTTGTTTTTTCCTCTTTTTAAGGAAATTTTAGGGTTGTTTGTTTTTTCCTCTTTTTGGAAATTTTAGGGTTGTTGAATTTGTAGGGTTATTTAATTTATATAATGATAATAAAATGAAATGAAATGATATTTCAAGGTTTATGAGATTAAAATTAGTTTATGAGATCATTAGTTTTTTGTTTTTGTTTTGTGCAATTTAATTTTTTTCCGATTCGAATTGATGATGATTTGGGCTAACCTTCCAACAATTTCCTAGCTAAAAAGACAATTCCAAGACATTGATGCTAACATGTTCTCATAACTTTCTCTGATGTCTTTGAATGCACCACATTCCAAAATGAAAAGTTTTTCCGATTCCATAGCCCCAGACGTGCAAAATGTACACACCCGTTCTTCCCAAGCTTCATTAGGCATTTTCCACCGCTGTTTTACACCGAAGTTGATGTGAGTTGGTCCTTAATTGAGCAATAAAAACCTTTTCCCTTCACACAATGCTAGCTCTAATGAACTCTTTTTGTTGTAGATCACGCGTAGGATTGAATTCCTCAATGTAATATTTCTTCTTTCTACCCAACTCTTTTCCCCAAACCTTTTTATGAAACTTCTCCATAAAAAAATCCTTTAGCTCCTTGCTATTTGTGGGATACATATTCCATTTTTGCATCCATGTGTACTTTTGTTTCATCCATGCTTTCTTTCTTTCACTCATGCCTTCATTGAAGATGACATTAGGCCATCTACCTACTCTCATTTGCTTAATTCTTTTTAGATATATTATGAGACACACCATAGCAATTGCTTCAATGGGAGTTGTTCATGTTTCACTCAATAATAGCAATAATATATGTAATAGTTCAACATCAATTTTATTTAAAATTATAAAAATTAATTAAATTAAATTTCATTTTAACGTATTATTGATGATTAAAAATTAATATATAATTTAAACATAGATATATTTAAAAAATTTATAATAAGATTCTTAATTGTAAAGGTTCACTCCTACATATTTTATTATGAAATTTCTAATTTGTGATTTGGTTTTATTACAATACATGGCTTATGAATACCACATGCTCAAAAAACTATAACTCGTTTCATATGGCACTTGTTCATATGATATCTTTTTTTAATTAATCAATTTAATTAAAAAGGTTAAAAGAGCATAAACACTTTGGAGATAAATCTTAGCCTTTAATTTATGCATGCTACTAAGAATATTGAAATATTTTGTGGAGGTTAAATCTCTACCATCAACCTAACAATTATTGATAATTAAATTAAAATTATGGAAACTCTATTCCAAATTAACATGCTTATTGACATAATAAAAAAAAGTTGTAAAATATAAAATAAAAATAGACATGGCTATTAGCATAATAAAAAAAGGGTATAAAATATAAATAAATTTAAAACAAAATATAATTGTAATTTTGTAATTTTAAATTTAGATGTTAAAATAGTTAAATTATCAACCTATAAAACATATTAATGATATTATATCTTTGCTATAGAAATCTAGGTATTAAAATTTAAAAGTATTATAGTGTTAGATAAAGTTGATTTCTATATACAATGTAGATTAGTTGGTTTGAATGGGGTTTATTCCATGTCTAGTCTAAGGTTCATTTTACATGGGGAATAAGTTTTAGGGTGGGAGCCAAATTGTGGGAGTGTCCAAGCTTGATCTAGTGTTGCATTTAGGGTGGGAGCCAAATTGTGGGAGTGTCCAAGCTTGATCTAGTGTTGCACAATAATAACTACACTAACTCTAGAATATGTTAAGTTCATAATATATACAAGCTAAGAGTTTTACACTCAATTTTGAAACTATGTGAATACTCTTATTTTCATGATAAAAGGACATTAATCTTCTCAAATAGTTCTTTAAAACTTGATCAGAAGTATTAAGACCACGCACGCACGCACGCACGCACACACACACACATGCACACACACACACACACACACATAAAACTTTAACTTCACACACAAACATGTGTCTCATAATTTTAACTTCACATACCATACTCATTTAACATAGATGTAATGTAACTCAAATGAGGTGTTAGGGACTAATCTCATGACACCCCAATGTGTTATGTGGTGGTAAGCACATCAATCCAAGTATAAACTATGATTGCAAGGGAGGTGAAGATGCAAAGTAATGGTTTTAATGATCATTGAAGTCTATCCCAACAATGTATTGAGCTCTAATGCCTGGTTATGGTGATGTTAATGGACATCATGAAAGGAAATAGTGAGGAAGTATTTTAGGCTAACCAACACAAAATTGTGGTGGTGTTTGGAAGTCATTTTGGTGAGTATAATGTAACTCAAATGAGGTGTTAGGGACTAATCTCATGACACCCTAATGTGTTATGTGGTGGTAAGCACATCAATCCAAGTATAAACTATGATTGCAAGGGAGGAGGAGGTGCAAAGTAATGGTTTTAATGATCATTGAAGTCTGTCCCATCAATGTATTGAGCTCTAATGCTTAGTTATGGTGATGTTAATGGACATCATGAAAGGAAATAGTGAGGAAGTATTTTAGGCTAACCAACACAAAATTGTGGTGGTGTTTGGAAGTCATTTTGGTGAGTATAAAGAAGGTGATAATGGTGTGCATGATCTTTGGTTCATAAGTTTTAGTATTTTTCTCCCATTTTTTATTTTTTAGTTTGTTTAATTATATTACATACTAGTTCTTGGGTTCCCCTTGAACTAGGGACACCTAGGAGGGAGTTTGAGTTAGATGGTAAAAGAAAATATTTTGTGAATTGACATTTCCCTTTGCTATGGATATTTGGCCCTGCTTGCCTAGAATTGCTTAATCATGATCCTAGTTTACCCTATCCTCTAGAGGATATTATTATCCATTACCTCTATATCTCACCATTCCCTCACATTTTCTATCCTATCTATTTTTTGGGCATTGAAGATAATAAGAGGGATATGGAAATGGACAAGAATAAAAAAAAAATCAGTTAGAAGGTCTAAAACTAGCACCCAAACTATATGTTACTATGAAGCTCCCTGCAGATCACTAGGGCTAAGAAAGACGATTGGGAAGTAGATAGCTACTTCCACTGTAAGTTTTCTATTCAAGTTAAGGGGGAAATGGGTAAATGGAAGTGTCAATTGTGGAGAAAAGACAAAAAATATCTAATGAAAAAAGAAAGACGAATTTGAAGGGTTAATTGTACACCCAAGCTTCTCTAGAAATAGGGATACCAATATTTTTAGGAGTATTAAATTGTATTGGATGGATAACGATTTTATTACTCTGATAGTGGAGGAAAGGGGCCTCAAACTTGATTCATTAGATAACAATATCAAGAAAGTATTTGGAGCAACAATCTATGGTGTTGATATTGTGGTTTCACAACCCCATAGTAGGGACAATGATACAATGTGGGACAAGGAACATTCCCCATACCTAGTGGTGTTAACTCCAAGTAGCAATTTCCACTATTAAATATTAAGATCCAATAATACTCTATCACATTGGTTTGTTTTAGATACTTCTAAGAATCACCATTAATATGAGTTCTTCTAAACTTTAGTTTCCCCAATCTCTAGGAATCTACTAATTTTGGAGGTTGAAAATTTTCTGATGACCAAACTTAAAGGGCCCACACAACATAGTTGACCACATTTCGTGATCCTAATGAATTAGTAATTCCAATGGGACTATTTTCACTAATATTCCTAATGATATATTTTTACTCATTTTTTTATTTTTTTTTTCTTTTTGTAATCTAATAGCCTATTTAGGAGTGCTTATAATTAACATATTTTATGTATTTGGTAAGTACAAGAAATGGTTATGTTTCCAAACTAGCAATGGAGGTGTGGTATGAGATTCCTCCATTTTGAAGGGTTAAGGGTTAACGTGTAGTATTGTATTGTCAATGTCTTTCTTGAAATGACACATGAATGTTAAATTTGGAGGTGTTTACATGGAGTATGTTATCACTCTCTAATTTCCCAAGATGTAAAGGAATTGTAGAGGTAACCACAGAACCACTTTTAAGTTTAGAAGCTAGCCCTTCTAAACTCAGAGAGGGATCTCTTTGTCAGATTTAGATTTGTTTGTAGTGGGATTTTATGCTAGATGTAAGGTTCAAAATTTGGTTTTTTGGATTGCTCAGTTGAAAATGTAATAGGAAGCCATTGGGAAATTGAGTCCATAAGCTTTAAGTGGATCAATTGTAGAGTTAACAAAAAAGTGTGACAAGGCAAGGTAGGCAGGCTATCAGATCTTATGAGCTTTAAGAAGTGAGACAAAGGAAAAGATTAAGGATCAATTAAATATAGAGTGTTTAAGAAATCTATATTTAACATCAATTGGAAAACATCAATTATTGTTCATAAGCCAGAATTGAGCGCAATTAAACAAATCTAATTTCTTATTTTTCTTTGAACAAACCAGATAAGGAAAACATATGTGATCACAAAGAAAAAACACATTAACATGAGAGAAAACTTCACCAATGAGACTGACACATGAATCCTGAAAAAACTTTATGTATTATCGAGAATTGATCACTTAAGCATAGTGAACAACTTTACATCAAAAATTCTTTTTTTCATACAAGTTTCAACCCTTATTTATTACAAATGAAACAATATGTAGAATAAAATTCTCCTAAAATTTTACAGCTATTCTAGAATAAAATCCTGAATAATAACTAAAAATAAAATAATATCTCCAATTTATTTGTTGGAAACATTGAACTGTTCATTAAATTGTAGAATTGGTTTTCTGAATGCTGGAAATCTGCAAAATGATCCTCAATTTGTTGAATTTATGTTGCTAGGTGTCTTAACTAATGATATATTTATGCCCTTGAAATATGGAAAAAGGTTGAAATTGTCTTCACAAAATCTGCTAACCGCCCTCTTAAATATGATTGCTCTATCATCTGCATTAACTAGTTGCCCCTTTGAGTTCTATTTCTATCATTTTTTGCCTTTCATCATCTTTTGTATACTTCATTATTGTCACAATTTTTTTTTGGAAAAATATATATTTTAAATAATATTTCCAAATATTTTGATTAAACCCTTAAATGAATTTCATAATTAAAATTTCAACATATTCATTTGAATGATTTAATAAAGCATCTTGTTTTCAAATCCATGTGTTGTTTTCCCTTCCCATGGATTTTGAAACCCATGTGTTGTTTTGTAAATCCATGGCTTGTTTTTGTTTTTACTTTGCCTTTTACCCCTGTAAAATATTTGGATAAATATTTATCCAAATCTTATTTTCCCATACTTTTTCCTTCATAATTCCTTTTCCTCCTTATCTTTGTAAAATTGTTGTTGGTTTGGCTCCCATGGTTTTGATTTTAAAAATAATTAAAATTATTTTCAATCTCAAAATAATTTAAATATTCCTTTGTGCTAACATACAGGAAAATAAATGAACATATGTTATTTTTCCTCCTAGCCATTTCCTTCTGTCAAATTTAGTTGTGAATTCATTTCACCTACACTTGTAGATTCGTTTTACCTGTACTTGTAATTTCATTTCACCCGTCAGTCTTGTTTAACTTAGCCTCCCATCCATATAAAATTTATTTCATAATGATATGAAATTCCATTCCTGCCACATTTTATAAAATTTGAAACAATACAATTAATGGATTTTCGAGGGGGAGGGGGTGGTAGGTAGTAAGACCCCCCAAATTCATCGATTACCATCAATAAAAAAAGGCACATATCTCGAGGCCTTTAACATTGGGGAAAATTAATGCATTAAATGTGGGGTGGGGACATAAAGTGAATTTGACTTTTCTCTTTTGACTTTGGCTAACACATGACATATAAATGTGGTTTATATAGTTTAGATATTGGGTTTTGTTATTTTTAACCTAAGTTTTAATATTCTAAATAAATAATTTTATAAAAATAAAAATATATATATTTTATAAAATTTAATTTTATTTAAAATAAAAACCTTTTAAAAATAACTCAGAGATATTTGCAAAAACTTCATGGGTTTATCATACCAAACTAAGCATGTTGAGGCATAAATTTAGCCAAAATTTATCATGTGCTAACATAGTATAGCATGATCAAGGTAAACCACTTGATTGAAGTCTTTAGGAATCTTGGTTATAGGAATAAAGATATATTCATTTTCCTTCGAAAAGATATGGATAAGAAGGACATCAAAATTTAATTTTATTTAAAATAAAAACCTTTAAAAAATAACTCAGAGATATTTGCAAAAACTTCATGGGTTTATCATACCAAACTAAGCATGTTGAGGCATAAATTTAGCCAAAATTTATCATGTGCTAACATAGTATAGCATGATCAAGGGTAAACCACTTGATTGAAGTCTTTAGGATGTTGGGTATTTTTAAATGGACAAATACCAAAACCAAAATAAAACACCACAGAGACAATGCTCTGTTTGCTCTGTCCAGGATCTTATGCCAGGGAACCTCTTAAAAATAAAAATGACTCAGAAGACACCATTACACAGTCACAAAGCATTTCTATTAATTAAAACAAGCATTATGTTACATATTTCATCCTCTGTGCAGAGAGGAATTTACAAAACAAACTTGGTCTCTCTTTTTCAAAAATGATTTTTACACTGCTGTGTAAAATCTTCATTCACATTTACTACTGTAAAAGAGCATTTACATTTACTGTTGTAAGAATAAAAATTCCTTACATGAAAACTTACTTTTACTGCTGTAAAAGAAAATCTTATATTTTCATTATATTCATAATGCCGGAGAATACATTTCAATCACAAAAAAAACTTCTTTCATCCTTTTCACGCTTCTGCGCTTGATGCATTACATATCCACCAATTAACCCCAGCTCTGTTTTTTTTTCATGGCACTGCTGTGCTCTGCTTTTTTTTCATTTCACTTCACACACAAAATGAACACAAAATTACATATATCAAAAACAACAAAAACTTAATCACACGTTGACTTGCCCATACCTATCTTAATTTCCCCATACTTACGTGCAACCAAAATTAAATAAAAAAGGACTTACCCATACCTCCGTAAGTAATAAAAACATTAAAATTTAAAATTTCTACCTAAAACTATGACTATGCATTAAATGCATTAATTAGAAGCCGACGGTAAGGGTAAGATTAACGTTCTGGCAGGTTGGAGTGAGTCCACATGTGTTGACCCGATCGGACGCAATTCGCACACCAACCTCACACAACTCAAACGAACTTTACTGTCCGGGGAAAGTGGTTTTTGGGCGTTCGTACATGGGACGCGTGACGGAGTGTGAATGTGTTTGGAGCCTCCTCCTGCTCGTACAGTCTTTGCCAAGAGCGGTGCGGGGAGACCGGGATGGTTTTCAAAAACCACCGTGCGGCGTAAAATTACAATTTTAACACTCCCCTTTAATTTTAACAGTCGCACGTTCGGTCATTCCCAAACACTTCCTCAAAAATTTGAAACTCTTCTGAACTAGTGGCTTTGTCAAGATGTCTGCAACCTGTTCCTGGGTCCTGCAATGTTCTAGGACAATTTCTCCATTGTTCACTAATTCTCTGATGTAGTGAAACCTTGTGTCGATGTGTTTCGTTCTCTTATGAAACACTGAATTCTTTGACAAGGCAATAGCTGAGCTATTGTCACAAAAGACCACTGTTGCTTTTGCCTGCTCTTGGCCTAAGCTTCTCAACATTCTTCTCATCCATACTGCCTGACATGCTGCTGCTGTCGCTGCCACATATTCTGCCTCTGCTGTAGATAATGCTACAATGGACTGCTTCTTAGAAGCCCATGAAATGGCTCCTGAACCCATGTTAAAAACATAACCGGAAGTGCTCTTCCGATCATCTACACTTCCAGCCCAATCGCTATCTGTGTACCCAACCAAATCTGAATGTTCTGAGGCATGATATAGAATTCCAAACATTTTGGTACCTTTGACATACCTCAAAATTCTCTTTGCTGCCTGCCAATGTGCCTCCTTTGGCCTCTCCATAAATCTGGAAATCAAACTAACAGCATACATTAAATCAGGCCTAGTTGCTGTTAAATACATAAGGCTGCCCACAATGCTTTTGTATAAACTAGGATCAAAATCCTTGCTGCTGTCCTCTCTGCTGAGCTTTAACCCCATCACTGTGGGAGTGATGGCTGCCTTGCACTCTTGCATGTTAAATCTGCCCAAAACTTGATTTACATATCTTGCTTGAGATATAAAAATTCCTTTTTCATTTTGATCTACTTCTATGCCTAAGAAGTATCTCAACAAACCCATGTCAGTCATTTCAAATTCATTCTTCATGACTGATTTAAAATTCTCAATAAGATAAATATCATTTCCAGTGAAAATAACATCATCTACATACAAGACAACAATTAAAATTTTACCATCCTTTTCCTTGATGTAGACTGTGGGTTCTCCTTCACATTTGTCAAATTCATTATCCAAGAGATATGAATCTATCCGGCTGTACCATGCTCTTGGCGCTTGCTTCAGCCCATAAAGATCTTTCTTCAATCTGCACACTTTGTGCTCTTCTCCTTTCTTCTCATATCCGAGAGGCTGTTCCACATAGACCTCTTCCTTTAACACTCCATTTAGGAATGCTAATTTCACATCCATTTGGTAGACTTTCCATTTGTTTTGAGCTGCTATGGACAGCACTGCTCTCACGGTTTCCATTCTTGCAACCGGGGCGAAAGTCTCCTCATAATCTCTCCCATACTGCTGCTTGTAGCCTTTGACAACCAGCCTTGCTTTATGCCTTTCAATCTTGCCTTCAGCATTGCTCTTGGTCTTGTAGACCCATTTCACACCAATGACTTCTTTGCCTTTTGGTAACTCAACCAAATCCCATGTTTTGTTTCTCTCTATGGCATTCATCTCCTCATCCATAGCTTCTATCCATTTCCTATCTTTAATAGCTTCTTCAAAATGAATAGGATCATCAACATGACAATACAAGGCAAATAAGGAATTCATTCCTTCTTCATAAATGTCACTTAGATTTCTAAATTTCTTACCTCGTTCACTTGGTGTGCAAGTGCTTGAAGATGCACTTGAATTTCCTCCTTGTGGTGTGCTTGGAGAAGCACTCTCATTGATCCTCAATGGTGTACCTTGCTGTTCTTGTGTTGGTGCTGCGGTTTGGGGATTCATTTCAGCCACCTCCTCATCATCTTCATCATGAGACAAACAATTTTTAACATTCACTGTTTTCTCTATGCTTCCATCCCAAGCTTCCTCTTCAATGAATTGAACATCCCTGCTGACAAAGAACTTCTTGGTAGATGGAATGTACAGCCTGTAGGCTTTGGATTCATCACTGTATCCAATGAAGATGCATTTCTCCCCTTTGCTGTCCAACTTCCTCCTTAGTTTATCTGGAATGTGTGCATAGGCCACACACCCAAAAACTCTCATGTGGGTGACTACTTGCTTTCTCCCACTCCATGCCTCTTCTGGCACCTTGTTCATCACTGCTTTTGTAGGACACCTGTTCAGAATATACACCGCACAATGTACAGCTTCAGCCCAATACTCATTTGGCAAATGCTTTGCCTTCAACATGCTCCTTGCCATCTCCATGATGGTTCTGTTCTTCCTTTCAGCAACTCCATTTTGCTGTGGGGTGTACCGAGTTGTGAACTGTTTATGTATTCCATTTTCTCTACAAAACTTTAGGAATTCATTTGAGATATACTCACCTCCTCTATCAGTTCTCAATACTTTTATGTGCAGCCCTCTTTGGTTCTCCACAAGTTCTTTGAAGTTTTGGAATTTCTCAAAGACTTCACTTTTGTTCTTGAGGAAATATATCCAAGTCTTTCTTGTAAAATCATCAATGAATGTCAAGAAATATAGGCTGCCAGCTAATGATGGAGCTTGCATTGGTCCACACAAATCTGAGTGGATAATCTCTAAGGGTGCCTTTGCCCTTATACTTTTCCCTGATGGAAAACTCTCTCTATGTTGTTTGCCCAATATACAACCTTCACAAAGGCTGTCCGGCTTCTCTATTAATGGTAATCCTCTTACCATTCCTTTTCTGCTCAATAAGTTTAGACCTCCAAAGTTTAGATGCCCGAATCTCAAGTGCCATAACCAGTTCTCATCCTTTGGCACGCTTTGGAAGGCCTCTTGGGTGACTGCTGCCATTTCCCTTTTGTTTTTCAAGTCTGCCCGGATCCGGAGAGGGAACATCCTGTTCCTTGTCATCTTCACTTCAGCAATGCATCTTTTGCTGGGTGGTATGTCCATGATGGTGCACACATCATTTACAAAGTAAACATTGTAACCCTTTTGGATAAGCTGTCCAACACTCAAGAGGTTACATCTCATTCCGGGGACATAGTAGACATCTGCTATGGTTTTCTTTTCTCCTTGTTTTGTGAATATTTTTACCTCCCCTTTTCCCATAACAGACACTTTACTATCAGTTCCTAGTGTGACCTCTGATTTCAAATTCTGATTTAAGGCTGAAAAGAGGGCTATATTCCCTGTCATATGGTTGTTGCAACCTGAGTCTAAAAACCATATGTCCTCACTATGTGTTTCAGCCATGTTACAAGCTAACAGGACATTTTCATGACTGCTGTTTTCTCTTGTAACATTTGCATTTTGTCTGCTGTTCATATCATGCTGTTTCTTTCTACAATCACTAGCATAATGTCCATACTTTTTGCAATAATAGCATTGAACATTAGATTTATCATACCTTTGTCCTTGAGCATGATACTGATCTCTTTGTTGGCTGCTGCCTTGGCCTTGGTTTTGATTTGTATTGCTGCCTCTTCCTTGTGCATTTGCTAGGCTGTTCCTTCCACCTCTGTTCTGGCTTCTGCCTCTTCCTCTTCGGTTTCCTCTTCCTTGACCTCTTCCTCTTCCAAAGGACATCTGGGTCTTGAAGGCTTGCTCAAGGGATGAGTTTTCATTCCTACTCAACCTCTGCTCATGAGTTATCAGTGATGCATGTAGCTCATCAACTGAATATTTTGAGAGATCCTTTGTCTCTTCAATGGTGGTGACTATGGCATCGAACCTTGAGGGTAAGACCCTCAATATTTTCTCCACTATTCTTCTATCTTCAATGGTTTCTCCATGAGTTCTCATTTGTGTGATTACACCAATCACATGAGTGAAGAATGAGTCAATGTTATCTGACTCCTTCATGTTCAAGTTTTCAAAATCCTTTCTCAGCATTTGCAATTTTGCTGTCTTCACTCTCTCCATGCCTTGATAGGCTGTCTTGAGAGTTTGCCATGCTTCATGCGATGTTGTAGCTGCTGCTATCCTTGGGAATATACTCTGGTCCACTGCTTGATACAACAAGACAATGGCCTTTGCATCCTTCTTCCTATTGAGCTTCAGCTGATCCTTCTCTCCCTGAGTTAATGCATTGAACTCAGTTTCATCTGCTGGTTCCTCAAACCCATATTCTACTAGTTCCCATATATCTTGAGCGATGAACAAAGCTCTCATGGTTATAGACCAGTAGTCATAGTTCTTCCCATTAAAGTGTGGGAGCTGGGTGTTGAACATACCCATGCTTGTGCTTGCCATTCCTTGCATCTTGAACTATGGTTTTAAATCCTTGACTGTGATTTTTTTTTAAACTGACTGTCTTCAGCAATAACAAGAGAAATGCTTTTGGGGAATACCTGAATCCTTCGCTGTCTGAGTCTTCTGTCTGCCTGAGAAGTTTTGCTGCAGCAACAACCTTCTCCCTTCAACTTCTTTAACTTCTTTTAAAGAGCCTAAGCCTTGCTCCGATACCACTGTTGGGTATTTTTAAATGGACAAATACCAAAACCAAAATAAAACACCACAGAGACAATGCTCTGTTTTCTCTGTCCAGGATCTTATGCCAGGGAACCTCTTAAAAATCAAAATGACTCAGAAGACACCATTACACAGTCACAAAGCATTTCTATTAATTAAAACAAGCATTCTGTTACATATTTCATCCTCTGTGCAGAGAGGAATTTACAAAACAAACTCGGTCTCTCTTTTTCAAAAATGATTTTTACACTGCTGTGTAAAATCTTCATTCACATTTACTACTGTAAAAGAGCATTTACATTTACTGTTGTAAGAATAAAAATTCCTTACATGAAAACTTACTTTTACTGCTGTAAAAGAAAATCTTATATTTTCATTATATTCATAATGCCGGAGAATACATTTCAATCACAAAAAAAACTTCTTTCATCCTTTTCACGCTTCTGCGCTTGATGCATTACATGTCCACCAATTAACCCCAGCTCTGTTTTTTTTCATGGCACTGCTGTGTTTTTTTTTTTCATTTCGCTTCACACACAAAATGAACACAAAATTACATATATCAAAAACAACAAAAACTTAATCACACGTTGACTTGCCCATACCTATCTTAATTTCCCCATACTTACGTGCAACCAAAATTAAATAAAAAAGGACTTACCCATACCTCCGTAAGTAATAAAAACATTAAAATTTAAAATTTCTACCTAAAACTATGACTATGCATTAAATGCATTAATTAGAAGCCGACGGTAAGAGTAAGATTAACGTTCTGGCAGGTTGGAGTGAGTCCACATGTGTTGACCCGATCGGACGCAATTCGCACACCAACCTCACACAACTCAAACGAACTTTACTGTCCGGGGAAAGTGGTTTTTGGGCGTTCGTACATGGGACGCGTGGCGGCAAGTGAATGTGTTCGGAGCCTCCTCCTGCTCGTACAGTCTTTGCCAAGAGCGGTGCGGGGAGACCGGGATGGTTTTCAAAAACCACCGTGCGGCGTAAAATTACAATTTTAACATAGGAATCTTGGTTATAGGAATAAAGATATATTCATTTTCCTTCGAAAAGATATGGATAAGAAGGACATCAATAACACTAAGAGAAATTAGAAAGAAATCCCTCTTCCCTTATCTTAAAGGAATCATTGATAAAATTGCCAAGGTTCTAAAACAAAAATAAATCATAACTTCTTTTTAGACCTATCAACACTATTAGACAAAATATGAAATATGTCATGGACTATATACACAATTTCCAATATGAAGGCATTTATAAAATCAACTGCTCGTATGGTAAGTGTTATATCGGTGAAACAAGATGCTTCGTATAAGTTAGGATCAAGGAACATAACACTAATATTAAGCACGATAAAATTTAAAATTTAACATTGGAAAAACATGTCAAGACTACAAAGCATAATATATGTGTAGAGGATACTAAGATCACCACTAAATAAAACCATTATTACAAGCATAGAAATAGAGAATACCATGAAATAAAGAAACACCCTAACAACATTAATAGATACAATGGCCTTAATATGAATATTAATTGGTTCCCTTTGCTCACCATGAACTATAAGGGATTCCTAACCATTTCCCCCCTTTTCGCTTACTGGCCTCTTACTTTTCCTCTCATCCCTTCCCTTTCCCTATATGTTTTCCTTTACCCTTCTCCAATTTCCCCCTTTCTTCTCTCTCTTTCTATTTTCTCCTTTCCTTTCCCCTGTGTCATTCCTCTCCCACCTCTCCTCATCCTTTTTCCCTTAATTTTTTTTCCTTTGATATTTTTTGTACCTAATTTCTCTTTGATAATAATTCTCTCTCTCTCTCTCATCCTAAATGATTAATATAATACATATATTATTTATTCAACTTTTTCATATTTTATTAATTCCATTAATTTTTATTATATATCTATTAGGGTTACTAATTAATATACAACATTAGTATATATATATGACCTTAATCAACCCTAAGGTTTCCTAACCATAAATATAAACTATATATTCCTCCTCCACCCTCTACATTTTTTACATATCTTGATAATGGACTTGAATAGTGACTTTGAAACATCGATATCTCATATTTGTGAATCTTCCTACATATATTAACAACTCCAATCACAGAAAATTGATCACTAAAATTTTATCATACTTATCTACATATGATATATTTACATGATTTTGCACAATGAAAATGGTGTTCAATCCTTAGTTCATTTTTTTGGCATTCATTTAATAATAAATAAAGTCAAAATATTAATTGACTTCATATACACTTGATCCCATTTAATGATCGATAATGAGGTAGATACACCTACTTTTCTTGGAAAACTGAATGAAACAACAAAAATATCCTTTATTTTCCTTCTTTTTCCAACAAAAGGAAGGTTGGGTTGATTCATTTTTCCATTTTTCCAAAATACTTGGGATTTTGGCTATAAAAGGAGAGGGACAACATTGGAAATACTGAGGGGGGGTGAATTAGTATTTCTCTACAATTACTATATTATGCCAGTTAAGATCGTTTAGTTAAACACAAGAAGTAAAATAAAAAAATAATTTTATTAATAAAAATGAATAGGACTCCAATCCTTTTACAAACAATTAGGCTCCAACCTATACAATGAAATTCTAACTCCTTCAAGGATCCAACCCTGAAAGAGGACTCAAATCCTCAAATATCAAACCAGACTCCAACCTCTCATGAGGACTCTAATCCTCAAAAATCAATCTAGGATACAACCTTGTTTCCTACGAGGCTCCAACGAATCAAGTTTCCAATCCTTTAGGCATCCAACCCTCTCTTCTTGCTTCAATCCTTTAAGGTGGATTTAATACTACTTCAAGTCTTCTAAAAGATCCTTGAACAAGACTTTAAATATCTCTTCAACAATACTTCAACACTGCTTCAAAGGATGTCTCCAATATTGCTCCAAACATTGCTTCACATACTGCTCCAAGATATACTTCAACACATGCTTCCAGAGCTGTTACAAATGACCTCCAAGATACTTCAAAGTTTGGTTCAATTCAAGATCAACTCCAGCAAGGCTTCAAGATTCATTGAAAGTGTCTCGAAGGCTCTTCATGTTTTAATGGGTCCCAACAATATGCCAACAAGGTCTTCAACAACGCTTTCCTAGGGTGTTCATCAATGATGTTCAATTCTCCAAGAATATATTCAATAATGCTTCAATAATTTTGTCAAGAGGCTTCAATAATGCTTCAAAAAGGCTCCTCCAAAGATATCTTCAATAAAGTTCAACATTGCTTCAACAAGGCTATCAAGAATAGCCCCAACAATGCTCCAACTCATCTTCAAAGGATCAACTTCAAGAACCAATTCCAATCTCTAAAAGATGCAAAAGTACTTCCTGCAAAATTTTGCTCCAAAAGTTTCTTGGGTTTGCTCCACAAGTGGTTGATTAAGTCTACTCCAAGAAAGAAAGTCACCTTTCTGCAAGCTACAAAAAGTCACGTTTCTTTCATCTGTGAGCTACAAAAGTCACTTTTCTCTAAGGTATACAAGCTACAAAAAGTCCCATTTTCTTTGAAGTCTACAAGCTATAGAAAGTAACCTTTACGTGGGTTGCGAGCTATAGAAAGCCATTATTCTAATGTACGCAAGCTACAGAAACTACTTTTCTTTAAAGCCTGTGAGCTGCATAAAGTCACTTTTTTATGAGGTCAATAAGTCATTCAATGGAGGGCAACAAATCCAACATAAGATGATCTTAGGAAAACAATGATTCACCAAAAATCAAAATCTTAAAAATCCAAATCCAAATCAGATTCGTTCTTCTTGTTTGATACCAAGTTCATGAGCTATGAACTTCACCTTAGATTGAAATCCTTGTCTTCTTGTGTTGGCTGAGTTGGAAGGATGAAATGGAAGAGCATAGCTTCTATTTATACTCATTTGACTCTAGTATTATTTTACAGTAATGACCCAATGACTAATAAAGAGCCAATACATCCTATATTGACCACGGATGGAATGAAACTCCTACTCCTTGAGCCTAATAAATACATGCTAAAGCATACCTACGGAGACTTGAAGGTGGGCGAGGTGGAAAGCCACAATCCCAACCACTCAAGCTAAGAACCATTAGATGCTTGACTCTAGTTTTAATAGACATGTCCCTTGGAAATGGGACCAAGTTATGTTTATATAGGCTCATGTAGGTTGACATTAAGAGTATGTGTTCCCAACTTGAAAAATCAATCTCTCACCAATGAGGAGGAGTTAGAAGGCGAGTAAATACTTGTTACAAAGGGCTTGAAGTCCTCTACAATCCTATGTGATTTATGTCTTGAGATGGGGTCTCCTTTGACATAAATAGCAAGATTTCTTCCAAGTATATTATTTGTTTTCACTTTTTGTAATATTCAAATGTATTTGTGATGAACTCCTTCATTACATTTGATCATTTTTTTGTAACCTTCAATCATCCTATACTTTGAACTCTTCATCAAAAGCAAGCAGAAAATACCAATTGTGTTGTTATTATTTAAGAACATGAACATTAGTAGTGCTTTCAAACATTCACATAATTCATTGCAGCCTTAAAAAATTAAACATATTTGTTACAGTCCAAATAACATCAAAGGATATTGAGTGCCAAGGGTTAGCTCAATTGGTCGAGTCCCAGTTGTTAAGTGCGTCGCCAAATGGGAGGTCACAGGGTGAATTCTCCTCGACGCCCTTGGGGTTAGGCCCTGCTAGTATGGCCAATGGGCTTTAAAAGATTCCCTTCAGGGTTGATCTACCCAGATTTTCTCATGGATGTAATGGCCACCCAATGTCCGTGAACCACAACGTAAAAAAACATCAAAGGAGATTGAAGATGATATAAGTCTAGTTATGCATCTTTAGGATTTCCTCATCTTTGGCAATGGCCCATTCACCCTTTTATATCAATAACAATCCTTCCAATAATCTCCCCCTTTGTCATTAATGTCAATACCTCTGTGATAAGTCCCCTTATCTTTGTGCTTCTTCTCTTTCTATCCCCTTTGACATCAATGGAAAATGGGATGCTCCAACATTATCTTTTCCATTGAATGCATATTTAAAAATTTTGCCCTTGTATTTTTTGCCACAAGACTACTCTCCCTAAGATGTTTCAATAGTTTAGGAAAAAGTCATGTTCTTCTTTTTTGGATTATCTTGTTTCCTTCTCCAAATTTTGGTGGAATTTTGTTTGTGCTTAGTAGGTAAATTTTCTTCTTTGAATTTTTTGGGAGCCTATCTCAATCTTCTTCTACAATCTTGTGTTATATGTTCAAAGTTATGACATTGATAGCAATCTACATTGAACCTGAATGGTGAAGTAGTTGAATTGTAATAGCCATTAGGAATTATGTCTTGTCTACTTAGAATCTTCCTTCTAGGGTTTAAACAATAAAATTTCCACTCATCCTTGCAATATGCTTTACAATATTTGGCTTTATGACTTAAATTAGTGCTAGAATAACAATAACCAAAAAAATTCTTATGTGCCTGCATGAATAACATTATCTTGGCGATATTTTGAAATTGTTCTACCTTTGAGGAGACTCAAAATTTTGTTGATCCTTATTGTTGTTTGCATTGTGTATGAATCCTTTTAAATTATCTTCATATCTTGTTGGTGAAGTTATTCTTCCAAATTAATTTTGATTTCCATTTTTTATTTTACTAGGACTAGAGATCCAAAGGATATGACTCTCGGGTCTTTTGGGGATTTCACAATCTTTACATTAGGTCTCACCTATATAGCCAAGGCCTGATTTGTGAAGGGGTGACCTATGGAAACTGAGGATGTTATCTAATACTTGAGAAATTTTCAGTTTCTTATTGAGCTTGTCAACCTCACTTCTTAAGGAAACAATCTCTTCTTCAAACCTCTCACAATCTTCTTCTTTATTCCCACTGTAGATCACTTGATAATGTAATAGACTAAAGCAAAATACTTGATCTACTTCTACAACCAATTTAGTGGAAGCTTAATCGAACATTCAGCAACATCAAGAATGAACAGATATAACTGAGAATGAGAACTAATCAACCATAACACATAAGATATAACCTGGGGAAAGTACCAGCCTAAAACCCCATCTCTGTATTATCAATCAAGTGGAAATCCTCAACAACATACAAAAAGAATCAGCTCAAAAGCTATCCTGCTCTCTCTGTACTCTGATGATGTAGTTCATGGACTATCTAGGCCTATATATATAGGCTCCACAAGTCCTCCAAGCCCCTATTTCATTGCGCAGTTTTGATTTGGGTCCAATTACATAACATGTGTGAATTGGCCCAAATCATACCTAATGTCACCTTAGGTCCAACTACACATTACTAGAAGGAATAATATTCCTTCCTCATGCAAGGAATATTCTAGCAAATGATGGTACACTGTCCCTCATTTTATCTCAACTGGGTCTCTGTCTGAACTGCCATGCATTAGTTATCCATGAGTGAATACTTGGTTATCTGAAAATACCAGTTGTCACATGCATGCAAGCATCAACAAACTGAATCTCAATAATTTAACAACTTGTTAAATTAATCTAACTGGACTTGACTAAGTTAAACTAAGTCAACTGATCCTCTCAATATAGAACTCATCCTTAATTCCTTAATTAGTGTTGCAAATCAAGGACACATTCCCCAATGAGTGGATAAATTATTGCATGTTCTCACAAAGACTTCAAGTTTGATTTTCCTTAACTAATTAACTCAAACTGAATTAATTAATTAATATTCAAACTGTTGGTAAGACCAAATTCAAATTTTACTTCCTATTTCTAGTCTAGGGACCGACTAAAATAGGAATCCATCCTGAACTGCTAAAAATAGAATGCTATTTTTAGAACTTCCAGTTTTCATTCCCTGTTGCTCAATCCAGCATTGGTACCCAAACTGCTATTTTTAGTAGTGCTATTTTTAGCATTTCTTGTTGCCATTTTCAACATTTTGGGGCTTACATCATCTTTGCATGAGGTCTCACTTGTATTGCCAAGGCCTGATTTATGAAATGGTGACCTTTGGAAAATGAGGATGTTATCTAATACTTGAGAACTTTTCAAGTTCTTATTGAGCTTGTCAACCTCATTTCTTAAGGAAACAATCTCTTCTTCAAACCTCTCACAATCTTCTTCTTTATTTATTAGTTGGACCTTCATTACTTCTTCTAATCTCTTTGCTTCTTTTAGCTAAACTTTTAGGGAGTTGATTTCTTCCTTTATACGGTGAAGGTATTGATTATTCTCTTCAAGCTCTTTATTTTCTTTCCTAAATATATTTGTTTCCTCTAAAGCAACCATTAATTATTATTCAAGGTTTACTTCAACCTTTTCTTCAATGTATTTCATATTTTTGGTTCCTTCATCTACTTCCTTGATCTAAAATTGGAAATTTCGATCGCCATCTAACACTTTATGAGTCCAATAAACTTGGGTCTTTAAATGTAAAATTAGTTTTGCAACCTCTTCAAAGATGAGTGGTGAAGTTTTCACATGAGTTTAAAAGTGAAACAAATTGATATGCAACTTAAGATGATAAACATACAAAGAAGAAACAAGCAAGAGATAATGGAGTTCACCTTTCCTGGGCTACGTCCCTTGGCCCTTCTTTAATGCTAGTCCATTTTATTGATATCAGAAGCAAAAGAATACAATACACATATTTGACTCTAGAGTGGCACTATTTCTCCTACAAAGAACTCTCACTCAAAAGGATGAATCCCTACAACAAGTCATAATGGTGTCAAGAAAATGACTCTCTCACAATAGGTCATTGTACTCATCTAATATAAAAATTCATAACAATACAACTAATTCACAATGAAGTGTTTAAAAAGGTATTTTCCCATAAGCACTCTGTGAGAAGACTAAAAATAGCTGCTCTATTGAAGTAACAAATAATTTAGATGTGTTTGGAAGGTTTCAAAACCCCTGGCTAGGCTCTTTCCATGCTCAACAAAGTCTCCATATGGACTCAAAACAATCTCTGCCTATAACACTAAAGGAATTGACTCTACAAAAACTCCATCATACAGTGCTCAAATCAAAAATATGATGCTGACATTGAGTTCAGGACACTCAAAAACCCCTATCTAGGTTCTTCTTGAGCTCAAAAAGGTTAAAAGTGAGCAAGATATGCTTCTTGGAACCAAGCTATACTACCTGTCATGCAAATGGAAACACTTGTTAACTTTGCAATGAATTCACCCTCTTGACAAACTACCAATTGGCAATTTTTCTCAGGACTAGGTTTGATTCCACTAAAAATAGTGTAATTTGTATCCTAATTAAATTTTCCAATAACCCTTAGCGCCAGGTCAGGGTAACATGGCACGTCATATGGTTAGTGGTTAAGGCTAACCGCCTGCCCCTGTCGTCTTAGCTCTCCCTCTGGTAGGTTCTGGTCTCATGGCACAATATGGACGGGGGCTGGGACTAACTACCCACCAACGCTAGCTTAGCCCTCATGTGTGGTCACAACTGTTCCCAAGAACTGGGGCCCAGGGCCTATCCATCCCCCCCGCTGGCTCCTTCATGTGGGCATGTTGATGACATATGACTTCGGGTTGGGGCTAAGCACCCCACCCCCTTCTCCCAATGTGCCAACAATATTGATTTAAATATAATCAAGGCTCCATATGTAATAATAACCTATGGTGTGGCTTGGTGTTAAGACGTGGAGTTGTGTTGTAGGAGGTCTAGGGGTCGAACCTCTTCGAGGCCCTTCGGGCCTTTAATAAAATTTTGACCAACCACCGAGGGCCACGTGGCACTCTCTCATTAGGCCACATGGGAACTCACTATTGGTCCATTATTAAACCCTTCAACTAGTAAACATCCTCCATCTAGCCTTGTATGACCCTACCACTAGTCAATCCTGAGTTGGTCCATCATCATTGGTACGCCCAGTTAGCATGTTGATGTCAGTGTGATGTAAGTTGTGTGGTCTGCCCAATAAGCAGCCTAGTCAACCCTATTATTTGAATTTTTAGTTGTTTGGTCAAAACTTCATAACATCATATACATCTCATATGACATCAGATTGAGGCGATTCAAGCAGTATTGGAATCAAGACAATGAACACTATGATTTGGTGCCATTTTTGGGAGATTCTGAGAAATTTTATTTTGAGCCGATTTTTGATCTCCAGATCATTCCTTGATTCATGATCATCCTTGTGCTCATGTTTTACATTCTCTAGTTCTAGTTTAGTAGGCACAAAACCCGATTCTTCATTAAGTTTTTGTATCTTTTCCCAAAGTCCTTTAGATGAAAAACATTGAGCTACCTTGCCTTTTATAGAATCTGCTAGACCACTCAAGATTGCTTCCATTTCTTTTGTATTATAATCTTTTGACTCATCTATAGTTGTGTTTCCAATAAAAACTGATTCCCACACTTCACAACCAAGATGCATAAAAAATAACTCCATTATGTTGCTCCATGACACATAGTTTGTTCCGGGAACTTCACTGACCTGATTTACTTCTGATTTCATGACTAGGGAGGATATATATTCAGGAGGTTTGGAGCCTTTCCTTCTTGGATTTTATATTTGTGTTCATAGGATCTACCTTCCAGTTGTGATTTGGAATCGATCTAAGAAAAAGAATAAGGCATTATAGACTCATGTGCATGGATGTGCCTATGTTATTTTGTGCAACAGATCGATAAGATTGCGAAATACACAGGCAATGAAGCAGTTAAAGAAAACATAACATGCAACACATATAAACACAACAAGTTTAATGAGTTCACCCAATATTCCTGGGCTACGTCTCCTGGTTCAGCCTTCAGTGGTGGCCTCTCTATTATGTTTTAAAAGCAGAGTTTTTACAATAGTGAGCTCAATTTGAGTCTCACCCAACAGATACAAATCAACAAGACAGTACTTGGATCCCCCAAGTTTCTAGAGTACACAGACTCTCCTTACTGAATCTTGACCTCTATTGGTCACAATGCTACGAGTCCAATCTAAGACTCAATACATGACAGGCATATACAGAGGAGTTCACTTGAACCTCTCAATCCTTCTTTGGAGTACATAGACTCTCTGGCTCGATGCTGCCTTTGTTTCTGCAGGTCAGCTCGGCTTCCTCTTTCTACTCTCTTCTCTTATCTTTCTTAACATGCCTCCCTTCTCTCTCTGTCAGTTCATGACTTTAAAGCCAATCTCCATTTTGACTGTTCATTTTAGCTTCCCAGCTTTCCGGTTCCCCTGCCTCTGTCTGTTTGAATCCCTCTATTCTATGTAATCATCACTGTATAACGCCTCAGAGGGAGGTGGCCACCTATTTCATAACAAAATGAGTGTTAGTTCTCTTGGACGTTTTCAAAACAACCGTTTAATGTGTTAACTCCAAGAATGCCTACGAAACACGACCTTTTGCCAACGCATCATCCACCTCGGACTTCAAATCTTATACAACTCTGCCTATTGACCCTGTCAAATCTAGTCATCCATCGAAATGCATCTCCGCCATTGATCTGGAGCCTCGATATCCTATGGTCATCATTCATATCGGGTGGGTAAGTAACATGACGTTTACCCGTCCGATGTGAGTGGTTTTCTCTCTCTTCCACCGGACGCGTGGCACCCCTTGTGTGGCATCGAGTGGGACTTGGTTGAAACCACTTACCGCTCGAAGCCCTTTTGATATTCTATCGGTTTTGTGGGACCCCACTTCTGACGGAATCGGCACGATATCTGTTGCATTTTATAACTTTTCTGGTCTAAGCGCTCGGGGCTTTTCCTTCTTTGAGGGGTTTGCCCTGCGTCGCTAATCGCATATCAGAAACTAACCCGGTTTCTTAAATTGACCTTTGGTTTTGCTAATTTGTGGCAGCGCACGTTATCATGGGCCAACGGTCTGTGCGCTTGACCGAGGGTCCTCATTGCTCTACGCTATTCACAAATTGCAACTGTTTTGAGGATATCTCTGATAAGCTTGATCTTTATAAGACTTTGAAACTTTGGCATGATTTTTAAGAGTTCATGAAAACTTAGAGAGTGTTCTACGATCTAATTCTGATCACGACCTTCCCACTGAAAAATCTTTTGGACCACCAAAAGTTGGTTTTTAAGCAGTGAGGATATAGATTCCTCGCTTGCCCAATTTCTATCCATCTTGCACTACTTGGTTTTGAACCCTTGAGTCTAATTCTGAGGTAGTCAACATCCCCTCAGCGCATAGTTCTCACCTTCTTGTCCAGAACTGTATCTTCCTGCAACTCATTGAGATATTCAGGCAACGGATCATCAATAGAAGGCAATTGGCTCTGCTCTTCGGGATCTTCAATCAATGAAGGTTCAAACAGTCTCAAGCTTTCTGCATTAGCTACTGAATAGATGTGCATGTAAGCTGGAAAATCAAGGCAGAAAGCATTTTCACCAATTTTCTCAAGTATCCTGAAAGGTCCATACCTTATTGGCCTCAGCTTCTTACCTTCACCTTGCATTCTATCTTTGCTAATATACGGCCAGACTTGATCACCAACTTGGAAACTATGCTAAGTCTGATGCTTATCTTGCCTTATCTTGTACTTGGCTTGGCTCTTTTCCAGCTGTTCCTGTACTGCCTGGTGAATCTCTTGGATTTTTTCAATGAACTTGGTTGCCTTGTCCACATCACTGTGTCCATCAACTGTTATGTCTTTACCAAAGACAAAATCCAAGGGAAACCTTGGTATGAAACCAAAACAGGTCTCAAAAGGAGATCTTTGTGTAGATGAATGTTTAGCCCAGTTGTAAGAATGTTGCACATAACACAAATGTTCATCCCAAAGCTTGGGATGCTTGCTGCAATATCCTCTGAGCAACTTGATCACTGTCCTATTGACCACCTCTGTTTGGCCATCTATTTGTGGATGAAAGGTTGTGCTCTTCTTTAGTCTGGTGTCCATCAATTCCCACAGACTCGACCAAAATTTCCCAACAAATCGGGAATCTCGATCAGATACAATGGAAGTGGGTAATCCAAAATGAACCCATACATGCTGAAAGAAAAACTTTCCTATTTGTTCAATTGTAATTTGTTTGTTACAAGGTATTAAAATACACATTTCGCTGAACCTATCCACAATAACATATAAATAGTCATGACCTTTTCTAGATTTAGGTAGCCCCCCCACAAAGTCCATGGAAACACTTTTCCAAGGATGAGAAGGAACTGGTAGTGGAGTGTACAAGCCTAGTTTTCTATTGCTGGGCTTGCTTTTAGCACACATGGTACACCCTCTTACATATCTAGAAACTGTTTCATGCATTTTTGGCCAATAACAAAATCTTTGTAGCTATGCAACTGTTTTACTTACACCAAAGTGACCTGATATTAGAGAAGTGTGTGCTTCTTGAATTATCTTTACTCTTTTGGTTTGAGGAATACATAACTTTCCAAAGTGATACAAGAGTTGGTCCTTAACATGATAATCCAATTCTTCTACTTGTTTGCCATGACTTAGAGTTGCATATACATCTTTAAAGTCTATATCTTGAGCATATGGTTCAATTTAGCTTTCATGCATTACTGAGTTATGCTTAAGTATAGTAGATGCATTTATGATTGGTCTAGACAACATATCTGCAACTTTATTACGTATGCCCTTTTTATATTTGATGACAAGATGAAACTGTTGTAGAAAACCCATCCACCTATAGTGTCTTGATTGCTGCAACTTAGTTTGTGAGTGTAAATATTGAAGTGGTTGATGATCAGTATGTATAACTATCTCTTTGCCCATTAGATAATGTTTCCACTTTTTCACACTCTGTACTAATGCATATAATTCTTTATCATATGTGGGATAATTAACTACTGAAGAATTAAATGTCTCAGAATGATAACATATGGGTTTACCGTGCTGCATCAACACTGCTCCCATGGCATAGTCATTGGCATCAGTTTCAACCTCAAATGGTCTTTGAAGATCAGGCAATGCTAGTACTGGTGCTGTACTAATCTTTTCTTTTAAGGTGTTGAAGGATTTTTGTTGTTTGCCTCCCCACTGAAACACCTTGTTCAATCATGTTAAAGCATGTAAGGGAGCTGCAATCAAGGAAAAGTTAGTAATAAACTTTCTCCAATATTGTGCTACTCCTAGGAAGCTTCTAACTTCTGTAGCAGATTTGGGTTTAGGCCAATTTATAATGACTGCAACCTTAGAGGGATCTATCTTCAATTCACCACCCCCTACAATATGACCTAAATAATTCAAAGATGTTTTGCCAAATTCACATTTTGATAGCTTAACATAGAGATTTTCTCTTTTCAAAACATCTAGAGTCTGCTTTACATGCTTCAAATGTTCTTCCCATGTTTTACTAAATACGAGAATGTCATCTAGATACACAATGACAAAAATCATCAATAAAAGGCTTGAGTACATCATTCATTACTCTCATGAAAGTAGCAGGATCATTAGTTAAGCCAAAAGGCATAACTAACCACTCATACAATCCCTGCTTTGTCTTGAAAGCAGTCTTCCATGCATCTTGCTTTGCAACTTTGACCTGATGGTAGCCACTATGCAAGCCCAACTTGGAAAATTAAGCAACTTCTTTCAACTGATCTAACAGGTCATCTATGTGAGGAAGGGGCTAACAATTTTTTATTGTTATCTTATTCAGTGCTTGGTAATCAATGTACATTACCCATGAGCCATCTTTCTTTCTCACCAAGACAATTGGAGACCCACATGGCGATGTGTTAGGTCTTATGAACCCTTTCTTGAGCAGCTCCTGTACCTGCTTCTTGATTTCTGCATTCTCTAAAGTGGACAACCTATACATTCCGATCTTAGGCAATGGAGCATCTTGCTGCAAATTAATATCATGTACTATTTCCTTTTTGGGTGGCAGACCTTTAGGTTTTTGAAATAGTATATCATATTCTGAAACAGATTTTTCTAAATCAGCTTGCTGTTTAGCATCACAGCCTTCAAATACATTGGTTTTATCAGGTTCCTTTTCCTTTACAACCATCAGTAAAATTGTTTTCATGAATTTACAATTCTTTTCATCTGCCTCGAGTTTATGAGAGTATAATTATTCTTGAGTTTATGAGCTCTTATAATATATTCAATTCCATGTTTAACGAGTTGATACTTATTTTCAGCTCTATAGAAAATTTCTTTTATATCATACAAGTAAGGACTTCCCAAAACAATTCCACATATATCCAAGGGAACAATATCTAACTCAACCTCATCTACAAATGCTGACCCAAAAGAAAACCTAAGTTTACATTGTCTAGTCACTTGTAGCTTTGCTTTATCACATAACCAACCTAATGGATATGGCTTCTTGTGAGGTGTGGTTAGTAATCCCAGTTTCTTTACAATTGCTTCAGAAATTAAGTTTACTTGTGAACCACTATCAAATAAAGTATCAATCTTTTGATGCTTGGAAATAACTCTAATATGAAAAAGCTCATGTCTTCTTCTCTCATTTTCTTCACTATCAATAGTTTGTGCAGAATTACTAGTAGATGCTTCAGAATTTTTACCTTTTATACCTATGGCTGTGATTTTTGTTTCATCCCCTGAGTCTGACCCCAAATTCTTTTGAATAGCTGCAGAAGTCTTCTTCTTTTTGTCATCGTACTTCTTGGGTTTCATCTCTAGATGTAGAATCCAACAGTGTTCATCATCATGTCCATCCTTCTTGCAGTGAGTGCATGAAGGTTTGGTCTTTTGTATAGCATTTGCCTTCCTCTCTTTCCATTTTTGCCTTCTCTTTTCCTTGTTCTTGCTTGCAGTGGGCTTTGATGATCCCCCAACTTCTAGGTTCACATTCTTGCCCCTAGCTTCTAGATGTGTAGCCTGAACAGATACCTCATCTATGCTAGTAGGATTAAACATGAGAATGGTATGTCTCAAATAACTATGTAGACCACCTATATACTTTAGCAGAGTTTCAGGTGAGTCTAAAGAAATGCTTAGAATCAAAGATCTTTTTCTAAATTCTTTGGTGTAACTTTGTACACTTTCCCCTTTCAATTGGCGAAGCGTTTTCCAACTCATCATAGCTTGTTGCATATAATCTAGTGGATAGAATTGTTTTTTAATTGCAGAAACAAATTCACTCCAGACAGAAAGGATTTTACCATGCTTCTTCATGTCAGCTTGTGTCCTGCCTTCCCACCATACCAAGGCAGTGCCTCCAAGGCGTAGGCTGGCCAACTGAATCTTACTTCTATCTGAATCAATGCTCTACACCCTGCAATACACATCAATCTGTCTAATCCAATTATCCAGCTTCTCTGCATTCAACTCTCCATCATATATTGGCAAATCAAATTTAACATATAATTTAATCAAAGATGTCTTATTTTTATTTTCAGGGCTATTAGGAGGTGTGGGAAGCTTTTCTTATTTCCCTTTGCCATTAGAATGGTCATGGAGGAGAGATTCTTCTGCTCCTTTATCTTGTTTGGAGTTTGATGAATCTTCATCTCTACCTTTCTTAAATTCTCTATACATTTCCTCTACCATGGCTCTCATGGTCATGAAACTATCCATGAACTGGGAGTCTAATTCCAAGGGACTTTCTTCTGCCATTTTCCTCTTAGGATAGACTCTTCCAATTTCTGGGTTAGCTTCCACCAATTCTCCTTCTCCTAATTTGAGCTTTGTCCTAGTTAGCATTCAACAACAAAATCCAGCACAAGCTTGTCTAACCTCAACAACCTAGTGCTCTGATACCACTTGATCTGGAATCGATCTAAGACAAAGAATAAGGTATTACAGACTCATGT
Source organism: Pinus tabuliformis (assembly GCA_031772625.1). Classification (NCBI taxonomy): domain Eukaryota; kingdom Viridiplantae; phylum Streptophyta; class Pinopsida; order Pinales; family Pinaceae; genus Pinus; species Pinus tabuliformis. The sequence continues at coordinate 41,205,734 of CM062814.1, read as the reverse complement.
GCATGGATGTTCCTATGTTATTTTGTGCAACAGATCGATAAGATTGTGAAACACACAGGCAATGAAGAAGTTAAAGAAAACATAATAGGCAACACATATAAACACAACAATTTTAATAAGGATTTCACCCAATACTCCTAGGCTACGTCTCTTGGTCCAACCTTCAGTGGTGGCCTCTCTATTATGTTTTCAAAGCAAAGTTTTTACAACAGTGATCTCAATTTGAGTCTCACCCAATAGATACAAATCAGCAAGACGGTACTTAGACCCCCCAAGTTTCTAGAGTACGCAGACTCTCCTTACTGAATCTTGACCTCTATTGGTCACAATGGTACAAGTCCAATCTAAGACTTAATACATGACAGGCATATACAGAGGAGTTTGCTTGAACCTCTCAAGCCTTCTCTGGAGTACACAGACTCTCTGGCTCTGTCTTAACTCTGGCTCGATGCCGCCTTTGCTTCCGTAGGTCAGCTCGACTTCCTCTTTCTACTCTTTACACTTAGCTTTCTTAACTTGCCTCCCTTCTCTCTATGTCAGTTCATGACTTTAAAGCCAATCTGCTTTCTGACTGTTCATTTCCACTTCCTGACTTTCCGGTTCCCCTGCCTCTGTCCATTTGAATCCATCTGTTCTGCGTAATCATCACTGTATAACGCCTCACAGGGAGATTGCCACCTATTTCATAATGAACTGAGTGTCAGTTCTCTTGGACGTTTTCGAAATGACTGTTTAATCCATTAACTCTAAGAATGCCCGTGAAACACGACCTTCTGCCAACGCATCTTCCACCTTGGACTTCAAATCTTATACAACTCTACCTGTTGACCCTGTCAAATCCGGTCATCCATTGGAATGCATCTTCGTCGTTGATCTGGAGCCTCCAGATCCTACGGTCATTGTTCATATCGGGCGGGTAAGTAACATGATGTTTACTCGTCCGATGTGAGCAGTTTTCTCTCTCTTCTGCCGGATGTGTGGCACCCCTTGTGTGGCATTGGGCAGGACTCAGTTGAAACCGCTTACTGCTTGAAGCCCTTCTGATATTCTATCGGTTTTTGTGGGACCCCGCTTCTGACGGAATCGACGCGATATTTGTTGCATTTTATAAATTTTCGGGTACGGGCACTTGAGGCTTTTCCTTCTTTGAGAGATTTGCCCTACGATATGCGATTAGCAACTTGTTACTAATCGCATATCAAAAAATACCCCCGTTTCTTAAATTGACCTCTGGTTTTACTAATTTGTGGTAGCACGCGTTACCATGGGCCAACAGTCTGTGCGCTTGACTGAGGGTCCTCGTTGCTCCGCGCTGTTCACAAATTGCAACTGTTTCGACGATATCTGTGATAAGCTTGATCTTTATAAGACTTTGAAACTTTGGCATGATTTTTAAGAGTTCATCAAAACTTAGAGAGTGTTCTAGGATCCAATTCGGATCAAGTTGTTAGGTTATGATTGAAGGTACTAGCACTGATACCAATTGTTGGAGACATTGAGAGGGGGGGGTGAATCAATATTTCTTTACAATTGTTATATTATTCTAGTTAATATCACTTGGTTAAACATAATATGCACATTAAGAAAATAAATTTATTAATAAAAATGAAGATAACTCTAATCCTTTTACAAACAATAAAGTTCCAACCTGTACAATAAAATTCTAACTCCTTTAAGGCTCCAACCATGAATGAGGACTCTAATCCTTAACTATCAATCCAGGTTCCAATCTAGTCTCAACAAGTCCAATCCTCAAAAATCAATCCAAGCTCCAACCTTGTATGAGGACTCCAATCCTCTAGGGATCCAACCCTCTCTACTTGCTTTAATACTTTAAAGTGGTTTCAATACTACTTCAAGTCTTCCAAAATATTCTTCAACAAGGCTTGAAATATCTCTCAAGAAATACTTCAATAATTCTTTAAAGTATGTCTCCAATACTACTTGAAACAGTGATTCATACACTACTCCAATATGTACTTCAACAAGTTCTTCTAGAGCTACTACAAATGACCTCCAAGATACTTCAAAGTTTTTTTCAATTCAAGGTCAACTCTAGCAAGGCTTTAAGGTTCATTGAAAGTGTATCCAAGGTTCTTCAAGTTTTAATGGGTCCCAAAAATACTCCAACAAGGTCTTCAACAATGTTTTACCAAGGTGTTCTTCAACAATGTTCAATGCTCCAAGAAGATCTTCAATAATTCTTCAAGAATTTCTTCAAGAGGCTTCAACATTGCTTCAACAAGGCTATTCCAAATATGTCTTTAATAAGCTTGAATAATGCTTCAGCAAGGATTCCAAGAAAAACTCCAACAATGCTCCAACTTAGCTCCAAAGGATAAACTTCAAGAACCAATTCCAATCTCTAAAAGATGCAAAGATATTTCCCTCAAAAATATGCTCTAAAAGTGTCTCAGGTTTTTACCACAAGTGGTTGATTAAGTTTTCTCCAAGAAATAAATTCGCTTTTATGTGACCTACAGAAAGTCACCTTTTTCTTAGTTTTACGAGCTATAGAAAGTCACATTTCTCTGAGGTCCGCGAGCTACAGAAAGTTACTTTTTATGGTCTACGAGCTATATAAAGTCTATTTTCTTTGAGGTTTACAATCTTTTCTATAAATTCTACAAGCTACAGAAAGTTGCCTTGCTGTGGTCTACGAGCTATAAAAAGTCGCTTTTATGAGGTCTACAAGCTATAGAAAGTACCCTTTATTTGAAGTTTATGGGCTACAAAAAGTTTATTTTCCATGATATTAACAATCTTTTTAAGGGTGGGCATTGAATCCAATATAATATGATCTTAAGCAAATAGATATTCACTGAAAGCCAAAAGCTTAAAAGCCAGATCCAAACCGAATTCTTTCTTCTTATTTTCTATCAAGTTCATGAGCTATGAACTTCACCTTAGATCAAAATCCTTGCCTTCTTGTCTTGTTCGATTTAGATGGATGAAATGGAAGAGAATAACTTCTATTTATACTTGTTTGACTTTTTATGGAATAGACATGTCTCTTGCTAATGGGGTTGACTTGTGTTATGTAGGCTCATGTAGGTTGACTTGAATAATATTGGTTCCCAACTTGAAAATTCAATATCTCACCAATGAGGAGGAGATATGATTTGTCTTTATGAAGGAATAGAATGGAATACAAATTTAAATAAAAAAAACACAGAGAGTAGTGAAACAAAACTTCAATTAATAAATAACAACTCTAGAAAATTGTTTACATGCATAAAAGAAACAAACTAGCTTGGACGACATTAGCTTACGTTTGAGAAGAGATGTGACAACTACATGCCTTCTAAATTGTGTTATAATGAGGCTCACAAACCTTTTTATCATCAAGAAACAATGGAAAACCCTTAAAATCCATAAACCTAACCCTAAGAGATAAAAAGCCAAAAGTTTGTGGGCCCTGTTGGGGTTAGATGGAACATCAACTTCTTGGGGTCGTAACTTTGGCATATGATATTCGTTTGGCGCATACGATACCTAGTTAAAAATATTTATCTCGGGACAATAACTTTCAATTTTCCATTTTCTAAAAAAACATTATTAAGGGCCTCAAAATGGCTCTAGAAGTTTACGACTCAAAAAATGCTAAAAATAGAAAGTATGTTGGAAAATGGGAAACTCAAAGGAAACAATGTTGGAGGGCTAAGAGGAATAGGTGGGTGGCTATCAATATCCCCTTGGATTATTCCTCCCCCCATAGGAATCAATGGTCCCCCATTATGTTGAGTGCCTCCATGCGATGGGGAAGATTTTGTTGAACTTGGTCCCTGGTGAGCCACTTGCCTTGATGCAAGAGCTAGCTGACCTTGACAACCTATTATGGTTGGATCCTTTATTGGTGAGTGTTCCTAATTTGTATGTCCATGATCTGATTAGTTGTGTCATGTTCAATGCCATCTATGTTGATCTTTGTAGGTGTCAGCTGCTCAACAATTTTTGATGTGTCTAACAATGGTGGAAAGTACGGTCGAAGGCAATCCACATTGAATACTAGGTGTAGACCAAGGAATGGGGGAATACTTAGCTCAAAATAATTGTCACCCACAGTCTTGGTGATTGTGTAAGTCCCATATCGGAGTGGTTGAAGCTTCTGATGGACTCTAGTAAGGCATTCCTTCTTCAAATGCAACCAAAATTTGTCGCCCATTTGAAACTTATGTGGCACCTGATGTTGATCATCATGATGTTTGTGCTTGGCATTGACTTTATCAAAGAAATCATGAACTTGTTGGTGGATGTGCTAGATGCGTTCAATAAACCTAGTGGATTTATTAGCTTTGGACTGAACATGTGTAGATTCTGCCTATGTAGTCGCAAGAGGCATTGCAACATCAATGGGGCACAATGGTTGAAATTCTAGTACCACTTGAAAGGGGTTGTGGCTAGTGAGCTATGGGGAGATCTATTATATTTGTTTTGCACATAAGGAAGACTCTCATCCCATGTTTGTGGATTCTTGGATTTGTACATGGGTAATATGTGTACTATCATCCTATTAACAACCTTTTTTGGTCCATCAGTCTGAGGATGGAATTCAACCGATTTGGTGAGCTTAGTGTCCAACAACGACTAGAGGATCAACTTGAATGTGATCAAGAATCTACTTCCTTGATCTAATATAATGGTCTATGGAATCCCAAAATGTACCCACACTCATTCGAAGAAGAGTTTGGCAGTGTCTTTTGCTATGATACTCTTCTTGCAAGTAGTCAATATAGCCATATTAGAAAATATATCAATGACCACAAATACACAGTCGTTACCATGCTTAGTATAAGCAGTAGGGAGAGAAGTGCAAAAACCTTTCTTCTACATGGTTGGCTTGGCAATGGCACAAGAAGTGCAGGTTCTGGTATATTTTCCAAGATACTGTCAGAGTTTTGGCCAATAAAAATAATTTTGCAATACTACCATAATTTTCTCCAAACCAAAGTGTCTGATGACTTAATTGTAGTGTGCCTCCTATATCAGCTTGACTCTCTCAGTTGAAGGAACACAAAGATGCCCTAGGTAGCATAACAATGTGTACTCGAGGTGGACTTCTGGTACTTTCTTTCCATCCATCAACATCTGGTATGTGGTGGAAAAGTTTAGATCATTTATGTATAACTACAGCCATCCAAAAGTCTCATGCCCATAATAGTTGATAATAGTGCTTAGTATCACAACCTGAGGCCAACTAAGGAAATTTGCAACATTAATGGTGCTTCCCTTCTTGTATTTAGTGTTCAAATATAATTGTTACATATATATGGAAAATTTATGATGCCATTCATTCTGCAACTTCCCTTGTGTCTGCATAAATTGAAGAGGTTGGTGAACTATGAGAATGATCATCTCCTTCCCTAGAATGTAATGTTTCCACTGTCGATAAGATTGCATGATGGATTACATCTCCTTATCATAGGTGGGGTATTTCCAAATAGTATCAAATAACGTCTCACTATGCTCGGCCAATGAATTCCCTTACTAGGTGAGAGCTGCACCAATAGAATATCTATTTATCTCAATTTCAAAGTATTGTTGCAAGTCTGGTAATTTGAGTACTGGAATAGAGCAAAGGTGATGCTTCATCTCAACAAACGCCTTTTGTTGTGCCTCAAACCATTTTTTTTTCTTTCGCTCCACCCTTGGTAACTTGACTCAAAGACCATGTGATATGAGAGAATCCCAAGATGAATCCTCGATAGAAATTGGCAAGCGCCAAAAAGCCACAAAGATTTGTGAGAGTTTTCAGGGATGGCCAATCCTGAATGACTTGGATCATATCCAGATCCAGATGCATGCCTTACTCACCAATTATGTAGCCCAGATATTAGACCTGGTTCATGCCAAAGGAGCATTTCTCCAAGTTGGCACATAGTTTGTGTTGTCGCAAGATTTGAAGGACCTACCGAATATGTTGAAATTTCTCTTCCCAACTCTTAAAAAATATGAAGATTTCATCTAAATATACAACCACAAACAAGTTGGTGAAAGGCTACAAGATGTTGTCCATCATCCTTATAAAAGTTGCGGGGGCATTTTTCAACCAGAAGGGCATGACCAACCACTCAAAGAGGCCCTCCTTGGATTTGAAGGTGGTCTTCTATACATCTGTGGGTTCTATTAGAACTTGGTGATAACAAAACTTCGTATCAGTCTCGATGAAGTATTTGGACCCCTTGAGCTTGTCTAAAAGGTCATCAATTCTTAGGATCAAGTATCTGTTCCTAACAATGATCTTACTTAGTGCTCGATAATCAATGTAGAGTCTCCAAGTGTCATCCTTATTTTGTACGAGTACAATTGGGCTCCCACAAGGTGAGGAACTTGGTTAGATGTGCCATTTTTGTGGAAATTCCTAGATCTATCACTTGATTTCCTCATTTCCCAAAATAAAGTGGCGATATACTAAACCATTGGGTAGAAGTGCTCTAGGAGTCAGATCGGTCAAATGCTTGACCTGACAGTGCAAGGATACCCATGTGGGTGAGGTAAAGATGTCCTTGTACTCCTGCATGACCTTGTCAACTTGCTTTTGTTACATGGAGGAACCTTTTCTTGGGGCCTTGGATGTGGCCATGATCTTCCACTTACTTTGAGAGTGGTTAAAAAAGAAAAAAAAAATCTCAATCTAGAAGATGATCTTACTACATTGCTTAGCAGAGATCAATGAAATGAAGGTAGACGAGGCTACCTTTGGTATCCTATATAGTTTTATGCCCAAAGTAATAATAATAGTGCATGTTCTAGACTCATACACAACATGATGCTTCCGCAATTCTGGTTGGTCTAATAAAACATCACAGACTTCAAGAGGAGCGACATCACATTGTACCTCATCCGTGAAGGGCTTGATGCTGTAGGGAAGGTGCCATTTCTGATTGAAAGAAATGTCTAGTCCTTGGAAGAACTACCCAATGGTGTATGGTTACAGGTATGGTGTGGTAGGAAAGCCCAACCGCTTAACAATCTCTTCTTAGATTAGGTTTTTCTTACTCCCACTATTAATAATGAACAATAGTGGAGAAACCTTCACCCACATTTGTGAGTGGAAGATATGTTCCCCCTCATTTGGATCTTCAGGCTCAATCTTTTGGACCTTGGTGGTGGTAATGGTGGCACTATGTTCTGCATCAATAATCTGCTTCCCCTTGTCGAGTTCTAGCTGAGAGTCAGAACATGCATCCGACTCTGCAGCTTTTAGCTCAGCCATTGGTGACTGTGTGGTACGACACTCATTTGTGTTGTGGGTGGGTCTCCTATAGAATTCACACCACCTTTCAATGTCCTTTTTCATCTTTGTGGTGCTATTATTTGCTTGTAGCTTCGATGGGTCTTCCTAGGTTGGTCCACCTTAGATATTTCCTTTGTTTTGTGATTTGGAGGTTCCTTCTCCTTGCTTCATATTCGCAGATTCAAAGTCTTGCTTCTTATGTTTAAATTTCTTCTTGATCCTCACAACATATCGGTATGTTGCACCAAATGAGGAGATGTACAAGATCTCCATTTTTGCCTAGATATATTTGTGTAGACAACCATGATACTTGAGTATCAGATGCTGATCAGAATCCTTGATACCCAACTTCATGAACAACGTATGGAAAATTTTCATGAACTCTGGCACATCTCAATCCCTTTCTTGTTGTAGTGTGGTCCACTTTATGTACTTATATTCATAGATCCAAACATGGTAATATTATTCCTTGACGACATCTCAGAAATAATTCCAAGAGGGTGTGGATGAAAATAGTGAGGGTTCCTGCTCATCCCTCTTCCCATAGTAGGCTTCCCACTAGTCCTTGACATGGGGGTGACTTTGAGGAGTGAAAAAGTAATATTTTCACTATCGAAAAAATTATGGACCGAAAAATATCCTTCCAGTAGATTTAACCATCTATCTAGGGAAAAATTGATACCCTATTGATACCCGACGAAGGATTTGGGAAAAATTGTCCATCATCTTGTTCCTTTGTTGCTCGAGGGCCTCTTTGAGCAACATTTTGAAAGGATCGTCTTCTCCCTCTTCATTATTTTCTTCCACCATGGGAGGTTTTCATGGTCGGGGAGGCCAGCCTTGCAAGGGTTCAAGTCCCAACTCCTTATACCCCAACCTCGTTGGAGACATGCACATAAAAACAGAGAAAAAACAGATTGCTCTAATACCACTAATCTAGATTTATGAAGGAACAAAATGAAATATAGATTTAAATCAAAAAACACAGAGATACAACGAAACATAACTTCAATTAATGAATAGCAACTATTGAAAGTTGTTTACATGCATAAAAGAAACAAACTAGCTCGGGCAATAGTAGCTTATTTATGAGAAGAGATGTGATGATTAGATTCCTTCTGAACTATGTTGCAATGAGGCTCGAAGGCCTTTTTATCACCAAGAAACAATGAAAAACCATAAGGATACAAAAATATAACCTTAGGAGATGAAGCACCAAAACTTTGTGGGCCCTGTTGGGGTTAGTTGGAATGTCACCTTCCTGGGGTCCTAAATTTGGCATATGATCTTTTTTGTGTGCCTACGATACCTATTTAGAAAGATAAATTTGAGGAAAACAAATATAAACTAAAATCCCCTATCATAAGTTATGGGTTTTCCAATTTTAAAATAAAATGTAATTTAGGGCCTCAAAATGACTCCATAAGTTTAGGACCCGAAAAACTACTAAAATAGAAAGGATGTTGGAAAATGGGAAATTGAAAGGAAATATTGATGGGGGTCTAAGTGGAATAGTTGGGTGGCCACCAATATCCACCTAGATTAGGTTAGAAGGCAAGAAAATAGTTTTTGTAAAGGGTTTGAAGTCCTCTATAAGCCTATGTGATTTATTTGAGATGGTGTCTCCTTTGATATCAATAGCAAGAGTTTTTCCAAGTATATTATTTGCTTTCACTATTTGCAATATTCACATGTATTTGTGATGAACTCCTTCATTACGCTTGATGATGCATTTGTGATGGAACCCTTCATTACACTTATGATTAGTTTGCAATCTTCAATCATCATATAATTTAAACTCTTCATCATATCCAAGGGGAGAATACCAATTGTGTTGCTATTCTTTGATAACATGAACATAAGAAGTGCTTTCAAACGTTCACATGATTCATCATGTACTTCACACATTAAACATATGTGTGCAGTCCAAATAACGTCAAAGGAGACTGAAGATGATATAAGTCAAGTTATGCATCTTCAGGGTTTCCTCATCTTTGTCAATGGCACATTCTCCCTTTGTCATCAATGAAAATCCTTCTAATAGACACATAGTTGAAGAAAAGACAATAATTATATAAATCATATCTTAGCCATGAAAACAAGGACACATGTACATGAGAGGATTCTAATCAACATTCTCTACATAGCGATCAACACATTAAGTACAAGATAGTGGCAACATGCTAATTGATGCAGGAGCATTTGGACTTGGCCAGCAATGTGACGGAGTGGTCACATGTTGTGGCTAATGCAAGACTTGAGGAAGACTTAGTTGTTAAATTTGTGTTAATTTCATTAAGGGAAAGTAGTTAAAAGTGGTCTAGTTTGGTTAAATGAAGATAAAGATTGAGTTATAACTAATTCTTTCATGTGCGGGAAGAAGTAGTTAGCTATGACTTATGTATAACTTCTTTCTGGGGAAAAAAAGGGGGGAGGCAGCAGGGGAGAGATAGATCGAGTGAGGGGAGGTCTGACAGATAGAGAGGGCTAGGGTAGAGCACTCTCATCCCTATATGATCAGGTCATTGAGGTAACAATAATATGCTAATAAAGATTCAACATAATAAACCTGTAATAGTTCTGTGTTTCTGTGACTTGATCTCCCCATGGTCAATTGGACAAGTGTGTAAGTGTTTGCTCAAAAATTTCTGTCTAATTTATGTGATGATCGATAAATGATTAATGAATATGTGAAATGTTGTTGTAATACGAAATGGTAATGTTTGAATGCATGAATTGTAGTCGCTGAATGAGTTTTTCCTGGTAGTTAATGGCACAGGAATTACGAGGTTCCTGTAGAAGGGTTTGAAGACCTTTCTGGCATAGAAATCATTGTGATTGATATAAACCAAGTTTTGTATGCAATATTGGAGGAACCTGTCATAGATTAAATTCAGCGTTAGTGATAAGTTGTTGATGTTGTTGATAGAAATCAAGTTTCGTATGTTGTGTCAGAGGAACACATCATAAGTTAAAACCAGAGTCGGTCATAAGTTGTAAATGCCACTGGAATCGCCATGGGAAAGTCTTGGTGTGGTGTCAGTTAATTTCCAGTTCGCAGTAGTCGCCATCTTGGCGTAAATGAAACTATACTTTTGTTGATTAGGGGTCCGCACAGAAGATCGGGAGACCCTGCCTGAAAGGGGGAAAAACGAAACCGGCCTTGAGGTATCCGATCTCATCAACAACAAATAAATGATGCATGTATTATATTGTAAATGCGTAGAAAGTAATCTGACCTTTTGAGTTAACAGAGTATTTATGCCAGATTTACCCAGCTTGTGCACAATTTGGGAAAATTTGCTGTAAGTTGACCCAAATTTGAGCCGGAACGGCCACGGACAAACTCAGAGCGAGATTTCTTAGAAGGTGCTGGATAACCAAGCGAGCCCATCGAGAATTGGTCGGACAATGATGAAACGAAATTGACCAATACACTCAGGGCGTCTTGTAGAGGAGAACAAAGTTGTGGAACCTGCTGCAGGAATGTGTAAGGATGGTAGTGTTGTTTAGTAGTTCTGGTGTGAATAGCATTACAGAATGGTAGAGGGAATTTGATTGAGTGTTTAGTTGCCATAAGGTGCATCAAAGTGGTATCAGAGCGGGAAAAGATTTCCTGCGGAAAGGAGTTTTGCGTGCTGAGAAAGAAGAGTGTGAGCAACTAAGGTGATAGAGCTGGTAATCAGAAAGACGAGTAGGATAAAAAGTCTAAACAAGTGTGTTTTATGTGCAAGGGTTCAAAGGTTGCACAAGGAGAAAGTAGGTCTTGGAAGGAGACAAACGTTGACAGCGGTAAAGAGGTAAGATAGCAAAGGAAAAGTTGCAGAGGGCGAATAGCCAAGGACAATAAAGGTCAAAGATAACAGAAATGAAAGATAGCAGAGAGATTTGAGAATTTCATTCTCAAGGGAGACTTTAAATCTGAACACATAGCATAGCAAAGGGGAGAAGAGTTTTACTCTCAAAGAAAGAATTTGTGGAAAGCAAATAACTTGAGACAGTGCATGCAAAATGTAGAGGGACATGATCCTGCAGGGATCATAAAATATATCTATATATATATATATATATATATATATATATATATATATATATATATATATATATATATATATATATATATATATATATATATATATATATATATATATATATATATATATATATATGATGATATTTGTTTTAACTGAGTTGATAAATTGTGATTGAAGGTTTTTAGTAGCAGGCAAAGGGAAAAGTAGAGCAAAGAAAGCACTCTGAGGTGTTCTCAAGGGAGAGTGAGAGATTGCAGAATCCTAGGAAGAGTAAAGATGGTGCTCAAGAGGAGGTTCCAGATGGAGGACCATGCTTACCAAAAGACTAAGCGTGGAGAGCTTAGTGAGGTAAGATTGCAGTGAGGAGGACTTGCTGTTGTGGAGGCTTATTGCAGTGGAGAGAGGAGCTCAAGAAGAGAGGATGAAGACAAAGATGATGGAAGATCATTGCAGAGGTTCTGAAGAAAGTCACTATAGAAGAAAGAATGCCAAGACAAAGGGCATGAAGAGGATGAGTCAAGAGGAGCTTGACAAGCAACTTGCTGACATGAAAGCAAGATTGGAGATATTGACAGAGCTGCTACAAGAACTAGAAGACCAGAAAAGAGGATGGACCTTTCCATTAAAAGGAAAGAAGGTGATCTGGCACTCATTATAGATGAGGTGTAAGCAAAAGGAGATTTTTTTATGGACAAGGAAACTCAAATTCTTTGAGTCAAGGATAAGAATGGGAGATGCTGCAGGAAAATTTGTTCAGAGGAAAATGATTGAAGAAGCAAGAGAAGCAGATGAAGTTATCTGCAAGCCAGAGGAAGGAATATCTCTGGATGATGATGAGGAAGAGGTGATTTCGTATGAGGGTCTCAAAAGTTCAGAAGAGAACTTGCATCAGCATACTGAAATGTTGACAGGAAGACTAGAAGGAAATTCAGAGAAACAGGTGACAGAAGATAAAACTGATGAAACCGTGGAAACACAACCTTATGGGAAAGACGAAAATAAAATAATTAACGTTCCACATAGGCTTCCAACATTGCATACACCATTGTCAGAAATCTTGGCTACGAAGTTACCGCTCGAAGGAAGTTCAGGTATGCAAGAGGGCCAGATAAGCATCAGGAAGAGTGTTTTATCAGTAGAAAAGAATTTGTTAATTCAAGATGTAACATGTAAAAAATATTCTGTAAAGGATGTGCAAATTTCCAGGAGCAGCCCGGGAGAGATAGAAGAGGTCAAAGATGGTTTAATTGGCGTGGAAGTATCAGTTCCTCAGGCAGGGGAAGACAAATCATTGTTTAATTTTATATTTATTGGTCAACGGAAACCTGGTGGAAATGCCATCAAATGTGGTGATCAACACTGTTCTATTCCCATGGTTTGGGATGCGTATCAAGCCGGCTCCCTTGAAAAGTTGGCAAGCGGGGGCATGAAATAAATTGAAGGAAGGGTTAAGTTGCCGACATCTTGTCTTCACAGTGATAGAGGGTTGCCCATAGTTGGTGGAGACATTACTTGGCAGGAAGCATGTGGTCCTAGCTATTGTTCCTCTCCACTAAATGGCTCCTCAACATTGTTTTCAAGCGATTCAGTGTCACCCACACGGAATGTAGCTGACATTCCTGGAAGAGAAAATTGTGTAGAAGGTGAGAGCTCAAAAATATTAGTGGAAGCAACATATAAAGGTGAAAAAGGACAACCAATGAAGATTTTCTAAGAAGTTCATGAAAAAGAGACCATGATTTCTGAAAACATAGTAAAAAACCATCATGCTATTATGATGATAGGCATGATTGAGTCAACCATGGGAGATGTTGAGTTGATCAACCTAGAAAACGTACCTCAAGAAAGACGACATGAAGCAGAAATTCACCTAGCAAAAGGTGAAGAAAAGGAAAAAGAGCTGACAATGACAAGTAGTCAACAACAAGTTCAAGGAGGAAAAGAAAGCAGCTCTCATCAAGAAGCTAATGTATGGGAGAAGGAGCTAGAGTTACTGGAGAAATGGTGAAAAGCAGCAGTACTTGATGAAGACTGCAAGAGGTCTGCAGTAAAGGAAGCAGAAGCAGAGTAGGAAGTTCACAACTGTGAACCAGGGCAAGGAAGCATTATTAAAATAGATGATGCAGGGGAAAAACTTGAAAACTCTTTGAAGGAGTTAAATAAACACCCTGAAGTGTTGATGAAAGAAAAAAATCCAGAATAGTAAGTTGAAATGCTGTTGAAAGGAGACACACAGTGTGGATGTGTGAAATAGAGGAAGATGCAGTTGGACAGCAGCAACAAGTTAAAGCAGGAAGGGAGAATTAATGAAGAAGACCAGCAGGAAGATCGACTGGAAATAGAGATTTAGAACATAAAGAAATTGATGTTGAAGCAGACCAGAAGGCAAAGGCTGGCAGCATCAGAAAAGGTGATCAGTCAAGCACTGAAAGATTTTCAGCAGGTTAAAATAATTTGTCCAAATGATCCTGATGCCACCAAAAAGCTTGAAGAGACCGAAACAACAGTCAAAAAAGTTAGATTTATTGAGGCCATCTCAGTGAATGATCTTGTGAATCATTCTGTTGTTGATCCCATTGATTTTCATTCAATAAAGGTAGAGCGACAACATAGAATAGAAGGAGAAAATGTAACATTGGAATTTATAAAGAAAGTGATGGATGACTTCAAGAATCAGAAAAATATACACAGAAGGTGTGCATTTCAAATATTATTGCAAGTAAAGGATTTGCTGGAGGCGATGCCATCGCTGGTTGACATCGATATTCCGAATGGAAAGCAATTCATTGTTTGTGATGACATCCATGGTCAGTATTATGACCTTTTTAACATCTTTGAGATTAGTAGGCTTCCTTCAGAGGACAATCTTTATCTTTTTAATGATGATTTTGTTGATCAAGGATCATTTTCAGTTGAAGTCATATTTGTGCTATTTGTATTCAAGTGTATGTGTCCAACTGAACTCTGTCTTCCAAGAGGAAATCAAGAAAGCAAGAGTAAGAACCAGATTTATAGTTTTGAGGGCGAAGTCAAGTCCAAATACAGTGAAAGCATGGTTGAGCTTTTCGCTGAAGTGTTTTGTTGCTTGCTTTTGGCTCATATCCTCAATGACAATATTTTTGTTGTTCATGGTAGTCTTTTTAGCGTTGATGGTATAAGACTGGGTGATATCAAAGAAACTGTTCGATTCCGAGAGCCACCTGAAGAGGATCTGATGTGTGAAATACTTTGGAGTGATCCACAGCCCCATAAAGGGAGTGTACCCAGCAAATGAAATGTGGGTTTGTCTTTTGGAGAAGATGTGACCAAAAGATTTTTCCAAGAAAACAATCTTGCGCAAGTGGTCATGTCTCATGAAATTAAAGAGGAAGATTATGAAATTGAACACGATGACAAAATTATTATGGTTTTTTTAGCTCCAAACTATTGTGACCAGAGAAGGAAGAAGAAGCAGGAAGCAGCTGACATGCAGCCTAAGCGAAGGAGCAGAGCATATGGACAACTCCAGGACAAAGTTTGGGATCCAGGAGGAATTTTTTCTTTTTGTTCCTTTTTGAAAGCACATGATCAGGAGATCATGAATGTTTTCAAGCGTGAGAGTTTGATGCAGGAGCATCTGGACTTGGCCAGCAATGTGATGGAGTGGTCACATGTTGTGGCTAATGCAAGACTTGAGGAAGACTTAGTTGTTAAATTTGTGTTGATTTCAATAAGGGAAAGTAGTTAAAAGTGGTCTAGTTTAGTTAAATGAAGATAAAGATTGAGTTATAAATGTATAACTAATTCTTTCATGTGCGGGAAGAAGTAGTTAGCTATGACTTATGTATAACTTCTTTCTGGGGAAAAAAAGGGTGGAGGCAGCAGGGGAGAGATAGATCGAGTGAGGGGAGGTCTGACAGATAGAGAGGGCTAGGGCAGAGCATTCTCATCCCTGTATGATCAGGCCATTGAGGTAACAATAATATGCTAATAAAGATTCAGCATAATAAACCTGTAATAGTTCTGTGTTTCTGTGACTTGATCTCCCCATGGTCAATTGGACAAGTGTGTAAGTGTCTGTTCAGAAATTTCTGTCTGATTTATGTGATTATTGATAAATGATTAATGAATATGTGAAATTTTGTTGTAATACGAAATGGTAATGTTTGAATGCATGAATTGTAGTTGCTGAATGAGTTTTTCCTGGTAGTTAATGGCATAGGAATTACGAGGTTCCTGTAGAAGGGTTTGAAGACCTTTCTGGCATAGAAATCGTTGTGATTGATATAAAACAAGTTTTGTATGTTGTATTGGATGAACCTATCATAGATTAAATTCAGCGTTAGTGATAAGTTGTTGATGTCGTTGATAGGAATCAAGTTTCGTATGTTGTGTCAGAGGAACTCGTCATAAGTTAAAACTAGAGTCAGTCATAAGTTGTAAATGCCACTGGAATCGCCATGGGAAAGTCTTGGTGTGGTGTTGGTTAATTGCCAGTTCACATAAGTCACCATCTGGGCGTAAATGAAACTATACTTCTATTGATTAGGGGTCTGCATAGAAGATCTGGAGACCCTGCCTCAAAGGGGGAAAAACGAAAATGGCCTTGAGGTATCTGATCTCATCAAAAACAAATAAATGATGCACGTATTATACTATAAATGCGTAGAAAGTGATCCGACCTTTTGAGTTGACAGAGTATTTATGCCAGATTTACCTAGCTTGTGTGCAATTTGGGAAAATTTGTTGTAAGTTGACCCAAATTTGAGCCAAAACGGCCACGGACAAACTCAGAGCGAGATTTCTTAGGAGGTGCTGAATAACTAAGTGAGCCCATCGAGAATTGGTCGGACAATGATGAAACAAAATTGACCAATACACTTAGGGTGTCTTGTAGAGGAGAAAAAAGTTGTGGAACCTGCTGCGTGAATGTGTAAGGATGGTAGTGTTGTTTAGTAGTTCTGGTGTGAATAGAATTACAGAATGGTAGAGGGCGTTTGATTGAGTGTTGAGTTGCCATAGGGTGGCATCACTAATCAAAATCAACACTAGGAGAATTTGA
Organism: Pinus tabuliformis; assembly: GCA_031772625.1. Classification (NCBI taxonomy): domain Eukaryota; kingdom Viridiplantae; phylum Streptophyta; class Pinopsida; order Pinales; family Pinaceae; genus Pinus; species Pinus tabuliformis. The sequence goes on along the minus strand of CM062814.1, from coordinate 41,189,422 downwards.
TAAGGTAGATGCAATATTGTTGTAATATCCAACATGATTCCAAGGTAAAGGGTCATGGAGCTTATTTAATAGCCACAAATTTTATTCCTATTCATAATGAATGCTATTTCAATCTAATAAAATAAGAATAATGATTGAATTTGACAACCAAAAATGCCATGTTTGGGAAATATTGCACTTGCTATCTCTTACATAAATCTAAGTTTGAAACCAATATCATATATTCATCCATTTATTTTGAATTAGAGATTTTGGTAGTGGTGTACCTTCCCAATGAGAGTTCATTGGATTTTATGATGATTTAATCAACCCTTTATTAAGACAAAGTTGTGAGCAATACATGTTTAAGGTTGTATACATGAGTAAGGAGGGAAATATTATATTCAATGTAGACACCAACATGCTATGTTATAATAATAATAATAGCATTATTATAGTTAAAATCAACACTATGAAACTTTGATCATGTAGGTTTGATTGTCTTGTACAACTAGTAGTGTCATGTTTATTCGTTACATGTTAATTTTGGTTCTTAAATTTATTGGTGCTATAATTATAAATCATGATAAGTTTATGATAGGTCTAAAAATAAGTTTAGCTATTGTTGAATCCATTAGGAAAAATGAAATGGATTTATCTTTGTTTCATAAATAACCATACTATCATATTTTAGCACTTTGATTGGGTATACAGGTTGTTCAAAGTATATATATTCCATTTATATTTGAATGGAATATTTCATACCAAAAAAGCATATGATCCCAATGTCCATTTTAGCCAATCCATTATTAATGGTCACTATGAGGAAAAGTGATGGAATCTACATCCAAAGATGAACCTAAAAAACTGCAAGAATGATGCAAAGAAAAAGAATCTTCTAGCCATAGATTTGAGAAATCAAGTCAAAACCAGCTTTGATGTGGATGAGAAAATTTTCTACACACTAGTGTAGAAGGATATGGATTTGAGTAGCCTTCATCACTAAAATAAATGATATGACCAAATACTTTTGCATCAAGATTCATGCCAAGAATACTAAGGGAGATGCTCTATTTAACTCTGATTCATAGGATAATCTCATAGTAGTAGATCTACTTAGCAAGCTTGGATTGGATGTTTGTGATTATCATAGTCCATAATCATTGAGATGGGTAAGAAAGGATGCATAAATGAAGGTAACAAAATAATGTAAGATTGAATTTTCTATAAATGTTGATTTCACTGATGAAGTGGAATTGGATGTGGTATCAATTGATGTATGTGGAGTAGTATTTGGAAGCCTTGAATTATATATGAAGTATGCAATCTTCATGCAAAGAGCCAATTAGTACCGCCTAATCAAGGATGGGAAATCCTACATCATCAACACACATAAACTAAAGTTAAATGTCTTACTACTAAGTGCCAACCAAGCCAAGAGGTTGATTAGTTCCATTAAGAAATATGTTTTAATTTTCTTAATAGAAAAACAATTTGATCATGAATTAATAAGAATAAATCCATCCTTGGAGGGGCATACTAAAGAGCATAAACATTTTGAGGAGTCTCTACAAGAATATAAATGAGTGTTCTAGGAGCCTAAAGGACTACCACCCAAGAGGGAAATGGAGCACAAAATATAGTTGTTTCTGGACCCCCCATTATTGAATATGGGTTGTATAGATAATCCATTCTAGAAGAAAATGAAGTGAAAAAACAATTGCAATAAATGCTAGAGAAAGATGTGATGCAACCCAACACATCATATTAGGGGTCACCTATCATAATTGTACCAAACAAGGATGTGATTTGGTGAATGTGTACCAACAATAGAGAATTAAACAAGATCACACTCAGAAATTAGTATCCTCCACCCAAAATTAATGATTTTTTAGACCAATTTTAGCATGAAAAATACTTCACAAAGTTGGATCTCAAATTAAGATACCACTAGGTACACCTAGGATATCACCTTCAAGACAAGACAAGGTTGGTGTGAATGGTTATTCATTTTGGTTAATGTAGAACACCAAATACATCTATGATTATGATGAATGACGCATTAAACCCATACCTAGATTCATTTATTATTAATCCATTTAGAATATATATTAGTTTACAATCCTACTTGTGGGTAACACGTGTCACATCTCACACAAATGTCAGAGACTAAAAAAATACTAGCTGCTAGATAACCTCAATAAATGCGATTTTTCTCAACAGGATCTGGTGTGTTTGGGACACGTGATCAATGAAGGAGAGCTCAAGATAGATCTCACAAAAAAAAGGAGGTCATCATAAAAAGGTCAATTCCTAAAAGTGTTATTGAAGTTAGGAACTTTTTTGGGGCAACATAATACTTGCAAAAGTACATAGCTTCATTTTCACTAGTAGTTGCACCACTCCATGCCATAACAATGAGATGTAAGAATTTATAGTGGAGGAAGAATCAATAGAATTCTTTTAATGAGTTGAAAATAAATATTAGTTAAGCATTGGTTCTTGCATTACCAAACTTCCAAAAGCCTTTCGAAATATAGGTAGATGCAAACTGGAATGCCCTTAGAGAAATTTTGATGCAAGGAGGAAGGTTGTATGCTATCATTATAAGATATTTCATGGGACAATTCTCAACTACCTACCTATGACAAGTAAATCTATGTCCATATTTCTATACTAGAGAATAGAGAATAGAGAGACCTCTCCTTCTAGCAAGGTTTTCTCCCATAATGGGTTTCCCAGGGTAAATCTTGAGTTTCTTTGTAGATGGTGTGTGAGTATTTTTTTTGTCCTTTATTTTTTGCATTTCCAATTAATTAAATAATCTAACATTGAAAGGAAATATGTTGTGATGGACTGTTCCAATGAAATATCCATAACAATTTACAAATCATTATCTGTCTTTCATTTTTCATTTTTTTGTATGTTATTTTATATGCTACTAATAGACATAGTTATGTCTTTATATGATCCTGATTGTAGGGATGTTAGAATGAATGAAGCTAATTGTTAACAATATTTTTCATTGGTTGTATCTTTATTTCCTCAATGGTAAGTCACGACTAGGAATAAGTATAATATCTTTTATATTATATAAAAAGAAGATGGTTTTTAGTTTAACAAAAAATACATTAATGAAATCTGATAATTATTTTTTTTCTTTTTATGTGTTATTTAAATACACTATAATTTAGGAACCAAGACTTAGAATACCCTTACATACATGTTGCTAATACACTAATAAGAAAAGATGGTCATACAAAGTACATAAGTGATCACCTTTCTATTAGTAATTTATTTTGTGATTTTACAAGTTAAGGAGCTCATTTTTTGAATATAATACATTAATGAGTTTTCAAAATAATGGAGAGGGTTATGTTTGAATGCTTGTTTTTTAGTTGCATAAGGTGACAAGCATGGGTGGTCATCATGAACCTAAAGGAAAAACTAATATGTTTTTCACTTGGGGAATTTTTATTGTATCCAGCAATCAAGAAACAATAATTGGAAATAACTAAAGGCTCAAATGCTTGATCATTGGTTGTGATAAGACACTCCAAGATAACCATAAATCATGTTGTTTATAGCTCATTATTAGTTGACAACCCCTTAGCATCAATTAAGGCACCAATCAAACAAAATGGGACCACCTTGAACAAAATATCATACTATCATGTTATGCAGGAGAACAATTGTGAAGCATATCGATGGGAAAAAAATGATCAATATTAAAAGAGGGGGTGTTTATGATTAATGACACCTTTACTCAACATGTTATCCCCTAATTAAATATGGGTACAAGGACACATCAAGAAATCAATATGTCACATGGATCACAACCTGTAACTCCACACAAAGCCTTATGATAGTAATGAGAAGGGACATAAGTCCCTATTTCACATGTATGGAGCTGTGACTACAAATGATTTTGTAAAGGATGTTTCTTTTCTTTTTGTTCAAGGTGATCTTATGGTTTTGTTGCTCAAGATGTATTTGGGGTAAGCCTAATAAGAACCTATGTTGATTTATTTTGGTTTTTGTTTGGTTTGCTATTGGTTTGTTGTAAGTTCTCAAGGAACCTCCTCCTTGGAGATTAATCCAAGCATAGGGACCTTTTTGCTCTTAGGTCATTGCTTGTTTTTATATCATAGAATTGGTATTTTCCTGGACCTTCCATTTTGAAATTACCTTTAATTTTCCTCTTTGGAAGCATCCTCTACTTTTGAAGTCAAGTTACACAGGCTCATTTAGGGAATACGAAGTGTGATGCAAGAGACATATTATAGCAAGATGGCATATCCAAGAGACATAGGTTAGAGTATGTGCCTGATGGATCGTAGAGAACTCCAAGAAATGCATAAAGAGGATACCAATTGCAACAAAACATTAATTTTCACTATCACTTAAAAATTTCATGAGATAGAGAGACAAGTCACTTTTGAGATAATGGAAAATATGGAGTGTCTAGTAGAATTGAAGAAGAAAATAGTAATATTGGAAGTAGAATGTAATATTTTAAGAAACCTAGCTCTCAATCTATGCAGGGGGAGCAACTAGGGACTTGTAATCAAAGTTTTTTTGTTAAATTTATTGGAAGGAACCAAAGGAAGATGAAATAGTACGCCGTCTTCTAAAAGACTTGGGTTATTTGAAGAAACTCTGCCACTCTCAAAGAAGCATCTAGTAATTATGCCTTCTATTAATTATCATATTTTTAAGGGTTATATGAATTAAATAGGCTTATAGTATTATGGTCATTATACCTTATGCTAATAATCATGTCCTTTAGTGTTATGGATTATTGGTAGTATTGTTTAAAATCAAATTCATGTTGTGATTTGAGAAAGAAATAGGTTTTTTCTTTGGAGTGTTTAGACATTAAATTTGAAAACTTGTGGAACAATAAACAACATAGTTATAAGAGTTTTGAATTTTCTTTTTTCTTTTGAATATAATATCTACTTTTTTAAAGAGAAAAAATTACATAATTAATTTAGTGGAGACTAGACCTTAATCAAACCAACTACTCTACAATTCATTGATAATTAGTTTATTACTTTATACCATCCTTAGTTACAATTTACACCTGATAATTTCTGTCTTCCTCTTTGTGTTGTGTAGACTATAGCTTGTAGCTTCCAAGCCATATCAGCTTCCCATCAACATTAACATTAAATTGGGGCAGAAACAATGGTATGATAATATTACAGTTTACTTGGAAGTTAATTGTCAAATGCAAATGGTAAATTTATATGTGAATGTACTATTTTGTTATGCAACATGATATTAAAAACAAGAGCTACATTGTAGCTAGTACTTATTGCTTAGCTTAAATGTAGCTTAATTAAACTAAAAAAAATAAAAACAAGGATTTCATCACAAAAATAACACAACTACTAAAATATTGTATTGTTGAATGCCATCACCAAAAATTAAGAAATATGATTAACTAATAATGTTTATATTAACATCTATACACTTTAATATATATTTATGTGTTATCTCTCTCTCTCTCTCTCTCTCTCTCTCTCTCTCTCTCTCTCTCTCTCTCTCTCTCTCTCTCTCTATATATATATATATATATATATATATATATATATATATATATATATATATATATATATATATATATATATATATGTTTTGAATAGATATGTGAGTTTTTTTTTGAAAAAGGGGGGAGGCTCTGAAGCAACTAGGGTTTGGAACTAGGGGCGATAGAAGCGAGCTGGTAACTATGGAGGGGTAGGGAGGAGGGAGCTCCACTCCCTCCTACAGTAACATGGTTTCAAACAGAGGCAGAGAGTTAAGTTGGAACAAGCTCCAAAATTCAACGAAGAATGAGACAAAAACAACTGGTACCAAAAATCCGGAAGGTAGCAAACTCCATGAAAAGGAAGGGACCCATAAGGAGGTTCGAAAGGAAACGAAAGCTAGAGACAATGGTCAAACAATAGAGGGTAGAGCTAAAATGGGACCCTGCAAGCCCAAGTCTAATATTAAACCATGGGTGGTCATAAATGATCCTGCTCTGCAAGTGCACATAGATCACATGGCAACCTATGCGGTCATATGCAAGTTTATGGGTATCTGGCCCATGGAGAAAGCACTATATACTTGGATAAGAAACACTTGGAAACCAAAAGGAGAAATAACTATACATCTTGGGTCCAAGGGTTTTTTTACCGTGGTTTTCACGAACCTGGAGGATAAAGACAAAATTTTCAAAGGAGGACCATACTTCTATGTTGCTGCAGGCCTCTACATGCAACCTTGGATGATGAACTTTGTTTCGAAGTGAGAAACGTTCACATCGGTCTCGATATGGATTATATTACATTCCTTACCTTTAGATTACTAGTTGCTGGAATCTTTAAAAGCTATAGGTAATAAATTAGGACATTTTTTAAAGATATCAGAGGCGACTCTACGAGGTAAATACACATCCTTTGCCCACATATGTGTAGAAATGGAATTATCAGGAGCACTCCTAGATGAAGTCATCCTAGAAGTATATGACAAGGAATGGGTACAGACAGTCGACTATGAACACATCCCATTTAGATGCCGCAAATGTCATGAATATGGGCACCTCTTCAAAGAATGCCCACTCAACAAAAGAGAGGACAATTTGAAAAGAAACATCGGAAAAGACCCTGAAGGTTACACCAAAGTGGCAGGCAGGGGGAAAGGAGCGGGGAAAAAGCACCAAAAGAAACCTAGCGAGAATAAACCACCAAGTCACAACAGTTTTGATATTTTAGAAGAAGAGGGGGAAGAAAATGGAAAGAGTAAGGACTTGGAGAACATCCCAACAAAGAGAGAAAAAGAGGACATCATGGACATCATACAGGCAGATAATGAACTAAAGGAGGACCCACTAAGAACTATAGGACTTGGAAGGGACCAGGAGATGATCCCAAGCGAAGGAGGAATGGAGGATCAAGACCTCCAAGAGATTCTTGATAGGGAGAACCTTGAACTAGAAAGTTTCTAGAATAAGGAACCAACAAAGGGATTGACTCTCTGCCACAAGAGGAGTTTGACAGAGTGCAACAATTATTCCTTCGAAGGTCTCAAAAAAAGGCTGCAGGAGTCAAAAGGAACTATGACAATCAGGAGAATAAAGGGGTCAGACAAATGGAAAGTATATTAGGATACTCCATCAAAAACCCAGGCAAGAAAAGAGGAAGAAGGAGGCAGAATGATCTCCTGTCAAAATGTGGGAAACTCCTGATTAATTCAGGTAAGATGAAAGATCTTACCAGTTACTATTTCACAAACATATCATTATGAAGCTCACAACCTGGAACGTTAGGGGGCTAGGCAACAAAAGAAAGCAAAGAAATCTCAGTAATAGAATAAAAGAAGAAAAACCAGACATGGTGTTTATACAGGAAACAAAATTCTCAGTAGAAAAGATCAGAGAACTTCACAACAAATAGCTCAAAAACTATGAGTACCTTGAAGTCAAAGAAAATAATACAGCGGAAGGAATTCTCACCATATGGAATCCACAAAAATTTGAGATCATAGATGCAGAAGCATCCAGAAATCACCTTTCAATGGTAATACAACCTTTGGGGGACAAAGAGTGTTACTTGATCGCAAATGTTTACGGTCCTTAATTGCTAGAATACAAACTAAAGCTCCTTGCCTCTCTGGAGGAGCTAAGAGAGAGACACTCATTTATTCCTTGGATTATGGGAGGGGACTTCAACATGATCAAATCCCTCTCAGAGAAAAAAGGAGGAAGCAAAATGCTGGGACGAGACTCTCTTTCCTTCTAGAACTTCTTAGACAACATGGGACTGGTGAGTATGGAAACAATAAATGGCACCTTCACATGGAATAACAAGAGAGGGGGATCTGCTCAAGTTGCATCGAAATTAGACAGATTCATAATCTCGGAGGATCTCCTTCTCTCTGGTCACACTATGACTACTTGGATCCTTCCTTTTGGAGGCTCGGACCACTGGCCAGTCCAGTTGGAGGCTTCTTTTATTGGAACCCCGAGAAACAGACCTTTCAGGTTCGAAAATGCATGGCTCACTCACCCCAACTTCATCACTAATATTAGAAATTGGTGGGTGGAAGACATGCACACCCAGGGCACAAAAATGTTCCTCCTGCATCAGAGACTCAAGCATATCAAACGAAGGCTCAAGGAATGGAACAGGAAGGAGTTTGGTAACATTTTTGAAGCCAAAAGAGAAGTGGAGAGAAAATTACAAGAAACTAATCAAATTCTCATCACAGAAGGATTCACAGAGGCAAGGAAAATATAGGCGGACTCTCTGCAACAAGAATGGGACAATCGATGTCAGCAGGAGGAAATCTTTTGGAGACAGAAATCTAGAGTACTATGGATAAAACAAGGGGAGAGAAACACCAGATTCTTTCACAAGTCCACCATGAAACATAGGGCTCATAATAGGATCACAAAACTCTTAGATCCACAAGGGGAAGAGTTAAATACACACAAGGAAATGCAATCTATTCTAGTACAAAATTTCAAAGCATGGCAGAGGAAACCATTGCAGACAGATCTCAATTCATTAAGAGCTTCACAAAGAATATTCCAAAATTGGTGACCAGGGAAGATAACTACAATCTCAATAGGCCAGTAACGGAGGAAGAGGTCAATGAAGTAATCAAAGAGATGCACAATGGGAAAGCTCCAGGCCCGAATGGTTTCAATGTAGACTTCTTCAAAACATGTTGGGAAATCGTCAAATATGACATTCTGGATGTGGTGGAGGACTCGAGAAAATCAAGAACTATTCTTAGAGCGATTAATGAATCTTTCATAGCATTAATCCCTAAACAGGAAAAATCCATGACACCAGAAATATTTAGACCCATAGCGTTATGCAATGTGGTGTACAAAATCATTTCCAAAGTTATTGCTAACAAACTCAAACCTCTACTTCCATCACTTGTGTCAGAGGAGCAGACTAGATATGTGGAAGGCAGACAAATTCTCAACAATATCATCCAAGCTCACGAAGTGGTTCATTCCCTCAAGACCAATAAGCAAGCAGGTATGATAATACAACTGGACATAGCGAAAGCATATGATAAGCTAAGCTGGCCCTACATAAAGGAAATTCTTAAAGCTTATGGCTTTGACTACAACAGGATAAAGTGGGTCATGGCCCTGGTCACCACAACAAGTTGCTCTATTCTTCTCAATGGCTCTCCTTCAAGAACCTTCAGGCCTTCAAGGGGCCTTAGGCAAGGTGATCCTCTCTCCCCATTCCTCTTCATTCTCATGATGGAAGGATTGGGCAAAATGATCAATACAGCCAAGGAGGAAGGAAGAATCAAGGGGATAAAACTCACTCAAATTGGGGACATATTGACTCATCAACAATTTGTGGATGATACTATGTTGTAGGGTGCACCCACTATCAAGGAAGCCAAAGCCTTCAAACAAATCCTGCAGGATTTTGCAAAGGCTGCTGGCACGGAGGTAAGCCTCACAAAATCAAAAATTTTCTTTTTCAATACGAATATTTCCATCCAAAGACATCTCGCCAGAATTATGGGATTTCAAAGAGAGAATCTTCCCTCTAAATATCTAGGAATGCCTCTCACTGACAAACCCCTGAATAAGGAAGTTTGGGAGTCAGTTACAAATAAAATGAAGGACAAAGTCAATAACTGGACTAGAAGATCTTTGAATTTAGTAGGAAGACTAACTCTTACAAAGGTTGTTCTACAAACCATTCCAGTTTTCATGTTCTCATCCCTTCTTGTCCCAAAAGGAGTTTTACAACAGATTAGGAATACTCAAAGAAACTTTCTTTGGGGTCAAGAGGAAGAGAAAAAGAAATTGGCCCTGGTAGCGTGGGACAAGCTCTGCAAACCCAAAACCCATGGTGGTTTAGGTCTCCACGACCCGGACACCCTAAGCAAAGTCTTGGGGGCAAAACTTTGGTGGAGATGGCTAAAGGAAACTAACAATCCATGGACCAAGCTATGGAAACAAAAGTATGCAATGGATTGGCAGGAAAAGGACCACATTCGGATGACAAGGCACATCAGGGGATCTCATATTTGGAACAAGGCTTGGGAGAACAGAGCCTTAGTTCAAAATCATAGTTTCTGGGAGATAAGAAATGGGAATCTTGCCTGGTTCTGGGAGGACAACTGGCAGTAGGAACAAAATCTCTGCAGAGAAGGTCTAGACATCATCAAAAGTGACACCCTTAACAAAGGACTAAAAAGGGTAAGTGACTTTTGGGATCAGCCAAGAGAGGAAGGGAAGTGAAGAATCTGGAAGGTACCGGAATACAGTCAAACACCCCTTTGAATGCCCAAGTTGAAGTTCTTGAAGAGATTCTAGAAAAGAGGAAAATTTTATCATCAACCTCGAATGATCTTCTAAGGAGGGGTAGAAACAATGAGGGCAACTTCAACCTCAAAGAAGCCAAAAGAATAGTCACCAGATTTGACCATCCAAATCCTAAAAAGACTTGGAAAAACCTTTGGAGCAACCCACAATGGATGAAGATCAAACTGTTCATGTGGCTAGTTTAGCATAAAAAGATTCTGACCAGGGAAAACCTTAGAAAAAGAGGTTTTGCAGGCCATTTATGTGGGCTGCAGGAGGAGACCATGGATCACCTACTGAACCTTTGCGCGTTCACCTCCTCCATATGGAATTGGGCAGACTCTATCTTCAACCAAACTGTCAGGAGTGAAGATCACATTACTATAACTCTAAAGAATTGGAGGAAAGACTTCTCGGATAATGAGATAGTCAATGCAGCCTGGACACTGATTCTAGGTTTTTTGATCTAGGATGTGTGGAAAGAACACAACAACATGATCTTCAAAGATAAATCTGGTTCAACTCAAGGCATTATGGCTCAGATCCTAAAATAACTCAAAGAAACAATTAATGTCTTTCTGAAGCAACCTCCAGAGAAACCCCCTGGTCAAAGGGACACTCACATCCTAGAACAGTTGGGACTTTCGTCTAATAGCCCTTTAGGTACCAAAAAGATAGCTAGGCATAGATCAGATGGCAAGGCTTTCTGGCAACCCCCTCCTCATGGGTTCCTGAAACTCAACATAGATGGAGCCTTAAAAGGGAACCCAGGGGATGCTGGGTACAGAGTCATTAGGGATGCCGAGGGCAATATCAAAGTCATTTTTCATAGTCATTTGGGGAGGGCCACCAACAATATGGCAGAACTCATGGCCATTGAGCAAGGCTTAGAAATCTTGATGAACTATGATTTACATAATACAATCATAGAGGCAGATTCAGAATTAACGATTAATTCGGTCAAAAGGATAAGCACTGGCACAACACCAGACAAAGTTTCAAATCACTGGAGACTTTCACAAGTATTTCATCGAGTTCAATCTCACCTCAGAACACTTAGAACTCTGAGCTTTGTTCACGTACGCAGAGATGCCAACAGAGTGGTGGACAGGCTAGCTAATGAAGGGGTGATTTGCACAAAAGAAAACAAGTGCTGCTTGTGGGAGTTTGTTCAGGCGGGACAACTGCGCGAGGATTGCAGCACTCTGGCGCGCAAAGACAGGGAGCTTTATCATCACTCCAAGGGGAAACAACCAGCAGAAAACTAAGATGGCGGATGTCAAGGGTTTAATTATCAGGCAACCCAAGTTCTGGATCTAGCAGAGGAATGGAAGGCAGAGGAGGAAGAGCGCTAAACCAGAAAGTGGATCTAATGCTTCACTACAGAAAAGGGGGTTTTGCAGCAGTTACCAGAGTTATCGGGCATCTGATTGTACCAGAAGTGGTTTCACTGAAAAGTCTTCGATGCCACAAAACACGTGGCTCTAGGAAGAAAGATAATACCGCCTTCATCAGGTAGGTATCCCTCGCTCTTCTCTTCAGCCTGATAGCCTTTCCAGTTGTCGGATTAGGTAGCAGCACTGATCTAGGGCTGAGGTCTGTCGGGATTTTGGTTAGGGGGACCGAGATGGTTTTGCTACAGTTTCCCTGGTTATCAGGCGTCCGCTTTACCATAAGCAGGTTTTCGAAAAAGCCTCCGATGCCACTAACCATGTAACACATGGCTCCAGGTAGTTTGTGAATACCGCCCTCATCGGGCGGGTATTCCTAGTGCATTTTGGCTACCCGATATCCCTCTCAGCCGTTGGATATTGCGGATGCAGATCGACGACTCAAATTTGTCGTGCATGTTTTTCACCTTTAGGTCGACTTGTGGGTCTCTTTATTACTTTTGGGTCCGCTCTTTGGCTTTGTTGGTTGTATGGTTTTGTGGGCCCTTAGTCGCGTTCTTGAGCATGAAGCTCAGTTCCCAAACATTGGGTGTTTGTCAATTCTTTGACAGCCTATATATTATGTATCCTCTAGTTGCTTCATTTGAATAGAAGGTTCGATTCTTGCTAGAGCAAAAAAAAATATATATGTTTTGAATATAGTTCATGAAAATGGAAATATATATAAAAAAAACCTCATAGAAATAGAAATTACTAAAGAGCCCATAATAAAGCCTCAACCAATCATCTTACAAATAAATGAATTTAAATAATAATTAAAAATAACAAAAAATGAATTTCCAATGTTAAACTATGAATAAGCTACGTAAATGTTTGGTCAAAGACAAACTAATATATAGTCAAAGCAAAATTGAATACTTAATACTATGTTGCAGGTATAATAATTAATTTAATTATTATTTACTTTTTATCTTTTAGAAATTTGTGAATAAGATTATGATATTGGTTGTTTTTATTTTTAAAAAATTTAATTATATGATAATGATATTAAGTTATTTAAATTGAATTATGAAATACCTACCTTATAAAGATTACAACACTCGAACTTATAATTTTAACCAATCTCTACCAATATTCCCTAAAAATATGACAAGAAAACTCCAAAAGGTTAGAAAAGCGTACTCAATGTTGAGATAATTCTGCGCACTTATTCTCCATTCGAACCTTTCCATGTGTCACCTGATCGACTCGTCGACCTGAACACATATCCCTTTGAGTTCATGGGTACATAATTAATGCTATTGACTTCAACAGACGTCTAGGCGGTGCTGTTTTTAAATGCGAAGAGGGATCAGATAAACAGGCGATCAACATCAGTGGCGCTCTGTTCTGTGCATTAATTTATATGCAAAGCACGTGCATATAAATTAAGTGTAACGAGGCGTCAGGAGCGAGCGAGATAAGATATGCATTGAGGTGACGGACCGGTGACGTTAAGAAAGTGATGAGATTTAAAAATGAGGGAGCGGAGCTTTTCGAGATCTAAATCTTTCTTGTGCTCACAAATTTGTTATTATACAAATCGATTTTTTAATTAATGTTTGACGCAGAGCTGCTGAATTCGACGAGTGCATGGGAACATCTGTAATATAAAATTTCACATTGGGAGAAGAGTGCGGTGCAGATGGCTTTTGTAATGAGAGATTCTTCACTGTTCAGAGATTACGTGGGGTGCGTGTTCGCCTGTTGATTTCAGAGCGCTTTCTCGAGATTTGGATTTAAAAAAATAGTGAGATAGAGACTACTCTATTGCAAGTGGGAAAAAAAAAGAGTGGATGTAAAGGTTGTTGGTTAAATTTATAAATAGTTATTTTGGAACTTGATTGCAGGGTTCGTAGTATGGGCCCAATTTTTTATCTTTATAGTTGGAATCCCACAGCAGACACACAGAAAGGTGGACAGGTATGGCGAATCTGCGTAAAGGGATTCGCGTCTAAGCAAAAAGAGTTACATGTGCGATCCCTCGGGTATTTAATGAGGGTTGCATAACATGTGGCTCCCCATGACCTCCACACTGCCCCTGCTGACAACACGCCGGGGATCCGCATTCTCCACTCCTTGGTATTTCTTGTGCCTGCCTCTCTCTTTCATTCTATCCATATAACTCAACCCATCACTCTTGGCATTAAGAAGCAGAGCAGAGCAGAGCAGATCAGATCAACAGCAAACATGTCGACAGAGGGATCCAGCCGCAACAGAAGATCAGGGCGCAAGCAGGCTTCAAGAGTAAGCGACCAGCAAATCAATGATCTGCTTTCCAAATTGAAGTCATTGCTGCCAGAGATTTGTGAGAACAATGACAAGGTAATATACATGTGTCATATGAACTCCCCCTTCAAAATTGTTGTTGTTACTAATTCTCCCTGTGCTTTCTGAACAGAGAGCAGCTAGGGATTTTACAGTCAGGTGGAGGAGATACTAGGATTTCCAGCTTCTTTCTGTTTTCATTTTTAAAATAAGAATCATATATTGTCAAGCTAATTTCACAAATTAAAAATTAATGTAGATCTATTTCAGCATGGAATTTATCGTCACCCACCACTTCAAAGATTGAGTTTGGCAAGTAATGAGCACCTTAAAAGATTGACCTTAAAAGATTGAGTAAATTAACGTATATCTAATTTAGCATGGAATTTATCATCACCCACCACTTCAAAGATTGAGTTTGGCAAGTAATGAGCACCTTAAAAGATTGAGTTAATTATTGAGTAAATTAACGTAGATCTATTTTAGCATGGAATTTATCATCACCCACCACTTCAAAGATTGAGTTTGGCAAGTAATGAGCACCTTAAAAGATTGGGTTGGGCAAAGTCATTAGTACCCGCTAGATCAAGTTAAAATTAGTAGTTATGCATTTGAGTTTGGCAAGTAATGAGTACCTTAAAAGATTGAGTTGGGCAAAGTCATTAGTACCCGGTAGATCAAGTTAAAATTAGTTATGCAATGTGGATTCTGGGAATATTCTGGAGGTTAATTATTTGATCTCATTCATATTTGTGTTTCATATTTGTGTTTGTGAGATTTTTGAATATTTCAGGGATCTCCAATTTAGATAAAGATGTTTAGATAAAGATGTTTCATAATCTAAAGATGTTTAGATAAAGATGTTTCATAATCTAGATAAAAATGTTCTATGTCTTTATACAATCAAGATAAAGTTTATACAATTAAGATAAAGATACCCTATATATATTTCTTAGTTTTTTAAATGGATTATTTATTTCTAATAACAATATTAAAAGTCATCCTATAAGAACCAGAAATATAGAGTTTTAATGAGTCATTTCTCCCTACCATTTAAACATTCATTCTTCCTAACTACTCAAAATAAACCCCACTTCTCCCAACCATCCCAACATTCATTCTTCTTAACCACCTAAAATAAACCCCATATATTTTATATATTCTATATATTTCTATTTTTTTTTCAATTTATTGATATATACTATGGATGTGGATGTCATTAAACTGAATTTGTAAATATATATATAGATGTCAATGTCTTTTTCAATTTATAAATATATATACTAATATATGGATATGGATGTGGAAGTCTTTTTAATGGATGTGGATGTCTTTTTAAAGAGTTGTAAAATATTAATGATATGTTTTGGTAATATGTATGGTCATTAATGCTCTACTACCCAGTACATACTGTTTATCCTGGCGAACTGACCTGACCTGATATATATAGTGGGCCGTGGCCTATAATGATATATAGCACTCTCTAACAGACTGCTATGGAGTGCGTGATTATGGCATCAAAACCTTTTTAAACCCTTTTTCCCAGAATACCTTCGTCCTCATAGCTTTTTGAGACCCTTTTACCAGATCTATAAACTTGGAAAGCTTTTCTTCCAGGTGAATAAACTTGATTTTTTTTTTTAAGCAATTAGTTAGGTTAAAATGGATCATGTATTCATATTAGATAATTGTTGTTGATGAATGCTTGAAAAACATGTTTTATCATACCACTAGCAAGATTTTCTCTTTTCAAATGAATGTTTTGAATTTCTGTAATGAATGAAGGTCAATATGTGTGTCTGGATGAGAAAAAATCACAATGAGTGAGTGTTTTTTTGTTTAAGTCAGCCAGACAACTATAGCGTTGGCATGCTAATAATGAAAAACGTTCATTTATATGTTCAAACAACGAACGAACATCATACATGGTTATAGTTGGTCACTAGCGAAAACCTAGATTATGGTTGTATTGTAGATTAACGTTCTAAATTGGAGTTTCAGAGCAGAGATTTTTAGGGTTTTGGGTTTCATTTCAGAGATTCAGATATTTTTAGGGTTTGGGTTTCCGTTAAATATATAGAGTTTGTTTTTGTTATAGCGTAGTATTTTAGGATTGCAGTCTCCAAATAGGGTGTTTTAGTTTTTTAGGTTGAAATTTAGTAAAAACATAATTAATGTGGTTTTTAAACATAGTGATGTGTGGTTTGACGGTAAGTTTACTTGGGCGAAGTCTGGTAGACTGTGGTTCAAATCTCCTGCTGTAATGGTGGTTCAAATCTTCTGCTTTGGTGATAGCTAAAGGGACAGATTCCCCTCACCATGTTGACATATTTTTACTGCTTTTACATGTTTTTAATTGAATATCATTTTATTCTTATTCAAATGACTAGATTTTAAACGTAGTGAGCTAATCATGACTGCAGAGTGCTTAAGATTTGCCTTATATTTTCTTTAAAAAATAGGCATAGCTGTTATTACTATGGTTAATGTGTTTTTTCAATGTGTTTTTTCAGGTATTTATTAGAAAGTTGTTAGGGTTTGTTCATTCAAATTCTATACAAATGGCAGGAGCCAACTATGACAAGATTACTGGTAGTTGTGGAGGAGATTTTAACATTTGTTTTGGGTGGATTCACAGGTTCCGGCATCGAAGGTACTTTTGGAGACATGTAATTACATAAGGAGCTTGCACAGAGAAGTAGATGATTTAAGCGAGAAGTTGGCAGAACTTTTAGCAAATACTGAAGATGGCAGCGCACAAGCAGCACTTATAATGAGTCTCCTCAGATGATTTCATCTATCTACCAATCTGTCTGAGCTTTTAATTCAACATAGAATGATCGCGGAATATTTCCCTTCTGTTTACCACATATTAGCAGCAGCTATGGATCAATGAAATATGTATTGGACTGTCTTGTGTACTTTGGTTGCTTCAACTTCTTTAGTTTTAGACTGAGTTTAAGTGCAAGAATGAGAATGAATGGCAGGTAAGGTACTGCAGCAATAGACACAAAACTCAGATCTTCGATTAGAAGGAAGCATTTCCAAAACATTTTGCTCTCCATTAATACTATTTTGTGTTTGATATACTATGGTTTCCTTCTTTCGTTAGGCCTCAATGCAAGTGCGTGAAACCTGATCAGATCAGGTCAGCTACAGAGAGTAGTGGAAACGTTTATATCTAAATATGGTTTTCAAATATCTTGAGTTGTTCATCGTATCATAAGAAGAAAAGTACACAACTTCATGTGAGCACCAAAAGTGCTGTCCGCATCATGAAAAATAATGCGATCCTTAAACATAGAATTTATGAATGGATAAATAAAGCTACCATAAAAATCGTATGCAACAAAATAATGCGGTAAGGACAGCATCATAAAAATCGTACAACAAAATAATGAGGTAAGGACAGTATATAGCGAAGAGCACATTTACTCTGGTAGAATTTGGTTTTGATAGCTACTTTACATTTAAGTTAAATTTACATGAATATTTGATTTTTTCTTCGACTAGGATGTTAAATTTACATGAATATTTGATTTTTTCTTCGAGTAGGATGTTAAATTTACATGAATATTTGATGTTTTCTTCGACTAGGATGATTTCGAATGGTTCACATAGCATGGGACATTCTGAATTTGAACTGCTTCCCATTTAAATTGTAAGTATCTTTGGCATGCTCACCATGAAGTCCCTATTTAGAAATTCGAATTATAAATATATTTTACAAACGCATTAAATTAAAAAAAAAAAATCACTTCATCCAACTTGTTTTACATTTTAGGAATTTAAGAATGGAGCAACTAGATTATGATGAGCAACTACATTATGATGAGTGGAATTTAAGTAATAATTTGATGAGTAGAATCCATGCAATAATTAGGAACGTGGAGAGAAACCTATAATAAGATAAATTTGAAAAATTAATTAATTATATTTATATATATATATATTTATATATATTTATATATATATATATATAGATATAGATAAATAAAGTGGATAGATTTAATTTTTATAAAGAGAATAAATGATCAATTTTTCAGGGAATTTCTAGATTAAGATGAGTAGAATTTATGTAATAATTTAATGTGCGGAATTTGTCCACTAGTTTGGAAGGTGGAGATCTTCTAAAATTTAAGAATGGAGCAACTAGATTATGATGAGTGGAATTTATGTAATAATTTGATGAGTAGAATCGATACAATAATTAGGAAGGTGGAGAGAAACTTATAATAAGATAAATTTGATATATATATAAAAAGTGGATAGACTTAATTTTTATAAAGGGAATAAATGATCAATTTTTAAGGGATTTTCTAGATTAAGATGAGTAGAATTTATGCAATAATTTGGAAGGTGGAGATGAAATTATAATAAAATAATTCTTTTATTTTAAAGTGGATGGATGTAATTTTTATAAAGGATGTAAATGTATGTATTTTTTATGAAGTTTATTAAATATTATTTATTTATAGAGTTTAGTAATAAATTTGTTGAAATTATTATATATATTTAGTATATTTAATAATAATAAAAAATTATTATTTATTGTTAAAGAATAGTTGAATTCAAAGTTATAGAACTTTTTTTCCTATTTTTCTTGAGGAAAACATTTTTAGATAAATATATTTTAGAGGCTTTTAGAAGATTAATGAAAAAATTATATGACTATAAACATTTTGTGGATATTAATACTTTTTCATATTGTTGGAGTTATCTATGTTTACAAAATGAGGAATTGGGTAATTATATCATTTTTGCTTTTATATTAATAATGAAATATTATTTATAATTTGTCTATTTTGAAATAACTACATATTATTCTCAATAATTATAAATTTAGTAAATACTGGAATTGATTTATTTATATGATTTGTCTTGTTATATATTTCTAATTTGTTATAGTAAGAAAAGAGTTAGGGTTGCTTAAGTGTTTTCCTTTTTATTATATTCTTTCCATCAATATGATTAACTCTCATGTAAACATTAGAAATTAGTCTCTAATTATTTCATCTACTTTATAATTCCTACCAATATAACCTCTAGGTGGATAGGTACCACTTTACCACAAGCACAAGTGAATTGGGGAATTTGAACCTAGAACCTCCTTGCACATTGTTAGAGTCAGTATTTGCATACTGCGATCAGTAATAAAAACTCCTCTTTTATATCTTATTAGTGTCCCATGTTGAAATTTTTATTATTCCACCTAGGTCATCATGTAAAAATTTACTCACTGATGGTAGCCCTAGTAAAAAAAAATCACTCACCTACACTCCATCTACCTCCCTTGACCTTTTCCCATGCACTCCTGGTTATGTTACCCTCCATTCCCCAACTTCCATATCACCTCCCGCATCCACATCATTCATTTGTCTCATGATCAATTGAAACTATGCTTTTTCCTATATGCCATATTGATTTCAAACATGGTTTCCAAACCAATGAGGACGAATTTTCAGAAACTGAAAGAGTTTTTTTCTGCCAACATCCTCATGTACAAAAAACTCTCTCAGTTTTCTAACAACTATTATGGTTTGGGATATACAAATGAAGCTTTGCAGACATATTTTCCCAAATTTTCTTGTTTAGCCATACTTTTGTAGAACATATTGTGGCCAATAAGAGATGAATCTTGAGAACCTGGAGGAGGTTTGTGTTCCTAAGATGACAAAGTACAATAATCTACTTCAAATTTTACACAGCTATTATAAAATGAGAGATACATGTACATATTTATAGCCTATTTTTTGGACTATGTAAAGTCCTATTTCAGTCACCTTTTTGAAGAGAATATTAGGAACAACTAGAGCTGAATTTTGGGAAACTGAGCGAGGTTTATCTCAACAATATATTTATCTACAATAACCTCTCTCACATTTTACAAATCTATCTCGAATTGAGATATAAAAAGGGGTGATTGGACCCTATTTTGCAAGATTTCAGGAGGAAAATGTTCAAAGACAGTTAGCCACCTCACCAACTAAGAGTTGCAATCATATTCGAATTTCTCTTCCTTGTCAACAAAAATACATAATGATATTGCCAAGTAGATACATTAGTTTTTGATGTCCTACATTTCGTTTCTATATGTGCAAAACAGTTTGGGATATTTGTAAAAAGATCTTGAGATTTTTATCAAGATATTTTAGTTTAGAATTTGTATAAATACTTCATCATTTGAAGTAAGAAAAGGTTGGACTCTCTTGGATGTTGTAATAGCTTTCAAACTTTGGCATGGAATATATTGGATGAAGTTGCAACTATTTTGGTGGGATTCCTGTGGCATGGTATTTTGATCTTGTTTCTTCTTCAGTTTCATATGTGTGAATGTTTTGTTCCTTTCATGATCCATTTCACTCTAATTATGTTTGATTTTCAAGGTGTGATAAGCAGAATTCATCTTTGTATGCTCTATTTTGGGAAAATCATCATAGATTGTTTCATTTCTTCAGTTAAAAAAAAAAATCATGACCCTCAAGCTCTTTTTAGCATCTTGTTGGACACCTAATCTGCTAAGGGTTGGTGTGGAAACCGAATAGTCTAAGGATGTCCAAGAGACCTTGGAATACGAAACCAAAGGTCATGTGAATGTACTATAAATGTATATAATTTGTTAATAATAGATACACTCTCATGCTTATCTTTAATATTTTGTTGTTGCCATGTACGTGTTTAACATGGTATCAAAGCAGGGGTACTCCTGCCCTGCTCATATTTGAGCCACTTGTTTTACGACCTTTCTATGCAGGTCATTTTTTCCATCAGTTCTGCATTTCATGAATGTTTTCTCAGCCAAATTATAGTTGCAAGCTCTGCCATTGTTCCATTCTTTGCAGGTTATTGAATATGATTAATTCATTCACTGCGTTCTAATGCCTAGTCTCATTCACTGCATTGTAAAACCTATGCTTAACTCTCCATAACCTTCAAAAATTTCGAGACAAAACTGTGAAGCCTTGTATATTCAACCACTTAATTCCACCAAAACCATTTTCAATGCCTGTTGGAGAAGAAAAAATTTTTGCACGAGAAGAAGAAACGTCAAATCTTGGAAGCAAAAGAATGCTGGATACCGCCATGATCTTAATGGAATGCCAATCCTGGCTAAGAATGAATCATTGTAACCATGACCATGATAAATGGTGACAACACTCATCCTGGCGCTAAAAGGAGAAGAATTTTGACATCTTCGCTTTGAGGAAAGAAATGATATTTGACATTGTTGCAGAAGGAATGAAGGGAACGAGCTGAGCAAAGGAATTGGGAGCAATAAAAAAAATGGTAAGGGTTCTGAGTAATTTCACTGTAATTCTCTCACAGCTACACAGGTCAATTATATAAATACCGAAGGGACTGAAAAGGTCAGAAAAACTGTTGTAATCAAGCCAAGAGGGCCAAAACTCTATAATTTCCATTTTATTGAATATCACAGTCGATTAATATTAATGATTAATATTGAGCTTAAGCATCTTTATTAAAACATGAATTAAGCACATGGGTAGTATTCAGCAAGTGGTAAGCGGTATCTCGTGCGCCCTAAAGGCTGGAAATGGTTTTGATAAATTTCATGCGATTAACCTTAGTGGGCGACACGTAGCACGAGAAAACCACTTTTCTCGCACGCTCTTGATCTGATATCGGTTGTGCAAGAATTTATGCGAGCTTGTGCGATAGCTGTTTGGATCACGCGGGATTGATCGATGGTGGTGATCGACCAAGCTAGTTGGCAAGTGGGTGACACAATAGTTGTTGGATCAGTCGGATCAATGGACAGGGTTAATGGAAGATGAGCAACAAAGATCTTATCGCGCAAAATAAAGTTAAGAAATGAAGAGATCAGATTAAGCCACGTGTTAGCATAATAAAGGAGCGCTCTTCGTAGGTGGTAAGCAATATCTCACATGCCTTAAAAGTTGTAAATGGTATTTTGCAAATTCACGCAATTAACCTGAGGGGTTGACATGTAGCACACGATGGAAAGCGAAAACCACTTTTCTTGCGCACTCTCGACTTGTTATGTATCATGCAAGATTTCACGCGAGATTGTACGTGATCACTATTGGGTTGAGGAAGGAGAAATAAACAGTGGATATTGGCTTAGGCTAGTTTGCACGAGTTATTGCGCGATAACCATCGAATTGAGGAATGAGATCGACGGCGAAGATTTAATGCGCTAAGGAGAGCATCAATATATGTGCAAAGGTTTTAAGGTAAGATTTAAGTGTGGTTTATGAAATATCTCTATTATATGGGAAATAAGCAAGATTAATGTTTAAGTTGAGTTTTAACCAAAGTCTAAAATCCATGGTATGGTTAATATGTTCGGCTTAGGCTGCATCATTGTCAAAAGTTGCATTGTATGGTGATTTGTCTCCAACTGAAAGCATTCTATGTTGTGGAAAACATTCGAGTGTCATTTTGGATATGGGCATTATAATTATGACGGATAGTAATGATAAAATGTTTTACAATTATTGAGTTTGAATCCACATATCTTCACACCCACGCATTTGAGTCCCAATAATGTTCTGATCCACCACTCTATAACAGCTTCAAAGACAACCTCTGCCCCATCAATATCACTTGCCTGGAGGAGTATTGTGGCCACAGAGTGTAGACTGGAGTCAAGGTAAAAGTGGCGGATGAGAAATAAATTTGGCACACTGCTAAAATTGATGGAAATCATGGGGAAGCGTTGATCATCCAATCAGAGGAGATTGACACATATCACATCAGAACATGCAAGCAGGTTAACATTTTAAATAGACACGATGTGGTTATTAAAAAAGAGTTTAAGGCTCATATTAAAAAGGTAAGTGGTATATCGCGTGGGTAATAAAATGGTAAATGGTATTTGTATGAAGTGCGCGATGAACTGTGGTGGTGCCACGTAGCACGAGAAAACCAGAAATCTCGCACGCTCTCAACCTAATATCGGTCATGCAAGAATCTACGCAAGATTGCGTGATAGCCGTTCGATTGGACGGGTCACATCGACAGTAGAGATCGTCCGGACTAGTTGGCGAGCGGACGACGTAATATCCGTTGATTTGAAGGAAGAAATCAACGATGCAGATTGAAGCACCTGACAAAAGGGAAACTCAAAGAAAGGATCGACGGTGATTGTTCAGGTAAGTTGGACCCTCACATACACTACGAAGCGGGTGTTGATATACTTTGTCTCAGAAAGGATCTATGTTTTGTTGGAATCAAGAGACTTTGGGAAAGGCTTATCAATTTCTGAAGGCGAAGGGTGGAAAGCAGTAGCTCTGTTGTCTTCAACATTACCTCTAAACTGGAATGTAAAATATCTACTCAACTATGCATTAATTCTCTATTGAAGCATTGAAGTTTGTACACTCATTCGTTGGATAAAATGCTAGATTGTGAACGCATATTGTCAAGTTCATTGAAGGTTGGTGTTATATGTGCATTGGAGCTACAATATCTCTGTCTGAAGGTGCATATATGGTCTATACTTTGTGATAGTAAATCAACGAACCCTGTATTTGAGCTTCGGGAAGAAATTGAATATCCTCTCCATGTTCAAAACATAATTTCTAACCCTCTTAGAAATCTGTTAGCAAGAACATCAATGAGAAGGATAAGATTGTCTAAAATTTCAAATACCTCTGTTATGTCAGTGACAATCACAGATCCTTCATAAGTTTTCGGGTACAACCTCCTGAAGAAAGAGTCCACTTGTTCTTTACGTGTTATTCCAGTCGGTATAGGAGGAATATCTTGAACGAGGACAACAAATTGTTCTGGTTGATTCTATCTTTGGCTAAGAAGGATATTATAAAGTCGACTTCCATCCAGTTGAGCAAAGGTAGAGGAAGGTTATCGATGTAAGAACTATTATGCGACTTTCTAGAATAGAGGATATTGCAGTAACATTGAATTGTGAGTGACTGTTGCTTCTTCCTCATTGGTTAATAGTTGTGATCGGTTTCTTTAAAGTGTAAGTTTGATAATGAAGAAAATGACCAGAATTAATGCAATATTGGAGTTCTTGAAAACTCTGATACAATCTACTTCTAATGACACATTCCAAATCAACAAAGGCTCTCTCTCAGAAATTCAGACTTGTCTACAATATGCACAAGAAAAAATTGACTTTTTGCAGCTTGAATCTCAACTACAGCAGGAAGAATTACAATAGTGGAGTCATCATTCTGAACCTATTTCTGTTCAAAAGATTGAAACAGACTCCCATAAACAACAACAAAAATAATCTTACAGTTGATTCAAATCTGGTACCTAATGAAGCAGCAAAGTCACATGCAGATGCAAAAATTCAATCTGCACTTCCTAAGTTGGTCATCAAACCTTGGGAAGAGCTTGTCCAAAACAAGCACAAAACTGGTCTTAGATATGACAAGGATGTCTCCTTTCATATTCCAGATTACTCAAAGCCCATCTAGTTTCAGAGTGTTGGATTCCTTCATGATAGCTCACCTTCAGTTGTTCCAGATTCTGCTCCTCTTCCATGGCAACAATAACAGATTGTGAAATGCCAACACTGTGACTGAGTTGGCCACATGAAAGATCACTATTTTGATCTTCATCCATGTAAGCATTGTCATAAAACCAGTCATTCTTCAAATAGATGCTTCAGAAACAAACCTCCTGCAAGAACAAAGATTCATCTTCGATGGATCGCTTCTTGGCAATGGGCATCAATAGCCAAGAAGATATTCTAGTCACATGTCAGATCTTGTTCTAGAGTATTGAACAGTCTTGCAGTTGAATTTTCTCCATCATCTCACCTTGTATCTGACAGGGGGAGAAATGATGGTCATCTACAAGCTTCAAAGCCACATCAAGCAAGCCTGAGCCACAACTTGCCATACGAGATTTAGAGTTGTAGCAAGAGACAAATATGCCCCTGATCATGCCTTTAGTTGGCACATCAAGCGATCCTAAGCCACAACCTACCATACTAGATTCAGCGTTGTAGCCAGAGACAAAGATGCCCCTGAGCATGCCTTCAGTTGGTGATGCGCCTTCAAAGAATTGGAGACACTTCCTCTAGCAGAAGACTTCAACTTCTTGGTAGTTTTGGAAAAGTTCCAGGAATTGCATTAAGCATTCCAAATTTGTCGGTAATCCTTAAACCATCACAGGTTGAGACCTCCCTTCTCAGGTTGAGGTTCTCCCTTTTATGCGAGGTGAGACCACCCTTTCATGGTTGAAGGTTTCCCTCTTCAAAACATCAGGAGCACTTCCTCTAGCATAAGACCTAAGCTTCATGCTAGAATTGGAAGAGTTCCGGGAACTGCACTAAGCATTCCAGTGTTGGTGGTCATCCTTAAACCACCTCCCTTATACCAACATTTCAGAGAGCACACTCTGCCTAGTGCTTCCATGCGTTTTTGCACGTTTTGTATTAGAGCTCTCTTCTTGGACTCATACATAACCCTTCGGATTAAGTGGGGGAGTGTTGGACACCTAATCCGCTAAGGGTTGCTGTGGAAGTCGAATAGTTTAAGGAAGTCTAAGAGACCTTGGAATACGAAACCAAAGGTCATGTGAATGTACTATAAATGTATATCATTTGTTAATAATAGATACACTCTCATGCTTATCTTTAATATTCTGTTGCTGCCATGTATGTGTTTAACACATCTCACTAGTCTAAACCATCTCATCACTATACTACTGAGTTTAAAGTACCTTTCCTACCTTGCCCCATCAGATGTCTGCAATTCAGATTCATTTTGCCTTGACCTGGTTCATTCTCTGACCTAATTCACTCATCCTTTTGACTACCCAACCAAAATAAAATCAAACAACCCTCTGCACTTTACATCTAGCCTAAAACCCTAATCTATCTAGCCCTCTTGGTTGTGATCCTTTGGAGAGAGCCCTCTCCAGCTTGGTAGGGCTAGCTACCAAGTCAAAAGGTTGGTTTGTGGTTACCTCAACTGGACTCTTCCTCAGCCTTGGAGATTCGGAGGAGTGATAACACACATAACACTTAATTTTCACAACTATCACCAATGGTCCATAGGACTTTCTAAAAAATTACTTTATAATAATTATCTCTATATTTTATTTTGAACTTTTAAGCATATTTATAGAAATCCTATTTTAGGAAAGGTTCTTTTAATTTAAAGGAGAGCTAACCTAAAGCTAAAAAGAGAATTGGTAAGAAAACAATAACCTCCTTCTTAATTATAACAAAACCTTACTTGATATTAAGAAATGTAGGATTTATATCTCAATAAGAATACTAATAATATAATTTAAATAAGAAAATGTACAATTGCATATAATTATATTGCATACTATTAAACAATGTCAATTTAATATGAAATATTAAAGTTATTAATAATATTACAAAATGTTAATCAATAAAAAATTAAATACAAGTTGTTCTAAACTTGAGATTTATCATGCATATTGAGGGATCAAATTCATCAACATGCAAGTTTTTTTTAGTATTTCCTATCAAAAATCACCTAGAAATAATAATAATAATAAATCAAAAATTAAAATGAATGAATCTTGTAAAATTCTCTAGCACTCTATCTTTCTATAAAATAGCATGGATTTATTATTGTGCTCTCTCTTCCTAATGAAAATTTTATATGTAAGAGAGAAATTGATCAATTTTAAATTTTGATTTATTATTACATTATTGAGATGTATATATCTACTTCATATTATATATAGAAGAAAATACACCTCTTTCATATTAAAATATAGAAAAAACTTCTCAACATTATATTACATATAAAAGAAATAATAAATTAACTAATCTCATGACCTCGTATAAAGAGATACAACAAATTAAATTTTATAAAATTTCCATTCTTATTCTTAATATTTCCGTACACATGCCTATCCTTTACTAAAAAGAAAATCTCACTTCCAATGCAAAATATAATTTCCTCCCTTATGCCTAAATTGTATGCCCTAAATTTTAGCAAGAGTTGAGTCCTTAAATTAAATGACATATGAACCCATATCCTATTTGTTAGAATTAATGGAGAATAGGTTATTCTTGTTATGTAGTTATGCATTCTACTTTTCTTAGTCATTCAGGTTCTATTATTCAGGGATATGATTTGTTGTCCCTAACAAATTGTATCTATTTATCATTAGAGATTAATATGAAGCATGTGTGGCTTTTTGCTTGTAGGAGATCTTGGTGATCCACACCTGTGAGCTCCTCTTGTGCTGGTTTGTCATTTCACGTCTTCCGTGTGCAACTCTTGACATGGTATCAGAGTTGCAGGACTGGTAATCCTCTTGTGTGGAAAAGTGCGATGACCACCCTATTAGACTTCTCCTCATCGCCCTATTCAAAAATCGGCGTGAGTGGTTAATAGACCTTCACAGATACGTTTCATTTTCCGATGAAGATCTTCACGTTCCCGTGGTGTATAAAAGCGCCAAGTGGATTCGTGGTGGCTAAAGCTGCGCGTGACTATGAGGGTTGCGTGGTAGCTAAAGCTGTGTGTTTTTTTTCTCCTTTGAAAGCTGAGGCTGGAGTGGAGATCTGCTACCATTTTTTTCACAGATGTGCCGCGTGGAGGAGCCGGTGGACATGGTGCAGAGGTGAGGTGCGGTGGCCAGCTGGACCTGCGTCGAGAAGGAGGCCTGATCACCAGAGGAGGCCAACGACGTTGCGCGGAGAAAAAGCAGTGAATTTTGGTTGTTGGCTATGTGGAAGCCTGTGTGCTTTTACCTCCAGATTGTTGTTGAAGGTAGCGCTGGTGGTTGTGGCAGCGTCGTAGCACAAATTGAGCCATAAGGAGATCGGAGCATCGAGGTGGACTGCCTGAGACTAAAATCCGTGGATCTGTTTTGGCGTTGCATTTTGCAGCATGCAGAAGGCTGCAAGATCGCCGCA
Source organism: Pinus tabuliformis (assembly GCA_031772625.1). Lineage (NCBI taxonomy): Eukaryota > Viridiplantae > Streptophyta > Pinopsida > Pinales > Pinaceae > Pinus > Pinus tabuliformis. Next base: position 41,161,536 of record CM062814.1, on the reverse strand, counting down.
GAGAGGAGCTCGCACCTGCCTGAGGGAGGCCCTGTCATTTGATGGAGTGGAGGTTGATCGAGGATGCATGGAGGTTAATAGAGGCTGCGTGGAGGCCGACTGTGGCTGTTGTGGTCAACATAGAGCATGGTCAGTGCTTGACTATGCGTTTGACTGCCCAGAAGCTGCGTGGTTGATCAGCGTGGGATACATCGGCATTTTTTCATATCACCTGACGAGGAAGGGCCAGCAGCCACGGGTGTGGAGAATGGTCTATCTAGAGCGTGCGTAGAGTAGCTGAGGGTAACAACTGCAGAGCAAGGTTGTTTGCTACTTCATGCCAGTTGGATGCCGAGGTGAGGTGCGTTAAGATCGCTCAAGGCCATAGAGGATTCGGCTTCTAGTGAGCTGCATGTGAAGCAAAAATCACAGAGAGGAGTGTTGTTGTGCCAGAGTGGAGTGTTGAATGTTGAATGTTGCTCAGATTACAGGAGAGCCATTCATTGCTGCGATTTTTTTTGTAAAGGAGATCTAGGGTTTGTTTACATTATTGAAGTTTTTTATTCAAAATGAATAACCAAATAGCTGAAGCTTATCTCAATGAGAGTAATAAGCTTGATGGTTCCAATTACACTAATTGGAAGTTTAAGCTCCAAACTTTGCTTGAGGGACATAATGCCTATGGCATTGCCACCGATGATGAGGTCAAGCTGACTACTACAACTGGTGGATCAAATACAACGATTCAAGACTGGGAGAAAAGGGAGATGAAGGAAAAAGTTCTCCTCAAGTTATCAATCAAAGATTGCATCATCCCTCACATTCGAGATTGCAAGATAGCGAATGACATATGAACGATTCTCAAAGAGATGTATGAGATCAAGAACACCAGTTGAACTTTGTACCTAAAGAAGAAGATTCTCTCAATCAAGATGGAGGAGAATGAGTTTGTTTCTTCATTCATATCCTGGATAAAGGAGGTTAAAGATAAACTAATTGATATCGGTCAGAGTGTGGCGAATGATGATCTGGTGACAGTTTCCATGAATGGCATGACGGATGATTATCAGATGTTTATAACAGGATTGAATGCAAGAGAAAATCCTCCAAGCTTTAAAGAGCTCACCGGGATCTTGCTACAAGAAGAGGAAAGGAGGTTGTCTCTCAAACCTCAAAATCCAGATCTTGCATTGATGAAAAAGTTCAAGCCAAAGGGGAAAGCATTGGCTAATCACAGGAAAGGCAGCGCATCACGAAAAAGGACACCACAAGGTATGACCTCGCATAAACATGACTCTGCTCCTAAATGCTTTTGTTGTGGTAAGATAGGCCATATTGCTAAATTTTGCCATAAGAAAAAGGTAGATGGGGAGAGGTACAAGCAGAGAAGACATGCAGGTCATTTGGCTGATACAGATTAGAACCAGGATGTGAGATTATTTATGGCTGAGACTGCACTAGCCACTGAGGAGGATGAATCAGATATTTGGTTCATAGATTCTGGAGCCTCCTCACATATGACAGGTAAAAAGCAATGGTTCAGAAATTTTAGAGAATCCAACACTGGAGTAAAAGTATACCTTGGAGATAATAGAGGGTATGAGATCAAGGGACATGGAGATGTCCTTGTCACTCTGCCTGATGGAAAGATCAGGAATATATCTGATGTGTGGTATGTTCCTGGTATTAAGAAGAACCTGATTTTTGTATCAAATATTACAGATCAGGATCTCAAGGTAGAATTCTTTAAATCTCATTGTATTATTAAAGACTTTTTGGACTAGATGAAGCCTATTGCTATAGGTATCGTATAGGAGGACTCTAAAAATTGGATGAAAAGAGTATGCCATAGCAAGCATTGATGTCATCAGATAATTCTGCTGAAAATTTATGGCATCAACGACTTGGGCACATAAATTTCGGTGACCTTCTTCTATTGTAGAAGAAAGGTATGGTAGATGGTCTTCCTATTTTGAAAATGTTTCATATTGATTATGAAGCATGTGCATTCGGTAAACAACATAGAGATGAATTTCCTGCTATTAAAGATAGGAAACAGAGGGATACACTCGAACTTGTACACACTGATTTATGTGGCCCTATGTAGACAAGATCGTTAGGTGGGGCCTACTATTTTCTAATCTTTGTTGATGATTGTACAAGATTCACATGGGTGTATTTTATTAGACAGAAGAGTCATGCCTTTGAGTATTTCAAGCAGTTTAGGAACATGATCGAGAAGCAGACAGGAAAGTTCATCAGGATTATTCGATCAGATCAAGGCGAAGAATTCAAGAAAGAGGATTTCAACAAATACTATAAAGAGCATGGGATACAACAAAAGTTTACAACACCTTACACACCTCAACAGAATGGAGTAGCTGAGAGGAAAAAAAGAACACTAGTGGAGTGTGCTTGCAGTATGTTGAAAGGTAAGAATATAACTAATGGCTTTTGGGCAGAAGGTGTCGATACTACAGTATATTTGAAGAATAGGAGTCCCACTAAAAGTCTTGATTATAAAACTCCTTTTGAAGTGTTGTTTGGCTTCAAGCCTACAGTAAGTCATCTTAAAGTATTTGGTTGTAAAGCTTTTGTGCATGTTCCCAAAGAAAACAGGAAGAAGTTAGATTCAAAGGCCATTAAATGTACCTTCATTGGATATTGTAGTGAGTATAAGGCTTATAAATTGTTTGATCCTTCTACTCACAAGGTGTTTGTTAGTAGAGGCGTAGTATTCCATGAATAGGTTGATGATGGAAATCTTGTTCAAAATAATGAAGAATAGCATGTACCCTTACGTTCATATGAGGATGTTGAAACATGGATCAATCAGCAATAGCAATAGCAACAACAACAACAACAGTAGCAAGATAAAGAGGAGGAAATTGAGTTCAATCCACAAAGAGAAGAACAAAGCAGAATAGTTGACACCCCACCACTCAAGAGATCTAGCAGGCTGAAACAGTTACCAGCTCAATATAGGGATTGTGCGCTCATGACTAGTATGTTAAACATTGCAAAACATTCAAATTTTATGAAGTAAGAGTTATTAATGGAAGGAAACAATGAAGGAGGAATATGAATCTATTATTAAGAACAATACTTGGGATCTAGTAAAGCTTCCTCATGGTAAACAACCCATAGGTTGCAAATGGTTATTTAAGTTGAAATTTAAAGCAGATGGGTCTATTGATAAGCATAAAGAAAGGTTGGTTGCAAAGGGGTATTCCCAGAAAGAAGGTATTGATTTTGAGGAAACATTTGCCCCTATTGCAAAATTAAATACCATTAGATTGATTATTGCTTTAGCCACTAAGCATCATTGGAAAATACATCAATTAGATGTTAAATCTGCTTTCTTAAATGGTGATTTAAAAGAAGAAGTATACTTAGTGCAGCCTGAGGGGTTTGTTAAGAAGGGAGAAGAGCATTTAGTATGTAGATTAAAGAAAGATTTATATGGTTTAAAGCAGGCTCCTAGATCCTGGTATGACAAAATTGATTCATTTTTCCTCATGCATGGTTATAAATGGAGCAAAAATGATCCTAATTTGTATACTGTGTTTAATGATGAGGGGAAGATAGTGTTGATTTCTTTATATGTAGATGATCTGATCATGACAGGGAGTGCAGACAATCTCATTGAAGAAATCAAGCAGCAGTTATCACAGAAATTTGAGATGAAGGACCTTGGAGAAATGCATTACTGTTTGGGTCTAGAAGTTTGGAGAGATTCAAGCCAAATTTTCTTGTCCCAAGGTAAGTATGCTAAGAGTTTGTTGACTAAATTCAAAATGGATGAGTGCAAGGCTGCATTTGTGACTTTACAGCAGAACAACAAACTTTAGGTGAATGATGGTTCGAAATATGTAGATGCAACATTGTACAGATAGTTGGTTGGTAGTCTTATCTATTTGACTACAACGAGACCAGATCTAGCTTATGTAGTGAGTGTTTTGAGTCAGTTCATGACTCAACCTCATGAGAACCATTGGCTTGCAGCGAAAGGAGTACTGAGGTATCTGCAAGGAACTTCAGACTTTGGTATTTTTTATTCTGACTCATTTGATGTTAGCTTGACAAGTTATACAGACTCTGATTAGGCGAGAAATTTAGATGATAGAAGATCAATTACAAGTTATGCCTTTAGCATTGGGTTCGGGGTCATCTCTTGGTGCAGCAAGAAGCAACGTACTGTAGCTTTATCCTCAGCAGAAGCAGAATATCAAGCTATGTGTGTAGCAACATGTGAGGCAGGCGCAAACTTCTCCAAGATGCAGGAGAAGAACAGATAGAAGATATGATTATCAATTGCGATAATCAAAATTCCATCAAATTGGCTTACAATCTTGTGTTTCAAAAAATACTAGGCACATAGACACTCAATTTCATTTTGTCAGGGAAAAGGTGCAGTCCAAAGAGATTTGTGTTGAATATTGTAATTCTTGTGATAATATGGCTGATATATTTACTAAGCCTCTGGGAAGACTGAAGTTTGAATTGTTTAGGGACATATTAGGTGTGTTTAAGAACCCTTTCTCCATTAAGGGGGAGTGTTAGAATTAATGGAGAATAGGTTATTCTTGTTATGTAGTTATGCATTCTACTTTTCTTAGTCATTCAGGTTCTATTATTCAGGGATATGATTTGTTGTCCCTAACAAATTGTATCTATTTATTATTGGAGATTAATGTGAAGCCTGTGTGGCATTTTGCTTGTAGGAGCTCCTGGTGATCCACACCTGTGAGCTCCTCTTGTGTTGGTTTGTCATTTCACATCTTCTGTGTGCAACTCTTGACACTATTGAGGAGATGTGTATGCATGTCCTAGTTAAATTCATTGGGAGAAAGCCGTAAATATGGGATTGAACTGATTCTTATGTTGGGTACTTAAATTGAATGACATATGAACTTATAACGTATTGAGGAGATGTGGATGCATGTCCTAGTCAAAATTGTTCGGAGAAAGCCGGAAATATGGGCTTGGACTGATTCTTATGCTGCTTTTCTGCTCTTCGATTGTTTTATTTGTGAAGTGATGAGCTATTCATGAGTTTTATTGCAGAGGACGTCATGAAATTCTACGAAGAAAATTGAATAGAATTCTACGGAGAAAATTGAATAGAGTCTCAAATGAATTCTTTTATTGATTGAACTCAACTTGGGATTTGAGGAGAAAGAACCTATAATCAGATTGAACTCAACTTCGGATTTGAGGACGAAGAACCCATAACCAAATAGCAAATTATATTCTTTAAATCTCCAATTATAACCAATGTTTGTAGGTTTACACTTGCTACTAGAGTAAATGTAGCAAGTGGGCCTAATGGTTAAGAGCACGTGTTTCCTCCTAAGAGGTCACAGGTTTATAACCATAGGGGGGTAGAGTATGTATGCCTTCATAGACTTAGCAATCAAATTGCTGCGTGGAGGTGGGTCCCTTGTCCCACAAACAAGGGTGTCTTATACACCAATTTGGTGTCTGGTTTGGTCGTGACCTTAGAAATGGATATTATTATTATTGTTATTATTATTACATGGAATAAGAACGGTATAGTTTTAATAAACTCAAAGAAAAATGAAATTCAACACAACACCTTGCAACCCAAACCCGTGAGTTAATGTTCTATTATTATATAACAAATTTTAATACGGATCTTTTAATTAAATCAAATAACAAAGGAAACCATCGAAAGAATAAAAGTACAGTATTACAAATGCGTTAATGTGATATGGTGGTTGGATTGGAATGCAATTATGCAAATAAGTTTAAACTTCTATTATAGGGTCCTCGAGGGTGAGTTGTGGAACTTTCTAAAATTGGTGTTAATATTGTGAATTTATTATTATTTTTAATTTTAGTTAAAATTTCTGTTTTTGTTTAAGTGTGGGTGGCATAAGGCTGCTTAGTTTTGGCTCAATATCCTCGGAAGCAAGGATAGTGTCAAAGATACTATCACCTCCAAATTTAAGGATAAACTATAGGATGATAAGGAGCTAGAGTGTAAACAAAAGCTAAGATATTATAAGGAGATGATCAGCCCCACCCTTGAGAACCAGAATTATCTTTTTGTTTTGACCAACTCGAAGAAAAATATGAACATCGCTAAGATTAGAACTAATTCGTATGAGCTTCGAAGTGAAACTAGGCGGTGGTCTACTCCCAAAACTCCCTTAGACGATAGAATTTGTCAACTTTGCGACACTAAGAAGGTGGAGGATGAAAATAACTTTCTTTTAGAGTGTCCTACCCTTACTCGCATCCACTCTCAGTTTCCTAACATCTGTCACACTTCCAATCTTCTTGACTTGTTAATGTAGCCCAACTATAGTGATCTTGGTGCGCTTCTTTCCCTTCTTTTTGAACATAGAAATAAGATTCTAAATAATTACAATTAGATTTTTCTTCTTCTTAAGGTCCAATAGACTGCATTGGTCTTAGTGGACATTAATCATCATCCTCCTCTTCATCATCATCATAAAATTGGGGTGATTAGGATCAATTTTGTTATCATTCTTATTTTTTGTATGTAATATAATGAATTCATAATCAATGTATATGTAATGGTTTTGAATCTTTATTTATATGGAATATAAAGATAATTGTAGTGTAATTTATCTGTTCTATGTTCGATGCTTGCTTAGGATAGCTTTTGGTCATATTTACTAGAAATTCAGCAAGGATTTGTTGGAATCACAAATTTGAGCACTGAATTTTGCATAATCTGAGTGTCTCAAAGGCTTTTTAGGACATTGAATCCATTTATGTATTCAGAAACACATTTTAAACCCATTGGTAATATTACCTACAGAACCAAAAAAAAAAGACACATCCATATAACTTGAACAATTAAATTATTACAAGAAAATAGGTCCCTTATCCTATAAACAAAAAAATCTTATACACCAATTTAATATATAGCTTAACCATAATCTTTAAATTAAATTATTATTATAATAATAATATGAGTAATTCTTATTTTCACTTCTACATAAAATACAACCGACTAAAACACTTTATCTAAATAAAACTCAATAATTCCTCTCTTATTTCACTAATATTAACTCAATAATTCCTCCCTCTTATTTCACTAATATTATTAGGTAAACTATTAAATGTATCTTTTATAATATAGATGAAATAAACATATAATTTTAATTTAGTTTGAGTTGGCTTTACCATTGAAAATATAAAAAACAGAACCTCAACTCAAAGATATAAAATATATACACTTTCCTAAACTTGGAGAAATCAATTAATTGTTCTCAAATGTTTATGCAAATATAGATATTTTTTTCTCATAAATAAATTTCCACCAGTCGAGACGTAGATTCGAAAACATAACCCTTTCGTATCTGATGGCGACTTCTTCATGTTCAGTGACACCTAAATTGATGGCTTTTTGGTGATGACTTCTTTCCTGTTGACTGCCACGTAAGTCCGTAGAACGCTTTGCATTGAAATCATATTCAATGAATTATAAGCTGCAGATTTTCCAACGCTGGGCACATATCTGTTGCACGAGAATATTCGAGAGTCACAGCCTCTCCACCCAATAGCACAAGGGATATTTTTGGAGCAGAGTTGCAACTATTTCCACGGACACCGAGGATGTAAATTTACAGGTCGCACAACGACGTTTATTGGCTTTTGCTACAAGAATGGTTTACAAATAATTTCGCTATTTTTTGAAGACCGTGTTTCAGGTTATAAATTCTTAACTTCATTTGTTTAATTATACCGACGGCCTCCCGTATTTTGATTTGCGGAATAAAGAAAATTAAATGAACAGTCAACGCGGAGATTATTATTATGGAATCTTGAATGGTCTCTATTACGACCTGCCTGAGTTCCGTTGGTTTCTTCCCCTTTTTTTCTTTTAAGCTGAGATTGTATTATATATGATTATATTGTTTAGTCAAGGAAGACTTGAATCCCAAACTTTGGGAATTGTTCACACGGCCATCGCTAATCTAGATGTCTCACCTCAACTATAAAGAATATACAACTTAAGTAAAACATATATACTACATATATACTATACTCTCTGAAAATACTACATATATACTATGTATATTAAATAGTTGTATTAAATTAAATTATTTGTTTGTTGTAAATTCAGATATATATCTTGAGCTATATCATATTTAATATCTTATTCTGAAATGCATATTATTTATAGTATAACTTTGTTTATTACCCATAGAATTAGCAATACTTTTTTTTTTTAAGTGGAGCATTAATAATCCATCCAATTATAGAACAATTATGATCAATTCTTTGTTTACAAAGATTTTCAGCAGCATGGTAGAAGACATAATTAGTAAGTGGGCACAAGTAAAAGAAAAGAGGGCAAGAGGGCAAGCGGGTTTTAGGGTGAAACATTCTACAGTGGAGCATCGTATTACATTGAGACACATTGTTGAAAAGGTCTAGGAGGACAAAGAAGAAGTATTTTCCTACTTTGTTGACTTCAAAAAAGCACTTGACATAATTCCTAGGGATAAGTTGTGGCGTAGAATGGAAAAACTTGAAATTCCGGTGCATTATAGCACCGTTGTCCATAGACTTCATAAATAAGTAAAAGTCAAAATTAGAACTTCAACAGGTATTTCAAAAAGTTTTAGAAGTGACATTGGAGTCAAACAAGGTTGCCCTCTATCCCCTACTCTTTTTGGTCTATATATTGATGAATTGGAAGAGTGGCTAAATCTGCAAGGTGGAGATGGTGTTTGGTTGGGGGAGTTTGTGATAAAGCTTCTTTTCTATGATGATGATATTGTATTGATTTCTAAATCGGCCCATGGATTGCAACTGCAATTATATGCCCTTGAACATTTTTGTAGAGTAGTGGGGATGCAAGTCAATACTAGCAAGACCAAAATAATGATTTTCTCTAATAAAAGGAAGCAAAGCCAGCATACTCTCTTCTTTGAAGACAACATTCTTGAAGAAGTAAATGAGTACAAGTATCTTGGGATTGATTTCAACAACAAACTCAATTGGGAGGACTGCAGAAAGAACATAATTTTAGGAGGGTGGAAAGCATTACATGCTCTTCAAAACAGATGTAGAGAGGCAGAGTTATGGGATTGGAAAATGATTAAAGTGCTTTTCGGATTCCTAGTTTGTCCAGTGATGCTATATGGGTGTGAATTGTGGGCTAGCAGCACTCCCGTGTCAAAATGGAAACAAATTGAGAAAATCCAAAAACGCTTGATCATGAGCAAGTTCAAAATAAAACATTCAGTACCTTATGAGATAATGTTGAGTGAAACAAGAGAAATTCTCATTGAAGCAATTGCTATGGTGCGGCTCATAAGATATCTAAAAGGAATTGAGCAAATGACAGTAGGTAGATGAACTAATGTTATTTTCAATGAAGGATGAAACAAAACATCATGGATGAAACAAAACTACACATAGATGCAAAAATGGAATATCTACCTCAATGCCTGTCCCACAAATAGCAAGGAGCTAAAGGATTTTGTTATGGAGACATTTTGTAAAAAGGTATGGGGAAAAGAGCTGGGTAGAAAAAATAAATATTACATTGAGGAATTCAACCCTACGTGTGATCTACAACAAAAAGAGTTCATTGGAGCTAGCATTTCGTGGAGGGAAAATGTTCTTATTGCTCAATTAAGGACCAACTCACATCAACTTCAGTGTGAAACAGGATGGTGGAAAAGGCTTGAAGAAGATTGGGAAGAACAGGTGTGTACATTTTGCATGTCTGGGGCTGTGGAATCAGAAAAACATTTCATTTTGGAATGTGATGTATTCAAAGACATCAGAAAAAGTTATGAGAACATGTTAGCATAAGTGTCTTGGCATTGTCCTTTTAACGAGGGGATTGTTGGAAGGTTGGGCCAACTAATCATCAATTTGAATTGAAAAAGGATTGAATTGCAAAAAACTAAAAAAGAAACTAAGGATCTCATAAACTATTTTTAGTCTAGTGGAATTTAAAATATCATTTCATTTCATTTATGTTATAATTAATTCAAGACACCACAATTCATTGGTGATGTATAGACAGGAATTTCTTGTTGAAGATAATGGAGAATATCCTAGAATAGTGTGAGTTGGTTCACATGACCTCGGGATAGGAATTAGTTTCTATTTCTTAGGTTATTGTTCTAACTTCCCTAAAACCATGATTACTATATATTGTGTAATGTACATGAGCAATGTAGAGCGTTCTGTAGAGCCAGACTCTCCTGGTTCAGACTCTCTTTCATAGAGCTGACTAGTGGGTTTTATTTCTTTTAATACAACATTGCCATTTTTATCATGGTATCAGAGCGTCAGGGCTGAGGAACCTGAACGCTGAGAGGAGGAGGGTGCGACTAAACCGAAATCGTCACAGGTTTCAGGAAAATAAACGCGACGATGACCAATCCACACTTAACTCAACCGTCTCGGAAATCAGGTGTATAGCTGCGACGACGTCACAGAACAGTAGTGTACACCTGCGACGACGTCTCAGAAAATTGATGTACATCTGCGATGATTATGTAAACAACAAAAAGGCTCCAGAGAAGGATGCATCCTGAAGAAGGCTGCAGAGGCTGACAACAGAAGGTTGTTTGGAGGCTATGAAGGAAGCCACGGTGATCTGCGGGTGTACTATGAGATCAAACAACATTTAAGATCAGTGATCTGTCTTTGTCACAAATCTGGGGTAAATCTAACATCTTCTTTTACCTGTCGAAATTTTTTGTCTAAATTTCCAAGATGAATAATAATATGTTTGAAGCATGCTTGAATGAGCATAACAAACTCGATGGTTCTAATTATTAAAATTGGAAATTCAAGATGCAGACTCTGTTAGAAGTGTAGAGTGCTTGGACCATTGTAAATGGGGATGAACCGAAGCCAGCGGCTGGATCAGCATCGATCCCAGATTGGGAGAAGCGAGAAGGTAGAGCAAAGACACTATTGAAGATGTCAGTGAAAGACTGCATCATACCACACATCAGAGAGTGTAAGACAGCTAACGATATCTGGGGAATTCTGAAGGATCTGTATGAGATCAGGAATACAAATCGTCTTCTGTTTCTGAAGAGCAAGATATTATCCCTGAAGATGGAGGAGAATGAAACAGTTGCTGCCTTCATAGAAAAGATCAAAGATCTGAAGAACAAATTGGCAGACATTGGTCATACAGTTGACAATACAGATCTTGTAACAATTACAATGAATGGTGTGACCGATAACTACTAAATGTTCATTACTGGGAAAAATGCGAGAGAGAAAATCCTGAAGTTTGAAGAACTGACAGGAATACTGTTGCAAGAAGAAGAAAGAAGATCAACTCTGAAGCCCTAGAGTGCTGATCTTGCATTGATGACGAAGAAGAACTTCTTCAAACGGAAAGGAAATCCGCAACAGCAAAATGAAGGACATTCACAGAAAAGACCGAATCAGACCCAAGGTATGAATCCAAATAGGAACAACTATGAAATTAAATGTTTTTATTGCATAAAACTTGGTCATATTGCCAGAGAATGCAGAAAGAAGAAATATCATGAAGAACAGTAGAAGCAGAAACGATATGCAGGTCATCTCGCGAATGAAAATCATGTGCAGAATTTCAAATTGTTTATGAAATATTTTGATGAGAATGTTGATGCAGACGTATGGTATGTAGATTCAGGAGCATCAACACATATGATAGGGAACAAGCATTGGTTTGAATATTTTAAAGAAATCAACGAAGGAGCACAAATTTACCTAGGTGATGATAGAAGTCATTAGATCAAAGGATGTGGGAAAATTTCAGTTATTCTACCTAATGGTAATGTAATACAAATTCATAATGTTATGTATGTGCCCGGTGTAACAAAGAACTTGATTTATGTATCCATGATCACAGATCAAGATCTTAAAGTTGAAGTTTTTAAATCTAACTGTTATATTAAAGATCTGCTAGACAACATGAAGAAAATTGCTATAGGAATCTGAACAGGAGATTTGTATAAGTTGGATGTAAGACCTGCACCAGTTCGAGCCTTGACAGCTGCAAGTTTGACTACAGAAAAGCTATGGCATCAGAGATTTGGTCATATCAACTGCAATGATTTGCTATTACTACAGAAGAAGGAAATGGTAAGAAACCTTCCTATGCTAAAGCAAGTACATAATGATTGTGATGCGTGTCCATTAGGAAAAATGCATAGAGAAGAATTCCCTGTTCGAGGAGAAAAGAAACAGAGGGATATACTTGAATTAGTGCATACAGACCTATGTGGACCCATGAAAACAAAGTCATTAGGAGGTGCACTATATTTTTTATTGTTTATTGATGACTACACAAAGTTTTCTTGGGTGTATTTCTTGAGTAAGAAGAGTCACACATTTGAATACTTTAAGCAGTTCAAAAATATGATTAAAAGGCAAATAGGGAAACAAATAAAAATTCCTTGGTTCAATCAAGGGGGAGAATACAGGAAAGATGAGCTTATCAGGTATCGTAAAGGCCATGGAATATTGCAGCAATTCACAATACCCCATACTCCACAGCGAAATGGAGTAACTGAAAGAAAGAACAAAACACTGGTGGAATGTGCTAGGAGAATGTTGAAAGGTAAGAATCTTTCAAATGGTTTTTGGGCTGAAGTAGTGAATACTGCAGTTTATTTGAAAAATAGGAGTCCTACAAAGAGTCTTGAGTTTAAAACTCCTTATGAAACATTATATGGATTTAAGCCTGCAGTAAAACACTTAAGAGTATTTGGATCTAAAGCATTTTCCCATATTCCAAAGGAAGACAAAAGAAAACTAGATTCAAAAGCCATCAGATGTACCTTTATAGGGTATTGTTCTCAACATAAAGCTTATATATTATTTAATCTCTCTACTCACAAAATTTTGGTTAGTAGAGATGTCAAATTCCATGAACAAGATCATGAAGAATCTGATGAGCACAATGAGGAATGGGATATTCCGTACTTGGTGGAAGAAGAAGCAGAAAACAATCAGGATCAGTAGCAGACAAAGGCAGAAGATGAACAATAGTAGCAACAGTAATAGCAGCAGATACAACAGAGATAGCAGTAGCAATAATGGGAAGAAAAAGAGAATGATGATCAGACAAGGTTTGAGGCTACCCCACCTCTCAGGAGATCATGTAGGAAAGCTCAATTTCCTGCAAGATATAGGGAAAATGCTTTTATAACTAATATGATGAATGTGGTTGAACCTTCTAGTTATAAAGAAGCAAATGAATGTAGAGAATGGAAAACAACCATGGAACAGGAATATGAATCAATAATTAGAAACAACACTTTGGAACTAGTTGAACTTCCTGAAGGAAAACAAACCATAGGTTGTAAATGGTTATAAAAACTGAAGATTAATGTAGATGGAACCATAGAAAAATTAAAAGCTAGATTGGTAGCAAAGGGGTATTCACAAAAAGAAGGTATAGACTATGAAGAAACCTTCGCCCCTATAGCTAAACTAAACACTATCAGAATGTTAATTGCTTTAGCTACTAAGAAACATTGGATGATACACCAACTAGATGGAAAGTTTGCATTTTTAAATGGAGAACTAAAAGAGGAGGTTTTATTTAGAGAAACCTGAAGGGTTTGTCCAGAGAGGGAAAGAACATTTAGTCTGTAGATTGAATAAAGAACTTTATGGACTAAAGCAAGCACCCAGGTCTTGGTATGAAAAGATTGATTCATTTTTTCTACAATTTGGCTACAATAGAAGCAAAAATGACCCTAATATTTACACCATGCAAGATGAACAAGGGCGCATAGTGATGATTTCTCTGTATGTAGACGATTTGATCATTACAGGTGATGCTACATATCAGATCAAAGAAATCAAGCAATAGATGTCACAGATATTCGAAATGAAACACCTTGGTGAGTTGAGATACTGTTTGGGTCTTGAGATCTGGAGAGATTTAGGACAAACATTTTTGTCCCAAGGAAAGTATGTCAAAGGCCTGTTAGAGATATTTAGGATGGATCATTGTAAGCCTGCAGCAATACCATTACAACAAAACATCAAACTACAGAGTGAAGATGGCTCAAAGGAGGCAAATGCAACACTTTATAGACCGCTGGTTGGGAGTCTAATCTACCTAACCACCACTAGACTAGATTTGGCTTATGCAGTCAGCGTGCTAAGCCAATATATGTCCAAGCCACTTGAAAGCCATTGGAATGCAACGAAAAGTGTTTTGAGGTATCTACAAGGTACTGTAGATTACGATATTATTTACACTGACTCTTCTGATGTTAGATTGACAGGATTTGCAGATTCAGATTGGGCTGGAAATGTAGATGATCGCAGATCCATAATAGGTTATACATTTAGCATTGGATCCGGGGTGATCACATGGAGTAGCAAGAAGCAGAACATAATCTCCTTGTCCTTAGCAGAAGCAGAGTATCAAGCCATGTGTGCAGCAACGTGTGAGGCAGTTTGGTTGCGGAGACTTCCTCAGGATGTCAGGGAAGAACAGATAGACACAACAACAATCAGATGCAACAATCAGAGTTTAATCAAACTTGCTAATAATCCGATGTTCCACAAAAACACTAAACATATTGATACACAATTCCACTTCGTCAGGGAGAAAGTGCAATCCAAAGAAATCCATTTGGTATATTGTAATACATGTGATAATGTTGCAGACATTTTCACTAAGCCTCTTGGCAGGATCAAGTTTGAAATGTTTACGGAGATGTTAGGCATATTTGTGAACCCCTTCTCCATTAAGGGGGAGTGTTGAAGATAATGGAGAATATCCTAGAATAGTGTGAGTTGGTTCACATGACCTCCAGATAGGAATTAGTTTCTATTTCTTAGGTTATTGTTCTAACTTCCCTAAAACCATGATTACTATATATTGTGTAAAATACATGAGCAATGTAGAGCGTTTTGCAAAGCCAGACTCTCCTAGTTCAGACTCTCGTTTGTAGAGCTAACCAGTGGGTTTTATTACTTTTAATACAACATTGCCATTTTTACCATTTCTTAAGTTAGTCGCACGCTCCCTATTAACTTGAAAATAGTTCTTTGAAAAATGACTATGAACATAACACTCAATTCGTCACTTTTATTTTTTAATTAAAAGTTATGATTTCCATCTCAAAATTTTCTATATTTTGACACCGTAACTAAATGGATTCTTAAATTATAGATCCATTTTTATTGGAATATCTCCCTGTCCTTTCGTAACATTTACAAAAAAGAATTGTGAAAATAGTGAACTTAGTTTGTTAAAAAAATTAGCTTAATTCATTTATATAAAAAATTGGATATTGATATAGCTACAACAACAAGCTATTAAAGAAAATCCATTATAATATATTTTATATTATTAAAATTTTAAAAAATTAATAATAATAAATTGAATGATATTTTTATTTAAATTATTTTATTAATCATTAAAAAAATCAATTAAATTATAATTTTATTTTAAATGAGTATAGATGTATATTAACTATAAATTTATATTTCAAATCAAAAATTTCAAATCTCAAAAGATTTGATTAATTACTATAAACGTTTAGTAGATTTGAAGTTAATATTAATCTATGTTAGTATCAAATGTTTATTTTCTGTTGTTTTCTATAATATTTAGATAATTGATATTGAGATATGTTCTTTATGATTCACATTCTCCACATTTAAATGTTAATATATATACACATCTTGAATTATATATAACGGGGATGGGGAGGAGAGTATTTCATTACTAGATGTTTTATAATTCAAGATATGGAAGAGATTTTTAATTTATTCAGTGTTTAATATGGAGTTGATATATATATATATATATATATATATATATATATATATATATATATATATATATATATCAACTCCATATTAAACACTGAATAAATTAAAAATCTCTTCCATATCTTGAATTATAAAACATCTAGAAATGAAATACTCTACCACACCCCCCTTCTCTCCCCTCCCCCCCCCACACACATATATATAATCTTTTACTCAATATACATATTGAATTATGTATTTATAACTCATATTAAATTTGTCTTTGTAATTAATATTTTTTAAATATTATATATCAACTCCATATTAAGAATGAAGTAAATTACACATCTTCCTTACCATGGAAAGTGAACACTTAAGTTATTTTTTTTTTTTTATAATTTAAATTACTTTATTTTTCTTTATATAAAGTTAACTCATATAAAATTATGATATTTAATATGGATACTGAAATATTTTATTTATGACTTAAACTAAAATATTTGTTTTTATTAATATATTTTTGATATAGATGTAACAATAGTGAACCTAGGGGAAAACCTAGCCGCTGCTCTGCAACTCCTTTGTGCTTAATGCCACTGGCTCGGCCCTCTGGCTGCTTCGGTGGGCTCTGCTAACCTCCTGTGGCCAATGTTTTCTGTTCTGGTCCTACTCCCGCACGGCGATTTGATTGGGTGTTGTGGTGCATTGGGTGGCACGACGCGTTGAGTTGGCCCCCAGTGTTCATTTTGGTTGTGCGCAGCGCTTGGCCCCTGTGCAGCACACTGGCCTCTCTGCGTGGCGCTTTGAGCCTATGCTTCTGGTCTTGGATTTGCTGGGGCTCTTTATTCCTCACTGTTCGTTCTCTTCTGCGATGGCTTGAGGGGATCGGTCTTGATCACTGGGATCTGTGGTCGCTGCAATAATGGATCCGCCCCCTCCGCCTCCCCCCCTAATGTTGAAGCTTTTCTCAAACTCCTGGAATCCCTGCCGAAGAAGAAAGTTTCGGAGGCTACGAAGTTCGTGAAACGATTGGATGACATCCCTGAGATTTCGCTCCCCCTTGAGGGTCCGATCCAGGTCGCCCTTTCTCTGGCTGAGAGAGCTTTGGTTGGACAGTTCACTGGCCTCTGGCCCTCCCCCAAAACCACAGAGAGCTGGGTTGCTAGAAACTGGGCTCCGCTGATTAAAAATGGTGTCACCTCATATTTTCTAGGGACGGGATTCTTTATGTTTGAATTCTCTGACAAGGGTGATAAGGATCTGATATTCTGGAACGGTCCCTATTTCATGGGTCCTCAGGGGCTGTATCTCAACAAGTGGATGCCCAATTTTGACCCAGCAATTGACGTTCCCACAGCCATTACTGTGTGGATTAGGCTGCCCAATCTGCCAGTGCATTGTTGGAATTGGGAGTCCCTAAAGCATATCGGTAACACCTTGGGAAAATTCATCGACCGAGCAAACAACAAAGACCAATACGACTATGCTAGAATCTGCGTTGAAGTTGACCTGGAGGTTGGTTTGCCCAAGGCAGTAAAGATCAGGGTTGGAAGTTGGACTCATGTTCAAAAGTTGGATTATGAGCAGCTTCTGTTCAAGTGCAGGAAATGCCATGTTTATGGCCATTTTTCTCGAAGCTGTCCAAAGAATAGTGAAGTGGAGAAAGGCAAGGATGAAGGTTGGACTCAGGTTAAAAGATCCAAAAATTCCCATAAAGCCATTCGAACTGGTAATACAAATGGCAATGGCCCTCAAGCAACCCCTAGAAACCAAACCCCTATCATGGAAGAGCAAGGAAACAAATTTGCTCAGTTAAGCTCAGCGATAGAAGGCACCCAAGAACCAGAGATGCAGAAGGAAGGATCGACCCACAAGGAGTCCCCCTTGGGATCAAAGCATGTGGAAAGTAATGAAGACAGATCAAAAGAGATCCTCATTGAAGAGACAGAGGAAGTGCAAGGTTTGGAGGAATCAAAATAAGAAGGTGAAATAGGGGCTTCGCAAACCTCGGCTAGAAGATGATTGAGAGGCCGAAAATCGGCTCGAGAAAAAAGAGAGCAAGAGACTTACAAAGACAAGCTTTAGGGACGTCAACCAACCCTTGAGAAACTCTTGGAAAATATTCTGAAGAATAACAAAAATCAGTCCCAGAGCTCTAGGGGAGCTCACCATCCAAAAAGCAAGTGATGAAGATCGTCTCCTGGAATTGTAGGGGTATGGGGAGCAGAATAAAAGAAGAAGCCATAAGAAGTTTGATAAGATCAGAATCTCCTGATCTACTCCTTATCCAGGAGACTAAAATGGAGGACTATGCCTTCCTCCAGATCGGTAAGAAATTGTGGAAGAAAAGTGAAGGACAAGCAGTCTCAGCTCGAGGTGCTTCAGGTGGACTGGGCACTATTTGGAATGCTAACAAATTCATAAAGATCAAAGAAGTCAAAAACACCCATTGGTTGTTCTCAAAGATACAACACGTAGAAACAGATATGACTCTCTCCCTCTTTAACGTGTATGCTCCTGTCAGCGCAGGAGAGAAAAAGCACTGCTGGGACTCCATTAGAAGTCTGGCAGATTCTGAAGATTTGGCTAATATAATAATAGCAGGGGATCTAAATCTCACCTTATCATTGTCAGAAAAATGTGGAGGAAGCACTGTTAGGGACCCGGCGCGGGAATGGGTTGAGGATTTGCTTCAAGACTGGGACATGATAGACATTAAGCTTACGTCCGGGAAGTACACTTGGACAAATAAAAGAATCGGCCTGGGACATATCACTGCAAGGTTAGACAGATTCATTGTTCAAAGTTCTTTCCTTCTTCTTGGTCTGGAGTCTAGAATGCATATTCTCCCTTGTAGTGTTTCCAATCATCGCCCCATTAAACTTGACCTGCTGGCACATTTGGACCAAGGTCCCATTCCATTTAAATTCATCTCTCATTGGGTTAAGGAACAATCATTCTTGCTTCTGATAAAAGAAAGATGGAAGCTCCCAGTCAAAGGCTCAGCCTTCTTTGTTTGGGAGTAGAAACTTAGGAGAGTTAAAGCTGCTCTAAAAACCTAGGTAAAAACCTTACCAAATCCTGCTGTGGAAAGGAAAATGATTTAGGAACGACTTGAGATGCATCATCTGGTTTCGGAAAATGTTGAGATCACAAAAGAAATACTTGACAAGGAGGCTAATCTTCAGCACATGCTCCTTAAGGCTAGCTTGGCAGAGGAAGAGTATTGGAGACTGAAATCCCGCAGTCTTTGGCTCAAGGCGGGAGATAGAAACTCTTCCTTCTTCCATAAGCAAGCTCAGGCCCAAAAATGCCTCAACTCCATCTCAGAAATTAAAGTAGAGACCACCACGCATAGAGAAATCTGAAGCATAAAGAACGCTGCCTTCACTCATTTCAAAAACCTGTATAGGGAAGAAGAGGCCTTGGGACATGTTTATATCCTTGTGAATGAGGTGCCCTCCCTGATTACCGCTAGAAAGAATCAATTCCTGGAAGCTGAGATCTCTAACAATGAAATAAAAAACACCCTCTTCGCTATGGAACCTGATAAGGCCCCGGGTCCTGACGGTTTTACTGCCAGATTCCTGCAGTCCTGTTGGCAGATTGTGGAGAAAGACTTATGCAGAATGATTCGGAAATCTCAAGAGTGTCAGAAAATTGGGGGAAGCACTAATTCGGCCTTCCTGGCCCTCATTCCCAAGGAGAAAGGCGCCAACACCTTCAGCAGGTTTCGTCCTATCTCCCTTTGTAATATAGGCTATAAGTTGATTACGAAAGTTATTGCCAACAGATTAAAAATCATTCTCCCAGACATCATTCCTGCAAACCAGGGAGGTTTTATTCAGGGAAGACAGATTGTGGATAACTTTATACTGGTCCAAGAGGTGATTCACTCTAGTTTGGTTCACAAAGAGAAAGGAATGGTTGTCAAGTTAGATCTTGAAAATGCCTTTGACAAAGTGAGACATAGTTTTCTGATGCATGTCCTGCGCAAATTTGGGTTTGGATCCAAATTTATCAACTGGATTAAGGCTTGTATCAGCAAGCCATGGATAGCCCCTCTGGTGAAAGGGAGGGCCACTGATTTCTTCAAAGCTTTTCGTGGATTGAGGCAAGGGTTTCCTCTATCCCCTCTGCTCTTTGTCCTTCAAGCTTCTGTCCTCAGGTTCCTTTTGAACAAAAAGCAACAGGATCAAGAATTAATGGGCCTGAACATTGCGAGAGGAGTTAATAATATAAATCATGTGTTATTTGCGGATGATTCCCTCTTGCTGGGTGCTGCCTCTGTGTCCTCAGCTAAAAGATTTAAAGATGTGGTTGATGACTATTGTGAAGACTTAGGAAGCAACCTCAATAAAGGTAAATGCCATATCTACTACTGGAATACCCCTGCCATCACGCTGCAAGGCATCTCCTGTTGCTTTGGTTTCGCGGTCTCCTCGTCATGGTCTTCCTTCAAGTATTTGGGTCTCCCTATTCTCCAAAAATGTGCTGTCAGCAGAGACTGGTTGCCCCTGTTGGAAAAGTTTGAATCTAAGATCCACTCCTAGGGATTTAACTAGCTTAATCTGGCAGGCAAGTCAGTGCTTATAAAAGCAGTCCTAAATAGCCTCCCCATCTATCAGTTTGCTGTGATGCTGGCTCCAGTTGGAATTATGAAGAAAATGGAGGATCACATAAGAAAATTCTTTTGGAAAGGTGGGAAAGCAAACGAAAAGAAAATCCCTTTAATAAGCTGGGCTAAAATCTCCATGCCCAGATTGGAAGGCGGATTGAATACTAAGAATATTTTCACGTAGAACATTGCGTTGGGAGCAAAGCTGATCTGGAGGATAATTTCCTGAAATCCGGGGTGGGATCAGCTTGCCTTGTGGAAAAAATTCTTTTGTGGGCAGAGAAAAAGGCGTCTGGACCATCCCATAGCAAACTCTGGCTCGCTAATTCAAAAGCTTTGTGCAAAATCTTCCTTCTTAATTAGCCAACATGCTCATTGGATCCCTAGTAATGGCAAGCAAATTAGAATATGGGAGGATCGTATAATGGGCTGTGATCCTCTGGCTGATGATCGTTCCCTAACTTTGTTGAAAGACTGGATGTACAGAGCAGGTTACATTACTCTGTGGGATATTTCTAATTGGGAGAATGGAGACTAGCATAGCTGGATTAACATTGAGGTGCCCCAGATTCTGTCCAACGAGTTTGAAATCTTCTTAGACTTCTTAAATGGCAAGGCTCCTTTGAACAGAAGGAAGTTGGATACCCGTGGTTGGGGTCCGACCCTTGGGTGTTATTCAGTCTCTAAGGGTTATAAGCAGATCTTATCACATCCCCACGTTCCTCTAGATCCGAAACCATGGAAAGGGATTTGGTCCCAGTCTTCGCTTCCTAAAATCGACTACTTCTGCTGGCTCCTATGTCATCAGTAAATCTTGACTAATGATAGATTACAGAAAAGAGGTTATCTAGGCCCCTCCCATTGCTCGTTGTGTGGAGAAAATGCAGAAACTGCTACACACCTGATGCTCAAATGTAAATTCGTGGCAGATCTTTGGAATGAGGCCTTAGGCCCATGGAGTTTGGATTTCGTCCTCCCCAATAGCATTCCTGATCTATTTTCGAACTGGTTGAGTTCGTATCCTGGAGGCTCTCCATAGAATGTACATATCAAAGCTGCCTGGTGCATTCTTCCTAAACTAATTTGTTGGCACACCTGGTTGGAAAGAAATCAGAGGATTTTCAGAGATAAGAAGAGAGACCACAAGATTGTCTAGGTTAAAATCAAAAGCCAGTTAAAGGATCGTGTCGGAGATCAGCTAGACGGGACAGGCCTGAGAGACCATGATGCTGCTTGGAGCGATATCCTGGACCTCTGATTCATTGAAATTGCCAGGCCTCCCGTTCCTCTCAAAGAATGGAAAATTAGACTTAATGCTTCAGATTTCTTGGCTCTTTGCACAAAGTAGGTGCATAACATTCTCTTCTTTGATGGGGCAGCTAAAGGCAATCCGAGCAGTTCCGGAGCTGGTGGAGTTGTTAAAAAAGCTGATGGCAGAACTGTTCTTAGATATGCCTGGGGAGTGGGCTTCAATACCAGCATCCAAGCTGAAGCCCTGGCCCTTCTCCAAGGTCTGAAGCAACTTAAATCTCTCGGTATCAACGATGCAATTGTGATGGGCGACTCTCAGTCTATCATAAAAATCATTGTAGACAGCTCTTCCCCTTCAGATCTAAGATTGTCCAGATTGATCAACAGAATAAGAACCCTGTCAAATTCCTTTTAGAGCTTGAATTTCTATCATGTCAAGAGAGACAACAACAAAGATGCTGATGCTAAAGCTAATAAAGCTGTTCTCCTCCCCCTCGGAGTCATCCTCAGAGATGGAGAAGAAGGCTGGGATCCCATTCCTTAACTGTCTGGTGAATATGTTTTACTGTCTTTTATTGGAGCAGTTTGTCTGCATTTTTAAAGTGGGAAAGATAGAGGCGGTTGCCCGAAAAATAGCTTGTAAAAATCTCTGGCGTAGCAAAGAAAAAGACACATCGGTCCTGGCCAAGGAGTTTTCTGGACTTTGGTTAGCATTTTGTAATCAGTTTTGAGGCATTTTGGCCAGAAATTAATATATCACTCTATCCGTTTCTGTAATATATATATATATATATATATATATATATATATATATATATATATATATATATATATATATATATATATATATATATATATATATATATATATATATATATATATATATATATATATATATATATATATATAGATATAGATATATATAGATATATATAGATATATATATATTTGTTATAAATTCCGTGCTAGTTGAACATAGAATGAACTACACATCATTAATATTATTTTTACCTGCTATAGACTTCTATTAATTCAGGCTCACACCACACAAAATACATGATAGAGTCCCATTATATAGCAATGGGATATATAGACTAAATATAGATAATTGACTCATACTTATCTCCAACTCACTATTACATTAGAAAAAACACATTCTAGAACACAAACTGGGAACTTTATTAATCTAGAACTTTCATTTATTTATTATCTCTAATGCTCCCCCTTAATGGAGAAATGAATGAATTATTTACCACACCTAACTTATCTGTACATAATGTAAACTTATCTTTCCTAAAGGCTTCGTAAAAATATCTGCCACTTTATCATTTGTATTACAATAGATCAAATCAATTTCCTTTAACTACATTCTTTTCATACAAAATGATGTGTTTTAATGTGTTTTGAATTTTCATGATAGAATCAGTTGTTCACCAATTTGATTGAGTTTTGGTTGTCACATTTGATGATTTTTGGTCCTTCCTATCTTTATATCATGTCTTCAAGAATTTTTCTTGGCCAAATTGCTTCACAGGTTGTACTACATAAGGCCTTGTACTCATCTTCAGTGGAGGAAAAATAAGTATTTGGTTGTTTCTTGCTACTCTATGACACAATTATAAATCCAATATTGAATGCATAATCAAATGTGGACTTCCTGTCATCTAAATATGTTGCCCAATCAAAATATGAATAAGCTATCAACTCAAGATTTTCTTTATCAACAAGCTCTTGATACATTGGAATGTGCTTTTGATCCACCAATAACATATTATTGAGCTTCACATCATATTTCTCCAAAAAATCCTAGTTTACAAAAGTATATACGTCCAATAGTGGTATTGACTCTTGTGTTCCTTTCAAGAATCGATCCCGAGATGCCTATCTCCTATGAAGAAATTGGCATGCTTACACATAACTAAATATTATGTGTAGAAGCTAACTCACACCTTTCATTCAAGTATATGCTCCAAGACAAACTACTACACATCAACCACTCTTTCTCTCTCTTCACGGTCATGGGCCCTCCTCCCTAAAGGGATTTAGGCCGATAAACCTACTCTGATACCAAATCGCAAAACAGAGACAACAAATCAACATTGTCTCAATGAGAGACTTCTATTTTTGAGGATCACACTACACCAAATACATGATAGAGCCACATTATATAGAAATGGGATTGATATACTAGATAAACACACCAACCTAGAAAGATAATGACTCCTAATCAGCTCCAACTCTCAATTACATTGGAAAACAATACATTCTAGAACACAACCTAGTAACTCTATCAATCTAAAACTTTTATTTCTCTATTATCTCTAACATATTTAAAGTGGAAATTGAATTATTTTTTCCAAAGGAAAAAGCAGTAACTTTTATTAAAAAAATAATGAAAGTTACACTAGCATTTGCCACTAAGGCTCGAGTGCTTTCGCACCCCCTGCAACGTTAGGAGGCTAACGTGCAAAAGAAAAAAGAGAAAATGAGAAGAGAGGGAAGAGAGAGAAAAAAGAAACAGAACAAAAATTCCAGCTGCAAATGAGATTCGTGCTTCAAGTTTTTCTCCCCTTTTTCTTTTCAACCTTATGCCACTCTCCTTGAGAGGGTTCGATCGAAGCTATGACTATCTGTGTTTCTGCATTCTGTGGGATGGTTTCTTTGTCTGAGTCTGATGTATCAGAGTGGTGATGACGTTTGATGCCTCCCATACTTGGATCCTCCCTTGTCATCTCTGTCTTGTCATGCGGACTGGTTCCCTTCTGATTCTCCATTTCTTGTGATATCTCAGTCTTCTCTGCAGGGGTCACTTCCTCCTCTGCTTCTGACTCTTCTTCCTCAGAATTTGGAGGTGAGAATTGCCATCCTTTCTTCTGCTTCCCTTTCTGCTTCTTGTTGGTTTTCTTTGCTTCTGGGCATGTGCTTTGTAGATGTCCTGTCTGCCTACATAGCCTGCATCTGAAGGCCGTGTTTTCATAATCTAGTACTTGCTGCCAGTTTTGTTGTTTGTAGATCAGCCTTATACTGTCCGGCAGCCCTTTACTTAAATCTACTTCCACACAAATACGTGCGAAAGTATAGATCCTGTCATCAATCCTTTCCAGATCTGTTTTAATGTATTTCCCTATACTGTTTCCAATGCCTTCCAAGACTCGATCATTCCAGAAGTACAAAGGAAGATTGTATAGTCTGACCCAGACTGGCATTTTGGTTACAGTCATTTTGTTTGGATCAAAATCCGGGAACCATGGGGTCAAAAACAGCCCCGAAGTTCCCCAGAACCATGGCCCTGTACTGATGACTGTATCTCTGACTTCCTGGGATGTAAATTTTACGATAAAAAACCCCTTAGAACATAGGTGAATCTCACATTCCATGGTCCATTTGGTAAAAATCCAATGGAATAGATCCAAAGGTTTGGGCCAATAGCTGTTAAATCGGCAAATTAGAGCTTGTGTTTCATAGGATTTGACGAAATCGTCAAGCCCTGTAGAATCTAGATTTAAGGCTGGGGTTTGTTCTGCCTGATCTACAATGTATGGCCTGGGTACGTTTCTGCTTGGATCTGAAGATGGCCCTGCGTCTCTGCTGCCCTGAAGAATGTTTTTGTAGGATGCAATTTTTTTCCCCTTGTCTCCGTTTTGCTGTCCTTGAGGTGGAGCCCCTCCTCTCAATCTAAAGTTTAGAGTAATAATGGAGCCTGGCCCAATCTCATAGCTTTCCATCGATCTACAGTCCTGGAGTGACCGCCTACCACTAACCAGGTGTTGGATCTGCACGGGGTATCCCATTTCTGCCCAGATTTGTTGTTTCAACTGCAGAGAAGTGCTTCCTGCATGGACCCATACTAAACGAGTTTTCCCCTGTGGGGGTTTAATCAGAATCTGAAAACAAAAAGTTTTTACCTGCTCTGGTTGTAGGCAAACTTCCAGATCTGATCCTGATTTTGCTCGTTTTTCCTTTTGCATGACAAGATCTGCAGGAGTTCGACCCGATCTATGATTGAAGCCTTCGAGCTGCTGCCTGGTGACTAGGTCTGCATCAACTCTGCCCGATCTAGGGTTGATGTCTTCGTTCTGCCTCTTCAGATTCGAGAGATCCGGCCTGGAACTATAGATTTTGGGCCATGTATGAGAGTACATGGGCGGATCTGCCCCATGCAGCCCTTTGTCTTTCCTTGCATGAAAAGGCCATGGAGGGGTGAGCCAAATCGACCCTAGGCTGACAGATCCTGTGTTTATCGAAACAATTTCAACCAGATCTCGGCCCCCAAAAAGAGATCCGAGCCCCAAATCGAAGGTAACCTGAATATCACTGGTCTCGGGCGTGTTTGCAGCTCTCTCCTTCGGGACGGCCCTAATTTCCGTTGTCCCAGCATGCAGATGTTGGTTTGCTGTTGTACCCACCGCTTCCAGCAATTTCCAGGTACATACGCTCATGATCCGGGCTGCTTCAGAGATTTGGAGAGGGCCGGACCATTCTAATGCCTTTACTGCAACCCCCACCGATACATAGCCGTGCAAATCTGAATAGTTCTGCGGTTTTTGACTGCGGTAGACAGTGCATTTCACTGTAGGCGGACGCGTTAGAGGCAGCCAACCCGCATCGTTCTCCGTTCTCCCACAAACTGGATCGCCTTCGGCCCTGGAGGCGGCCTTAGGGATCGATACGACGGCAACCATAACACTGTTCGGGCAAACCCTAGCCATGCCGCTCCCGTTCCCAAATCACCAATAAACCTTTTTCTTTATTTCAAGAAATTGAATTATTTTATTTATGATTGATACTGAAATATATTCTTTATTACTATTTTTTTATTTATTAATGTAAATATTAATTTATTAGTTTTAAATATAATGTTATGGGACAACATCTCCCTCATATTGGGTTGTAGGTTGTGTTTTAGTGCAATTATATTATTATTATTATTATTATTATTATTATTAACTATAACAAGCATAAGCATGAGTTAAACACATATACACTTAAAAGAACATGTATCAAAAAAACATAGTAAAGTAATAGTAAGAAATAAGAGTTCAATGACACTTCGTGGACATGGTATTTTTTTTAATTAAATTGAAAAGTAAAAAGGACATAATTATCTTCAAGATAAATCTCAACACTCTATCTTGACTAGTATAAAAAATATTCTATCGATATTTCATGGAGGTTAAATCCATACTATCCACCAAATAATTGTTGATAATTAATTAAAACTCTAGAAACCCTATTTCAAAATAGACTTGTCTATCAACATAATTATAATTTATTTTAAATTTAGAGAAGAGTGAATATAATTAAGTTACAAATAATAATAATAAATGTTATCACTAAAAATAATAATAATAAACCATTATTGTTCACCCTCCACCCCTCCACATAACAACCCAAATTGATTTGCACCATTCTTCATTAATGAGGGGAATCGACATAACATGCAATCTGATAGAGTAATAATGAGGAGGGATGTGAGCCCATCCCTGATGATTTGTCACTTGTTGATTGAATGTGCTGGAAGCTCATCCAAAATTCAAGTGATGATGGACTTAGGAAATAATGAAATCTGTAAGGGCTATACTATTTGACAATCTTGGAGAAGCTACACCAAGATGTTGTAGCAATTATAAAGAGATAAGAAAATAAGATGT
Organism: Pinus tabuliformis; assembly: GCA_031772625.1. Lineage (NCBI taxonomy): Eukaryota > Viridiplantae > Streptophyta > Pinopsida > Pinales > Pinaceae > Pinus > Pinus tabuliformis. The sequence continues at coordinate 41,134,281 of CM062814.1, read as the reverse complement.
ATAATAATCATCTATTAAGTGAACTTGACTCGTAATAGGGTATAATTTTCTTGAATTTTGGTGAGTTCTCATTTATTTACAAGGTTGTATTTACCTTGGGAAAAGTTGTATAAGCCCCAAGATGAGAAGCTCTAATTTGTATAGTGTTTCCAAATAGGGGAACATGAGCTAGTCCCTCGGAATTGGGAGAAGGCCAAGACATTGTGTTAATATTTCACCATAGTGGAAGGCCTTGACCTTTCTTATCATTGAGGCTAACCCTTTAATTACAGGGATACCTTCATGGTTTGGAAGGCAATGTTAGGTGGTGATTTTGGTCATTTGGAGCATGATGATTAAAGGTTTTAGGTTCTCCAACAAGGGTAAGAAAAGGTGTGGTCATGTATGGATAAGATACCTATATTCATCCAACCTTTAATCTCACCTCCCAAAAGCAGAGTGAGAGACCAAGGCAATAAAGGACAAGTTTCATACATGATTCTGGGGGAAGGAACAATAATTGTTGGAGGATGTTGAAAAAATGGTGTTTATGAAACAAAATACCTTATCAAAATAATATTTTATGGGAGAAATTAATGGATGGGTATGACTAAGGGCATAGTAGCTCGGGCATTGGAGAAAACCTAAAGACATCCAGGAGAATATCATGCACACTCTTAATATTTTTGAGGAGAAATTTGAATTGATATGTAAAGGATTTTATGGAATCGGTTCCTTAGTAGCACCAATGACCAATGAAGACACACAACAACATCATGAAGATACAACTGAAAACACACTTACCAATTATAAAATCGTAAAGGAGGAAGGACCACATCACAACTCATAAAAGGAGTAATGTGAATATGAAGAACTCGTTGAAAAGACCAAAACAATAAAACAAATCCATTCCTAATGAATACAATTGTTTGGATTTCCTTTTCTTTCATACTATGCTTATCTATGATGAACAATAGTTATAAGCCTCTATTTGACTATCAATAAACATTTGGTGAATGTATTTATTGAGCACTTTGAACTTCTTGATGATCTTCTAATTCCTATGTGGTAGTCACATAACAACAATACTCAACTTTTTGTCATGCAACCAACTCACCAAATAGAAGAAAAGATAGATCAAAGACTTGAGAAATAACCTCTTCAAAGGGGCAACCTCCTTTACATCACATAAATGAATAATTCTTGGATGATAAAATGATAAGACCTCCTTGGTATATATAGGAGTCTAAAGGGTCATAGTATAATCAAAACCTACACAACAATAATAATGTAAGGGTACAAAAATTACAATAGTGGGCTTCTATGGGGTACAACAATAACAACATGGGGGATACATGGTCACAACAATAACAATAGGGGGCTACACTAAAAATAAAAATAAGGGGGATACACTAACAATAAAAATAAGGGGGATACACTAGTATTATAGGGACCTAACATTCCCCTCCCCTTCAAAAAAATTTTGTTCTCAACGATTGAGTAGTTTTGGATGCTTTTGTATAAAATTCTCATCCTCCCATGTGGAATATTCAGCAGGTAAGTTCTTCCACTTAATGATATACTTTGAAATTAATTGATTATGCAGTTTTTGGGTTCTTGTTTCCGTGACTGCTTTAGGCTCAAATATGATTTATCCTTCTTCATCAAGTTCTGGAAACACTATTTGAACTAGGAACTTGTCACCAATAACCTTATTTAAGAAGGAAACATGGAAAACTAGGTGTTCTCAAGAAGATGCATGCAATTCCAATTGGCATGCCATAGTACGAATATTTTGCAACACCTTGTAAGGACCATAGTACTTGGGTGATAATTTATTATCCTTCCTAGCCTGCTTGAGGGACATTTGTCTGTATGGATTTAGCCGTAAAATTACCCAGTAACCTAAATCAAAACTTCTTTCACTGTGATTCTTATTTTCTTGTTGTTTCATTGGATTCTGTGTCAAAGTGAGGTTATCCTTTAAGAGCGAGGTTATCTTGTTTATGCTTGATGTGATGGATGGTCGATGATATCCATAAAGTGTCATAAATGGGGTCATTTTTTCTATGGTATGGAAGGAAATTTTATACCACCATTCAGCTACAGGTAACCACTTCACCCATAGTGTTTGTTTATTAGATACAGAGCAACCAAGATATCCTTCCAAACATTTGTTCATTGTCTCAGTTTTCCCGTTAGGTTGAGGGTGATAAGCTGAGATATGGGCTAATTGAGTACCAATACAAGAAAATAATTATGTCCAAAAATTTCTAGTGAAAATGGGATCTCTGTCGCTTACAATAATTTTTGGGTTTCCATGTAGCTTTTGAATTATTTCCATAAATGCAGTAGCAATTGTACTGGCTTTAAAAGGAGGAGATAATGCACAGAAGTGTGGATACTTGGTAAGTCTATCCACTACCACCATGATGACACTCTTTCCTTCATACTTGAGTAAACCTATGATAAAATCCATTGATACCTCCTCCTAATGCTGACTTGGAATGAATAAAGGTTGTAACAGACCCAGGGTCTTAATTGTCTCAGCTTTATTTTGTTGAAAAAACAAATATTTTTCCACAAACTTCTAAATATTAGACTTAAGGCCATCCCAAAAAAATTCCTTCTTGACCCTGTGGTAAGTTTTGAAAAATCCAAGTGCTCTCCTAAGGGAGAGGTGTGCAATTCCAAAAGAATTGTTTGCTTGAGATGGGAATTCTTACAAAGAGATAAGCAATATTTGTACCATAATGAATCATTTTTCCAACTAAATGTATCAGATATATTGGGATCTTGCTACAAATTTTGAATGAGTGTCCACACCTCTTCTTCATTCTTTCATTCATCTCTTGCTTTGGTTATCCAATGAGGTTGGATAATATAAATGGCACAAAGCAATGCTTCCACATCCTGATCCTTTTTTGAGAGTGCATCTATAAGAACATTTTGCTTCCCTTTTTTGTAGATGATTTCAAAGTTATAAGCCAACATCTTTGTGACCCATTTCTATTTCTCTTCTGAGGATAATCTTTGTTCCAAAAAGTATTTAAGACTATCATGATATATTTTTACCTTGAAGTATCTTCCCATTAGGTAAGGTCTCCATTGCTTTAGTGCATGTATTATTACCAACATTTCCTTCTCATAAATAGGTTTGTGTAAATAATTTCCTTTGATTGGATGACTTTCAAAAGAAATGTGTCTTCCTTCTTGCATTAAAACAACATCAATTACACTTCCTGAGACTTCACATACCACAATAAAGGGTTTTGTGAATTCGGGCATATCTAAGACCTGTGCTTGACACACTACCTCTTTACGATGTTCAAAGGCCTTAGTTGCTTCTAGAGTCCAAGAAAATTCATATTTCTTCAGTAATGTTGTTAGAGGTGCTGATATTCTCCCATAATTCTTAACAAACATACAATAATACCCTGTCAACCTGAGAAATTCTCAAAGATGCTTTATGGTTATGGGGATTTTCCATTCGTTAATGGATTTAATTTTGTTAGGATCTAGCTTAACACCCTCATAAGATACAATATGACCCAAATATTCCACCTCTTGTACTCCAAAGAAATATCTGGAGGTTTTTGCATTTAATTGTTTCTCCTCTAATACTTTGAGCGCCATGTTAACATGTTGAACATGATCCTTCCAAGACTTGTTGTAGATTAGTATATCATCAAAAAATACTAACAAAAATTTCCTAAGGAAGGGCTTGAAAATGGAATTCAACAAACCTTGAAATGTGGAAGGTACATTAGTAAGGTAAAAATGCATGACCAAAAATTCATAATGACCATCATGAGTTATGAATGATGTTTTTGGAATGTCTTCAGTCTTCATTCTAATTTTATGATATCTTGAATGAAGATTCGTCTTGGTGAAGTAAATTGCTCCATGTAATTCATCCAACAATTCATCAATGGCTGGAATGGGAAATTTATCTTTAATAGTGAGCTTGTTGATCTCCCTATAATCTAGACACATATGCCATGATCCATCCTTCTTGTACACCAATACTACTAGAGTAGAGAAAGAATGTCGACTAAGTTGAATTATACCGACCTCTAGCATTTCTGCAACAATATGTTCAATTTCACTTTTTTGGGCATAGGGATATCTATAAGGTCTGATTTTTGGAGGAACACTTCCTGGAATTAAATGAATAACATGACCATGATTACAAATAGGTGGGGGGCCTTTGGGAGTCTCAAATAACTTGGAATGATTGTCCAATACTTTTTGGAGATCTTGTGAAATAGATGATTTTGATGTTTGAACCTCTAGTGAGCATAAATGTGAAATTACGCCTCATTGAACTCTTTATTTAGAATAATTTTCATGCCATTAGAGATGATTATCTTTCCTAGTTTCCTTGTGATACCCCTTAATTCAAATTCCTTTCCTTCCCAAAAATATTTCAAGAAAAGTTCTATAAAATTAAAATCTATCATCCCCAAAGATTGTAACCATTGGAATCCTAGCACAACATCAACACCACCAATTGGAATGGAAAGAATTGGACTATTCAATACATATTCCCACATGGTTAGCTTGATATTATGGAAATTTCTAGAGAAATTTATAGTTCGAGTCCATTTTCAACCATCACTTGACACTCTGGCACTGGATAAAGGAAGTAATTCAATTACTTTGTTATCTTACAATGAATAAAATTATGGTTATAACCTGAATAAATCACTACTATTACCTTTTTCTTCTTGATATATGCTTCTATATTGAGAGTTTGACGAGTGGTAATTCCTACAAATGCATTACAAGATATCGTTGGATTCATTTCTTCTTTCTGTGGGGTTGGTTCCTGGTGTATATCCTCCTCTTTTGATGTTTCTTGTTCATTTTCTTCCACCTCTTTACAATCTATGTAGAATAATTTCTTCTCAGCACACTTATGACCATTAGTGTATTTTCTGTCACAACTGTAACAAAGCCCTTTTGCTCTTTTTTCCTCCAATTGTTGTGGTGTCAAACATGTAGGTTGTGGAAGGGAATGAATTTGAGGATGCAATGAAGTACAAACAACTTGTAGGAAGTATCACCTACCTCACCACAACTAGGAAAAAATATATAATATGTTGTGATCATATTTTTGAGATTTATGCAAAAACCATGTGAGGGACATTGATCTAGTGCAAATACATTCCTTAAAAGAAACTTAATACTATGGACTTAAGTACACCATGGTGGATAACTTCAATCTTATTTCAGATTCTGATTTAGACTTCGATGGGTACAACTTCAGGATATCTCATGAGTTTAGAGTCAACAATTCTCTCCTGGAGGTCACACAAATAGTCAGTTGCTACAGATTCCATAACATAGGCAGAATATGTGGTGTTGTAGAAGAAACAAAGGAAGTTGTATCGCTTAGGAAAATACTTGAAGACTTGCAGGAGAAACAAGTGAATTCAACTCCTCTGCTTGTCAACAATACTTCTACAATCAAGTTGGCAAATAATCCCAGATTGCATGATCAAACCAAGCACATCAACACTAAGTATAATTTGATTCGATACCATGTGAGGGACATTGTTCCATGAATGAAAAAATTGCAAACATATTCACCAAAGCACTTGGGAGAGAAATTTTTGAAAAGCTAAGAATGATGCTTGGGCTCACAAACATCCCTTCAGATTAAGGGGGGGAATATTAGATACCTTAATCCTTTGGGATTATGGTAAATAGTAATTAGGTGTAAATATGTAACGGATAGTCTGTTGGGTAAATTAATGGTCCATGTAGTTAGAGAACTATTTCTCCTTGTAATAAATTTTCTTGTCTCATTAATGAATGACACTGGAACTTTTTGCACGATCCTCAACCTGACATCATAGAATTTGTACATGTCAAAAAGTCAAAAGTTAAAAAGAAGTAGTTTAAAGTTAGGTTTGTTGAAAATTTGTCACTTATGCAACATATTTATAAGCAATGATTTAACATCAATTAAAAAATATACTAACCTTATATATTGTTAAACACATACATGGCAGAGGTAATATGAAAGGTAAGCATGAGATTGTTTTTATTATTTGACAATGATATACATTTATATTACATTCATGTGACCATTGGGTTCCACATCCCAAGTTCTCTTGGACTCTCATGGCTATTGACATTCTACACCAACCCATAGGGGATTAGGTGTCGAACATTCGCCCCCTTAATCTGAAGGGTTATGTATGAGTCCAAGAAGAGAGTTGTAATAAAAAATGTGCAAAAATTCATGGTAGCACTAGGCTGAATGTTCTCTTTGAAATGTTGGTATAAAGGGCGGTGGTTTAAGGATGACCACCAACACTGGAACACTTAGTGCAGTTCCCAAAACTCTTCCAAGTCTGGCATGAAGCTCAGGTCTTCTGTTAGAGAAATTGATCCTGATGTTTTGAAGAGGGAAACCTTCAACCATGAAAGGGAGGTCTCACCCTGCATAAAAGGGAGAACATCATCCTCAAAAGGGAGGTCTCTGTAGGAATTTACAGGGTAAGTTCCTCAGAAAGAATACCAAGAGGACACCGCTCACAACCAGATCTCAAATCAATACACCAGTATTTTTGACGTGGTTAAAACCCTCAGAGTGCAAGGAGGGAAACAGTCCACGGCCTGTCCCAACGTGGGTACAGACAATTTATTAATCAAAGAATGAAAATTTACATAAGCTTCTCTCATGCACGGATTACCCGAACAATGACCCTCCATGCGCTTTAAATAGAACTCATGGACCAATCGGGTGTCAAGCCACGGATCAAGTGTCGGTAATACCGAGGTGAGAGTGAACCGTCGGATCACTACATATCGTGACCGTCGGATTGTAAGTTACAAAATGTACAACGGTAAAGAAACACACTTTACCTAACTCTAACCTAACTCTATACTAGACCAAGTTGAACTTAACTATATCCTATGTGTCGGAATATCCTAACATCCCCCCTTAAGAACAACTTGGGATAGGATTGAAGGATTTACAAATATGACACAATAGGAGAAGGAAGGAGGCACTAGAGCCTATCCCCCCTTAGTGACAACTTCCTGAACTCCAAGCATATATCGAAGTTTAGTGAACTTCGCCTCTGTGAGAGCCTTTGTGAAGATGTCTGCAACCTGATCATCTGTTGGACAATATTGCACTTCAAGAACATGGTCATGAATGAGCTTTCTGATGAAGTGCATGTGTAGTTCAATGTGTTTGTTGCGCTGATGCTGGACTGGATCTTTGCATAGCTGAATGGCACTTTGATTATCACACCAAAGTGTGGTTGGATGCTGCTGCTCAAAGCCAAACTCTGATAGGATCTGACGAAGCCACAAGGCTTCCTTACTAGCTTCCACGGCACCACGATACTCTGCTTCTGCTGATGAAAGAGAAATGGCAGCCTGTTTCTTACAAGCCCATGTAATAGGTCCTGAACCAAGAGTGAAGACATAACCGGCAGTAGACTTCCGATCATCAAGGTCACCAGCCCAATCAGAATCAGTGAAACCAACTAACAGAGGAGCTGCTTTGGCACTGTAATGAATCCCAAACTGTACTGTACCTCGAACATAACGAAGTATTCTTTTAGCTGCTTTCCAATGACTTTCACGAGGGTTTTGCATAAAACGAGCAACAAGGCCAACAGCAAAGGAAAGATCAGGACGAGTATGGGTTAAATACAAGAGTTTTCCGACAAGTTGACGGTATAAGGTAGCATCAACTTCAGGAGAAGTACAAGAGACTGAAAGTTTGACTCCAGACTGAAAGGGAGAAGTGGCTGGCTTACAGTCTTCCATGTGAAAATGACGAAGAATATCACAAGCATACTTGGACTGGGAAAGGAAAATACCCTCTTGGGATTGCAAGACTTGAAGACCGAGAAAATAGTGTAAGTGTCCTAAGTCTGTCATTTCAAATTTCTTTTTAAGGCTGGACTTCACATGGTTTATAAGGTTGGGATCACTACCAGTAAGAATAAGATCATCAACATAAAGAACAAGGATGATGAGAGAGTTGCCCACTTTCTTGGTGTAGACAGTATTGTCAGAATGACACCTAGAAAAGCCAGATTCTAAAAGAAAGCTATCCATTTTGGCATACCAAGCTCGAGGAGCTTGCTTGAGGCCATAAAGGGATTTCTTAAGTCGACAAACGAGGCTGGAGTCTGTTTGTATGAAGCCAATGGGTTGTTCCATATAGATTTCTTCCTGCAAGTCACCATGCAAGAAGGCAGATTTAACATCCATTTGATGGACTTCCCATTTTAAAGAGGCAGCAAGGGAAAGAACAAGGCGGATAGAGTTCATTTTGGCAACTGGAGAGAAGGTTTCAGTGTAGTCAATGCCTTCAACCTGTGAAAAGCCCTTAGCAACTAGACGAGCTTTATGTTTATCAACTTTCCCATCTGGTCCATACTTGGTTCTGTAAACCCATTTGCATCTAACAAGTTTGCGTCCCTTTGGTAGAGGAACAAGATCCCATGTATCATTTGTCATCAATGAATGATATTCTTCATTCATAGCTGTTTCCCAATGTGGATGGCCTGAAGCTTCTGCAAAAGTGTCAGGATCATGATTTACTGGAGCTTGAGCCAGTAAAGAAGAGGCTCTTTCAAACTGAGAACGTGTACGTCGCTGATCTGTAGGATCACCGGCAAGATCACCTGCTGCATCCCGAGTAGCACGGACCCATCTTGGAAGTTGAGGATCCTGAGAAGGTGGGGAAGGATTATCATCCTCGCTTTCATCATCAGAAGAAGAAATGTTTTCAAAGATAGAAGAGATAGGAAGAGGTGGCACATCCGCCGGACTAGGCTCGCAGGCCGATTTATTTTCATCAAATTTTACATCTCTTCTAATGATAACATTTTTGGACTTAAATGGAATAAGTCTATAGCCTTTTACATCTTCAGAATATCCAACAAAAGTACATTTCTCACTCTTAGGTTCTAAGGCTTTATGCTTTTCATCTGGAATATGGGCCCATGCTTCACTTCCAAACACACGAAAGTGACTTACATCTGGTTTAATGGAACTCCAAGCTTCTTCTGGAGTGATATTCTCTAGAACCTTAGTAGGAGTGCGATTGATTATATAATTTGCACAATTAATTGCTTCGGCCCAAAAACTAAGACTGAGTCCTTTAGATTGCAGCATACAATTAGCCATTTCCTTTAAGGTGCGATTTTTCCTTTCAGCTACACCATTTTGTTGTGGAGTGTATGGAACAGTATGTTGCATTTGAATTCCATTTTCGGTGCAAAAGTTGATGAATGCATTTTTAACATATTCTCCACCATTATCAGTTCTTAGCTTAAGAATTTGATGTCCAGATTGTTTTTCAACGAATGCTTTGAAGGCCAAAAAGGTGGTAAATACTTCGCTCTTGAGTTTTAAGAAGTATACCCAAGTGCGTCTGGAGAAATCATCAATGAAAGTTAAGAAGTACTTGCAGCCAGAGAATGAAGCAACAGGAAGAGGACCACATAAATCACTGTGCACAAGCTGTAAAGGGGCTGAGGCGTGCCAAGAGGCACGTTTGTCAAAACTGTCCCGATGATGTTTTCCGAGTACACATCCGGAACAAACACCATCTTTGCAAGATACCATAGGAAGACCTGTCACCATGTTTTCTTTACATAGATGCTGAAGGGAGCGATAGTTTAAGTGACCATACCGCTCATGCCAAAGTTTGCTCACTTCATCATTATGAGCAACAAATACTGAGGGAAGATGGGATGACCCAAAGTTGTGAAACTTATACAACCTTTTGGAATCATCAGCAAGACCAGTAGCTAGAATCTGTTTAGGATCTTTTAGATCCTTGATTACAACATCATGAGGTGAAAATTCAACAATTTTACCTTCACCTGAATGAGTTATCTGATAGACAGATAGAAGGTTGCAGGATAAGTTTGGAACACATAATACATCATTGAACTGACCATTGTCTAGATGAACAGTTCCAGTCCCTACAACATTAAGAGATCTATCATCACCAACATATATATTTTTGGTGTTACAATCATTTAAAGAAGAAAACATGGCTTGGTTTTTGGCCATGTGACAAGAGGCTCCAGAATCAATGAGCCACTCATGAGAATGAGAAGAAGAAGAAGATACATTTAATGCATAACCAGACTGAGATGATTGACGATGACATGCAGAAAATGCCGTTCCGGAAGTTGAAGTTGAAGTAGGCTCCAGATGGATGTTATGTTTCTTCATTGCGGCTTCCAAGGCTTCCATCTTCTTAAAGCATTTAGATTCTAAGTGGCCATCTCGATTACAAAAGTTACAATGTCTGTCAGTCTTCTTCCATTTGTTTTTATTGGTCTTGTCATATTGCTGAAATGATCTTTCATCTTGAGGCTGAGTTGGTTTAGGACCATTCCTTTGAGGATAAGACTTCTTAGGATTCTTTGAATTTGGTTGCTGCTGGGCGGCTAACGCTTTCGAGGAAGAGTTTCCAAGATTAAGAAGACCAAGGTGTAAGAGTTTTTCTTGTTCTCTTATTAAGGAATCACAAAAGGAGTCAAAGGAAGGGGGCTTGTAGTCTTTGCCTTGACAAATGAAAGCTTCCCTGGTAGAATGGAAAGTGGAAACAAATACAGAGTAGGCTGGTCCCAACTTAGTAAGGATGGAATAAATAAGGTTACCATCTTCTTTCTTAACTTTAACACCTTCCAAGAGATATCTAAGGGTTTTGAATTTGGACAAGAAATCTTCAATGCAAGAAAAATTATTAGGATCCAAAGTAAGCAACTCATTCTCAAGTTGATGGGCTCTAATTTCATTTTTAATCCCAAAAACTTTAGCAAGTTTTTCTAATGCTTCATGAGGAGTTTCAATTTCTGCAATGTGGAATCTAAGATCAGGAGAAACAGACATTCCTATCAAACCACGTGCTTGATCTTGTCGATTTTCCCATTTTTCGGCCTTGTCTTCATCTTTGGGTTTCTTCTCTTGGTCTGTGGCTATTCTGAAGAGACCTTTACTTCTAAGTAAATCTCCCATGTAGGCTACCCATTGGAAGTAGTTAGTGCTGTCAAGAATGACTTGGCATGGACTTTCCATTTTTTGAAAAACAACTGAAGCTGAAGATGCTGAAAGTAAGTGGTCCAATGGATAGATCTCGAAAAAATAGGCGGTTTTAAAAAAAACGGCTCTGAAAAAGGCTTCCGGATGAAGAAGTTATGGCTTTTTGAAAAAAAATTGTTGACGTTGCCGGCAAAGTGCGCGAATGTGCGGGAATGAAAAAATCCGCCCCCACAAAATGGAGACTTGAACCCAAGACCTCTACTCTCTTAAAAGGTCTTTGAACCAATTGATCTATACAAAATATTTGAGAGAGAGAGAGAGAGAGAGAGAGAGAGAGAGAGAGAGGGGGGGGGGGGGGGCCTCGATTTGCGTGCTTGCCTTGGGAAGACTCTTTTCCCCTACAAAACACAAAACACAAAACCCAACACGAATATCCAAAGAAAAACGAACCTTACGGCTCGAAGTTAGCTTTAGCCAAAAAACTAGAAATTTTAAAAAAAATCTCAAAGTTAGCTTTTAGCCGAAAAACTAAATATTTTTCTCAATGTTTCTGATTTTCCGAGATCACACTAAGGTGCAGGGAAAAGAGCATACGCATGAGAAAAATCCTTTCTTTCTGTTTCTGATTTGCCCAGATCGCACAGAGTCGCAGGGCAAAGAGCATACACAGAAATGAAAGGTATAGATCCGGAAAAAAAAGGCTAAATAAACCGAAACCGAAATAAGCAGAGAGAAAATGACAGTAAACTGCAAAAAAAAACACTGTATACCTCCCGATCTGAAAAATGACGCAGCTAGGGCTACCGGAAACCTTTTCGCGTGAAATGAAAGGGGTTCCTCACTGAAACAGATGCTCCGAACGCAACAGAGCAGTCCTCTCGGCCCGAAAGCAGTCAGAAACAGCAGATCTAGGAAATGACAGCCGCATGCAGTTCTACCGGCTTCAGATTTGGATCACCAACGGACGCGGCCCTCAAATAGCTCTGATACCATGTAGGAATTTACAGGGTAAGTTCCTCAGAAAGAATACCAAGAGGACACCGCTCACAACCAGATCTCAAATCAATACACCAGTATTTTTGACGTGGTTAAAACCCTCAGAGTGCAAGGAGGGAAACAGTCCACGGCCTGTCCCAACGTGGGTACAGACAATTTATTAATCAAAGAATGAAAATTTACATAAGCTTCTCTCATGCACGGATTACCCGAACAATGACCCTCCATGCGCTTTAAATAGAACTCATGGACCAATCGGGTGTCAAGCCACGGATCAAGTGTCGGTAATACCGAGGTGAGAGTGAACCGTCGGATCACTACATATCGTGACCGTCGGATTGTAAGTTACAAAATGTACAACGGTAAAGAAACACACTTTACCTAACTCTAACCTAACTCTATACTAGACCAAGTTGAACTTAACTATATCCTATGTGTCGGAATATCCTAACAGTCTCAACCTGTGATGGTTTAAGGATGACCAACAACTCTGGAATGCTTAGTGCAATTCCTGGAACTCTTCCAAAACTGGCAAGAAGCTAAAGTCTTCTGCTAGATGAAGTTTCCCCAATCTTTGAAGAGGCATCACCGACTGAAGGCATGTTCAAGGGAATGTTTATCTCTGGCTACAACTCTGAAGTTGGTATGGCAGGTTGTGGCTCAGGCTCACTTGATGTGGCTTTGAAGCTTGTAGATGACCATCATTCCCCCCTATCAGATAAAAGGTGAGATGATGGAGAAAAATCAACTGCAAGACTATTCAATACTCTAGAATAAGTTCGGACATATCATTGAAATATATTCTTGGTTGTTGATGCCCATTGCCAAGAAGCGATCCATCCAAGATGAATCTTTGTTCTTGTAGGAGGTTTCTTTCTGAAACATCTGTTTGAAGAATGACTAATTTTATGACAGTGCTTACATGGATGAAGATCAAAACAATGATATTTCAGATGGCCAAATCGGTCACAGTGTTGGCATTTCACAATCTGTTGTTGTTGTTGTTGCTGTGGAGGAAGGGCAAAATATGGAACAGTTGAAGGTGAACTGTCATGAAGGAATCCAGCACTCTGAAACTGGATGGGCTTTGAGTAGTCTGGAATATGAAAGGACACTTCCTTGTCATATCCAAGACCATTTTTGTGCTTGTTGTGGACAAGCTCTTCCCAAGGTCTGATGATGGGCTTGGGAAATGCAGACTGAATTTCTGCATCTGCATGTAACCTTGCTGCTTCATTGGGCACTGGATATGAATTTGTAACATTATTGACTTGCTATTTATGGGAGTCTGTTTCATTGTTATAAACAGAAACAAGTTCATAATGATGACTCCATTGTTGTAATTCTACTCCCTGTAGATGAGATTCAAGCTGCAAAAAGTCAATTTTCTCTTGTGCATTTTGTAGACAGACCTGAATGTCTGTGAGAGAAACTTTGCTGACTTTTAATGTATGATGATTAGTAAACAATATCAAATTTTTGAGGAACTCTAATACTTCATTGATTCTGGCCATTTTCATTGAAAAAATAAGGTGAATTTCACATATACAGATTCTTGATCTCAAGCCATATATAAATAAACCAAGTTGCAGATATATATAATCATCTCAAAACCACAATAGAATATGGTTGAATATATGGAATATTCAAGCCCTCAATGTATTCAAAGCAGCATACAACAATTCCAAGTTGTGGAATTTCAACTACCCCTACTCAATTTTGAATAATACAAAAAGGTATTCAAGCAACTCTTCTTTTCATAAGCTAGAGAGAAATTAATAATATTGGCTTGGATAAAAGCCTTTATACCAGAAAAATCTGTAGTGATGAGGCTATCTCTCTAGCCCTAGCTTCAGAGGTTTTAGTCTCAGAAGAAGCAAAGAAACTAGTGAAAATGTGATCTTAAAGCAAGAGAACCACATGTGTTTTCACAATATCTAGGCAATAAAAGCTTATGCAACTATAAGTGGAGGAAAATCAAGGTAGTTTGCCTGAGTCAAAGATGAACACAACCCTTGAAAATCTGTTTTGAGTTCCTATGCTCCAATTTGTAGTCAGATTTGATGGACAACAACAAGAATGCACTATTGCATCTAGGCCAAACCAACGATTGCCATTCTAAGTGATTTCCTCAACATCAACATCTAGAGCTTTAATGCTCCTCCAAAATCACATATAGAAAAGTGTGGGCTAGGCGTTAAGCATGGACCAGGGCTCCAGTAGAATGCTCTATGACTAGTAGGAAATGACTGCGATGTGACAAGATGACTGACAAAAATTCCTTATCCAGCAAGTGTATGAAAATGAGTTGCCAATGTTTACAGAGATTTATAGCACTTGTAAATAAATACTGGTTCCTTTTAGCTCTGAACAACGATAACCAGTTTCCACGCTTAGATAGGGACACATGTTCTTCAAATCTAAAAATGATGGTCACAGGCTAGATTTCAGGCTTTCGATCTAGCTTACAATCATCAACTAGTTTGCAACTGGATCATGGAATTTTGGCTCTTTGACAATGCAACATCACTATAAAAGCACTCAGCCAACATATTCATGTCGGGTTCATGGGGACTCTTCTCTGTGCAACATCATAAGTGTATATTCAATCTAGGAAAATCCTCTCAACACTGTCAATTAACTGAAGCACGAATAGATACGATTACACTTTTTTCATTATATAAAAACTTGGGATTTGAAGCATTTCATTACTCTCGAACAACTCTTCGAGGTCATAAGCCAAACGCTAAAGTTCACCAAGATTTACACACACACAGGTTTGAAACCAAAGGAGGAGCGCATAAAGGGAACAACATATACTCAATGTGTCATACCCATCATAATAATATTTAATGGCCCGCACTACTTCAAGACTAGAAAGGGAATATCATGACTGAGTCAAGGTGGCTTTCAAACTAGCACACAAATGAGGGGGACCGACCTTCAATCCACATACCAATAGAGCAGGTGGTGATTATTATTATCTAGTAAAGTGTTTCAATACCTCCTGCTACGACTTCCATACCAGCGAAAGCTTAAAATGTTGGAACACGTTTTGCTAGCATTGAATTACCATCGTTACTATGTGGAGGTGTCCATAATGGAGAGTCTGGCTTGGAGTATAGAGCAATGCCTTCTAGGGGATCTAGGCTTCTTCAATGTTCGAAATGAAGTTAGGAATTGCATACATGATGTCTTTTCCTTGCTTGCCTTTATAGTATTTTACCAAATTTATTTGGAATGGACTGGACTCCGAA
This sequence comes from Pinus tabuliformis, assembly GCA_031772625.1. Lineage (NCBI taxonomy): Eukaryota > Viridiplantae > Streptophyta > Pinopsida > Pinales > Pinaceae > Pinus > Pinus tabuliformis. The sequence continues at coordinate 41,119,009 of CM062814.1, read as the reverse complement.
CACATAATTCACTAAAATTAGTGGCCAAAAGCAAAAGACCATAACAAAAGAAAACAAAGTTGTCGGACAATAGACAAATCCACAATCTCTCTACAATCCCTAGGATTTCTTAGACAAAGAAAAGCTCCCGAGCGAGAAACAACGATTTTTTAAACTTAGACAAAGTAATATGTCATGCTCACATATTACTTATGCTTTAGTTTTCATCAAAACCAATGCAGGGTTGGTAAATGGGAAGCACAAATACATTTAGAAGCGCTCAAATAAAATAGGTAATTTCACAATGACAAAGAAACTAGAGGACAGTCGACATCAAAAGAAGTAATGTTCAATGCAGAATACAATAGCGCCCTCAGACAGGTCATTGATAAAAAATGAACGTTGTATTCTACAAGCGTTTCACTGTAAAAATTGTTATGGACTCTCAAGTGCATTTGGTAGCCAGCAACAGTGGGCAGAGATGTTATTTATAGGCCCGATAAACACAAAAATGGGCTCCAACAGAAAACTAAAACACTGATAGGAAGAAAATAGCATGTAAAGTGTGGTTTGGGAGCAACGACCATTTCTTTTTGTTTGTTTGTTTGAATTGATTTACAACACTGCATGCAACATAGACCAACGCTATTCAAGGAGAAGGAGAATGGAAAAAGCTGAGGAAATGTCAGGGTTGACAGAGTTTGTAGGGTAGAAAACCTAACACATAAATGGTAAAAAGAAGACTACACAATTAGTGGTTGAGAAACCTACTGAGAAGGCCACACATCACGGCTCTGATACCATGTTAAAGACATATATGGCGGAGGCAATATGAAAGATAAGCATGCGATTGTTTTTATTATTTGACAATGATATATATTTATAGTACATTCGTGCGACCGTTGGGTTCCACGTCCCAAGGTCTCTTGGACTCTCATTGCTGTTCACATTCTACACCAACCCATAGAGGATTAGGTGTCCAACATATATAATTTTCTCTTAGAAAGGATCCTCCATTGGGCCATGGCAAGTATGCCCATAATGAGAGCATAAATGTGGCGCAACTCAACTCGAACTAGAATCACCAACTTGCCTACCTGGATTTGATGGCCTATAATTAGTGTGACCCAAATACCTTACACCTAGATGCCTAAGAGACTCATTTGATGGATCTTGTCTAGAGGCTACCACAAATAAACTATTTTGCATATGACTACATGTGATACATCCTATCGCACTGTTGGTGTTGTCAAGGTGATCTAAAAAGTAAGGTGCTTATTGGGACGGGTTAGGTATACACCTAGGAGTAGTGTTGGAAATACTGAAAGGGGGGGGGGGGTGTGAATCGATATTTCTTTCAATTCTAAATTAGCCAGTTAAGTTTTTTCTTTGATTAGAAGCACAATATACCATAAAACTATATATATATATATATATACATACATATATATATATATATATATCTATATATATATATATATATATATATATATATATATATAAAGTGAGGACTCCAATCCTCAAATATAAATTTAGTCTCCAACATGGTCTCTCACAAGGCTCTAACATTGTATGAGGACTCTGTTGTCACCTATTACACCTTTTGTGCAAATGTGTCAAATGATGTCAAATGGTGTCCAAAAAGTGGAGTCGAAGTGAAAAAGGCCAAAGAGGAGAGAAAATATTAGAGGCTAAAATCATGAGGAGGAAGCCAAAATATAAATCCTAAGTCTTGAAGCCAAAAGGAAAGCCGAAATCCAAAGGGAGGCCAAAATCTAAAGAGGATTGTTGAAATTTGAGACCCGATCACATCAGAGCCCAAAATCGCGAAGGATGGCAGTTAGGCATATCCGAGGTTATAATTTCAAAGGATAGTCACCATCGGAACTTAATTTTAATTCCTTTTAAAAATATTACGATGAAGAGGGGATCTGATTTAGGCGAAAACTTAGTCATAAAGCATTCCAAAGAACCATGGGACATAGGAAAAGGTGAGACCTCAAAGCATAGGCCATCTGAACATTGGAGTTTCAAAAATTCTTAATAAATGAATCTCTTTGGAAAGCACGAAAATCATGGAAGAAGGATACAAATGAGACCTTTAAAAATCTAAAGACCACATGGACATTTTCTCTCTCCTCCAAAGAAGCCACCTGGCAGCTGGTGATTAGTCCCGAAAAGCAGACATGGATGATGATGTTAGCATGATGTGGCGGCATGGAGGACACTTGGTAGTCAATTTTGGAATTTTTAAGGAGTTAAAGGGGAAAATCTGAGTGACATGTGTCACTACCTGGGAGGCACCATGTGGAGGTGATGACATGAGCATGACATCATTTCGAAGGTCTATATTTCGAAGGAAGAGGCCTTCGTAACTCTATTTTAATTAGTATTTGAAGAAATTCTAATGAGAGGGGCTTCAATATTTGGTTTCACTTGGTCACAAAGACTTCAAATAACTAAGGGTGCAGATCTGGTCGAAGCACCTAAGTGATAAGATGGAATTTCAGAGGTTCGAAGCATCAAAACTCTTTCAGAAAAGGTTTCAATGAAGAGGCATTTGATATATGATTAGTGCTTGGTCATGAAAGTACAAAGGAAACTAGCATGAAACCAAGGACCCTAGGGACCCTTTCTCTCTCCTCAAAACTGGACACATGGCAGCAAATAGTTGGTTCTGAGAAGCTGACAGGGTAGATTACGTCAGCATGACATGGCGAGACAAGGACACATGGTAGGTGATTTCAACATTTTGGAGGGCCTAAAGGGACAAATCTGGGTGACACATGTCACTACCCATGGTGCGCCACGTGGAGGTGATGACATCAGCATGATGTCACTTTGTAGGTCTACATTTCAGAGGAAGAGACCATCGTAACTCTTTTTTAATTAGTATTTGAAAATATTCTAATGAGAGGGGCTTTGATATTTGCTGGCACTTTGTCACAAAGACTTCAAAGAACCAAGGGCTCGGACCAAGGCCAAGCACCCAAGCATTATAAAGTATTTTATAGGGAAAGGCATTGAAACTTTTATTGGAAGAACCTTCGATTGAAGGTGCTCCGAAATCATGTGGCAGTTGGTCACGAAAGATCTAGAGAACTAAGGGTGTAGAACTAGGGCATATCACCAAGATCTATGAGCCCATCGAAAGTGGGAGTTTTCGTAACTCGAATGTTAAATATCACTTTGAAAACTTCTGATAAAGGGTTCTTCGATATGTGGTGGCACTTGGTCATGACCATTTAAAAAACCAAAGGCGAAGCATGAATTACAAAGGGAGATATGACCCCAAAAAGAGCCGAAAGGCTTTAGCACCCAAGCGCTGATCCTGATGTCACGACACCCAATCCCATGGGATACACAGGAAGAGGGCCAATGGAAAAGGAGCTATAGGAATTAGAACTTTATGATTTTGGAAGGTTATTTCAAATAAAGCTACGAGGATAGAAGGCTTCGATATCGAAGTGCCTATGCTTTAAGCCTTTGGGCACAAATGGTGGTCCCATGGTTGAGAAGTGATAAAGGAGCTTAATGTAACACCCTCCTCCCACATCTACCTAAGCAACTAGCGAGCCTGGGTAAACATGTGACGAGAGGCCACTATGATATGACTCAACCTCCTAAGTCATGTTAAGGAAGTGGAATTGATGAAAACACACAATGTAGACATTCAACATCAGCATTAGGATCCTTAGGAACCAATCCAACCTTTCTTCCAACCAGCCTATGGGTCCCACTAAGATTTTGGACCACTTGACCTTTGAACGCTCTCATGCTATGAGCATGAGAGCATCCAGGGACCTCTGGACACACTCACAAGCTTGCAAGCCAGTGTCCAGGGACTATTTTGCACAGTCTTGTGCCAACGTCCTCGAGATTTGAGCCACTTTTATAAGCCGAGAGCCCATGTCACTTCCTAGAATTGAATGCCATATTCAGAATAGTAAAATAATAGAGAAATGACAGTACAAATGAAATCACTTGAATAAGACCTTTATTGGACCCCTACTAGCCATGACAGGCATTTTGTCAAACATATTATGAATATGTAATCTAAAGGTGTAAATAATAGATTTGAGCATAGGGGTTTCATACTTAGCTGAGAATTGCTAAGAAGCATTGATTCCTCAACACATCAACTTCCATTTCATCCATTAGGTCATAGATACATTTTTCATTCATTTACCAGTAAAAATATGATGAGAGCCATACATAGCTACGATCATAAAACATATATATAACCATCATAATAACAACAAAAATACCAATGGAATCACAACCATATGATCCACATATAAACCAATATAATACTAATAGAAATACAAGGACAAATAACCTCCTATTGATGATGAAAAATCCAAACCTGAGATGGCCCTTCCACATTCCACTCAACCGTAGAATGGCTTATCCAAATCTCTCTTCAGCCATTCACCTATGTGCCATATTCCAAGAATGAATTTGGGATCTCATAGAACATATCAATCCAAAACCATCCAAGGCTTCCAAAGGCCATCCACCTCAACCCATCAAAAATTTATTCCACCTCATGGTCGGACATCACAAAACCATCATCAGATTGGTCTATATCCAAGCCTTCCAGGGCTCCAGAGCATTTATTTCAACCAAGGCTCCAGGACTAGTAACTTAACTCACAACTATTGCTAGGTTCTAGAGCGTTTGTCCAACCAAGGCTCCAAGACTGGTAACTCAACCCACCAAGGACTCTAGAGTATTTGTCCAACCAAAGCTACGAGACTAGTAACTCAACCCAAGCTAAGGAAACATGAGAACCAACTAGAAAACAAAGAAAATGAACTCACAACACCATGGCTATCCAGGAAGTGGAAAGGCTAAGAAATCCATTGTCAATCCAGGAAATTCTCCATGCTAGTGACAGATCATAACCAATAATCCACATGCATATGTCATGCATACCAAAACTAGTGAGGGAAACATACATGCAACTTGGTATCTACAAGAAAATTCCATTTTAGTTGTTGATCTCGACGTCTTCTTATGCTATCCTACTCTTCCTTTGCCTTCTTTCTCCAAAAATTCAAGTATGCCACCCCCTCCAAGAGTGCTCCAAGAAAACTAAAGCATCCAAGAGTATGAGAGAAAGAGAGAATAATGAGAGAGCTCCAACACTAAACTGACAAAAGGTTACCAACTGATCCTCAGACACCTTTTTTTGAATGAGGCCTCTATTTTCTTCATTTTCCATTATTTTTGTTCATTTTCCTCCTCACATGCAACCTATGACCTTTCACCTCCCTTTTCTCTTTATTTCCATTATTTTCATAAATAAATGTGCCAACAATGCCATTTAGCCTTTCCAAAGCCTTAGGCACTGCCTTTGCCAATTTCCTTAGCCATTAAACAAACACAAGTGATCCCCATCACTATGCGTTTGCCCAACATTCAACCTGGACTAAGTGTCCCATCAACCGTGGTTTTTATTTTTCCTTTATTAACTTTTATTACATGGAATTTTCACCACAGTTGTTACACTTATGCAGGAGGAGCTTAGGATGATTAGAGTTATGTGTTTTCATAACAATATTTTATGAGAGTTGCGAGATATATTGGGTTTCGATGGTATAGCTAAGGGTTTATGCAAATGGATGGCTTGGTAGACTTGGTATAGACAATCGTTAAGGCCACCACAGTTGATCGCTTCTATCTCCAGAAAGTGGGCAATTCAAGAAGTTAATGGGGAAAGCAATAGGCATACTGGTCGGTGACTGTGGAGGAACATAATGGCAGAGACATGCCCTGATCAGAGGCGATCATGGGAAATGGAATCGAGATATTTTGTTGTGGCCATCATTTAGTTTTCCCATTTTTGTTATTTTGTAATTTTTGTGTTTTAAAGAAAGAATAAAATATGTTGTAATCATTTTGGTAGCAAAAACTCTGCATGCTCAGACAACTGGTAGTTCAGAGAACTGGAGCATCACTGAGATATTTTGTAACTATTGTTTCAATCTCCCCATCTCCTTATAAATAGGGGAAGAAAATCATTTTAAAGGTTCCCAAATTTTGTATTTTAGGGGTCCGAATTCTGTCTCTACAGAGGTTCCAAGTTCTGTTTACAGAGAAGGAGGTTCCAATTTTGGTCCAAATTTCTTGTTCCATGAGTCTGCTTTGTTTTTGCACATTTTCGCTTGTTTGGGCCTATGGTATGTAATTCATTCTGGAATATTAATGAATAATTCTAGGTGATTCCAAGCATTTGGGGTATGCAGTATGTTTTCTCCTGTATGTCATTTCATATGTGTTTCTCTTCCTCTGAAATTGTGTAAATAGAAGTTGTTGGATTCACTCACAAATCATGGATTTACTTATGTTATATGGTAGCAAACAGTACCTATGAGATTACAGATTTACTATGTTTTTCTATTGTATAATGTACTCATGAAATATTAAGCTAGAAACCTTAAAATGCGCTCCACAATTTCTACACTTTCATCTTCTTATTATTTTAAGATTTTACTGGGATTCATTGCTTAGGATTTTGTGTTTATCCAGCCCATTGCATTGAATTCCCTTCTCACTTTCCCTCTTCCCATCTTCACTGCAACGACAAATTTTAACCTGCATTCTTTGTGTGTCGACAATTAGTACTAAAGAATTTATTCTTTGGAATGATACATATTTCATGTGTATATTCAATCTATCTTTGTGAAAGGGAATTGAACCAACCACCTAAATCACTTTTATTCATCTCTTGAGTTGCATCAAGTTATCTTTCAAGAGAGAATAGGATGTCCTAGGCACTGACCCTTCCCTCAACTTGAGGATTGCCTCTAGGAGTTACAACAAAATCTATACCTTTATTTCACAAATACAAGCTCTAGTTTAGTTTCTCACAAGGCTCCAACCTTGTATGAGGACTACAATATTCTATTTCGTAAATCCAGGCTCTAACTAGGTCTATATGAGGATTCCAATCCTCTTGGCCTCCAATCCTTCCAAAATTATCCAAATAAAACTTAATTACTGATTAAACAAATGAATCAAGATACTGCTTCATTGTGTCTTTGAGAATTGATTCTAAATGGATTCAAGGACTAATCCAAGTTCTCTTCAATAACTACTCCAAATTCTCTTCAATGGCTGCTCCAAAACATTTTTAATGATTTCTCCAAAAACATGCTTCAAATGTAGCATCTCGAAGTCTTCAGCATATATTCCAAAACTTTCTCCATGGTTTCCTACAAGTGTTTCCAAAATATGCTCCAAATCTACTTCAAGGTTAACTAAAGTCTACTTTACACAAGTTCCAAGGTCTATTAGAAACCCTTCAAAGTCTACTCCAAATTGTCTTCAAAATATTGTCCTAGATTATTATCAAAGTTTGTGCCATATTGTCATCAATGTCTTCCCTAGTTTTTCATCGAGGTATGCTCGTGATTCAGTCATCAAAGTCTATTCGAAATCCTTTAAACACCTTCAACAAATGGCCAACAAGGGTGCTCAAAAGATGTTATAAAAGGACATCAAGATTTTTTGAAGACTACTTCAAAAACTCTATTTCAAAGATGCAAGAGGGTTGCTTCAAATTGAGATCAAGTCACCCCAAATATTAGGCTAAAATATCTACAAAAAGGCTCTATCATAAAGTTGATTTATCACCATGGGTCTAGATTTGTTCCTTGCCACAGAGGCCAAGATTCTGTCACAGGGTGTTGAAGTCCTATACCTCACCATAGGCCAAAATTGCATCAAACAAGTGGCTTTAATATGAAATATAGTCTGAGTGCTACAAATAAGTTACTACAGGTCTTGTCATAGTTTGAATTTTATATTGGGAAAAGGTCTATAGATGAAGGCCGAATTCTATCAGCTAACTCGAGTTATTTCTCACATGGTGGCTCAAAAATACTTAAGCACTTGATTAAAAAGCCATTCCAAGAAACCTTCGTCCAAAACATAATTAATATTCACTTGATATTCCTTCAAAATCTTTTAGGTTCATGAGATATGAACATCATCTATCTACCCCATGTTTGAGCTCCTTGATATTTTATTCCACCAAGTTGATCACCAAATGGAGGAGACGGGATCGTGTATTTATAAAAATTTCATTTAGTTGAACCATCATGTCTATAGAGGGGAGCTGACTTGACATAGACATAGTTGGCTTCTAGTGTTTTTAATGCATGTTTGAATTTGATTTAGGAGTCAGTTGTAAATTATAACGGAATGTTGCTTGACAATAATTTTGCAATTATTATGTTATGCTCTATTTCTCTATATTGTAATCAAATCTATGGTAAGTACATTGTAATATGATCTTAAAAAACATAGATAAATGTGTCTCAAAGGTTGAAGTATTTATTGCTTTGACATGTGACATGTTATGAATATAATTCATATAAAAATAATAAATGTAAATATAAATATAATAATAAAAATAATTAATAGTTAGTTAGTGAGTAATGAAGAGGCATGTCCCTAAGAACATGACCATTGGTGAAGAGGTATATACCTAGGGTATATAATAAAAACCTCGCCCTCATTTATAATCATCTCAACAATTCTTTTATACAATATTCAATATACAATTACTTTTCCTATGATGGATGTATTTGTCTTCAAAGTACTCTGAAGAATATGTCAAGTATACAAACTTTGTTTGTTATAGTGGTATCAGAGTCACGCTGTCTGATAAGCAGACCCGTGGCCATTAAGTAATCATCAGGTTCCTTGTCGTTTTGATCAATGCTTTTAGCTAGAGTAGTTGGAGTTTCTCCATCGTGGTTTCATCAGAGGTCCTGGGTCATTAGAAAAAAATGTACAAGAAAAGAAGGAAAACAATAAAATAAAATAAAAGTTCAAAGGAAAAAGCCATATTAAAAAAAAAAACATATATATTATAAAATATATATAAAAAATAATTATTAAAAGAAAAAATAGTAATAATAATATAAGAAAATTGTAAAAAAAATAAAAAAAATTAACAATATATATTTATTAAAAACAAAAAAACATAAAAAACGGCTTACCTAGGTTGTCCACAGCCACCAGCCACACATCGGAGTTTCCAACTACACCACAGTCATAGACCACCTCGTAGCCAAACACAGCCCCAATTCTGCATGTCAAAGCCCATCGCTATTCACACATCTGTCGTCGTCTTGGTCCCTTTTCCGACAATCAAATTTCCAAGGAACCCTCTTATAATTTCAATGAAGACACTATTGTCTTATCTACTGATGCGTTCAAACTCTTATCCCTCTATCGCTAAATTTCATTGTCGAGCCCTCTCTCTTGAACATCTTACACCCCTCTGTCACCCACGAGCTGGTCAAAGAAAATAGCCGACAAACTTCTACACCCCCCGATGCCTTGTGGCCCATGCTTCCTATGTCGTCTCTCGCTCAAGACAATTTTTTTTGTCCTGCAAAGGTCTTTGCATCATGTTACCTTGTCCCTTGCTACCACACATCATCCACCGACCAACGTTTGTCCGCTCCACCGCTAAGCTCTCTGTTGATTTATGTTTCCCCATGGCTCGGTTTTTTGTCCCGCTGTCCTTCCCTGGTCAAACGTCGTGTCTCCTCCACAATACCATCACGTTTTTTAAACACCTTTTACTAATTCATGACCCTTGCTAATATATGTTAATCACACACACACACACACACACACGCACACACACACACACATAGATTTATATATATATATATATATATATATATATATATATATATATATATATATATATATATATATATATATATATATATATATATATATATATATATATATATATATATATATATATCTATATATATATATATATATATATATATATATATATATATATATATATATATATATATATATATATATATATATATATATATATATATATATATATATCTATATATATATATATATATATATATATATATATAGAGAGAGAGAGAGAGAGAGAGAGAGAGAGAGAGAGAGAGATTGTTTAAAAAAGGGAAAAAAATTAATGCTGAAAACAAGGAATACTAAGGAAAAAATTCAATTCAAAGGATATTTTTTTTAAGTAGTTAAGTACACAATTATAAAGATTTAAGGAAAGATGAGTTCAACCAACAAGTCAACATTTTGGACAAAATGTCCTTTTTTGTCTAAACAAAATTGGATATACTATATTCAAAAAAGTTGCAAATTAAGTTTCCTAGCATGTGAAAGATTATTTGGTACAAAAAAACATCAAGATAATGAACATATGCAAATGAAAATACTAAAGGAAGAACTCACAAAACTACAACGAAAGAACGGAGCATCAGAAAAGAAATATAAAACTCTCAGATATCAGTTTTATAAAGAATCAACATAAAGTAACAATGAAATTTGGTGTCTAAGAGATCATAGTAAAAAATTACTTGAAAAGATCAAGAAGTCCAAAACTACAAAGAAAAAATTACAAGATGAAAAAGGATGTCTCAAGAAGAAATTCAACAACAATCTATTAGAGAAAGAAGAAGAAAATTTGTGCTTAAAAGTCCTTAATCAAAGATTATTGGAACAAATAAAAAATATAAAAGATGAGAAAGATACTAAGAATAAAGTCAACAATCTAGAAAGAAAAAAGATTTTACATATAAGGAATCATAACCAAGCCCTTCTTACGCAAATAAAGAAGCTCAAAAGTGACAAGAAGTCATTGAATGACAAGTTAGAACAACTTATTCAAGAAGAAGTATTGAAGTCTCGACTCATAATAGTCCAAGTCAAAGATAAAGGAACAAATACTGATCCAGACAATATCACATCTCAAGAAGAGAATAAATTAGTTAAGGTGAAAACATACTTAGAAGTTGTAGTCTAATTCAAGTGAAGATCTTGCAATTAATCAAGCAATTTATGAACCTGAAAGAAATCAGATGCCCCTAATAAAACAAGAAATCAGCGTGATCATATTAGGGAAAAATTGAACTGCAAGAAATCCTTATCGACATCCAAATCACAAGAGCAGAAAACTAAATCAGTCTACATATTTTAACCATTAAGAACAGAAACAACAAATTTATGTTCCAAGGAATACTGAAGTTTGGAAAGCCCAGTCCTATGATAACAATTCATTACAAATTTCCAGTCATTGGAAGATTCCATGGAAGATTAATCTTGGATGGTGAGATCCATTCTCATTCTGACCTATCGATGCCATTGAAGAACTTTCCTAATTCACTCCAATTGGCATTCAGATCTAAAAAAAAACATTCACACATTTATTGATTCTGGATAAAGATCATTCTTAAGAGTATCATAATCTATTCTAGAATAATCTCGTGATTTTACATCTCATGCATACCTTGAAAAAAAATTAATTACATGAATTATGGTGACATGGTGGAGTGAGTGACATGATCACTTGAGTCATTATGGTTCAAAGCTTACTCTAATATTCTTGGTGCCTCTTATCATAGTTTAATTTCAAGATAAAGAATTCAGGGGTAATGGCTTGGAGCATTTGTTTAAAATCTTCCAACCAAATTTATCATTCTTACACATTAAATTTGGCCACTGAGCGTATCACTGACCTGCTATTGTAGTGACCTTGAGTAGCAGAGTCACAGAGATATCCCTCTCTAGATTGAAGGGATAAATTTCAATCCTAAAGTGGTTTAAAAGTTACCTCAGTAATTTCCCTCCATAGCCAGGACAATTTTTGAGTGATAATGTTGCCTTCAATAGTGATCATTATCTAAAGCTTCTTAATGCCATATCTTATAGCAATCAGCTTTGAAACTCCCTAGAATAAGCCAAGAATATTTGCACTCCTCACAACCTCATCAAGATTTTTCATATCTACCTCATCATCCTAAGGTTCCACATCCTTGCAACACTTAATTCATATTCACTTGAAATAGTCTTGGTAAGGCCAATTCAATTTCCATCCAATATACTTCAAGGATTAGACCTCCTTAATTCCACTTTGACATCAATGACAACTCTACTCAATGGTGGCCATATTAATAGATTATTATTAGCATTTGATCGATCCTATGAAAAGCAAAAAAGAACTCCCTAGAAATCACTCATGTCAAAATAATTAACGTGGAGACCACGGTTATGAATTCGATCCACAATTTCCAAAGGAAATATAATGGCACCTCCCTATTATTATAAGGGGGTTTATCAAAGACTATAAACCAACAACTCATCTGATTCTCTTTCCATGGGTCAAATGTGCACCAATCCATGAAATGATGTTTATTCGTTGGATCAAGGATTTGGTTGGTTCTTGGGTCAAGAAATAACCCCACAATGATTTTCTTAGTGATATTTAATTCTTTCACTTGCTATTTACTAATACCAAAGGATTTTAATTCTCTCATCCTAGCCCTTTATTCAATGATATTGTTCAATTGACCATGAGCATGATTAATGGATGAATAATACTATCAATTGATGTGGCTAATCAAAGTCATAATGGTTCCCTTGTGTGCGTAAGCTCTTCAATTAATATTATTAGTTCATTTAAATCATTAGTAATTTGTGCTTATAGATTTGGATTTTCCTCCAGCTTTATCTTCTTCTTTTTTATAGCTCTATTATGGGGATGGTTTCTTGATTGGGTTTGAGGTCTTTAGCCATGCTAATTGTGTTTAAGTTTATGCATTAAAAAAAAAATTACATCTAAAAAATAACCAAAAATCCAACAAAATATAGGAAATTAGAGGACCAATCTTACCTGTAGGTGTTGATCTCGGGTTGAGTGCATGTGTCTTCCTTTCCTCAGTACCTATTGATCATCGAGTTTGATAGGTCTATGAGAAACAATGCAATACCACTACCCTTTTTTAATACATGGAGGAACATGCAAGCATTTTTTTAAGTCACGTGCACATTTCAAAAACACATGCGAATTTAAAAAAGAAATTAATGCATACACATTAATTTTCCATGTCATTAGCCAATGTGGAGGTTTGATGCTTGTTGAACCTAAGAAAATAAGAAGGAACACATGTTTTTTATGAAAATTTGCACATTCATAAAAACTATTTCTCATGTGCTCCTATAGCACCAAAATGGGTAGCATCTCCATGCACCCACATTAATCTCTTCCAATTAAGTGCACAAAAAACAGATTTCATCCTCTACTCATTAAAGTAAGTATTGTTTCTAGATCAATATACCCATGAATGTTGCAACCACCCTGTCCACCCATATATAAATGCGCCAAATAGAGTCCTAAATTTGATCAATTTCTTTGGCAAGATAATGGGGTGACTTCCTTAGGCTGGAAAGTGCATGAGAGACCATCATGTGCTTAGGAAAGTGAGTCGGAGACAAATCTTCTTCCCATTGAAAGAAGACAAAGAAATCCAGTAGAAACTACAAGGAGACAAGAGTTCAAAAGACCCCATAAAATGGCATTTAAAGGTGAAACAAATTACATTTTGTCATGGTGACGACAACCGCCATCCTAATCCTTAACCTACCATTGTTTAATTGATGCACAGGCATGTCCTTTGCTACAAGGGAAATTTCACTTTCAACCCAAGACATTATTTTCCCATTACATCCAGAATTCTAACTAGTGTTAAGCCCTTTAATCAAATGCCATATGAGCCCACAACCTATTCAAGAGATGTGTATCAATATTCTCATTAAATTTGTAAGGAAACAAGTTGGAAATATGGCCTTCAATTGATTCTTATAGTACCTTCTTGCTCTTCAATTGCTTTGTTTTTGAAGTGATTGATTAATGAGTTGTTCTTACAAAAGGCATGATAAAATTCCATGTAAATATAAAATTTGGTCCCGAATAAACTTGCTAAAAGATTAAACTCTACTTGGAATTTGTGAGGGATAAACAGGAAAACCCACATATAAATGGTAAATTGTATTTTTTGAATTTGCAATTATAACGAATTTTTATAGATTGATAGTAAATTTGTAGCTTGATTTTGGTTTACCCAATTTAAATTCGAAGAGAACGAAAATTCAACTATTCCTTTAAAACAGAAGCAACCTATTGACGTTGCAACACCGACGCCAATTATGAATATATTTTTATTATATAATAAATTTAATATAATTTTTTTAATTAAATCAAATATCACAAAAATACCATCAAAAGAAAAATGTTTAAGTATTTACACGTGTTAGGATAAGGAAGAAACAATTGACAATGGAGAGGCTTAAATGTATGTATTTATTAGAGGTTTAGAATAATGCAAAGGCAATGATATGATTTAGTGATGGGATGGAATGCAATTATGCAAATAGTCCAAGTTTAAATTTCTATTAGTATAGAGTCTTTCTAATTGAGGTTTTTAACTTCAAAATGATTTGCAATATTAAAATCCAGGTAAATCAATTTAAGTTATTATTTTTATGAAGTTGTTTATATAATTTTTTAAAAGTAATTTATTATTATTAATTTTAGATATTTTTTATTATATATAGAGGGGGTGGTTAAGATAAATTTTGTTATTTTTCTACCTGTATGTGAGTGCTTATAATGAGTATATGTATGTGAGTGCTTATAATGAGTATATGTTTGTATTAGTTTTGAACATATGGAATATAAAGATATTTCTAATTAGAAATATTTAGTATTTTTTCCAATGGAATAATTATTTATACACATTTTTGATATGGATAAAAATTCACTTGCGAACAAAAACTCTCCCTTGAGTTCATCGGCAACTCAAGACAAATGGGGTAGAACGTTATATGGAAGTATAAGAACATGTAGCAAATGATCAATTAAAACATGTGTGGAAAGTGAAAGTAATTAAAGGTGCACCATTTTATCGTCGATTGTCCTATTGTATCCTTGGTCGATGCAATACTCGAGATCCAAGTTCTTGCTCCTACAACTTGCTTCTTTCACACAAGAAGACAATGAATACTTTTCAAATACTTGCAACTGGTAGATTTTTAGCAACAAGAAATCCCCAACCTAATTCATATAATCAAATGGACATGAGCATAAATGTAAATAGTTGAAATCAAAATCACAAGATATCATGCATTAAATGAACATTAAATGATAGGGAAAGTATACAAATCCGTTATATTAATGAGAAAAGAAATACAATTCATACATGAAATTTCCTCAACTAAGGAGAGGTCTTCTCTAACTCTTTTCCTTGGTCTTTCCTTGAGCCTCTCTTTAAATTTCAATAGCATGAGATTACTCTAATTATTTTCTCCCTTTGTTCCCTTGGTATGACCTTCATTATATAGATGGATGGGAGTTAGTTTTGGGATTAATGAATGTGCTTGAAGGCTTCAGTGAATTAGGCGAAGCTAGAGTTAGTAGGTCAATTTATAAGTGATGCATATGAGGCATGATTTGAATCTCAAATTGATTCTCCTCGAGATTGGTAATTGTGAAGGTTGAGAGGGTTGTTGCATTTTGGAAGTAGTGCAACCCACAACTGTCGCATGTTGCAAGTGGTGTAGCCTATGAACGATCGCACTCTACTCTAAAGGATGGGTGTGATCATGCTAAAAAGTATGAAAATAAGGGAAAATGATATAATGTCTAAGTGTCTTATGTGAGTGAATCCTCCAAGGCTCATAGGTGTGTCTTTTAATGCTACGGAGAAAAACTCAACTTTAGACAGGTAATCCTTCCGTTGCATTTTCTTGTAACTCAAAGTATATAAGGGGTGGAACGTTATAACGAACCAAAAGAACTCGAAGCAAACAATCAATAAAAATTGATTTAGAAAGAGAAAATGCACCTTTTTATCATTAATTGTCTTATTATATTCTTGGTTGATTCATATCCAAAGATTAGAGCTCCAGCTCCTATGGCTTGCGACTTGCATACAAGAATAAAATAAATACTTCCAAGCGAAAGATTTTTAGTAGCAAGAAATGTAACAAAATGGACATGAGCATACATATAATTGTTAAAATCAAAATTATAAGATATCATGAATGAAATGAACATTAAAGGAAGGGGAAACCATACAAATCGATTATATTAATGACACAAGAATTACAATTCATACATGAAACTACCCCAACCAATAAGTCGTCTTATCTAACCTTTTTCCTTCTGCCTCTCTCTAAATTTCAAGAGCATGAGCTTAGTCTAATTCTTTCTTGCCTCTTTTCCCTTGGTATGGCCTTCATTATATAGGAGGAGAGTTAGTTTTATGATTAATGAATGTGCTTGAAGGCTTCAATGAAATGGGAAAATTTGGAGTCGATGGGCTAGCTTAGTGATGATGTGTACAATACATGATTTGAATCCCATGTTGATTCTCATAGGATTGTCAGTCATGAAGGTTGAGAGGGTGGTCACAATCTGGTAGTAGTGCAAATTGCGACCATAGCACACTGTAAATGGTGTAGCCTGTGACCAATCACACTATTCTCCAAAGGATGGATGCGATTGTGCTAAAAAATATGTTGAAAAGGGAAAATGATGTAGTGTCTCAATTTCTGATATGAGTGGATCTGGCAAGGCTCATGGAGGTGGTTTTTAAGGCTATAACAACCTCCATATAACTTTAGTAGTCAATTCACTATGAAGAAGCAGGTCCCTTGTTCCATAAACAAATGATCCTTCTACACCAATTTGGTGTCTCATTTGGCTATGACCTTAAAATCAAATTATCATCATCATTATTATTATATGAGTATTTTTTCTTTCATTTCTACAAAAACTACAACAAACAAAGACACTTTATCAAAATGAAACTCACTAGATTTGCTAGTAATTATCTCTTATTTCACTAATATTATTTAGACCATTAAGTGCATCTTTTATGATAAATGAGATAACCACATGGTTTTTTTTGGTCAAATTTATATAAATATAAATTTAATATATCTATATATATATATCTATATATATATATATATATATCTATATATATATATATATATATATATATATATATATATATAGATAGATAGATAGATAGATAGATAGATATATCATCTCAAGTGGTTAAGAAAAATAGAATAATTATTGTCTTCCCATCTTAATTAAAAATATAATTTTTTAAAATTATTTTTTAGACTTTCATTAAGCTAAGAGGCTCATTCTATAGCCCAGTATGATGTGTAACTCTGTCCGTCTGTCATCAAATATGAAATTTTACTCATGTCGGCCTAAGAAAAAAACCTATACAAAATATTCAAATAATATCGATTCATAAAAGAAAAATTACATGTCAAGAAATTCGATTCTTCTTGGCTCATGTTAAATCCGTATTTAAGATATATCTATACTAATAGTTAAAAATATAAAACAGTTTAAATAAATTATATTATTCTCTTAAAAAAACCACTTTAAAATAATTTTATTCAAAATTGTATTTTGCAACATATGATGAAGATTTTTTACTATGATTTTCCATGTTCCTTTGAAACAAGTTGAACTTTAGCTTTCTCATTCATTTCCTTCAACCGCAACCGTTCTAGGATAATAGGATAGTGATGGGTGTGCAAGTATGAAGTCTAGCCTACGAGAACACGGGTGGGACTACTACAAATCGATTCCAAACACCAAAACTCCAGAGGCTTAAGTTGGTGATGGGACTTGCTTTCATATTTCTTGTATCCTCCTATATTATGAGTGTATGAGTCATGCCTCCAGAGATTTGAAAACGGGTGGGACTACTGCAAATCGACTCCAAACACCAAAACTCTAGAGGTCAAAGTTGGTGATGGGACTTGCTTTCATATTGCTTGTATCCTCCTACACTATGGGCGTAGCTAATGTTTCACCTAGGTAGTCTAAGGTTTGTCTAGGATCAAGTTTTCTCTCTATTAATTTTAATATGAATATGTTGAATGTTATTATAATGACTTTTATGATTGAGCAATGAATTTAGCAATTATTTTTAATCATCAATTTCAATTGAGTGGATTTCCTTATCAATTATTTTTATATTAACTTATCTCAAGATATTTTTTCAACTAAATTTATTGATTTGAATTTTTTTTTTTTTTTTTTCATTTTTAACTTTTTAATGGAAAATTTTAATATTATAATATATATATAATTAATATTAATTGTAATTATGTTTTATGGAACACTTTAATTAGCGATCGAAATGATGTGCAGTTGTGTATACCAATGGATCCAAGGTTCAACCCCAAATCATGCAACTATAAGACTAACATAATTATGGGTGTGATCATGCTAAAAAGTATGAAAATAAGGGAAAATGATATAATGTCTAAGTGTCTTATGTGAGTGAATCCTCCAAGGCTCATAGGTGTGTCTTTTAATGCTATGGAGAAAAACTCAACTTTAGACAGGTAATCCTTCCGTTGCATTTTCTTGTAACTCAAAGTAGATGAGGGGTGGAACATTATAACGAACCAAAAGAACTCGAAGCAAACAATCAATAAAAATTGATTTGGAAAGATAAAATGCACCTTTTTATCATTAATTGTCTTATTATATTCTTGGTTGATTCATATCCAAAGATTAGAGCTCCAGCTCCTATGGCTTGTGACTTGCATACAAGAATAAAATAAATACTTCCAAGCGAAAGATTTTTAGTAGCAAGAAATGTAACAAAATGGACATGAGCATACATATAATTGTTAAAATCAAAATTATAAGATATCATGAATGAAATGAACATTAAAGGAAGGGGAAACCATACAAATCGATTATATTAATGACACAAGAATTACAATTCATACATGAAACTACCCCAACCAATAAGATGTCTTATCTAACCTTTTTCATTGTGCCTCTCTCTAAATTTCAAGAGCATGAGCTTAGTCTAATTCTTTCTTGCCTCTTTTCCCTTGGTATGGCCTTCATTATATAGGAGGAGAGTTAGTTTTATGATTAATGAATGTGCTTGAAGGCTTCAATGAAATGGGAAAATTTGGAGTCGATGGGCTAGTTTAGTGATGATGTGTACAATACATGACTTGAATCCCATGTTGATTCTCATAGGATTGTCAATCATGAAGGTTGAGAGGGTGGTCACCATCTGGTAGTAGTGCAAATTGCGACCATAGCACACTATAAATGGTGTAGCCTGTGACCAATCACACTATTCTCCAAAGGATGGATGCGATTGTGCTAAAAAATATGTTGAAAAGGGAAAATGATGTAGTGTCTCAATTTCTGATATGAGTGGATCTGGCAAGGCTCATGGAGGTGGTTTTTAAGGCTATAACAACCTCCATATAACTTTAGTAGTCAATTCACTATGAAGAAGCAGGTCCCTTGTTCCATAAACAAATGATCCTTCTACACCAATTTGGTGTCTCGTTTGGCTATGACCTTAAAATCAAATTATCATCATCATTATTATTATATGAGTATTTTTTCTTTCATTTCTACATAAACTACAACAAACAAAGACACTTTATCAAAATGAAACTCACTAGATTTGCTAGTAATTATCTCTTATTTCACTAATATTATTTAGACCATTAAGTGCATCTTTTATGATAAATGAGATAACCACATGGTTTTTTTTGGTCAAATTTATATAAATATAAATTTAATATATATATATATATATATATATATATATATATATATATATATAGATATATAGATAGATAGATAGATAGATATATTATCTCAAGTGGTTAAGAAAAATAGAATAATTATTGTCTTCCCATCTTAGTTAAAATATAATTTTTTTTATATTATTTTTTAGACTTTCATTAAGCTGAGAGGCTCATTCTATAGCCCAGTATGATGTGTAACTTTGTCTGTCTGTCATCAAATATGAAATTTTACTCATGTCGGCCTAAGAAAAAAACCTATACAAAATATTCAAATAATATCGATTCATAAAAGAAAAATTACATGTCAAGAAATTCGATTCTTTTTGGCTCATGTTAAATCCGTATTTAAGATATATCTATACTAATAGTTAAAAATATAAAACAGTTTAAATAAATTATATTATTCTCTTAAAAAAACCACTTTAAAATAATTTTATTCAAAATTGTATTTTGCAACATATGATGAAGATTTTTTACTATGATTTTCCATGTTCCTTTGAAACAAGTTGAACTTTAGCTTTCTCATTCATTTCCTTCAACTGCAACCGTTCTAGGATAATAGGATAGTGATGGGTGTGCAAGTATGAAGTCTAGCCTACGAGAACACGGGTGGGACTACTACAAATAGATTCCAAACACCGAAACTCCAAAGGCTTAAGTTGGTGATGGGACTTGCTTTCATATTTCTTGTATCCTCCTATATTATGAGTGTATGAGTCATGCCTCCAGAGATTTGAAAATGGGTGGGACTACTGCAAATCGACTCCAAACACCAAAACTCCAGAGGTCAAAGTTGGTGATGGGACTTGCTTTCATATTGCTTGTATCCTCCTACACTATGGGCGTAGCTAATGTTTCACCTAGGTAGTCTAAGGTTTGTCTAGGATCAAGTTTTCTCTCTATTAATTTTAATATGAATATGTTGAATGTTATTATAATGACTTTTATGATTGAGCAATGAATTTAGCAATTATTTTTAATCATCAATTTCAATTGGGTGGATTTCCTTATTAATTATTTTTATATTAACTTATCTCAAGATATTTTTTCAACTAAATTTATTGATTTGAATTTTTATTATTATTTTTTTTCAATTTTTACTTTTTAATGGAAAATTTTAATATTATAATTAATATATATATATATATATATATATATATATATATATATATATATATATATATATATATATATATATAGATATATATATATATATATATCTGTATATATGTACATATATATATACATATATATGTATATATACATGTATATATATATATGTATGTATGTATGTATGTATGTATGTATGTATGTATGTTAATTGTAATTATGTTTTATGGAACACTTTAATTAGCGATCGAAATGATGTGCAGTTGTGTATACCAATGGATCCAAGGTTCAACCCCAAATCATGCAACTATAAGACTAACATAATTATGGGTGTGATCATGCTAAAAAGTATGAAAATAAGGGAAAATGATATGATGTCTAAGTGTCTTATGTGAGTGAATCCTCCAAGGCTCATAGGTGTGTCTTTTAATGCTATGGAGAAAAACTCAACTTTAGACAGGTAATCCTTCCGTTGCGTTTTCTTGTAACTCAAAGTAGATGAGGGGTGGAACATTATAACGAACCAAAAGAACTCGAAGCAAACAATCAATAAAAATTGATTTGGAAAGAGAAAATGCACCTTTTTATCAGTAATTGTCTTATTATATTCTTAGTTGATTCATATCCAAAGATTAGAGCTCCAGCTCCTATGGCTTGTGACTTGCATACAAGAATAAAATAAATACTTCCAAGCGAAAGATTTTTAGTAGCAAGAAATGTAACAAAATGGACATGAGCATACATATAATTGTTAAAATCAAAATTATAAGATATCATGAATGAAATGAACATTAAAGGAAGGGGAAACCATACAAATCGATTATATTAATGACACAAGAATTACAATTCATACATGAAACTACCCCAACCAATAAGATGTCTTATCTAACCTTTTTCCTTGTGCCTCTCTCTAAATTTCAAGAGCATGAGCTTAGTCTAATTCTTTCTTGCCTCTTTTCCCTTGGTATGGCCTTCATTATATAGGAGGAGAGTTAGTTTTATGATTAATGAATGTGCTTGAAGGCTTCAATGAAATGGGAAAATTTGGAGTCGATGGGCTAGTTTAGTGATGATGTGTACAATACATGATTTGAATCCCATGTTGATTCTCATAGGATTGTCAATCATGAAGGTTGAGAGGGTGGTCACAATCTGGTAGTAGTGCAAATTGCGACCATCACACATTGTAAATGGTGTAGCCTGTGACCAATCACACTATTCTCCAAAGGATGGATGTGATTGTGCTAAAAAATATGTTGAAAAGGGAAAATGATGAAGTGTCTCAATTTCTGATATGAGTGGATTTGGCAAGGCTCATGGAGGTGGTTTTTAAGGCTATAACAACCTCCATATAACTCTAGTAGTCAATTCACTATGAAGAAGCAGGTCCCTTGTTCTATAAACAAATGATCCTTCTACACCAATTTGGTGTCTCCTTTGGCTATGACCTTAAAATCAAATTATCATCATCATTATTATTATATGAGTATTTTTTCTTTCATTTCTACATAAACTACAACAAACAAAGACACTTTATCAAAATGAAACTCACTAGATTTGCTAGTAATTATCTCTTATTTCACTAATATTATTTAGACCATTAAGTGCATCTTTTATGATAAATGAGATAACCACATGGTTTTTTTTTGGTCAAATTTATATAAATATAAATTTAATATTTGAAAAAATACAATTAATATATATATATATATATATATATATTAATATATATATATATATATATATATATATATATATATATATATCATCTCAAGTGGTTAAGGAAAATAGAATAATTATTGTCTTCCCATCTTAATTAAAAATATAATTTTTTTTTTTAATTATTTTTTAGACTTTCATTAAGTTGAGAGGCTCATTCTATAGCCCAGTATGATGTGTAACTCTATCCGTCCGTCATCAAATATGAAATTTTACTCATGTCGGCCTTAAAAAAAAACCTATACAAAATATTCAAATAATATCGATTCATAAAAGAAAAATTACATGTCAAGAAATTCGATTCTTCTTGGCTCATGTTAAATCCGTATTTAAGATATATCTATACTAATAGTTAAAAATATAAAACAGTTTAAATAAATTATATTATTCTCTTAAAAAAAACCACTTTAAAATAATTTTATTCAAAATTGTATTTTGCAACATATGATGAAGATTTTTTATTATGATTTTCCATGTTCCTTTGAAACAAGTTGAACTTTAGCTTTCTCATTCATTTCCTTCAACCGCAACCGTTCTAGGATAATAGGATAGTGATGGGTGTGCAAGTATGAAGTCTAGCCTACGAGAACACGGGTGGGACTACTACAAATCGATTCCAAACACCAAAACTCCAGAGGCTTAAGTTGGTGATGGGACTTGCTTTCATATTTCTTGTATCCTCCTATATTATGAGTGTATGAGTCATGCCTCCAGAGATTTGAAAACAGGTGGGACTACTGCAAATCGACTCCAAACACCAAAACTCCAGAGGTAAAAGTTGGTGATGGGACTTGCTTTCATATTGCTTGTATCCTCCTACATTATGGGCGTAGCTAATGTTTCACCTAGGTAGTCTAAGGTTTGTCTAGGATCAAGTTTTCTCTCTATTAATTTTAATATGAATATGTTGAATGTTATTATAATGACTTTTATGATTGAGCAATGAATTTAGCAATTATTTTTAATCATCAATTTCAATTGAGTGGATTTCCTTATCAATTATTTTTATATTAACTTATCTCAAGATATTTTTTTCAACTAAATTTATTGATTTGAATTTTTATTATTTTTTTTCACTTTTAACTTTTTAATGGAAAATTTTAATATTATAATATCTATATATATATATATATATATATATATATATATATATATATATATATATATATATATATATATATATAGATATAGATATATATAAAAAATTAATATTAATTGTAATTATGTTTTATGGAACACTTTAATTAGCGATCGAAATGATGTGTAGTTGTGTATACCAATGGATCCAAGGTTCAACCCCAAATCATGCAACTATAAGACTAACCCAATTGTCAGGATTACAAAATATATATGTATTAATTATAATTTTATCACAATTATCTATATATTTTTTATTTTTTAATATAAACATGTGATTATTAATATGTTTTATAACTTTTAATTAATATTTTTCAAATTTCTTTTTAAATATTAAATTTATTTATATATAAGTGATTTCCTTGTTTACTTTTAAAATATATATAGTTAAAAACATGTAGGTTTCCACACTCCATAATCATAGTAATGTTATTTCTGTCATTACTATGTGGATGGTACGAGGATTGTGTCCAACTTTTACGTGGACACTCCACCCATCCTCACGGACCAAATAAAGAATGATTAGAGAAAAGCCCAAAAAGAGTGCAAATAAGTTTGTATAGGTGCAGAGAAAGGAAGGAATATAAAGGAACATCAAAATTCATAGGTCAAAAGGAAAGTTGGAGAAAGGTTAATTAAAATAAAGACTAAATAAACTTTAAAATAAATAATGAATATTTATTTTGAATTACCAATTGGAATTAATGAATTAAAAATGTATTTTTATTATGAATTAATAATTGAAATTAATGAATTACAATTTAAGTAAAAATAAATAGAAAATATGAACTTAAATAATCAAATAATCCAATATGAAAACTAGATGAAAATGGTTAAAAGGATTAGAACATCAAAGACAAGAAGTGGGAAGATTTAAAGAAGAAATAAGAATAAGAACCAAGAGCGGGGAATTAAAGATCAAAAGTTATTAATGAGAGGTTTCTAGGAGTGTCTTAACTTGTAGCCATCTTCATGATTAAAGTTATTAGGATGTTTTTCAATTTCAAGGGCTTAGTTGATGATTAAGGTAGAATATTTTTTTTTTAAAATGGGGGTGGCTAGGCCCTTGAAGAATCATTATAGGCCAACTGTACAAATTTATACATATGAATACATCTGAATACATCACATCAATCAAATTCTGAATACATCACATCATTCAAATTGACAAATCGCTGCACAGCAGCATCGCAGATGGGGTTCAAAACTGGGCGGGGGGCGTATGAGCCGTCGGCCCCGCCGTTAGACCATGCAGTGGCGTGCGATTAAGGTAGAATATAATGGAGTGGATGCTAGGATTTCCTCTTGATTAAAGAATATAACGTGTTTAGATTTATGGAGATGTTCACGAAGTGACAAATTCACACACACATATAATTTTAAAACATTTCTTTACTTTTATTTTAATTACTTGGATAGACATATTTATTTTGAAAGAAGATTTTAATTTAATTATCAATAACTATTTTAGGTGGATGGTACAGATGTAACCTCCACAAAATATTTTAGAATATTTTTAGTTATATTCCCAAATCAAAAGTTGAGATTTATTTTCAAAATACTCTTATCAATTTTTTCATCTTTAATAAAATTAATTAATTAAAAAATGATATAAATAAATGTAATATAAAATAAATTATAGTATTTTTTATACATGTAATATTAATAAACCATTACATTTATACATAATAAATCATTATTAAAAATCTTATATTTAAATTATATGTTAAATCTTTTTTGTCATTAGTAATAATAATTTAAGGTAAAATTATAAATTAATTAAATATTTTAATTTTATCAACTTAATCAATATTATTATAATATATATAATTGGCTAATTTTATTTTTTAACTCCTGACTTTTCATTTTGACCATTCTCTTTTTATATTTTCCATTGACTAATCAATTTTCACTGATTATGCAATACAACGGCTTCATAACCATGGTTTTATTTTGATAGCTTTTGCTTCCCTCGCATACATGATCTTTGGTATGCGGAACATTTTCTTTCACCAAGGACTTAGTTTCCGCCATTCTTCTTTGTTTTCTGTGCTCAGCTTTGCTTTTTTTTCACCACCAGAACCGCTGCGTGGTTAGAAAACATAACCCTTCGGTAACGACGGTTCCTGATGGCGACTTCTTCATGTTCAGTGGCACCCAAATCGATAGAACGCCTTTTGATAACGACTTCTTTCCTGTTCTCTGCTACCTGAGTCGATCGAGACGATTCAATGAATTGATAGGCTGCAGATTTTCCAATGCTGGCGGCATATATCCGTTCCACGAGAATATTTGGTAATCACAACCTCTCCCTATTTCCACGGACACAGAGAATGGAAACTTTACAGGTCGCACAACGACGTATGTTGGCTTTTGCAATAATTATATACGAATAATTTTTTTTTGAAGGTCGTGTTTTGTTTTAGGTTATTAATTCTTAACATCGTTTGTTTAATTATACTGACGGCTCCAGCGTTTTGATTCGCAGAATAAAGAAAATTAAATGAATAGTCAATGCAAAGATTATCATGTAATGTTGAATCTGTCTCCATCCCGACCTCAGGTCTGTGGTTCACTCGATTATAATTTTGTTTTGTAGGTAACGATGCATATAAAAATAGTCAAACATAAGATGAATTCTGTGGTCGACTTCATTGGGAGAGTTATGGATTCCCTATACTCTTTATTAACCAAACAAATCATTAGAAACCAGGCATAATTGGTGTGTAAGGGATATATTTAAATGGAAGGAATTGACTATGAAGGGATTTTCATTGGAGTTCCTAAGATTGGCGTGCGTGCAAGGGATATAGAGGCCATTTGGATGTTTTCAGCATTTGCATGTTCAAGATGCCTCAAAGTCTATTACATGGATGTAAATTCAGATAAATGGAAATTTAAGAGAAAAGTATACATGAACAACCAAAAGAGTTTGATTCGTTAGAAAATAAAGACTTTGTATACGAATTGAAGAAGGCCATGTCTGGATTAAAATAAGCTCCAAGAGCTTGGTATGCTAGAATTGATCCTAATCTTCAATAACAAGGGTTCAAGAAAGAAGTTGAAATGCTAGAATTGATCCTAATCTTCAATAACAAGGGTTCAAGAAAGAAGTTGAAGGAAGCAATCTTTACATGAAGATGGATGAAAACAATCTATTAATCTCACTGGCCTATGTGGATGATCTTATTTTTTTACAGCAACAATGATGAAATGTGTCACAAAGTTTCCCAAGAAATGTCAAAATAATTTGAAATGTCAATGATTGTAGAGTTTTCTTTCTTTCTTGGACTTCAAGTAACTCAAACCAATGCTAGAATGTTCATAACAAAATCAAAGTATTTCAAGAAAATTCTTAAGAAATTTGGGATGGAATAATGTGTTGTTATAAGCACACCTATGATTAAAGATTTTGTAAGTAGAGTAAAGACGATGCATCAACTAAAGTGGATACAACTCTCCACAAATCAATTATTGGAGGCCTTTTATATTTAACAACTTCACAACCAAACATCATGTAGGCAATAGGTATGGTGGCATGGTTTTAGCCAGTCCCCAAGGAATCTCACATGCAAGCCATAAAGAGGATATTCAGGTATCCAAAAGGCACCCCTGATTTTGGAATGTGGTATCCTAAGAGCACAAATATTATCTTAACATCATAGCCAAGGACTCCAACTGAACTGTCATGAAGCAATCCAACACTTTGAAACTGGATGGGCTTTGAGTAGTCTGGAATATGAAAGGACAGTTCCTTGTCATATCCAAGACCATTTTGTGCTTATTGTATACAAGCTCTTCCCAAGGTCTGATGATGCTCTTGGGAAATGCAAACTGGATTTTTGCATCTGAATGTAACCTTGATGCTTCATTCATTGGGCACTGGATATGAATTTGTAACATTATTGACTTGTTGTTTATGAGAGTCTATTGCATTGTTCTAAACGGAAACGGGTTCAGAATGATGACTCCATTGTTGTAATTCTGCTCACTGTAGATGAGATTCAAGCTGTAAAATGTCAATTTTCTCTTGTGCATTTTGTAGATAGACCTGAATGTCTGTGAGAGAAACTTTGCTGAATTTTAATGTATCATGAGTAGGAGAGAATATCAAAGTTTTGAGAAGCTCTAATACTTCATTAATTCTGGCCATTTTCATTGAAAAAATAAAGTGAATTTCACATATACAAATTCTTGATCTCAAGCCATATATAAATAAACCAAGTCGCAAATATATATAATCATCTCAAAACCACAATAGAATATGGTTGAACATATAGAATACACCAGCCTTCAACGTATTCAAAGCAGCATACAACAATTCCAAGATGTGGAATTTGAATTGCCCCTACTCAATTTTGAATAATACAAAAAAGGTATTCAAGTAGCTCTTATTTTCATAAGCTAGAGAGAAATTAATAATATTTGCTTGGATAAAAGCCTTTATACCAGAAAAATCTGTAGTGATGAGGCTATCTCTCTAGCCCTAGCTTCACAGGTTTTAGTCTCACAAGAAGCAAAGAAACTAGTGAAAATGTGATCTTAAAGCAATAGAACCACGTGTTTTCACAATATCTAAGCAATAAAAGCTTATGCAACTATAAGTGGAGGAAAATCAAGGTAGTTTGCCTAAGTCAAAGATGAACACAACCCTTGAA
Source organism: Pinus tabuliformis (assembly GCA_031772625.1). Classification (NCBI taxonomy): domain Eukaryota; kingdom Viridiplantae; phylum Streptophyta; class Pinopsida; order Pinales; family Pinaceae; genus Pinus; species Pinus tabuliformis. The sequence continues at coordinate 41,090,927 of CM062814.1, read as the reverse complement.
AATCTGTTTCAAGTTCCTATGCTCCAATTTGTAGTCTGATTTGATGGACAACAACAAGAATGCACTATTACATTTGGGCCAAACCAACGATTGCCATTCTAATTGATATCCTCAACATCGACATCCAGATATTTAACTCTCCTCCAAATTCACATATAAAAAAGCATGGGCTAGGTGTTAAGCATGGACCACAGCTCCATTAGAATGCTCTGTGACTAGTAGGAAATGATTGTGATGCGACAATATGACTGACATAAATTCCTTTCCCAGAACGTGTATGAAAATGAGTTGCCAATATTTACAGAGATTTATAGCACTTGTAAATAAATATCGGTTCCTTTCGGCTCTGAACAACGATAACCAATTTCCACACTTAGATAGGGACACATGTTCTTCAAATCTAAAAATGATGGTCGCAGGCTGGATTTCAGGCTTTCTTTCTACCTTACAATCAACAACTAGTTTGCAATTGGATCATGGAATTTTGGCTCTTTGACAATGCAGCACCACTATAACAGCACTCAGCCAACAGATTCATGTCGGGTTCATGAGGACTCTTCTCTGTGCAACATCATAGGCATATATTCAGTCTAGGAAAATCCTCTCAACACTGTCAATTAACTGAAGCACGAACATATACGATTACACTTTTTTCATTATATAAAAACTTGGGCTTTGAAGCATTTCATTACTCTCGATCAACTCTTCGAGGTCATAAGCCAAACGCTGAATTCCACCAAGATTTACACACACACAGGTTTGAAACCAAAGGAGGAGCCCACAAAGGGGACAACATATACTCAATGTGTCACACCCATTATAATAATATTTAATGGCCCGCACTACTTCAAGACTAGAAAGGCAATATCATGACTAAGTCAAGGTGGCTCTTGAAGCAGCCCACGAATGAGGGGGACCAATCTTCAATCCACATCCCAATAGAGGAGGTGGTGATTATTATTATCTAGTAAAGTATTTTAATACCTCCTGCTATGACTTCCATACCAACGAAAGCTTAAAATGTTGGAACACATTTTGCTAGCATTGAATTACCATCATTACTATGTGGAAGTGTCCATAATGGAGAGTCTGGCTTGGAGTATAGAGCAATGCCTTCTAGGGGATCTATGCTTCTTCAATGTTCGAAATGAAGTTAGGAATTGCATACGTGATGTCTTTTCCTTGCTTTCCTTTATAGTATTTTACCAGATTTATTTTGGAATGGACTCGACTCCAAACGTAGAATTCACTAAACTTAGCAGCCAGAAGCAAATGACCATAACAAAAGAAAACAAAGTTGTCGGAAAACAGACAAATTCACAATATCTCTACAATCCCTAGGATTTCTTAGACAAGGAAAAGCTCTCGAGCGAGAAACAACGAATTTTTAAACTTAGACAAAGTAATATGTGAAGCTCACATATTACTTATGCTTTAGTTTTCATCAAAACCAATGAAGGGTTGGTAAATTGGAAGCACAAAGTCATTTAGAAGTGCTCAAATAAAACAAGTAATTTCACAATGACAGAGAAGCCAGAGGATAGTCGACATCAAAAGAAGTAATGTTCAATGCAAAATACAATAGCGCCCTTAGACAAGTCATTGATAAAAAATGAACGTTGTCTTCTACAAGCATTTCACTGTAAAAATTGTTATGGACTGTCAAGTGCATTTGGTAGCCAGCAATGGTGGGAAGAGATGTTATTTACAGGCCTGACAAACACAAAAATGGGCTCCAACAGAAAACTGAAACACTGATAGGAAGAAAATAGCATGTAAAGTGTGGTTTGGGAGCAGGGACCATTTCTTTTTGTTGGTTTGTTTGAATTGATTTACAACACTGCATTCAACACAAACCAACGCTATTCAAGGAGAAGGAGAATTGAAAAAGCTGAGGAAATGTCAGGGTTGACAGAGTTTGTAGGGTAGAAAACCTAACACATAAATGGTAAAAAGAAGACTACACAATTAGTGGTTGAGAAACCTACTGAGAAGGCCACACATCACGGCTCTGATACCATGTTAAAGACATATATGGCGGAGGCAATATGAAAGATAAGCATGAGATTGTTTTTATTACTTGACAATTATATACATTTATAGTACATTCATGTGACCGTTGGGTTCCACATCCCAAGGTCTCTTGGACTCTCATGGCTGTTCACATTCTACACCAACCCATAGAGGATTAGGTGTCCAACATATATAATTTTCTCTTAGAAAGGATCCTCCATTGGGCCATGGCAAGTATGCCCATAATGAGAGCATAAATGTGGCGCAACTCAACTCGAACTAGAATCACCAACTTGCCTACCCAGATTTGATGGCCTATAATTAGTGTGACCCAAATACCTTACACCTAGATGCCTAAGAGACTCATTTGATGGATCTCATCTAGAGCCTACCACAAATAAACTATTTTGCATATGACTATGTGTGATACATCCTATCGCATTATTGGTGTTGTCAAGGTGATCGAAAAAGTAAGGTGCTTATTAGGACGGGTTAGGCATACACCTAGGAGTATTGTTGGAAATACCGAAAAGGCGGGGGGGGGGGGGGGGGGGGGGGTTGAATCGATATTTCTTTCAATTCTTAATTATCTAGTTAAGTTTTCTCTTTGATTAGAAGCACAATATACCATAAAACTCTCTCTCTCTCTCTCTCTCTCTCTCGCTTTATATATATATATATATATATATATATATATAGAAAGTGAGGACTCTAATCCTCAAACATAAATTTAGTCCCCAACATGGTCTCTCACAAGGCTCTAACATTGTATGAGGACTATGTTGTCACCTATTACACCTTTTATGAAAATGTGTCAAATGATGTCAAAGGGTGGCCAAAAAATGGAGCCGAAGTGAAAAAGGCCAAAGAGGAGAGAAAATATTAGAGGCTAAAATCACGAGGAGGAAGCCAAAATATAAATCCTAAGTCTTGAAGCCAAAAGGAAAGCCGAAATCCAAAGGGAGGGAAACATCTAAAGGGGACTGTCGAAATTTGAGACCCGATCACATCAAAGCCCGAAATCGGGAAGGATGGCAGGAAGGCATATCAGAGGTTAGAATTTCGGAGGATAGTCACCATCAGAACTTAATTTTAATTCCTTTTTAAAATACTATGATGAAGAGGGGCTCTGATTAAGGATGACACTTGGTCACAAAGCATTCCAAAGAACCATGGGACATAGAAAAAGGCGAGACCTTAGAGCATAGGCCTTCAGAACATTGGAGTTTCAAAAATTATTAATAAATGCATCTATTTGGAAAGCACCAAAATCATGGAAGAAGGATACAAATAAGACCTTTAAAAATCCAAAGACCACATGTACATTTTCTCTCTCCTCCAAAGAAGCCACCTGGTAGCTGATGATTGGTCGCGAAAAGTAGACATCGTTGATGATGTCAGTATGACGTGGCGGCATGGAGGACACTTGGTAGTCAATTTTGGAATTTTTAAGGAGTTAAAGGGGAACTGTGGGTGACATGTGTCACTACCTAGGAGGCACCACGTGGAGGTGGGTGATGACATGAGCATGACATCATTTCGGAGGTCTATATTTTGAAGGAAGAGGCCTTCGTAACTCTATTTTAATTAGTATTTGAAAAGATTCTAATGAGAGGGGCTTCAATATTTGTTTGCACTTGGTCACAAAGACTTCAAAGAACTAAGGGTGTAGAGCTGGTCGAAGCACCTAAGTGATAAGATGGAATTTCAAAGGTTTGAAGCATCAAAACTCTTTCAGAAAAAGGTTTCAATGAAGAGGGGTTTGATATTTGATTGGCGCTAGGTCATGAAAGTACAAAGGAAACCAGCGTGAAGCCAAGGACCCTAGGGACCCTTTCTCGCTCCTCAAAACTTGACACATGGCAGCAAATAGTTGGTTTTGAGACGCTGACAGGGTGGATTAGATTAGCATGGCATGGTGAGACAAGGACACATGGCAGGTGATTTCAACATTTTGGAGGGCCTAAAGGGACAAATCTGGGTGACACATGTCACTACCCATGATGTGCCACGTGGAGGTGATGACATCAACATGACGTCACTTTGTAGGTCTACATTTCAGAGGAAGAGACCATCGTAACTCTGTTTTAATTAGTATTTTAAAAGATTCTAATGAGAGGGGTTTTGATATTTGCTGGCACTTGGTCACAAAGACTTCAAAGAACTAATGGCTCGGACCTAGGCTAAGCACCGAAGCATTATAAAGTATTTCATAGAAAAGGCATTGAAACTTTTATTGGAAGAACCTTCGATTGAAGGTGCTTTGAAATCATGTGGCAGTTGGTCACAAAAGATATAGAGAACTAAGGGTGCAGAGCTAGGGCATATCACCGAGATCTATGAGCCCATCGAAATTGGGAGTTTTCATAACTCGAAGGTTAAATCTCACTTTGAAAACTTTTGATAAAGGGTGCTCCGATATGTGGTGGCACTTGGTCATGACAATTCAAAAAACCAAAGGTGAAGCATGAATTACAAAGGGAGATAGGCCCCCAACAAGAGCCCAAAGGCTTTAGCACCCAAGTGTTGAGCCTAAGGTCACGACACCCAATCCCATGGGATACATAGGAAGAGGGCCAATGGAAAAGGAGCTATAGGAATCAGAAAGTTATGATTTTGGAAGGTTATTTCAAATAAAGTTACAATGATAGAAGGCTTCGATATTGAAGTGCCAATGCTTTAAGGCTTTGGGCACAAACGGTGGTCCCATGGTTGAGAAGTGATAAAGGAGCTTAATGTAACACCCTCCTCCCACATCTACCTAAGAAACCAGCGAGCCTGGATAAACATGTGACGATAGGGCACTATGATATGACTCGACCTCCTAAGTCACATTAAGGAAGTGGAATTGACGAAAACACATAATGTAGACATTCAACATCAGTATTAGGATCCTTAGGAACCAACCCAACGTTTCTGCCAACCAGCCTATGGGTCCCACAAATATTTTGGACCACTTGACCTTTGGACGCTCTCATGCTATGGGCATGAGAGCATCCAGCGACCTCTGGACGCACTCACAAGCTTGCAAGCCAGCATCCAGGGACTATTTTGCACAGTCTTATGCCAACATCCTTGAGATTTGAGCCACTTTTATAAGCCGAGAGCCCAAGTCACTTCCTAGAATTGAATGCCATATTCAGAATAGTAAAATAATAGAGAAATGACAATACAAATGAAATCACTTGAATAAGACCTTGACTAGACCCCGACTAGCCATGACAGGCATTTTGTCAAACATATTATGAATATGTAATCTACAGGTGTAAATAACAGATCTGAGCATAGGGGTTTCAGTACTTAGCTTAGAATTACTAAGAAGCATTGATTCCTCAACACATCAACTTCCATTTCAGCCATTGGGTCATAGATACATTTTTCATTCATTTACCAGTGAAAATATGATGAGAGCCATACATAGCTACTATCATAAAACATATATATAACCATCATAATAACAACAAAAGTACTAATTGAATCACAACCATGTGATCCACATATAAACCAATATAATACTAATAGAAATACAAGGAGAAATAACATCATATTGATGATGAAAAATCAAAACCTGAGATGGCACTTCCACATTTCGCTCGACTGTAGAATGGCTTATCGAAATCTCTCTTTAGCCATTCACCCATGTTCCATATTCCAAGAATGAATTTAGGATCTCGTAGAACATATCAATCCAAAACCATCCAAGGCTTCCAAAGGCCATCCACCTCAACCCATCAAAAATTTATTCCACCTCACTGTCGGACATCACATAACCAACATCAGATTGGTCTATATCCAAGCCTTCCAGGGCTCCAGAGCATTTGTTTCAACCAAGGCTCCAGGACTAGTAACTTAACTCACAGCTATTACTGGGCTCTAGAGCATTTGTCCAACCAAGGCTCCAAGACTAGTAACTCAACCCACCAAAGACTCTAGAGTATTTGTCCAACCAAGGCTACAGGACTAGTAACTCAACCCAACCTAAGGAAGCATGAGAACCAACTAGAAAAAAAAAAGAAAATGAACTCACAACACTATGGCTATCTAGGAAATGGAAAGGCTAAGAAATCCACTATCAATCTAGGAAATCCTCCATGCTAGTGACAGATTATAACCAATAATCCACATGCATATGTCATGCATACCAAAACTAGTGAGGGGAACATACATGCAACTTGGTATCTACAAGAAAATCCCATTGTAGTTGTTGATCCTGATGTCTTCTTATGCTATCCTACTCTTCCTTTGCCTTCTTTCTCCAAAAATTCAAGTATGCCACCACCTCCAAGAGTGCTAAAAGAAAACTCTAAGTATCCAAGAGTATGAGAGAGAGAGAGAATAATGAGAGAGCTCCAACACTAAACTGACAAAAGGTTACCAACTGATCCTCAGACGCCTTTTTATGAATGAGGCCTCTATTTTCTTGATTTTCCATTATTTTTGTTCATTTCCCTCCTCACATGCAACCTATGACCTTTCACCTCCCTTTCCTCTTAATTTCCATTATTTTCATAAATAAGTGTGCCAAAAATTCCATTTAGCCTTTCCAAAGCCTTAGGCACTACCTTTTCCAATTTCCTTAGCCATTAAACAAACACAAGTGATCCCCATCACTATGCTTTTGCCCAACATTCAACTTGGAATAAGTGCTCCATCAACCGTGGTTATTATTTTTCCTTTATTAACTTTTATTACATGGAATTTTCACCACGGTTGTTACACTTATGTAGGAGGAGCTTAGGATGATCAGAGTTATGTGTTTTCGTAATAATATTTTATGAGAGTTGCGAGACATATTGGGTTTCGATGGTATAGCTAAGGATTTATGAAGATGGATGGCTCGGTAGACGTGGTATAGACAATCATTAAGGCCACCATCGTTGATCGCTTCTAGCTCCAGAAAGTGGGCAATTCAAGAATTTAAGAGGGAAAGCAATAGGCATACTGGTCAGTGACTATGGAGGAACACAATGGCAGAGACGTGCCTTGATCAGAGGAAATCATAGGAAATGGAATCGAGATATTTTGTTGTGGCCATCATTCAGTTTTCCCATTTTTGTTATTTTGTAATTTTTCTGTTTTAACAAAGGAATAAAATCTGTTGTAATCATTTTGGTAGTAGAACCTCTGCATGCTCAAACAACTGGTAGTTCAGAGAACTGGAGCATCACTGAGATATTTTGTAACTACTCCTTATAAATAGGGGAAGAAAATCATTTTAAAGGTTCCCAAATTCTGTATTTTAGGGGTCCGAATTTTGTCTCTACAGAGGTTCCAATTTCTGTTTACAGTGAAGGAGGTTCCAATTTTAGTCCAAATTTCTTGTCCCATGAGTGTAGCTTGTTTTCGCACATTTTCGTGTGTTTGGACCTATGGTATGTAATTCATTCTGGAATATTAATGAATAATTCTAGGTGATTCCAAGAATTTGGGGTATGCAATATGTTTTCTCATGTATGTCATTTCATATGTGTTTCTCTTCCTCTGAAATTGTGTAAATAGAAGTTGTTGGATTCACTCATAGATAATGGATTTACTTATGTTATATGGTATCAAACAGTACCTATGAGATTACAGATTTACTATGTTATTTTGTAGCATACCGTACAATCAAAGATTTACTATGTTTTTCTATAACATAATGTACTCGTGAAATATCAAGCTAGAAACCTTAAAATGCGCTCCACAATTTCTACACTTTTATCTTGTTATTATTTTAATATTTTACTGGGATTCATTGATTAGGATTCTATGTTTATCCAACCCACTGCATTGAATTCCCTTCTCACTTTCCCTCTTCCCATCTTCAATGCAACAACAAATTTTCAGCTGTATTCTTTGTGTGTCGACAATTAGTACTAAAGAATTTATTCTTTGGAATGATACACATTTCATGTGTATATTCAATCTATTTTTGTGAAAGTGAATTGAACCAGACACCTAAATCACTTTTATTCATCTCTGGAGTTGCATTAAGTTATCTTTCAAGATAGACTAGGATGTCCTAGGCACTGACCCTTCCCTCAACCTGAGCATTGTCTCTAGGAGTTACAACAAACTATATACCTTTATTTCACAAATACAAGCTCTAGTTTAGTCTCCCACAAGGCTCCATCCTTATATGAGGACTACAATATTCTATTTCGTAAATCCAGACTCTAACCAAGTCTATGTGAGGACTCCAATCCTTCCAAAATTATCTAAATAAAACTTAATTACTGATTAAACAAATGAATCAAGATACTACTTCATAGTGTCTTCGAGAATTGATTCTAAATGGATTCAATGACTAATCCAAGTTCTCTTCAATAATTTCCCCAATATCTCTTCAATGCCTGCTCCAAAACATTTTTAATGACTGCTCCAAAAACATGCTCCAAATGTAGCATCTCGAAGTCTTCAGCATCTGTTCGAAAACTTTCTCCATGGTTTGCTACAAGTGTTTCTAAAATATGCTCCAAATCTACTTCAAGGTTAGCTAAAGTCTACTTTACACAAGTTCCAAGGTCTGTTAGAAAGCCTTCAAAGTTTACTCCAGATTGTCTTCAAAATATTGTCCTAGATTATTATCAAAGTCTGTGCCATATTGTCATCAATGTATTCCCTAGTTTGTCATCGAGGTATGCTCGTGATTCAGTCATCAAAGTATATTCCAAATCCTTTAAATCACCTTCAAAAAATGGTCAACAAGGGTGCTCAAAAGATGTTATAAAAGGACTTCAAGATTTTCTGAAGACTACTTCAAAAACACTATTTCAAAGATGCAAGAGGCTTGCTTCAAGTTGAGATCAAGTCAACCCAAATATTAGAATAAAATATCTACCAAAAGGCTTTATCACAAAGTTGAGTTATCACCACGGGTCTAGATTTGTTCCTTGCCACAGAGGCCAAGATTCTGTCACAGGGTGTTGAAGTCCTATACCTCACCATAGGCCAAAATTGCATCAAACAAGTGGCTTTAATACGAAATACAGTCTAAGTGCTACAAATAAGTTACTACAGGTCTTGCCATAGTTTTAATTTTATATTGGGACAAGGTTTATAGATGAAGGCCGAATTCTATCAGCTAACTCGAGTTATTTCTCATATAGTGGCTCAAAAATACTTAAGTACTTGATAAAAAATCCCTTCCAAGAAACCTTAGTCCAAAACATAATTAATCTTCACTTGATATTCCTTCAAAATCTTTTAGGTTCATGAGATATGAACATCATCTATCTACCCCATGTTTGAGCTCCTTGATATTTTATTCCACCAAGTTGATCACCAAATGGAGGAGAAGGGATCGTGTATTTATAAAAATTTCATTTAGTTGAACCATCATGTCTATAGAGGGGAGTTGACTTGACATAGACATAGTTGGCTTCTAGTGTTTTTAATGCATGTTTGAATTTGATTTAGGAGTCGGTTGTAAATTATAATGGAATGTTTCTTGACAATAATTTTTTAATTATTATGTTATGCTCTCTTTCTCTATATTATAATCAAATCTATGGTAAGTACATTGTAATATGATCTTAAAAAACATAGATAAATGTGTCTCAAAGGTTGAAGTATTTATTGCTTTGACACGTGACATGTTATGAATATAATTCATATAAAAATAATAAATGTAAATATAAATATAATAATAAAAAGATTAATAGTTAGTTAGTTAGTAATGAAGAGGCATGTCCCTAAGAACATGACTATTGGTGAAGAGGTATCTACCTAGGGTATATAAGAAAAAGCTCACCCTCATTTGTAATCATCTCAATAATTCTTTTATACAATATTCAATATACAATTACTTTTCCTATGATGGATGCATTTGTCTTCAAAGTACTCTGAAGACTATTTCAAGTATACAAACTTTGCTTGTTACAGTGGTATTAGAGTCACGTTGTCTGATAAGCAGACCCATGGCCATCAAGTAATCACCAAGTTCCTTGTTGTTTCAATCAATGTTTTTAGCCAGAGCAGTTGGAGTTTCTCCATCGTGGTTTCATCAGAGGTACTTGGTCATTAGAAAAAAATGTACAAAAAATGAAGGAAAACAATAAAATAAAATAAAAATTCAAAGGAAAAAAACCATATTAAAAAAAGAAAAACATATATATATATATAAAATAATTATTTAAATAAAATGAAAAAGAAAAAGAAATAATAATAATATAAAAAAATTGTAAAAAAAATAAAAAAAATTAACAATATATATTTATTAAAAACAAAAAAAACAAAAAAACGGCTTACCTAGGTTGTCCACAACCACCAGCCACACATCGCAGTTTCCATCTACACCACGGTCACAGACTACCTCATAGCCAAACACAGCCCCGATTCTGCACGTCGAAGCCCATCGCTATTCAAACATCTGTTGTCATCTTGGTCCCTTTTCTGACAATCAAATTTCCAAGGAACCCTCTTATAATTTCACTGAAGACATTATTGTCTTATCTACTGATGCGTTCAAACTCTTATCCCTCTATCGCTAACTATAATTTTCGAGTGCTCTCTCATGCTTTCGACCATCTTGCACCCCTCCGTAACCCACAAACCGGTCAAACAAAATAGCCGACAAACTTCTGCAACCCCCGACACCTTGTGGCTCGTGCTTCCTCTTTCGTCTCTCACTCAAGACAATTTTTTTGTCCTGCAAAGGTCTCTGCGTCATGTTACTTTGTCCCTTGCTACAACACATATCCACCAACCAACGTTTTTCCACTCCGCCGCTAAGCTCTCTGCCGATTTATGTTTCCCCATGGCTCGGTTTTTTGTCCCGTCGTTCTTCCCTAGTCAAACGTTGTGTCTCCTCCACAATACCATCACATTTTTTAAACACCTTTTACTAATTAGTGACCCTTGCCAATATATGTTAATCATCTATCTATATATATCTATAGATATATCTATATATATAGATATATATATAGATATATATATATATATATATATATATATATATATATATATATATATATATATATATATATATATATATATATATATATATATATATATATATATATATATTATTTAAAAAAGGGAAAAAAAATTAGTGTTGAAAACAAGGAATACTAAGGAAAAAATTCAATTCAAAGGATATTTTTTTAAGTAGTTAAGTATGAAGTTATAAAGTTATAAGGAAAGATGAGTTCAACCAACAAGTCAACATTTTGGACAAAATGTCCTTTTTTGTCTAAACAAAATTGGATATACTATATTCAAAAAAGTTGCAAATTAAGTTGCCTAGCATGTGAAAGATTATTTGGTACAAAAAAACATCAAGATAATGAACATATGCAAATGAAAATACTAAAGGAAGAACTCGCAAAACTACAACAGAAGAATGGAGCATCAGAAAAGAAATATAAAACTCTCAGATATTAGTTTTATAAAGAATCAACATAAAGTAACAATGAAATTTGGTGTCTAAGAGATCATAGTAAAAAATTACTTGAAAAGATCAAGAAGTCCAAAACTACAAAGAAAAAATTACAAGATGAAAAAGGATGTCTCGAGAAGAAATTCAACAACAACATATTAGAGAAAGAAGAAGAAAATTTGCGCTTAAAAGTCCTTAATCAAATATTAATGGAACAAATAAAAAATATAAAAGATGAGAAAGATACTAAGAATAAAGTCAACAATCTAGAAAGAAAAAAGATTTTACATCTAAGGAATCATAACCAATTCCTTCTTACGCAGATAAAGAAGCTCAAAAGTGACAAGAAGTCATTGAATGACAAGTTAGAACAACTTATTAAAGAATAAGTATTGAAGTCTCAACTCATAATAGTCCAAGTCAAAGATAAAGGAACAAATATTGATCCAGACAATATCACATCTCAAGAAGAGAATAAATCAGCTAAGGTGAAAACATACTTAGAAGTTGTAGTCTAATTCAAGTGAAGATCTTGCAATTAATCAAGCAATTTCTAAATCTGAAAGAAATCAATTGCCCCTAATAAAACAAGAAATCAGCGTGATCATATTAGGGAAAAATTGAACTGCAAGAACTCCTTATCGACATCCAAATCACAAGAGCGGAAAACTAAATCAGTCTACATATTTTAACCATTCAGAATAGAAACAACAGATTTATTTTCCAAGGAATACTAAAGTTTGCAAAATCTAGTCCTATGATAACAATTCATTACAAATTTCCAGTCATTGGAAGATTCCATGGAAGATTAATCTTGGATGGTCAGATCCATTCTCATTCTGACAATTTTTTTTATCACTCAGAGGATCATATCATCTTGTATCAGTAAAGGTGAAAGTCCTAAGACGAGAATATATTCGAAATGGGAAAATAGATCTATCCCTTTAATCAATAAGCTTTGAGGACATAGATTTTTGAAGAGAGGGGCAATGTTATGAATATAATTCATATAAAAATAATAAATGTAAATATAAATATAATAATAAAAAATTAACTAAGAGTTAGTTAGTTAATAATGAAGAGGTATGTCCCTAAGGACATGACCATTGGTGAAGAGGTATCTACCTAGGGTATATAAGCAGGCCCTCACCCTCATTTGCAATCATCCCATTAATTCTTTTATACAATATTCAATATATAATTTCTTTTCCTATTGTATTTTTCTTCGAAGTATTCTGAAGATTATTGCAAATATATGAAATTTATTCATTACACTCTACCTCAGGTCCAAACTCCTTAATATTTTATTCCATTAAGTTGATCACCAAAAGGAGGAGAAGAGTATTTATAGAAATTTCATCTCATTGAACCATCATGTCTATAAAGGGGAACTAAGTTGACATAGATAAAGTTGACTTGTAGTGTTTTTAATTCATGTTTGAATTTGATTTAGGAGTCGATTATAAATTATAATGGAATGTTGTTTGAAATGTAATTTTACAATTATTATGCCCATCCCTCTTGCTCTATATTATAATCAAATATATGGTAAGTAAATTGTAATATTCTCTTAAAACACACAGATAAATGTGTCTCGAAGGTCAAGTCTTTATTTCTTTGACATGTGCGATTGAGTGCCATTTTCATAACATATTTTCATAATCTCAGCACACGTAATTTTTGTTATCTTGATTAACAGATTGCAATAAGCCTTGCTCGTATTTCATGGTATATATTTGATTCTTCCACTTTCCATAACAAACATCATTACTTTACAGTAGCATTCTAGCATCGTTTTCTGGTTTAATTCTTATATAGCAGAATTCTAGTATCATTTTGTTCATAAATGGTTCTATAGTAATTATCAAAATTGTAATGCATTGTGGACTAATTTTTGGGTAAAAGCATCTACTCTAGTGACCTATCGACGCCATTGAAGAACTTTCCTAATTCACTCCAATTGGCATTCAAATCTAAAAACAAACATTCACACATTTATTGATTCTAGATAAAGATCATTCTTAAGAGTATCATAATCTATTCTAGAATAATCTCGTGATTTTACATCTCATGCATACCTTGGAAAAAAATTAATTACATGAGTTATGGTGACATGGTGGAGTGAGTGACATGATCACTTGAGTCATTATGGTTCAAAGCTTACTCTAATATTCTTGGTTCCTCTTATCATAGTTTAATTTCAAGATAAAGAATTCAGGGGTAATGGCTTGGAGCATTTGTTTAAAATCTTCCACCAAAAATTCAAGCATGCTGATTGATAATTTGTAAACACTGGTCCAAAAAATTTAAAATAGTGGCACTGACAAATTAAATGACAACACTCTATTTTTTCCCCTTTTATCCATCAAATTTGGGCACAGTTTCCAAATAGATGGAAATGAATTTTTGAAAAAAGAAGATGTTTTTTGTCGAGAATGGAACCATTAACAAAAATCTCTCTTGGGTTTTATACACATTTCAAGATTTGGTAGATTTGAATGAATCTTTACAACCCATTTTTCCATATTTAAATGTTAAGTAATATCTTTTTAGTGATTAAGTTTGGGTGCAATTTATGAGAAGAAGGTGATGAATTTCAAAAAAAAAGAGGATTTTGTTAGGAACATGCTCATTTATAAAAATTTCTTTCAGTTTTTACATAGCTATCACGGGTTGATATATTCCAATGGATCTTTGAAGCCTATTGTTCAGAAATTTGTGAGATTTATTTTTTTCTATTTTTAGAAAAATGCCCAAGAAACTTTTAGTTGGAGAGCTATCTAATCAATTCAACTTGAAGAAAACTTATTATGGATGAGGTGGTTTTTAGATCCATTTATTTTAGATCTTTGTAGGATATGTATATATTTTTAGTATTTTGTATTAAAAACTTCCCAGAAATTGTGGATATCAAAACTTATGTAATTTTTGTATAAATTAGAGGAATTGTAATAGATTAGGGTTGGGACTTTGAGAGAAAAAACTCTATTGTAACTATGTTCATTGGAAATTAATGAAATATCTCTTGGACTAGAAGTACAGGGGTTTTTGTTTCAAGGATTCCTCTTTAGCAATTGTGGTTTGTATCTCAATGTTGTATTTCCTTCTTTATTTATCATTATATGTGTATCTTCTTATCTAAATTGCAAAGTAGATGTAAAATTCATGTGATAGTGCTCTATATCTCATATTTAGATTTTCACCTTTCAACTTATGATTTTATACATAATTCCTCATATTGTTGCTATGTTTTAAACTCAGAATATACTCCTCTTCATCTATCCATGTTATGAATGAATTGATGTCTAACAATTGTTGATTGTAGGCCTTTGAAGGAAATTACTCTTTTTCACCGAACTCTAAAGGTCTTGATTCAGTTTCTAATAGGACTCCATGCACAATGGTCTTTTCCTTGATCCCAACCAAATTTATCATTCTTACACATTAAATCTGGCCACTAAGCATATTAGTGACATGCTATTGTAGTGACCTTAGTAGCAAAGTCATAGAGATATCCCTCTCTAGATTGAAGGGATAACTTTCAATCCTAAAGTGGTTTAAAAGTTACCTCAGTAATTTCCCTCCATAGCGAGGACAATTTTTGAGTGATAACATTACCTTCAATAGTCATCATTATCAAAAGCTTCTTAAAGCCATATCCTATAGCAATAAGCTTTGAAACTCCCTAGAATAAGCCAAGAATTGTTTCACTCCTCACAATCTCATCAAGATTTTTCATATCTACCTCATCATCCTAAGGTTCCACATCCTTGCAACACTTAATTCATATTCACTTGAAATAGTCTTGGTAAGGCCAATTCAATTTCCATCCAATATACTTCAAGGATTAGACCTCCTTAATTCCACTTTGACATGAATGACAACTTTACTCAATGGTGGCCATATTAATAGATTATTATTAGCATTTGATCGATCCTATGAAAAGTGAAAAAGAACTCCCTAGAACTCGCTCATGTCAAAATAGTTAACGTGGAGACCACGGTTATGAATTCGACCCACAATTTCCAAAGGAAATATAATGGCACCTTCCTATTATTACAAGGGGGTTTATCAAAGACTATAATCCAATAACTCATCCAATTCTCTTTCCATGGGTCGAATGTGCACCCATCCATGAAATGATGTTTATTCGTTGGATCAGGGATTTGGTTGGTTCTTAGGTCAAGAAATAACCCCACAATGATTTTCTTGGTGATATTTAATTCTTTCACTTGCTATTTACTAATACCAAAGGATTTTAATTCTCTCATCCTAGCCCTTTATTCAATGATATTGTTCAATTGGCCATGAGCATGATTAATGGATGCATAATACTATCAATTGATGTGGCTAATCAAAGTCATAATGGTTCCCTTGTGTGCGTAAGCTCTTCAATTAATATTCTTAGTTCATTTAAATCATTCATAATTTGTGCTTATAGATTTGGATTTTCCTCCAGTTTTATCTTCTTCTTTTTTATCGCTCTATTATGGGGATAGTTTCTTGATTGGGTTTGAGGTCTTTAGCCATGCTAATTGTGTTTAAGTTTATGCATTAAAAAAAAATTACATTTAAAAAATAACCAAAAATCCAATAGAATATAGGAAACTAGAGGACCAATCTTACCTGTAGGTGTTGATCTTGGTTTGAGTGCATGTGTCTTCCTTTCCTCGGTACCTATTGATCATCGAGTTTGATAGGTCTATGAGGAACAATGCAATACCACTACCCTTTTTTAATACATGGAGGAACATGCAAGCATTTTTTTAAATCACGTGCACATTTCAAAAACACATGCGAATTTAAAAAAAATAATGTAGACCCATTAATTTTCCATGTCATTAGCCAATGTGGAGGTTTTATGCTTGTTGAACCTAAGAAAATAAGAAGGAACACATGTTTTTTAGGAAAATTTGCACATTCAGAAAAACTATTTCTCATGTGCTCCTATAGCACCAAAAATGGGTATCATCTCCATGCAGCCACACTAATCTCTTCCAATTAAGTGCACAAAAAATAGATTTCATCCTCTACTCATTAAAGCAACTATTGTTTCTAGATCAATATACCCATGAATGTTGCAATTTGAGCCACCCTGTCCACCCATATATAAATGCGCCAAATAGAGTCCTAAATTTCATCAATTTCTTTGGCAAGATAATGGGGTGACTTCCTTAGGCCGGAAAGTGCATGAGAGACCATCATGCGCGTAGGAAAGTGAGTAGGAGACAAATCTTCTTCCCTTTTGAAAGAAGACAAAGAAATCCAGTAGAAACTACAAGGAGACAAGAGTTCGAAAAACCCCATAAAATGGCATTTAAAGGTGAAACAAATTACATTCTCTCATTGTGATGACAATCGCCATCCTAATCCTTAACATACCATTATTTAATTGATGCACAAGCATGCCCTTTGCTACAAGGGAAATTTCAATTTCAACCCAAGACATTATTTTCCCATTACATCCAGAATTCTAACTAGTGTTGAGCCCACAACCTATTCAGGAGATGTGTATCGACATTCTCATTAAATTTGTAAGGAAACAAGTTAGAAATATGGCCTTGAATTGATTCTTATGGTGCCTTCTTGCCTTGAATTGATTCTTATAGTGCCTTCTTGCTCTTCAATTGCTTTGTTTTTGAAGTGATTGATTAATGAGTTGTTCTTACACAAGGCATGATAAAATTCCATGTAAATATAAAAATTGGTCCCAAATAAACTTGGTAAAAAATTAAGCTCTACTTGGAATTTGGGAGGGATAAAAAGGAAAACCCACATATAAATGGTAGATTGTATTTTTTGAATTTGCAATTATAACGAATTTTTATAGATTGATAGTTACTATTAAATTTGTAGCTTGATTTTGGGTTACCCAATTTAAATTCGAAGAGAACGAAAATTCAACTATTCCTTTAAAACAGAAGCAACCTATTGACGTTCCAGCCCCGACCCCAATTATGAATATATTTTTATTATATAATAAATTTAATATAATTTTTTTAATTAAATCAAATATCACAAAAATACCATCAAAAGAAAAATGTTTAAGTATTTACACGTGTTAGGATAAGGAAGAAACAATTGACAATGGAGAGGCTTAAATGTATGTATTTGTTAGAGGTTTAGAATAATGCAAAGGCAATGATTGATTTAGTGATGGGATGGAATGCAATTATGCAAATAGTCCAAGTTTAAATTTCTATTAGTAGAGAGTCTTTCTAATTGAGGTTTTTAACTTTCAAAATGATATGTAATATTAAAATCCAGGTAAATCAATTTAAGTTATTATTTTTATGAAGTTGTTTATTTACTCTTTTTCTTTTTAATAATTTTATTATTATTAATTTTAAATATTTTTTTATTATATATAGGGGTTAAGATAAATGTTATTATTTTTTCTATATGTATGTGAGTGTTTATAATGAGTATATGTTTGTAATAGTTTTGAATATACGGAAAATAAAGATATTTCTAATTAAAAATATTTAGTATTTTTTCCAATGGAATAATTATTTATACACATTTTTGATATGGATAAAAACTCACTTGTGAACAAAAACTCTCCCTTGAGTTCATCGGTAACTCAAGACAAATGGGGTGGAACGTTATATGGAAGTAAAAGAACTTGTAGCAAATGATCAATTAAAACATGTGTGGAATGTGAAAGTAATTAAAGGTGCACCATTTTATCGTAGATTGTCCTATTGTATCCTTGGTCGATGCAATACTCGAGATCCCAGTTCTTGCTCCTACAACTTGCTTCCTTCACACAAGAAGACAATGAATACTTTTCAAATACTTGCAACCGATAGCTTTTTAGCAACAAGAAATCCCCAACCTAATTGATATAATCAAATGGACATGAGCATAAATGTAAATAGTTGAAACCAAAATCACAAGATATCATGCATTAAATGAACATTAAATGATAGGGAAAGTATACAAATCCATTATATTAATGAGAAAAGAAATACAATTCATACATGAAATTTCCTCAACCAAGGAGAGGTCTTCTCTAACTCTTTTCCTTGGTCTTTCCTTGAGCCTCTCTTTAAATTTCAACAGAATGAGATTACTCTAATTATTCTCTCCCTTTGTTCCCTTGGTATCGCCTTCATTATATAGATGGATGGGAGTTAGTTTTGGGATTAATGAATGTGCTTGAAGGCTTTAGTGAATTAGGCGAAGCTAGAGTTAGTAGGTCAATTTATAAGTGATGCGTATGAGGCATGATTTGAATCTAAAATTGATTCTCCTTGATATTGTTAATTGTGAACGTTGAGAGGGTTGTTGCATTTTGGAAGTAGTGCAACCCACAACTATCGCATGTTGCAAGTGGTGTAGCCTATGAA
Source organism: Pinus tabuliformis (assembly GCA_031772625.1). Lineage (NCBI taxonomy): Eukaryota > Viridiplantae > Streptophyta > Pinopsida > Pinales > Pinaceae > Pinus > Pinus tabuliformis. The sequence continues at coordinate 41,072,201 of CM062814.1, read as the reverse complement.
CGATCACACTCTACCTTGAAGGATGGGTGTGATCATGCTAGAAAGTATGAAAATAAGGGAAAATGATATAATGTCTAAGTGTCTTATGTGGGTGAATCCTTCAAGGCTCATAGGTGTGACTTTTAATGCTATGGAGAAAAACTCAACTTTAGACAGGTAATCCTTCTGTTGCATTTTCTTGTAACTTAAAGTAGATGAGGGGTGGAACGTTATAATGAACCAAAAGAACTCGAAGCAAAAAATCAATAAAAATTGATTTGGAGAGAGAAAATGCACCTTTTTATCATTAATTGTCATATTATATTCTTGGTTGATTCATATCCAAAGATTAAAGCTCCATCTCCTATGGCTTGCGACTTGCATACAAGAATAAAATAAATACTTCCAAGCGATAGATTTTTAGTAGCAAGAAATGTAACAATATCGACATGAGCATACATATAATTGTTGAAATCAAAATTATAAGATATCATGAATGAAATGAACATTAAAGGAAGGGGAAACCATAAAAATCGATTATATTAATGACACAAGAATTATAATTCATACATGAAACTACCCCAACCAATAAGAGGTCTTATCTAACCTTCTTCCTTGAGCCTCTCTCTAAATTTCAAGAGCATGAGCTTAGTCTAATTCTTTCTTGCCTCTTTTCCCTTGGTATGGCCTTCATTATATAGAGGGAGGAGAGATAGATAGATTTCATCTCAAGTGGTTGAGAAAAATAGAATAATTATTGTCTTCCCATCTTAATTAAAAATATAATTTATTATTATTATTTTTTAGACTTTCATTAAGCTAAGAGGCTCATTCTAGAGCCCAGTATGATGTGTAACTTTGTCCGTGCATCAACAAAGATGAAATTTTACTCATGTCGGCCTAAAAAAAAAACCTATACAAAATATTCAAATAATATCAATTCATAAAAGAAAAATTACATGTCAAGAAATTCGATTCTTCTTGGCTCATGTTAAATCCGTATTTAAGATATATCTATACTGATAGCTAAAAATATAAAGAAATAAATTATATTATTCTCTTAAAAAACCACTTTAAAATAATTTTATTCAAAATTGTATTTTGCAACATATGATGAAGATTTTTTATTATGATTTTCCATGTTCCTTTGAAACAAGTTGAACTTTAGCTTTCTCATCCATTTCCTTCAACCGCAACCGTTCTAGGATAATAGGATAGTGATGGGTGTGCGAGTATGAAGTCTAGCCTGCGAGAACACGGGTGGAACTACTGCAAATCGATTCCAAACACCAAAACTCCAGAGGCTCAAGTTGGTGATGGGACTTGCTTTCATATTGCTTGTATCCTCCTATATTATGAGCATATGAGTGATGCCTCCAGAGATTTGAAAATGGGTGGGACTACTGCAAATCGACTCCAAACACCAAAACTCCAGAGGTCAAAGTTAGTGATGGGACTTGCTTTCGTATTGCTTGTATCCTCCTACACTATGGGCGTAGCTAATGTTTCACCTAGGTAGTCTAAAGTTTGTCTAGGATCAAGTTTTCTCTCTATTAATTTTAATATGAATATGTTGAATGTTATTATAATGACTTTCATGATTGAGCAATGAATTTAGCAATTATTTTTAATCATCAATTTCAATTGAGTGGATTTCCTTATCAATTATTTTTATATTAGCTTATCTCAAGATATTTTTTTCAACTAAATTTATTGATTTGATTTTTTTTTATTTTTTTTTTCATTTTTAACTTTTTAATGGAAAATTTTAATTATACCAATGGATCCAAGGTTCAACCCCAAATCATGCAACTATAAGACTAACCCAATTGTTAGCATTACAAAATATATATGTATTAATTATAATTTTATCACAATTATCTATATATTTTTTATTTTTTAATATAAACATGTGATTATTAATATGTTTTATAACTTTTAATTAATATTTTTCAAATTTCTTTTTAAATATTAAATTTATTTATATATAAATGATTTCCTTGTTTACTTTTAAAATATATATAGTTAAAAACATGCAGGTTTCCACACTCCATAATTATAGTAATGTTATTTCTGTCATTACTATGTGGATGGATCTTCATGGACCAAACAAAGAATGATTAGAAAAAAGCCCAAAAAGAGTGCAAATAAGTTTGTATAGGTGCAGAGAAAGGAAGGAACATAAAGGAACATCAAAATTCATAGGTCAAAAGGAAAGTTGGAGAAAAGTTAATTAAAATAAAGACTAAAAAAGCTTTAAAATAAATAATGAATATTTATTTTGAATTACCCATTGGAATTAATGAATGAAAAATGTATTTTTATTATGAATTAATAATTGAAATTAATGAATTACAATTTAAGCAAAAATAAATAGAAAATATAAACTTAAATAATCAAATAATCAAATATGAAAACTAGATGAAAAGGGTTAAAAGGATTAGAACATCAAAGGCAAGAAGTGGGAAGATTTAAAGAAAAATAAGAATAAGAAACAAGAGCGGGGAATTAAAGTTCGAAAGAAAGTTATCAATCAGAGGTTTCTAGGAGTGTCTTAACTTGTAGCCATCTTCACGGTTAAAGTTATTAGGATGTTTTTCAATTTCAAGGGCTTAGTTGATGATTAAGATAGAATGTAATGGAGTGGATGCTAGGATTTCCTCTTGATCAAAGAATATAACGTGTTTAGATTTATGGAAATGTTCAGGAAGTGACAAATTCACACACACACACACATAATTTTAAGACATTTCTTTACTTTTATTTTAATTACTTGAATAGACATATTTATTTTGAAAGAAGATTTTAATTTAATTATCAATAATTATTAGGTGGATGGTAAAGATGTAACTTCCAAAAAATATTTTAGAATATTTTTAATTATATTGCCAAAACAAAAGTTAAAATTTATCTTCAAAATACTCTTATCATTTTTTCATTTTTAATAAAATTAATTAATTAAAAAATGATATAAATAAATGTAATATAAAATAAGTTATAGTATTTTTTATACCTGTGATATTAATAAACTATTACATTTATACATAATAAATCATTATTAAAAATCTTATATTTAACTTATATGTTATTTTTTTTTGTCATTAGTAATAATAATTTAAGGTAAAATTATAAATTAATTAAATATTTTAATTTTAACAACTTAATCAACATTATTATAATATATAATCGGCTAATTTTATTTTTAACTCCTGACTTTTCATTTTGACCATTCTCTTTTTATATTTTCCATTAACTTATCAATTTTCACTGATTAAGCAATACAGCGGCTTCATAACCATGGTTTTATTTCGATAGCTTTTGCTTCCCTCGCATACATGATCTTTGGTACGCGGAACATTTTCTTTCACCAATGACTTAGTTTCCGCAATTCTTCTTTGTTTTCTGTGCTCAGCTTTGCTTTTTAATCAATTTTCACCACCAGAGCCGCTGCGTGGTTAGAAAACATAACCCTTCGGTAACGACGGTTCCTGATGGCGACTTCTTCATGTTCAGTGGCACCCAAATCGATAGAACGCCTTTTGATAACGACTTCTTTCACTGCTTCCTGAGTAATGTTCAGCCGATTCAATGAATTGACAGGCTGCAGATTTTCCAATGCTGGCGGCATATATCCGTTCCACGAGAATATTTGGTAATCACAACCTCTCCCTATTTCCACGGACACAGAGAATGGAAACTTTACAGGTCGCACAACGACGTTGTTGGCTTTTGCAACTTTACAGGTCGTGTTTTGTTTTAGGTTATTAATTCTCAACATCGTTTGTTTAATACTGACGGCTCCAGCGTTTTGATTCGCAGAATAAAGAAAATTAAATGAATAGTCAATGCAAACATTATTATGTAATGTTGAATCTGTCTCCATCCCGACCTGAGGTCTGTGGTTCACTCGATTATAATTTTGTTTTGTAGGTAACGATGCATATAAAAATAGTCAAACATAAGATGAATTCTGTGGTCGACTTCATTGGGAGATTTATGGATTCCCTATACTCTTTATTAACAAAACACTCATTAGAAACAAGGCATAATTGGTGTGTAAGGGATATATTTAAATGTAAGGAATTGACTATGAAGGGATTTTCATTGGAGTTCCTAAGATTGGCGTGCGTGCAAGCGATATAGAGGCCATTTGGATGTTTTCAGCATTTGCATGTTCAAAATACTTCAAAGTCTATTACATGGATGTAAATTCAGCTAAATGGAAATTTAAGAGAAAAGTATACATGAACAACCAAAAGTTTGATTAGTTAGAAAATAAAGACTTTAAAATAAAGACTTTGTATACAAATTGAAGAAGGCCATGTCTGGATTAAAATAAGCTCCAAGAGCTTGGTATGCTAGAATTGATCCTAATCTTCAATAACAAGGGTTCAAGAGAGAAGTTGAAGGAAGCAATCTTTACATGAAGATGGATGAAGACAATCTTTGTTGAGATTATCTTCCGGATACATCGCATAAGGATTATTCTTCATCGAGTTTCGAACCACCAACGGTGGTTCATCTTCAGGATGTGAAAGAATATTGGAAGACTAGTCTTATTTTTCACTTATATATATAGAGATGCTTAGCAGATATAATTAGTTTAATTATTCTTTTTCTTTTTAGGTTTATGGTTAATGGTTGTATTAATTTATATTTTTAATTATTAAATTTAATTTCCATTGCTGTAATTCTTTTTAATTATTGATAATTAGTTTTAATTATTTATTTATTTTAATTGATTTTATATTCTATGATTTTTTAAATTACATTTATATTAATTAATTATTTAATTTTAATTAATTAATTATTTTGATTATAATTATTTTAATTATTAATTTTAATTGTTGTAATTTTTTAATGGTATATATTTTAATTATTTGTTTATTTTAATAAATTATTACTTTTGATTTTAATTGTTTTAATTCTATTTATTTTAATTATTATTTTGATTTTTAATTGTTATAATTGATGATGATGATGATGGTGGTGGTGGTTAACGTTCGCTGAGACCAAACAATGATCTATCGGACCTAAATAAACAAATTATTTATTTTGATTTAAGATTTTATTCCTATGCTCAAAAAGCTTGGAGAGAAGCCTCCCGAGCTCACTATAATTTTCACATTGTAAAAGGCTAGGAAGGTCAGTATTGTAACAAAGATTGTGAAATTGAGATCTAATGTGGTTGTATGCAGGGCACTCTACGAGGAAGTGGTTTTCATCCTCGATGCTCCTATTCTCACAAATATGGCAGATCCTTTCCATCCGTGGCGTTTTAGGAACTGCCCAACGACCTGTTTCACTATGGAGCTCATGAGAATTCATTCTAATATTTGTTATATTAATTTTCTTCTTTGAGCTAGTTAAAATAGAGAGATACTTTTGATCTTCAAGGGTGGAGTTGATGACCTTCTTATAATAACTTAATTTTCTTTTGGACGCTAAATCTTTCTCACACCACAATTCTTCTTTGAACTTAGAAGTAACAATATCTTTAATGTTACTTATGTTTTGCAATGCATCATTCTCGTTGATCTCCCAATAGTTTAACCAGGCCCTTGTGTCTTTATGCCATCCTCGATTGAGCCTTAGGTGGTTTTGGTTGGAATTTAAAGCTAGCGTAGGAAGTCTATGATCGTCTATGTTTTTGAGCTTGTGCTTGTACAACGGAAACCTAAGCATAGCTAGGCTCTTAATAGGGGAAAGACCTGCTTCTATAAGGAGAATAGGATAGGGTGTATTACTTATAATTTTCAGTTTATAAGTTATAAAATGCTTCTGGATTTGCTCAATCTTTCTCCATGATTCTCTGGAGATGCTGCAATCCCAAACCTCATAGCCATATAAGATAACAGGAGTGACTAAAGTTTCAAAGAGGAACTTCTTTTTATCCCACACTACGAGGTTTGCTATTTTACAATTATTTTCAAGACCAAAATAAGCTTTCCACCCCCCATTAATCCTTTTCTCAATGCTATGGTTCCAATTCAGCTTGTGATGGATATCAATTCCTAGATACTTGTAAGAATACACTTCCTCCAAGTTATTATTGTCATACATAAAATTAGCTTAAGTGTCCTTCTTGGATTTGATAATCATAACTTTTGTTTTGTCAGTGTTAACAGTCATACCCATGGTAGAGCAGAAATCCTTAAGAAGCTTGAGTTGCTTATCAAGATCAGAAGGGCACTTGCCAAAATAACAATATCGTCAGCATAGAGAAGAAGGATAACGACTATCCCAGCTAATATCGTGCCATCACATCCTGCTTCCTCTAAATAGCCTTCGAGCTTACCGATGTAAATGCCAAATAGGGTAGGGGAGAGGGGACAACCTTGTTTAACTCTGATGTTACACTTAATATCTTTCGACCACCCCTCATTGCTCTTTAGCTTGGCAATTACATTCTCGTATAACCTTATAGCAGCAGCTCTCAACTCAAGAGGAACCTTTAGCTCTTCTAACCTATTCCAAAGGTTGTATCTAGGAACTGTATCGAAAGCCTTTCTAAAGTCCACAAAGCAACAAAATAAATTGGATTTATCATTACGACATTCCTCCGCAATGATCCTAAGTGTAACAAGGTGGTTTGTTGTTGAGTGATGCCTTCTGAAACCTGCTTGGCCTTTAGCCCACTTACCTTCACTCTCAAGCCATATGCTTAACTTCTTTTCTAGAATACTACCATACAACTTGGCTAAGAGAGGGCTGATCATAATTGTCTGATAATTAGAGGGGTTATTTGTATCCTCACTTTTAAAAATAGGGATAATGAGGCTCTCAGTCCAAGGTTTAGGGAACCCTTTCTTGACTGCTTGATTGAAAAGCTTGTGGATGTGGGGGATGAGGACAGGACCTCCAATTTTTAAGATTTCCGCCTGGTAACCTTCAATGTTCCTAGCTTTCCCATTAGCGAGGTGATTAAACCCAAACTTAATGTCTTCTAAAGAGAAAACTTCTTTCTTTGTGAGCAGGGTTTCCAAATTATCCATGACATTTGGAGATTCATAAAGCTTATTAAGATAAGAATTCCAATCATGAAGAGCAATTTTATTATTATCCTTAGTCTTCCTAGTCAGAATCTGCTTCCAAAATTTCTTAGGAGCTACCTTAAAGAGGTGTAAGAGGTTCTCATGTCTTTGACGAATGTAATGCCTCTTTTTCCTTTTAGTTAGGGCTTTGTATATTTTTATCTTGTCCATTTTAAGAGAATCATCAACAACTTCCTTAATTTCTCTCCTCGCACTTTTACAATCTTTGTCATACCATGATGGCTCTATATCCCACCAAGTATATAGAAAAAGACTCACACTGAATAATATTTACATGCCTCCTCACATCATCACCCTACCCTCAACCTAGGAGTCCTCAACACTTTAACAACCAGAGCCCTTAGAATATCTGACAAGGAACACCTAGAAAAAGAAACATAACACCTTATTGAAGTTTTCCTAAAAAATGGATACAATAAACAACAAGCTATCAAAGCCATAAATAAGGCAAAAATGAGACCTAACAAAAATAAAAACTTGGACAATATAAAAGGTAAAGTCAACCTCCCTTACATACAACGGTCTACAGAAGAAATCTCCCGCATCTTGAAAAACAATGGAATTCTAACCACTTTCAAACCCTTAAACACTATCTGTAACTGCCTTAATCCAGCGAAAGACAAAAATGACCCTAAATGCCATAAAGGTGTCTACTTAATTCCTTGCTCATGTGGCAAACCCTATGTAGGTGAGACTGGGAGATCCTTTAACACAAGAATCCAGGAACACTCAGCAGACATAAAACACAATAGATCCAAATCCTCAGCTCTAGCTGAACATTCTGATAAAACTAAGCACCAAATATGCATAGAAGATACCCATATCTTAGCTAGGAGTGATCACTACTTCATAAGGAAATTCAGAGAAGCCATAGAAATTAGCAAACACCCTAATAACCTCAACAGAGACGATGGATGGACCATAAGCAAAAACTGGGTTCCATTCCTATCATCCAAATCTGCCCCTAACTAGAATTCTGCCCTAATTAACCTAGAACAAACATAAAAGGTCTAATCCATTTTAATTTAATAACACACTATGACCTTAATTAAATACAATTCTACAAAAATTCATATAAAATAAACATCGATTGAAAATATCTCAACTATAATAAACTCCTCAACATAGGATAATATGTAGAAAACCCTAATAAATAATCACGACTTATAACAAAAAACTAATACAAATACAAAGTAAAAATAAATCATTAATAAATAATTTAACAAATAAATTGAGATAATTATAATCATAACAATTAAAATTAAAATTAATAAACTAATACAAACTGAAACTAATATTTGTATTTTTTTTAATTATTATTATTAAAGCTAATACAAATACAAAGTAAAAATAACTCATTAATAAATAGTTTAATAAATAAATTGAAATAAATATAATTATAACAATTAAAAATCAAAATAATAATTAAAATAAATAAATAATTAAAATAAATATAATTAAAACAATTAAAATCAAAAGTAATAATTTATTAAAATAAACAAATAATAAAAATATATACCATTAAAAAATTACAACAATTAAAATTAATAATTATAATCAAAATAATTAAAATAATTAATTAATTAAAATTAAATAATTAAAATAAGTAATTAATTAATATAAATGTAATTTAAAATTTCATATAATATAAAATCCATTAAAATAAATAAATAATTAAAACTAATTATCACTAATAAAAAACAATTACAGCAATTGAAATTAAATTTAATAATTAAAAGTATTATAATTAGAATAATTAAATTAGAAATTATTAAGCTCTATCTATATATATATATATATATAATTAAAACAAATAGGATTAATACAACAATTAACCATAAACCTAAAAAGAAAAAGAATAATTAAACTAATTACATCTGTCGGCTAAGCATCTCTATATATATAAGTGAAAAATAAGACCAGTCTTCCAATATTCTTTCACATCTTGAAGATGAACCACCGTTGCTGGTTCGAAACGTCGATGAAGAATAATCCTTATGCGATGTATCCAGAAGATAATCTAAACAATAATGAAACTCGCAGAAACCTTGAAGACAATCTATTAATCTTACTCGCATATGTGGATGATCTTATTTTTTACAGCAACAATGATGAAATGTGTCACAAAGTTTCCCAAGAAATGTCAAAATAATTTGAAATGTCAATGATTGTAGAGTTTTCTTTCTTTCTTGGACTTCAAGTAACTCAAACCAATGCTGGAATGTTCATAACAAAATCAAAGTATCTCAAAAAAATCTTAAGAAATTTGGGATGGAATAATGTGTTTTTATAAGCACACCTATGATTAAAGATTTTGTAAGTAGAGTAAAGACGATGAATCACTTATAGTGGATAAAACTCTCTACAAATCAAGTATTGGAGGCCTTTTATATCTAACAGCTTCACAACCAAACATCATGTAGGCAATAGGTATGGTGGCAAGGTTTTAGCCAGTCCCCAAGGAATCTCACATGAAAGCCATAAAGAGGATATTCAGGTATCCAAAAGGCACCCTTGATTTTGGAATGTGATATCCTAAGAGCACAAATATTATCTTAACATCATAGCCAAGGACTCCAACTGAACTGTCATGAAGGAATCCAACACTCTGAAACTGGATGGGCTTTGAGTAGTCTGGAATATGAAAGGACACTTCCTTGTCATATCCAAGACCAGTTTGTGCTTGTTGTGTACAAGCTCTTCCCAAGGTCTGATGATGGTCTTGGGAAATGAAAACTGGATTTCTGCATCTGCATGTAACCTTGACGCTTCATTGGGCATTGGATATGAATTTGTAACATTATTGACGTGCTATTTATGGGAGTATGTTTCATTGTTCTAAACAGAAACAGGTTCAGAATGATGACTCCATTGTTGTAATTCTGCTCACTATAGATGAGATTCAAGCTGCAAAAAGTCAATTTTCTCCTGTGAATTTTGTAGACAGACCTGAATGTCTATGAGAGAAACTTTGCTTAATTTTAATGTATCATGAGTAGGAGACAATATCAGAGTTTTGAGGAGCTCTAATACTTCATTTCTGGCCATTTTCATTGAAAAAATAAGGTGAATTTCACATATATAGATTCTTGATCTCAAGCCATATATAAATAAACCAAGTCGCAGATATATATAATCATCTCAAAACCACAATAGAATATGGTTGAACATATAGAATATGCAAGCCTTCAACGTATTCAAAGCAGCATACAACAATTCCAAGCTGTGGAGTTTGAATTGCCCCTACTCGATTCTGAATAATACAAAAAAGGTATTCAAGCAGCTCTTCTTTTCATAAGCTAGAGAAAAATTAATAATATTGGCTTGGATAAAAGCCTTTATACTAGAAAAATTTGTAGTGATGAGGCTATCTCTCTAGCCTTAGCTTCACAGGTTTTAGTCTCAGAGGAAGCAAAGCAACGAGTGAAAATGTGATCTTAAAGCAAGATAACCACATGTGTTTTCACAATATCTAGGTAATAAAAGCTTATGCAACTATAAGTGGAGGAAAATCAAGGTAGTTTGCCTAAGTCAAAGATGAACACAACCCTTGAAAATCTGTTTCGAGTTCCTATGCTCCAATTTGTAGTCGGATTTGATGGACAACAATAAGAATGCATTATTGCATTTGGGCCAAACCAAAAATTGCCATTCTAATTGATTTCCTCAACATCGACATCCAGAGCTTTAACGCTCCTCCAAATTCAGATATAAAAAAGTGTGGGCTAGGCGTTAAGCATGGACCACAGCTCCATTAGAATGCTATGTGACTAGTAGGAAATGATTGTGATGCGACAAGATGACTGACATAAATTCCTCGCCCAACAAGTGTATGAAAATTAGTTGTCAATATTTGCAGAGATTTATATCACTTGTAAATAAATACCGGTTCCTTTCGGCTCTGAACAATGATAACCAGTTTCCACACTTAGATAGGGACACATGTTCTCCAAATCGAAAAATGGTGGTCGCAGGCTGGATTTTAGGCTTTCAATCTACCTTACAATCAACAACTAGTTTGCAATTGGATCATGGAATTTTGGCTCTTTGACAATGCAGCACCACTATAACTGCACTCAGCCAATAGATTCATGTCGGGTTCATGAGGACTCTTCTCTACGCAACATCATAGGCATATATTCAGTCTAGGAAAATCCTCTCAACACTGTCAATTAACTGAAGCACGAACATATACGATTACACTTTTTTCATTATATAAAAACTTGGGCTTTGAAGCATTTCATTACTCTTGATCAACTCTTCGAGGTCATAAATCAAACGCTGAATTCCACCAAGAATTACACACACACAGGTTTGAAACCAAAGGAGGAGCCCACAAAGGGGACAACATATACTCAATGTGTCACACCCATCATTATTAATAATATTTAATGGCCCGCACTACTTCAAGACTAGAAAGGCAGTATCATGACTAAGTCAAGGTGGCTCTTGAAGCAGCGCATGAATGATGGGGACCAACCTTCAATCCACATCCCAATAGAGTAGGTGGTGATTATTATTATCAAGTAAAGTGTTTTAATACCTCCTACTATGACTTCCATACCAGCGAAAGCTTAAAATGTTTGAACACATTTTGCTAGCATTGAATTAACATCATTACTATGTGGAAGTGTCCATAATGGAGAGTCTGGCTTGGAGTATAGAGCAATGCCTTCTAGGGGATCTAGGCTTCTTCAATGTTCGAAATGAAGTTAGGAATTGCATACGTGATGTCTTTCCTTGCTTGCCTTTATAGTATTTTACCAGATTTATTTTGGAATGGACTGGACTCCGAACGCAGAATTCACTAAACTTAGCGGCCAGAAGAAAATGAACATAACAAAAGAAAACAAGGTTGTCGGACAACAGACAAATTCACAATATCTCTACAATCCCTAGGATTTCTCAGATAAAGAAAATCTCTCGAGTGAGAAACAACGAATTTTTAAACTTAGACAAAGTAATATGTGAAACTCACATATTACTTATGCTTTAGTTTTCATCAAAACCAATGCAGGGTTGGTAAATTGGAAGCACAAAGACATTTAGAAGCGCTCAAATAAAACAAGTAATTTCACAATGACAGAGAAGCTAGAGGATAGTCGACATCAAAAGAAGTAATGTCCAATGCAGAATACAATAGTGCCCTCAGACAGGTCATTGATAAAAAATGAACGTTGTCTTCTACAAGCACTCACTGTAAAAATTGTTATGGACTGTCAAGTGCATTTGGTATCCAGTAACGGTGGGAAGAGATGTTATTTACAGGCCTGACAAACACAAAAATGGGCTCCAACAGAAAACTAAAACACTGACAAGAAGAAAATAGCACGTAAAGTGTGGTTTGGGAGTAGGGACCATTTCTTTTTGTTTGTTTGTTTGGATTGATTTACAACATTGCATGCAACACAAACCAACGCTATTCAAGGAGAAGGAGAATTGAAAAAGCTGAGGAAATGTCAGGGTTGACAGAGTTCGTAGGGTATAAAACCTAACACATAAATGGTAAAAGGAAGACTACACAATTAGTGGTTGAGAAACCTACTGAGAAGGCCACACATCACGGCTCTGATACCATGTTAAAGACATATATGGCGGAGGCAATATGAAAGATAAGCATGAGATTGTTTCTATTACTTGACAATGATATACATTTATAGTACATTTGTGTGACCATTGGGTTCCACATCCCAAGGTCTCTTGGACTCTCATGGCTGTTCACATTCTACACCAACCCATAGAGGATTAGGTGTCCAACATATATAATTTTCTCTTAGAAAGGATCCTCCATTGGGCCATGGCAAGTATGCCCATAATGAGAGCATAAATGTGGCGCAACTCAACTCGAACTACAATCACCAACTTGCCTACCTAGATTTTATGGCCTATAATCACTGTGACCCAAATACCTTACACCTAGATGCCTAAGAGACTCATATGATGGATCTCGTCTAGAGCCTACCACAAATAAACTATTTTGCATATGACTACATGTGATACATCCTATCGCATTATTGGTGTTGTCAAGGTGATCTAAAAAGTAAGGTGCTTATTGGGACGGGTTAGGCATACACCTAGGAGTATTGTTGGAAATACTGAAAGGGGGTGGGGGGTTGAATCGATATTTCTTTCAATTCTTAATTAGCTAGTTAAGTTTTTTCTTTGATTAGAAGCACAATATACCATAAAACTCTCTCTCTCTCTCTCTCGCTATATATATATATATATATATATATATATATATATATATATATATATATTATATATATATATATATATATATATATATATATATATATATATATATATATATATATATATATATATATATATGTAGAAAGTGAGGACTCTAATCCTCAAATATAAATTTAGTCTCCAACATGGTCTCTCAGAAGGCTCTAACATTGTGTCAGGACTCTGTTGTCACCTATTACACCTTTTGTGAAAATGTGTCAAATGATGTCAAAGGGTGGCCAAAAAATGGAGCCGAAGTGAAAAAGGCCAAAGAGGAGAGAAAATATTAGAGGCTAAAATCACGAGGAGGAAGCCAAAATATAAATCCTAAGTCTCGAAGCCAAAAGGAAAGCCGAAATCCAAAGGGAGGGAAAAATCTAAAGAGGACTGTCGAAATTTGAGACCCGATCACATCAAAGCCCGAAATCGAGAAGGATGGCAGGAAGGCATATCAGAGGTTAGAATTTTCGAGGATAGTCACCATCAGAACTTAATTCTAATTCCTTTTTAAAATATTACGATGAAGAGGGGCTCTGATTTAGGATGACACTTGGTCACAAAGCATTCCAAAGAACCATGGGACATAGAAAAAGCTGAGACCTCAGAGCATAGGCCTTCTGAACATTGGAGTTTCAAAAATTCTTAATAAATGCATCTATTTGGAAAGCACCAAAATCATGGAAGGATACAAATAAGACCTTTAAAAATCCAAAGACCACATGGACATTTTCTCTCTCCTCCAAGGAAGCCACTTGGTAGCTGATGATTGGTCCCGAAAAGTAGACATCGCTGATGACGTCAGCATGACGTGGTGGCATGGAGGACACTTGGTAGTCAATTTTGGAATTTTTAAGGAGTTAAAGGGGAAAATCTGAGTGACATGTGTCACTACCTGGGAGGCACCACGTGGAGGTGGGTGATGACATGAGCATGACATCATTTCGGAGGTCTATATTTTGAAGGAAGATGCCTTCGTACCTCTATTTTAATTAGTATTTTAAAAGATTCTAATGAGAGTGGCTTCAATATTTGTTGGCGCTTGGTCACAAAGACTTCAAAGAACTAAGGGTGTAGAGCTGGTCAAAGCACCTAAGTGATAAGATGAAATTTCAAAGGTTTGAAGCATCAGAACTCTTTCAGAAAAAGTTTCAATGAAGAGGGGTTTGATATTTGATTGGCGTTGGGTCATGAAAGTACAAAGGAAACCAGCGTGAAGCCAAGGACCCTAGAGACCCTTTCTCGCTCCTCAAAACTGGACACATGGCAGCAAATAGTTGGTTTTGAGAAGCTGACAGGGTGGATTCCGTTAGCATGGCATGGCGAGACAAGGACACATGGCAGGTGATTTCAATGTTTTGGAGGGCCTAAAGGGACAAATCTGGGTGACACATGTCACTACCCATGATGCGCCACGTGGAGGTGATGACATCAACATGATGTCACTTTGTAGGTCTACATTTCAGAGGAAGAGACCATCGTAACTCTGTTTTAATTAGTATTTGAAAAGATTCTAATGAGAGGGGTTTTGATATTTGCTGGCACTTGGTCACAAAGACTTCAAAGAACCAAGGGCTCAGACCTAGGCCAAGCACCCAAGCATTATAAAGTATTTCATAGGGAAAGGCATTGAAACTTTTATTGGAAGAACCTTCGATTGAAGGTGCTCTGAAATCATGTGGTAGTTGGTCACGAAAGATATAGAGAACTAAGGGTGCAGAGCTAGGGCATATCACCGAGATCTATGGGCCCATCTAAATTGGGAGTTTTCGTAACTCGAAGGTTAAATCTCACTTTGAAAACTTCTGATATAAGGTGCTCTGATATGTGGTGGCACTTGGTCATGACAATTCAAAAAACCAAAGGTGAAGCATGAATTACAAAGGGAGATAGGCCCGCAACAAGAGCCCAAAGGCAGTAGCACCCAAGCGTTGAGCCTAAGGTCACGACACTCGATCCCATGGGATACACAGGAAGAGTGCCAATGGAAAACAAGCTATAGGAATTAGGAAGTTATGATTTTGGAAGGTTATTTCGAATAAAGTTACAAGGATAGAAGTCTTTGATATTGAAGTGCCTATGCTTTAAGCCTTTGGGCACAAATGGTGGTCCCATGGTTGAGAAGTGATAAAGGAGCTTAATGTAACACCCTCCTCCCACATCTACCTAAGCAACCAGTGAGCCCAGATAAACATGTGACGAGAGGCCACTATGATGACTTGACCTCCTAAGTCATGTTAAGGAAGTGGAATTGACGAAAACACACAATGTAGACATTCGACATCAGTATTAGGATCCTTAGGAACCAATCCAACCTTTTTGCCAACTAGCCTATGGGTCCCACTAAGATTTTGGACCACTTGACCTTTGGACGCTCTCATGCTATGGGCATGAGAGCATCCAGCGACCTCTGGACGCTCTCACAAGCTTGCAAGCCAGCATCCAGGGACTATTTTGCATAGTCTTATGCCAACATCCTCGAGATTTGAGCCACTTTTATAAGCCGAGAGCACAAGTCACTTCCCAGAATTTAATTCCATATTCAAAATAGTAAAATAATAGAGAAATGACAATACAAATGAAATGACTTGAATAAGACCTTGACTAGACCCCGACTAGCCATGACAGGCATTTTGTCAAACATATTATGAATATGTAATCTACAGGTGTAAATAACAGATCTAAGCATAGGGGTTTCAATACTTAGCTGAGAATTACTAAGAAGCATTGATTCCTCAACACATCAACTTCCATTTCATCCATTGGGTCATAGATACATTTTTCATTCATTTACCAGTAAAAATATGATGAGAGCCATACATAGCTATTATCATAAAACATATATATAACCATCATAATAACAACAAAAATACCAATGGAATCACAACCATGTGATCCACATATAAGCCAACATAATACTAATAGAAATACAAGGAGAAATAACCTCATATTGATGATGAAAAATCAAACCTGAGATGACACTTCCACGTTCCACTCGACCGTAGAATGGCTTATCCAAATCTCTCTTCTGCCATTCACCCATGTTCCATATTCCAAGAATGAATTTGGGATCTCATGGAACATATCAGTCCAAAACCATCCAAGGCTTCCAAAGGCCATCCATCTCAACCCATCAAAAATTTATTCCACCTCACGGTCGGACATCACACAACCATCATCAAATTGGTCTATATCCAAGCCTTCCAGGGCTCCAGAGCATTTGTTTCAACCAAGGCTCCAAGACTAGTAACTTAACTCACAGCTATTGCTAGGCTCTAGAGCGTTTGCCCAACCAAGGCTCCAAGACTAGTAACTCAACCCACCAAGGACTCTAGAGTATTTGTCCAAACAAGGCTACAAGACTAGTAACTCAACCCAAGCTAAGGAAAAATGAGAACCAACTAGAAAACAAAGAAAATGAACTCACAACACTATGGCTATCCAGGAAATGGAAAGGCTAAGAAATCCACTATCAATCCAGGAAATCCTCCATGCTAGTGACAGATTATAACCAATAATCCACATGCATATGTCATGCATACTAAAACTAGTGAGGGGAACATACATGCAACTCGGTATCTACAAGAAAATCCCATTGTAGTTGTTGATCCCGATGTCTTCTTATGCTATCCTACTCTTCCTTTGCCTTCTTTATCCAAAAATTCAAGTATGTCACCACCTCGAAGAGTGCTAAAAGAAAACTCTAAGTATCCAAGAGTATGAGAGAGAGAGAGAGAAAAAAATGAGGGAGCTCCAACACTAAACTGACAAAAGGTTACCAAATGATCCTGAGACGCCTTTTTATGAATGAGGCCTCTATTTTCTTCATTTTCCATTATTTTTGTTCATTTTCCTCCTCACATGCAACCTATGACCTTTCACCTCCCTTTTCTCTTAATTTCCATTATTTTCATAAATAAATGTGCCAAAAATTCCATTTAGCCTTTCCAAAGCCTTAGGCACTGCCTTTTCCAATTTCCTTAGCCATTAAACAAACACAAGTGATCCCCATCACTATGCTTTTGCCCAACATTCAACTTGGAATAAATGTCCCATCAACCATGGTTATTATTTTTCCTTTATTAACTTTTATTACATGGAATTTTCACCACGATTGTTACACTTATCCAGGAGGAGCTTAGGATGATCATAGTTATGTGTTTTCGTAACAATATTTTATGAGAGTTGCGAGATATATTGGGTTTCGATGGTATAGCTAAGGGTTTATGTAGATGGATGGCTCGGTAGACGTGGTATAGACAATCGTTAAGGCCACCATAGTTGATCGCTTCTAGCTCCAGAAAGTGGGCAATTCAAGAAGTTAAGGGGGAAAGCAACAGGCATATCGGTCGATGACTGTGGAGGAACACAATGGCAGAGACGTGCCCTGATCAGAGGAAATCATAGGAAATGGAATTGAGATATTTTGTTGTGGCCATCATTCAGTTTTCCCATTTTTGTTATTTTGTAATTTTTGTGTTTTAACGAAGGAATAAAATCTATTGTAATCATTTTGGTAGCAGAACCTCTGC
This sequence comes from Pinus tabuliformis, assembly GCA_031772625.1. NCBI lineage: Eukaryota > Viridiplantae > Streptophyta > Pinopsida > Pinales > Pinaceae > Pinus > Pinus tabuliformis. The sequence goes on along the minus strand of CM062814.1, from coordinate 41,054,404 downwards.
ATTCTCAAACAACTGGTAGTTCAGAGAACTGGAGCATCACTGAGATATTTTGTAACTACTCCTTATAAATAGGGGAAGAAAATCATTTTAAAGGTTCCCAAATTCTATATTTTAAGGGTCCGAATTTCGTCTCTACAAAGGTTCCAATTTTTGTTTACAAAGAAGGAGGTTCTAACTATGGTCCAAATTTCTTTTCCCATGAGTCTAGTTTGTTTTCGCACATTTTCGCGTGTTTGGAACTATGGTATGTAATTCATTCTGGAATATTAATGAATAATTCTACGTGATTCCACGAATTTGGAGTATGCAATATGTTTTCTCATGTATGTCATTTCATATGTGTTTCTCTTCCTCTGAAATTGTGTAAATAGAAGTTGTTGGATTCACTCACAGATAATGGATTTACTTATGTTATATGGTATCAAACAGTACCTATGAGATTACAGATTTACTATGTTATTCTGTAGCATACCGTACAATCAAAGATTTACTATGTTTTTCTATAACATAATGTACTCGTGAAATATCAAGCTAGAAACCTTAAAATGCGCTCCACAATTTCTACACTTTTATCTTCTTATTATTTTAATATTTTACTGGGATTCGTTGCTTAGGATTCTGTGTTTATCCAACCCACTGCATTGAATTCCCTTCTCACTTTCCCTCTTCCCATCTTCAATGCAACGACAAATTTTCAGTTGCATTCTTTGTGTGTCGACAATTAGTACTAAAGAATTTATTCTTTGGAATGATACATATTTCATGTGTATATTCAATCTATTTTTGTGAAAGTGAATTGAACCAGACACCTAATCACTTTTATTCATCTCTGGAGTTGCATTAAGTTATCTTTCAATATAGACTAGGATGTCCTAGGCACTGATCCTTCCCTCAACCTGAGGGTTGTCTCTAGGAGTTACAACAAACTATATACCTTTACTTCACAAATACAAGCTCTATTTGAGTCTCCCACAAGGCTCCAACCTTGTATGAGGACTACAATATTCTATTTCGTAAATCCAGGCTCTAACCAAGTCTATATGAGGACTCCAATCCTCTTGGCCTCCAACCCTTCCAAAATTATCTAAATAAAACTTAATTACTGATTAAACAAATGAATCAAGATACTGCTTCATAGTGCCTTTGAGAATCGATTCTAAATGGATTCAGTGACTAATCCAAGTTCTCTTCAATAACTGCCCCAAAATCGCTTCAATGGCTGCTCCAAAACATTTTTAATGACTGCTCCAAAAACATGCTTTAAATGTTGCATCTCAAAGTCTTCAGCATCTGTTCCAAAAATTTCTCCATGGTTTGCTACAAGTGTTTCCAAAATATGCTCCAAGTCTACTTCAAGGTTAGCTAAAGTCTACTTTACACAAGTTCCAAGGTCTGTTAGATATTCCTTCAAAATCTTTTAGGTTCATGATATATGAACATCATCTATCTACCCCATGTTTGAGCTCCTTGATATTTGATTCCACCAAGTTAATCACCAAATGCAGGATAAGGGATCGTGTATTTATAAAAATTTCATTTAGTTGAACCATCATGTCTAGAGAGGGGAGCTCACTTGACATAGACATAGTTGGCTTATAGTGTTTTTAATGAATGTTTGAATTTGATTTAGGAGTCGGTTGTAAATTATAATGGAATGTAAATATAAATATATTAATAAAAAATAATTAATAGTTAGTTAGTTAGTAATGAAGAGGCATGTCCCTAAGAACATGACCATTGGTGAAGGGGTATCTACCTAGGGTATATAAGAAAAAGCTTACCCTCATTTGTAATCATCTCAACAATTCTTTTATACAATATTCAATATACAATTACTTTTCCTATGATGGATGCATTTTTCTTCAAAGTACTCTGAAGATTATTTCAAGTATACAAACTTTGTTTGTTACAGTGGTATCAGAGTCACGTTGTCTGATAAGCAGACCCATGCCCATCAAGCAATCACCAAGTTCCTTGTCGTTTCGATCAATGTTTTTAGCCATAGCAGTTGGGGTTTCTCCATCGTGGTTTCATCAGAAGTACTTGGTCATTAGAAAACAATGTACAAAAAATGAACGAAAACAATAAAATAAAATAAAAATTCAAAGGAAAAAAACCATATTAAAAAAAAGAAAAACATATATATATATTATAAAATAATTATTAAAAGAAAAGAAAAAAGAAAAAAAATAATAATAATATAAAAAATTGTAAAAAAAAATAAAAATTAACAATATATATTTATTAGAAAAAAAAAAAAAAAAACGGATTACCTAGGTTGTCCACAGCCACCAGCCACACATCGCAGTTTCCATCTACACCACAGTCACAGACCACCTCGTAGCTAAACACAGCCCCGATTCTGCACGTCGAAGCCCATCGCTATTCAAACATCTGTCGTCATCTTGGTCCCTTTTCTGACAATCAAATTTCCAACCCTCTTATAATTTCAGCGAAGACACTATTGTCTTATCTACTGATGCGTTCAAACTCTTATCCCTCTATCGCTAACTATCATTTTCGAGTCCTCTCTCATGCTTTCGATCATCTTGCACCCCTCCGTCACCCACGAGCCGGTCAAACAAAATAGTCGACAAACTTCTGCAACCCCCGACGCCTTGTGGCTCGTGCTTCCTCTGTCGTCTCTCGCTCAGGACAATTTTTTTGTCCTGCAAAGGTCTCTACGTCATGTTACTTTGTCCCTTGTTACCACACATATCCACCAATCAACGTTTTTCCGCTCCGCTGCTAAGCTCTCTGTGATTTATGTTTCCCCATGTCTCGGTTTTTTGTCCCGTCGTTCTTCCCTAGTCAAACGTTGTGTCTCCTCCACAATACCATCACATTTTTTAAACACCTTTTACTAATTAGTGATCCTTGCCAATATATGTTAATCATCTATCTATCTATATATATATATATATATATATATATATATATATATATATATATATATATATAATTTAAAAAAGGGAAAAAAAATTAGTGATGAAAACAAGGAATACTAAGGAAAAAATTCAATTCAAAGGATACTTTTTAAGTAGTTAAGTACGAAGTTATAAAGTTATAAGGAAAGATGAGTTCAACCAACAAGTCAACATTTTGGACAAAGTGTCCTTTCTTGTCTAAACAAAATTGGATATACTATATTCAAAAAAGTTGCAAATTAAGTTGCCTAGCATGTGAAAGATTATTTGGTACAAAAAAACATCAAGATAATGAACATATGCAAATGAAAATACTAAAGGAAGAACTCGCAAAACTACAACAAAAGAACGGAGCATCAGAAAAGAAATATAAAACTCTCAGATATCAGTTTTATAAAGAATCAACATAAAGTAACAATGAAATTTGGTGTCTAAGAGATCATAGTAAAAAATTACTTGAAAAGATCAAGAAGTCCAAAACTACAAAGAAAAAATTACAAGATGAAAAAGGATATCTCGAGAAGAAATTCAACAACAATATATTAGAGAAAGAAGAAGAAAATTTGCGCTTAAAAGTCCTTAATCAAAGATTATTGGAACAAATAAAAAATATAAAAGATGAGAAAGATACTAAGAATAAAGTCAACAATCTAGAAAGAAAAAGGATTTTACATCTAAGGAATCATAACCAAGTCCTTCTTATGCAGATAAAGAAGCTCAAAAGTGACAAGAAGTCATTGAATGACATGTTAGAACAACTTATTCCAGAATAAGTATTGAAGTCTCGACTCATAATAGTCCAAGTCAAAGATAAAGGAACAAATACTGATCCAGACAATATCACATCTCAAGAAGAGAATAAATCAGTTACGGTGAAAACATACTTAGAAGTTGTAGTCTAATTCAAGTGAAGATCTAATCAAGCAATTTCTGAACCTAAAAGAAATCAGTTGCCCCTAATCAAACAAGAAATCAACGTGATCATATTAGGGAAAAATTGAACTGCAAGAACTCCTTATCAACATCCAAATCACAAGAGCAGAAAACTAAATCAGTCTACATATTTTAACCATTCAGAACAGAAACAACAGATTTATTTTCCAAGGAATACTGAAGTTTGCAAAATCCAGTCCTATGATAACAATTCATTACAAATTTCGAGTCATTGGAAGATTCCATGGAAGATTAATCTTGGATGGTCAGATCCATTCTCATTCTGACAATTTTTTTTATCACTCAGAGGATCATATCATCTTCTATCAGTAAAGGTGAAAGTCCTAAGACGAGAATATATTCGAAAATGGGAAAATTGATATATCCCTTTAATCAATAAGCTTTGAGGACATAGATTTTTGAAGAGAGGGGCAATGTTATGAATATAATTCATATAAAAATAATAAATATAAATATAAATATAATAATAAAAAATTAACTAAGATTTAGTTAGTTAATAATGAAGAGGTATGTCCTTAAGGACATGACCATTGGTGAATAGGTATCTACCTAGGGTATATAAGCAGGCCCTCACCCTCATTTGCAATCATCCCATCAATTCTTTTATACAATATTCAATATATAATTACTTGTCCTACAATGGATGTATTTGTCTTCGAAGTATTCTGAAGATTATTGCAAGTATACGAAATTTATTCATTACACTCTACCTCAGGTCCAAACTCCTTAATATTTTATTCCACCAAGTTGATCACCAAATGGAGGAGAAGGGTATTTATAGAAATTTCATTTCATTGAACCATCATGTCTATAGAGGGGAACTAACTTGACATAGATAAAGTTGACTTGTAGTGTTTTTAATTCATGTTTGAATTTGATTTAGGAGTCAACTATAAATTATAATGGAATGTTGTTTGACAATAATTTTACAATTATTATGCCCATCCCTCTTGCTCTATATTATAATCAAATATATGGTAAGTACATTGTAATATGCTCTTAAAGCACACATATAAATGTGTCTCAAAGGTCAAGTCTTTATTTATTTGACATGTGCGACTCAGTGCCATTTTGATAACATATTTTCATAATCTCCGCACACATAACTTTTGTTATCTTTATTAACAGATTTCAATAAGCCTTGCTCGTATTTCATGGTATATATTTGATTCTTCCACTTTCCATAACAAACATCATTACTTTACAGTAGCATTCTAGCATCGTTTTGTGGTTTAATTCTTATATAGCAGAATTCTAGTATCATTTTGTTCATAAATGGTTCTATAGTAATTATCAAAATTGTAATGCATTGTGGACTAATTTTTGGGTAAAAGCATCTACATTAGTGACCTATCGACACCATTGAAGAACTTTCCTAATTCACTCCAATTGGCATTCAAATCTAAAAACAAACATTCACACATTTATTGATTCTAGATAAAGATCATTCTTAAGAGTATCATAATCTATTCTAGAATAATCTCGTGATTTTACATCTCATGCATACCTTGGAAAAAAATTAATTACATGAATTATGGTGACATGGTGGAGTGAGTGACATGATCACTTGAGTCATTATGGTTCAAAGCTTACTCTAATATTCTTTGTGCCTCTTATTATAGTTTAATTTCAACATAAAGAATTCAGGGGTAATGGCTTGGAGCATTTGTTTAAAATCTTCCACCAAAAATTTAGGCATGCTGATCGATAATTTGTAAACATTGGTTCAAAAAATCTAAAACAGTGGCACTAAAAAATCAAATGACAACACTCTATTTTTTCCCCTTTTAGCCATCAAATTTGGGCACGGTTTCCAAATAGATGGAAATGAATTTTTGAAAAAAGAAGAGGTTTTTTGTTGAGAATGGAACCATTAAGAAAAATCTCTCTCAGTTTTTATACACATTTCAAGATTTGGAAGATTTGAATGAATCTTTACAACCCATTTTTCCATATTTAAATGTTAAATAATTTTTTTTTTAGTGATTAAGTTTGGGCGCAATTTATGAGAAGAAGGTGATGAATTTAAAAAAAAAAAAAAAGGTTTTTGTTAGGAACATGCTCATTTATAAAAATTTCTTTCAGTTTTTACGTAGCTATCACGGTTTGATATATTCCAATGGATCTTTGAAGCCTATTTTTCATAAATTTGTGAGATTTATTTTTTTCTATTTTTAGAAAAATGCCCAAGAAACTTTTAGTTGGAGAGCTACTTGATCAATTCAACTTGAAGAAAACTAATGATGGATGAGGTGGTTTTTAGATCCATTTATTTTAGATATTTGTAGGATATGTATATATTTTTAGTATTTTGTCTTAAAAACTTCCCAGAAATTGTGGATATCAAAACTTATGTAATTTTTGTATAAATTAGAGGAATTGTAATAGATTAGGGTTGGGAATTTGAGAGAAAAAGCTCTATTGTAACTACGTTCATTGGAAATTAATGAAATATCTCTTAGACTAGAAGTACGGGGGCTTTTGTTTCAAGGATTCCTCTGTAGCAATTGTGGTTTGTATCTCAGTGTTGTATTTTCTTCTTTGTTTATCATTATACATGTATCTTCTTATAAAAATTGCAAAGTAGATGTAAAATTGATGTGACAGTGCTCTATATATCATATCTAGATTTTCACCTTTCAACTTATGATTTTATACATAATTCCTCGTATTGTTGCTATGTTTTAAACTCAGAATATACTCCTCTTCATCTATCCATGTTATGAATGAATTGATGTCTAACAATTGTTAATTGTAGGCCTTTGAAGGAAGTTACTCTTTTTCACCAAACTCTAAAGGTCTTGATTTAGTTTCTAATAGGACTCCATGCAAAATGGTCTTTTCCTTGATCCCAACCAAATTTATCATTCTTACACATTAAATCTAGCCACTGAGCGTATTAGTGACCTGCTATTGTAGTGACCTTGAGTAGCAAAGTCATAGAGATATCCGTCTCTAGATTGAAGGGATAAATTTCAATCCTAAAGTGGTTTAAAAGTTACCTCAGTAATTTCGCTCCATAGCCAGGACAATTTTTGAGTGATAACATTGCCTTCAATAGTCATCATTATCTAAAGCTTCTTAATGCCATATCCTATAGCAATAAGCTTTGAAACTCCCTAGAATAAGCCAAGAATTTTTGCACTCCTCGCAATCTCATCAAGATTTTTCATATCTACCTCATCATCCTAAGGTTCCACATCCTCGCAACACTTAATTCATATTCACTTGAAATAGTCTTGGTAAGGCCAATTCAATTTCCATCCAATATACTTCAAGGATTAGACCTCCTTAATTCCACTTCGACATCAATGACAACTTTACTCAATGATGGCCATATTAATAAATTATTATTAGCATTTGATTGATCCTATGAAAAGCAAAAAAGAACTCCCTAGAACTCACTCATGTCAAAATAGTTAACGTGGAGACCACGATAATGAATTCAACTCACAATTTCCAAAAGAAATATAATGGCACCTTCCTATTATTACAAGGGGGTTTATCAAAGACTATAAACCAACAACTCATCCAATTCTCTTTCCATGGGTCGAATGTGCACCCATCCATGAAATGATGTTTATTCCTTGGATCAGGGATTTGGTTGGTTCTTGGGTCAAGAAATAACCCCACAATGATTTTCTTGGTGATATTTAATTCTTTCACTTGCTATTTACTAATACCAAAGGATTTTAATTCTCTCATCCTAGCCCTTTATTCAATGATATTGTTCAATTGACCATGAGCATGATTAATGGATGCATAATACTATCAATTGATGTGGCTAATCAAAGTCATAATGGTTCCCTTGTGTGCATAAGCTCTTCAATTAATATTCTTAGTTCATTTAAATCATTCGTAATTTGTGCTTATAGATTTGGATTTTCCTCCGGTTTTATCTTCTTCTTTTTTATAGCTCTATTATGGGGATAGTTTCTTGATTGGGTTTGAGGTCTTTAGCCATGCTAATTGTGTTTATGTTTATGCATTAAAAAAATTACATTTAAAAAATAACCAAAAATCCAACAAAATATAGGAAACTAGAGGACCAATCTTACCTGTAGGTGTTGATCTTGGGTTGAGTGCATGTGTCTTCCTTTCCTTGGTACCTATTGATCATCGCGTTTGATAGGTCTATGAGGAACAATGCAATACCACTACCCTTTTTTAATACATGGAGTAACATGCAAGCATTTTTTTAAATCACGTGCACATTTCAAAAACACATGCGAATTTAAAAAAAAATAATGCAGAAACATTAATTTTCCATGTCATTAGCCGATGTGGAGGTTTGATGCTTGTTGAACCTAAGAAAATAAGAAGGAACACATGTTTTTAAGGAAAATTTTCACATTCATAAAAACTATTTCTCATGTGCTCCTATAGCACCAAAAATGGGTAGCATCTCCATGCACCCACACTAATCTCTTCCAATTAAGTGCACAAAAAACAGATTTCATCCTCTACTCATTAAAGTAACTATTGTTTCTAGATCAATATACCCATGAATGTTGCAATTTGAGCCACCCTGTCCACCCATATATAAATGCGCCAAATAGAGTCCTAAATTTCATCAATTTCTTTGGCAAGATAATGGGGTGACTTCCTTAGGCTGGAAAGTGCATGAGAGACCATCATGTGTGTAGGAAAGTGAGTAGGAGACAAATCTTCTTCCCTTTGAAAGAAGACAAAGAAATCTAGTAGAAACTACAAGGAGACAGGAGTTTGAAAAACCCCATAAAATGGAATTTAAGGGTGAAACAAATTACATTCTGTGATTGTGACGACAACCGCCATCCTAATCCTTAACATACCATTATTTAATTGATGCACAGGCATGTCCTTTGCTACAAGGGAAATTTCACTTTCAACCCAAGACATTATTTTCCCATTACATCCTGAATTCTAACTAGTGTTGAGCCCACAACCTATTCAGGAGATGTGTATCGATATTCTCATTAAATTTGTAAGGAAACAAGTTAGAAATATGGCCTTGAATTGATTCTTATGGTGCCTTCTTGCTCTTCAATTGCTTTGTTTTTGAAGTGATTGATTAATGAGTTGTTCTTACACAAGGCATGATAAAATTCCATGTAAATATAAAAATTGGTCGCAAAGAAACTTGCTAAAAGATTAAGCTCTACTTGGAATTTGTGAGGGATAAACAGGAAAACCCACATATAAATGGTAGATTGTATTTTTTGAATTTGCAATTATAACGAAATTTTATAGATTGATAGTTACTATTAAATTTGTAGCTTTATTTTGGGTTACCCAATTTAAATTCGAAGAGAACGAAAATTCAACTATTCCTTTAAAACAGAAGCAACCTATTGACGTTCCAGCCCCGACCCCAATTATGAATATATTTTTATTATGTAATAAATTTAATATAATTTTTTTAATTAAATCAAATATCACAAAAATACCATCAAAAGAAAAATGTTTAAGTATTTACACGTGTTAGGATAAGGAAGAAACAATTGACAATGGAGAGGCTTAAATGTATGTATTTGTTAGAGGTTTAGAATAATGCAAAGGCAATGATTGATTTAGTGATGGGATGGAATGCAATTATGCAAATAGTCCAAGTTTAAATTTCTATTGGTATAGAGTCTTTCTAATTAAGGTTTTTAACTTTCAAAATGATCTGTAATATTAAAATCCAGGTAAATCAATTTAAGTTATTATTTTTATGAAGTTGTTTATTTATTTATTTTTTTTAATAATTTTATTATTATTAATTTGAGATATTTTTTTATTATATATAGGGGTGGTTAAGATAAATGTTATTATTTTTTCCATATATGTGAGTGTTTATAATAAGTATATGTTTGTAATAGTTTTAAACATATGGAATATAAAGATATTTCTAATTAAAAATATTTAGTATTTTTTCCAATGGAATAATTATTTATACACATTTTTGATATGGATAAAAACTCACTTGTGAACAAAAACTCTTCCTTGAGTTCATTGGTAACTCAAGACAAATAGGGTGGAACGTTATATGGAAGTAAAAGAACTTACAGCAAATGATCAATTAAAATGTGTGTGGAAAGTGAAAGTAATTAAAGGTGCACCATTTTATCGTCGATTGTCCTATTGTATCGATGCAATACTCGAGATCCAAGTTCTTGCTCCGACAACTTGCTTCCTTCACACAAGAAGACAATGAATACTTTTCAAATACTTGCAACCGATAGAGTTTTAGCAACAAGAAATCCCCAACCTAATTGATATAATCAAATGGACATGAGCATAAATGTAAATAGTTGAAATCAAAATCACAAGATATCATGCATTAAATGAACATTAAATGATAGGGAAGGTATACAAATCCATTATATTAATGAGAAAAGAAATACAATTCATACATGAAATTTCCTCAACCAAGGAGAGGTCTTCTCTAACTCTTTTCCTCGGTCTTTCCTTGAGCCTCTCTTTAAATTTCAATAGCATGAGATTACTCTAATTATTCTCTCCCTTTGTTCCCTTGGTATGGCCTTCATTATATAGATGGATGGGAGTTAGTTTTGGGATTAATGAATGTGCTTGAAGGCTTCAGTGAATTAGCCGAAGCTAGAGTTAGTGGATCAATTTATAAGTGATGCGTATGAGGCATGATTTGAATCTCAAATTGATTCTCCTTGAGATTGTTAATTGTGAAGGTTGAGAGGGTTGTTGCATTTTGGAAGTAGTGCAACCCACAACTGTCGCATGTTGCAAGTGGTGTAGCCTATGAATGATCGCACTCTACTCTGAAGGATGGGTGTGATCATGCTAAAAAGTATGAAAATAAGGGAAAATGATATAATGTCTAAGTGTTTTATGTGAGTGAATCCTCCAAGGCTCATAGGTGTGTCTTTTAATGCTATGGAGAAAAACTCAACTTTAGACAGGTAATCCTTCTGTTGCATTTTCTTGTAACTCAAAGTAGATGAGGGGTGGAATGTTATAATGAACCAAAAGAACTCGAAGCAAACAATCAATAAAAATTGATTTGGAAAGAGAAAATGCACCTTTTTATCATTAATTGTCATATTATATTCTTGGTTGATTCATATCCAAAGATTAAAGCTCCGGCTCCTACGGCTTGTGACTTGCATACAAGAATAAAATAAATACTTCCAAGCGATAGATTTTTAGTAGCAAGAAATGTAACAAAATCGACATGAGCATACATATAATTGTTGAAATCAAAATTATAAGATATCATGAATTAAATGAACATTAAAGGAAGGGGAAACCATACAAATCGATTATATTAATGACACAAGAATTACAATTCATACATGAAACTACCCCAACCAATAAGAGGTCTTATCTAACCTTTTTCCTTGAGCCTCTCTCTAAATTTCAAGAGCATGAGCTTAGTCTAATTCTTTCTTGCCTCTTTTCCCTTGGTATGGCCTTCATTATATAGAGGGAGGAGAGTTAGTTTTATGATTAATGAATGTGCTTGAAGGCTTCAATGAAATGGGAATATTTGGAGTCGATGGGCTAGTTTAGTGGTGATGTGTACAATTCATGATTTGAATCCCATGTCGATTCTCATAGGATTGTCAATCATGAAGGTTGAGAGGGTGGTCACAATCTGGTAGTAGTTCAAATTGCGACCATCGCATGCTGTAAATAGTGTAGCCTATGACCAATCACACTATTCTCCAAAGGATGGATGCGATTCTGCTAAAAAATATGTTGCAAAGGGAAAATGATGTAGTATCTCAATTTATGATATGAGTGGATCTGGCAAGGCTCATGGAGGTGGTTTTTAAGGCTATAACAACCTCCATATAACTTTAGTAGTCAATTCACTATGAAGAAGCAAGTCCCTTGTTCTACAAACAAATGATCCTTCTACACCAATTTGGTGTCTCGTTTGGCTATGACCTTAAAGTCAAATTATCATCATCATAATTATTATATGAGTATTTTTTCTTTCATTTCTACATAAACGATAACAAAGAAAGATACTTTATCAAAATGAAACTCACTAGATTTGCTAGTAATTATCTTTTATTTCACTAATATTATTTATTAGACCATTAAGTGCATCTTTTATGATAAATGAGATAACCACATGGTTTTTTATTTCATCTCAAGTGGTTGAGAAAAATAGAATAATTATTGTCTTCCCATCTTAATTAAAAATATTTTTTTATTTATTATTTTTTAGACTTTCATTAAGCTGAGAGGCTCATTCTAGAGCCCAGTATGATGTATAACGTTGTCCGCCCATCAACAAAGATGAAATTTTACTCATGTCAGCCTAAAAAAAAACCTGTACAAAATATTCAAATAATATCAATTCATAAAAGAAAAATTACATGTCAAGAAATTCGATTCTTCTTGGCTCATGTTAAATCCGTATTTAAGATATATCTATACTGATAGCTAAAAATATGAAACATGTTAAATAAATTATATTATTCTCTTAAAAAACCACTTTAAAATAATTTTATTCAAAATTGTATTTTGCAACATGTGATGAAGATTTTTTATTATGATTTTCCATGTTCCTTTGAAACAAGTTGAACTTTAACTTTCTCATCCATTTCCTTCAACCGCAACCGTTCTAGGATAATAAGATAGTGATGGGTGTGTGGGTATGAAGTCTAGCCTGCGAGAACACGGGTGGGACTACTGCAAATCAATTCCAAACACCAAAACTCCAGAGGCTCAAGTTGGTGATGGGACTTGCTTTCATATTGCTTGTATCCTCCTATACTATGAGCATATGAGTGATGCCTCCAGAGATTTGAAAATGGGTGGGACTACTGCAAATCGACTCCAAACACCAAAACTCGAGAGGTCAAAGTTGGTGATGGGACTTGCTTTCGTATTGCTTGTATCCTCCTACAATGTGGGCGTAGCTAATGTTTCACCTAGGTAGTCTAAGGTTTGTCTAGGATCAAGTTTCCTCTCTATTAATTTTAATATGAATATGTTGAATGTTATTATAATCACTTTTATGATTGAGCAATGAATTTAGCAATTATTTTTAATCATCAATTTCAATTGAGTGGATTTTCTTATCAATTATTTTTATATTAACTTATCTCAAGATATTTTTTTCACCTAAATTTATTGATTTGAATTTTTTTTGTTTTCATTTTTAACTTTTTAATGGAAAATTTTAATTTTATATATATATATATATATATATATATATATATATATATATATATATAAAATATTAATTGATTATGTTTTATGGAACATTTTAATTAGCGATCGAAATGATGTGCAGTTGTGTATACCAATGGATCCAAGGTTCAACCCCAAATCATGCAAGCATAAGACTAACCCAATTGTCAGGATTACAAAATATATATGTATTAATTATATTTTTATCTATATATTTTTTATTTTTTAATATAAACATATGATTATTAATATGTTTTATAACTTTTAATTAATATTTTTTAAATTTCTTTTTAAAGATTAAATTTATTTATATATAAGTGATTTCCTTGTTTACTTTTAAAATATATATAGTTAAAAACATGTAGGTTTCCACACTCCATAATCATTCCATAATCATATTAATGTTATTTCTGTCATTACTATGTGGATGGTACGAGGATTGTGTCCAACTTTTATGTGGACACTCCACGGACCAAACAAAAAATGATTAGAAAAAAGCCCAAAAAGAGTGCAAATAAGTTTGTATAGGTGTAGAGAAAGGAAGGAACATAAAGGAACATCAACATTCATAGGTCAAAAGGAAAGTTGGAGAAAAGTTAATTAAAATAAAGACTAAATAAGCTTTGAAATAAATAATGAATATCTATTTTGAATTACCAATTGGAATTAATGAATTAAAAATGTATTTTTATTATGAATTAATAATTGAAATTAATGAATTACAATTTAAGTAAAAATAAATAGAAAATATAAACTTAAATAATCAAATAATCAAATATGAAAACTAGATGAAAAGGGTTAAAAGGGTTAGAACATCAAAGGCAAGAAACAAGGCAAGAAGTGGGAAGATTTAAAGAAGAAATAAGAATAAGAACCAAGAGCGGGGAATTAAAAATCAAAAGTTATCAATGGGAGGTTTCTAGGAGTGCCTTAACTTGTAGTCATCTTCACCATTAAAGTTATTAGGATGTTTTTCAATTTCAAGGGCTTAGTTGATGATTAAGGTAGAATATAATGGAGTGGATGCTAGGATTTCCTCTTGATCAAAGAATATTACGTGTTTAGATTTATGGAAATGTTCCCGAAGTGACAAATTCACACACACACATAATTTTAAAACATTTCTTTACTTTTATTTTAATTACTTGGATAGACATATTTATTTTGAAAGAAGATTTTAATTTAATTATCAATAATTATTAGGTGGATGGTAGAGATGTAACCTCCACAAAATATTTTAGAATATTTTTAGTTATATTCCCAAATCAAAAGTTGAGATTTATCTTCACAATACTCTTATCATTTTTTTCATTTTTAATAAAATTAATTAATTAAAAAATGATATAAATAAATGTAATATAAAATAAGTTATAGTATTTTTTATACATGTGATATTAATAAACCATTACATTTATACATAATAAATCATTATTAAAAATCTTATATTTAACTTATATGTTAAATCTGTTTTTGTCATTAGTAATAATAATTTAAGGTGAAATTATAAAATAATTAAATATTTTAATTTTAACAACTTAATCAACATTATTATAATATATATAATTGGCTAATTTTATTCTTAACTCCTGACTTTTCATTTTGACCATTCTCTTTTTATATTTTCCATTGACTAATCAATTTTCACTGATTAAGCAATACAACGGCTTCATAACCATGGTTTTATTTTGAATGCTTTTGCTTCCCTCGCATACATGATCTTTGGTATGCAGAACATTTTCTTTCACCAATGATTTAGTTTCCGCCATTCTTCTTTGCTTTCTGTGCTCAGCTTTGCTTTTTAATCAATTTTCACCGCCAGAGACGCTGGGTGGTTAGAAAACATAACCCTTCGGTAACGACGGTTCCTGATGGCGACTTCTTCATGTTCAGTGGCACCCAAATCGATAGAACGCCTTTTGATAACGACTTCTTTCCTGTTCACTGCTACCTGAGTCGATTCAATGAATTGATAGGCTGCAGATTTTCCAATGCTGGCGGCATATATCCGTTCCACGAGAATATTTGGTAATCACAACCTCTCCCTATTTCCACGGACACACAGAATGGAAACTTTACAGGTCGCACAACGACGTATGTTGGCTTTTGCAATAATGATATACGAATAATTTATTTATCTTTTGAAGGTCGTGTTTTGTTTTAGGTTATTAATTCTTAACATCGTTTGTTTAATTATACTGACGGCTCCAGCGTTTTGATTCGCAGAATAAAGAAAATTAAATGAATAGTCAATGCAAAGATTATTATGTAAGGTTGAATCTGTCTCCATCCCGACCTGAGGTCTGTGGTTCACTCGATTATAATTTTGTTTTGTAGGTAACGATGCATATAAAAATAGTCAAACATAAGATGAATTCTGTGGTCGACTTCATTGGGAGAGTTATGGATTCCCTATACTCTTTATTGACCAAACAAGTCATTAGAAACCATGCATAATTGGTGTGTAAGGGATATATTTAAATGGAAGGAATTGACTATGAAGGGATTTTCATTGGAGTTCCTAAGATTGGCGTGCGTGCAAGGGATATAGAGGCCATTTGGATGTTTTCAGCATTTGCATGTTCAAAATATCTCGAAGTCTATTACATGGATGTAAATTCAGCTCAATGGAAATTTAAGAGAAAAGTATACATGAACAACCAAAAGAGTTTGATTCGTTAGAAAATAAAGACTTTGTATGCAAATTGAAGGAGGACATGTCTGGATTAAAATAAGCTCCAAGAGCTTGGTATGCTAGAATTGATCCTAATCTTCAATAACAAGGGTTCAAGAGAGAAGTTGAAGGAAGCAACCTTTACATGAAGATGGATGAAGACAATATATTAATCTCACTGGCATATGTGGATGATCTTATTTTTTACAGCAACAATGATGAAATGTGTCATAAAGTTTCCCAAGAAATGTCAAAATAATTTGAAATGTCAATGATTGTAGAGTTTTCTTTCTTTCTTGGACTTAAGTAACTCAATCCAATGTTGGAATGTTCATAACAAAATCAAAGTATCTCAAAAAAATCTTAAGAAATTTGGGATGGAATAATGTGTTGTTATAAGCACACCTATGATTAAAGATTTTGTAAGTAGAGTAAAGACGATGAATCACCTATAGTGGATACAACTCTCTACAAATCAATTATTGGAGGCCTTTTATATCTAACAACTTCATAACCAAACATCATGTAGGCAATAGGTATGGTGGCAAGGTTTTAGCCAATCCCCAAGGAATCTCACATGCAAGCCATAAAGAGGATATTCAGGTATCCAAAAGGCACCCCTAATTTTGGAACGTGGTATCCTAAGAGCACAAATATTATCTTAACATCATAGCCAAGGACTCCAACTGAACTGTCATGAAGAAATCCAACACTCTGAAACTGGATGGGATTTGAGTAGTCTGGAATATGAAAGGACACTTCCTTGTCATATCCAAGACCAGTTTGTGCTTGTTGTGTACAAGCTCTTCCCAAGGTCTGATGATGGTCTTGGGAAATGCAAACTAGATTTTTGCATCTGCATGTAACCTTGATGCTTCATTGGGCACTGGATATGAATTTGTAACATTATTGACTTGCTATTTATGGGAGTCTGTTTCACTGTTCTAAACAAAAACAGGTTCAGAATGATGACTCCATTGTTATAATTCTGCTCACTGTAGATGAGATTCAAGCTGCAAAAAGTCAATTTTCTCTTGTGTATTTTGTAGACAGACCTGAATTTCTGTGAGAGAAACTTTGCTGAATTTTAATGTATCATGAGTAGGAGACAATATCAGAGTTTTGAGAAGCTCTAATACTTCATTAATTCTGGCAATTTTCATTGGAAAAATAAGGTGAATTTCACATATACAAATTCTTGATCTCAAGCCATATATAAATAAACCAAGTCGCAGATATATATAATCATCTCAAAACCACAATAGAATATGGTTGAACATATAGAATATGCAAGCCTTCAACGTATTCAAAGCAGCATACAACAATTCCAAGCTGTGGAATTTGAATTGCCCCTACTCAATTTTGAATAATACAAAAAAGGTATTCAAGTAGCTCTTCTTTTCATAAGCTAGAGAGAAATTAATAATATTGGCTTGGATAAAAGCCTTTATACCAGAAAAATCTGTAGTGATGAGGCTATCTCTCTAGCCCTAGCTTCACAGGTTTTAGTCTCAGAAGAAGCAAAGCAACTAGTGAAAATGTGATCTTAAAGCAAGAGAACCACATGTGTTTTCACAATATCTAGGCAATAAAAGCTTATGCAACTATAAGTGGAGGAAAATCAAGGTAGTTTTCCTAAGTCAAAGATGAACACAACCCTTGAAAACATGTTTCGAGTTCCTATGCTCCAATTTGTAGTCAGATTTGATGGACAACAACAAGAATGCACTATTGCATTTGGGCCAAACCAACGATTGCCATTCTAATTGATTTCCTCAACATCGACATTCAGAGCTTTAATGCTCCTCGAAATTCACATATAAAAAAGTGTGGGCTAGGCGTTAAGCATGGACCACAGCTCCATTAGAATACTCTGTGTCTAGTAGGAAATGATTGTGATGCGACAAGATGACTGACATAAATTCCTCGCCCAGCAAGTGTATGAAAATGAGCTACCAATATTTATAGAGATTTATAGCACTTGTAAATAAATACTGGTTCCTTTTGGCTCTGAACAACTATAACCAGTTTCCACACTTAGATAGGGACACATGTTCTTCAAATCTAAAAATGATGGTCGCAGGCTGGATTTTAGGCTTTCAATCTACCTTACAATCAACAACTAGTTTGCAATTGGATCATGGAATTCTGGCTCTTGGACAATGCAACACCACTATAAAATCACTCAGCCAACAGATTCATGTCGGGTTCATGAGGACTCTTCTCTGTGCAACATCATAGGCATATATTCAGTCTAGGAAAATCCTCTCAACACTATCAATTAACTGAAGCATGAACATATATGATTACACTTTTTTCATTATATAAAAACTTGGGCTTTGAAGCATTTCATTACTCTCGATCAACTCTTCGAGGTCATAAGCCAAGCACTGAATTCCACCAAGATTTACACACACACACAGGTTTGAAACCAAAGGAGGAGCCCACAAAGGGGACAGCATATACTCAATGTGTCACACCCATCATAATAATATTTAATGGCCCGCATTACTTCAAGACTAGAAAGGCAATATCATGACTAAGTCAAGGTGGCTCTTGAAGCAACGCATGAATGAGGGGGACCAACCTTCAATCCACATCCCAATAGAGCAGGTGGTGATTATTATTATCTAGTAAAGTGTTTTAATACCTCCTGCTATGACTTCCATACCAACGAAAGCTTAAAATGTTGGAACACGTTTTGCTAGTATTGAATTACCATCATTACTATGTGGAAGTGTCCATAATGGAGAGTCTGGCTTGGAGTATAGAGCAATGCCTTCTAGGGGATCTAGGCTTCTTTAATGTTCGAAATGAAGTTAGGAATTGCATGCATGATGTCTTTTCCTTGCTTGCCTTTATAGTATTTTACCAGATTTATTTTGGAATGGACTGGACTCCGAACGCAGAATTCACTAAACTTAGCGGCCAGAAGCAAACGACCATAACAAAAGAAAACAAAGTTGTCGGACAACAGACAAATTCACAATATCTCTACAATCCCTAGGATTTCTCAGACAAAGAAAAGCTCTCGAGCGAGAAACAACGAATTTTTAAACTTAGACAAAGTAATATGTGAAGCTCACATATTACTTATGCTTTAGTTTTCATCAAAACCAATGCAGGGTTGGTAAATTGGAAGCACAAAGACATCTAGAAGCACTCAAATAAAACAAGTAATTTCACAATGACAGAGAAGCCAGAGGATAGTCGACATCAAAAGAAGTAATGTTCAATGAAAAATACAATAGCACCCTCAGATAGGTCATTGATAAAAAATGAACGTTGTCTTCTACAAGCATTTCAATGTAAAAATTGTTATGGACTATCAAGTGCATTTGGTAGCCAGCAACGGTGGGAAGAGATGTTATTTATAGGCCTGACAAACACAAAAATGGGCTCCAACAGAAAACTAAAACACTGACAGGAAGAAAATAGCACGTAAAGTGTGGTTTGGGAGCAGGGACCATTTCTTTCTGTTCGTTTGTTTGAATTGATTTACAACACTGGATGCAACACAAACCAACGCTATTCAAGGAAAAGGAGAATTGAAAAAGCTGAGGAAATGTCAGGGTTGATAGAGTTCTTAGGTTAGAAAACCTAACACATAAATGGTAAAACGAAGACTACACAATTAGTGGTTGAGAAACCTACTGAGAAGGCCACACATCACGGCTCTAATACCATGTTAAAGACATATATGGCGGAGTCAATATGAAAGATAAGCATGAGATTGTTTTTATTACTTGACAATGATATAAATTTATAGTACATTCGTGTGACCGTTGGGTTCCACATCCCAAGGTCTCTTGGACTCTCATGGTTGTTCACATTCTACACCAACCCATAGAGGATTAGGTGTCCAACATATATAATTTTCTCTTAGAAAGGATCCTCCATTGGGCCATGGAAAGTATGTCCATAATGAGAGCATAAATGTGGCGCAACTCAACTCGAACTAGAATCACCAACTTGCCTACCTAGATTTGATGGCCTATAATCGGTGTGACCCAAATACCTTACACCTAGATGCCTAAGAGACTCATTTGACGGATCTCGTCTAGAGCCTACCACAAATAAACTATTTTGCATATGACTACATGTGATACATCCTATCGCATTATTGGTGTTGTCAAGGTGATCTAAAAAGTAACGTGCTTTTTGAGACGGGTTAGGCATACACCTAGGAGTATTGTTGGAAATACCGAAAAGGCGGGGGTGGGGGGGGGGTTGAATCGATATTTCTTTCAATTCTTAATTAGCTAGTTAAGTTTTTTCTTTGATTAGAAGCACAATATACCATAAAACTCTCTCTCTCTCGCTATCTATCTATATATATATATATATATATATATAGATAGATAGATATATATAAAGTTAGGACTCTAATCCTCAAATATAAATTTAGTCTCCAACATGGTCTCTCACAAAGCTCTAACATTGTATGAGGACTTTGTTGTCACCTATTACACCTTTTGTGAAAATGTGTCAAATGATGTCAAAGGGTGGCCAAAAAATGGAGCCAAAGTGAAAAAGGCCAAAGAGGAGAGAAAATATTAGAGGCTAAAATCACGAGGAGGAAGCCAAAATATAAATCCTAAGTCTCGAAGCCAAAAGGAAAGCCGAAATCCAAAGGGAGGGAAAAATCTAAAGAGGACTATCGAAATTTGAGACTCGATCACATCAAAGCCCAAAATCAAGAAGGATGGCAGGAAGGCATATCAGAGGTTAGAATTTCGGAAGATAGTCACCATCAGAACTTAATTTTAATTCCTTTTTAAAATATTACGATGAAGAGGGGCTCTGATTTAGGATGACACTTGGTCACAAAGCATTCCAAAGAACCATGGGACATAGAAAAAGGTGAGACCTCAGAGCATAGGCCTTCTGAACATTGGAGTTTCAAAAATTCTTAATAAATGCATCTATTTGGAAAGCACCAAAATCATGGAAGAAGGATACAAATAAGACTTTTAAAAATCCAAAGACCACATGGAAATTTTCTCTCTCCTCCAAAGAAGCCACCTGGTAGCTGATGATTGGTCCCGAAAAGTATACATCGTTGATGACGTGAGCATGACGTGGTGGCATGGAGGACACTTGGTAGTCAATTTTGGAATTTTTAAGGAGTTAAAGGGGAAAATCTGAGTGACATGTGTCACTACCTGGGAGGCACCACGTGGAGGTGGGTGATGACATGAGCATGACATCATTTCGAAGGTCTATATTTTGAAGGAAGAGGCCTTTGTAACTCTATTTTAATTAGTATTTGAAAAGATTCTAATGAGAGAGGCTTCAATATTTGTTGGAACTTGGTCACAAAGACTTCAAAGAACTAAGGGTGTAGAGCTGGTCGAAGCACCTAAGTGATAAGATGGAATTTCAAAGGTTTGAAGCATCAAAACTCTTTCAGAAAAGGTTTCAATGAAGAGGGGTTTGATATTTGATTGGCACTGGGTCATGAAAGTACAAAGAAAACCAGTGTGAAGCCAAGGACCCTAGGGATCCTTTCTCGCTCCTCAAAACTAGACACATGGCAGCAAATAGTTGGTTTTGAGAAGCTGACAAGGTGGATTACGTTAGCATGGCATGGCAAGACAAGGACATGCGACAGATGATTTCAACGTTTTGGAGGGCCTAAAGGGACAAATCTGGGTAACACATGTCACTACCCATGATGCGCCACGTGGAGGTGATGACATCAACATGACGTCACTTTATAGGTCTACATTTTAGACGAAGAGACCATCGTAACTCTGTTTTAATTAGTATTTGAAAAGATTCTAATGAGGGGTTTTGATATTTGCTGGCACTTGGTCACAAAGGCTTCAAAGAACCAAGGGCTCAGACCCAGGCCAAGCACCCAAGCATTATAAAGTATTTCATAGGGAAAGGCATTGAAACTTTTATTGGAAGAACCTTCGATTGAAGGTGCTCTGAAATCATGTGGCAGTTGGTCACGAAAGATATAGAGAACTAAGGGTGCAGAGCTAGGGCATATCACCGAGATCTATGAGCCCATCGAAATTGGGAATTTTTGTAACTCGAAGGTTAAATCTCACTTTGAAAACTTCTAATAAAGGGTGCTCTGATATGTGGTGGCACTTGGTCATAAAAATTCAAAAAACCAAAGGCGAAGCATGAATTACAAAGGGAGATAGGCCCCCAACAAGAGCCCAAAGGCTTTAGCACCCAAGCGTTGAGCCTAAGGTCATGACACCTGATCCCATGGGATACACAGGAAGAGGGCCAATGGAAAAGGAGCTATAGGAATCAGAAAGTTATGATTTTGGAAGGTTATTTCAAATAAAGTTACAAGGATAGAAGGCTTCGATATTGAATTGTCTATGCTTTAAGCCTTTGGGAACAAATGGTGGTTCCATGGTTGAGAAGTGATAAAGGAGCTTAATGTAACACCCTCCTCCCACATCTACCTAAGCAACCAGTGAGCCTGGATAAACATGTGACGAGAGGCCACTATGATATGACTCGACCTCCTAAGTCACGTTAAGGAAGTGGAATTGACGAAAACACACAATGTAGACATTCAACATTAGTATTAGGATCCTTAGGAACCAATCCAACCTTTCTGCCAACCAGCCTATGGGTCCCACTAAGATTTTGGACCACTTGACCTTTGGATGCTCTCATGCTATGGGCATGAGAGAATCCAGTGACCTCTGGATGCTCTCACAAGCTTGCAAGCCAGCATCCAAGGACTATTTTGCACAATCTTATTCCAACATCCTCGAGATTTGAGCCACTTTTATAAGCCGAGAGCCCAAGTCACTTCCCAGAATTGAATGCCATATTCAGAATAGTAAAATAATATAGAAATGACAATACAAATGAAATCACTTAAATAAGACCTTGACTAGACCCCGACTAGCCATGACAGGAATTTTGTCAAACATATTATGAATATGTAATCTACAGGTGTAAATAACATATCTAAGCATAGGGGTTTCAATACTTAGCTTAGAATTACTAAGAAGCATTGATTCCTCATCACATCAACTTCCATTTCATCCATTGGGTCATAGATACATTTTTCATTCATTTACCAGTAAAAATATGATGAGAGCCATACATAGCTACTATCATAAAACATATATATAACCATCATAATAACAACAAAAATACCAATGGAATCACAACCGTGTGATCGACATATAAACCAATATAATACTAATAGAAATACAAGGAGAAATAACCTCATATTGATGATGAAAAATCAAAACCTGAGATGGCACTTCCACGTTCCACTCAACCATAGAATGGCTTATCCAAATCTCTCTTCAACCATTCGCCCATGTTCCATATTCCAAGAATGAATTTGGGATCTCGTAGAACATATCAATCCAAAACCATCCAAGGCTTCCAAAGGCCATCCACCTCAACCCATAAAAAATTTATTCCACCTCACAGTCGGACATCACACAACCATCATCAGATTGGTCTATATCCAAGCCTTCCAGGGCTCCAGAGCATTTGTTTCAACCAAGGCTCCAGGACTAGTAACTTAACTCATAGCTATTGCTGGGCTCTAGAGCATTTGTCCAACCAAGGCTCCAAGACTAGTAACTCAACCCACCAAGGACTCTAGAGTATTTGTCCAACCAAGGCTACAGGACTAGTAACTCAACCCAAGCTAAGGAAACATGAGAACCAACTAGAAAACAAAGAAAATGAACTCACAACACTATGGCTATCCAGGAAATGGAAAGGCTAAGAAATCCACTATCAACCCAGGAAATCCTCCATGCTAGTGACAAATTATAACCAATAATCCACACGCATATGTCATGCATACCAAAACTAGTGAGGGGAACATATATGAAACTCGCTATCTACAAGAAAATCCCATTGTAGTTGTTGATCTCGATGTCTTCTTATTCTATCCTACTCTTCCTTCGCCTTCTTTCTCCAAAAATTCAAGTATGCCACCACCTCCAAGAGTGCTAAAAGAAAACTCTAAGTATCCAAGAGTATGAGAGAGAGAGAGAGAGTAATGAGAGAGCTCCAACACTAAACTGACAAAAGGTTACCAACTGATCCTCAAACACCTTTTTATGAATGAGGCCTCTATTTTCTTGATTTTCCATTATTTTTGTTCGTTTTCCTCCTCACATGCAACCTATGACCTTTCACCTCCCTTTTCTCTTAATTTCCATTATTTTCATAAATAAATGTGCCAAAAATGCCATTTAGCCTTTCCAAAGCCTTAGGCACTGCCTTTTCCAATTTCCTTAGCCATTAAAAAAACACAAGTGATCCTCATCACTATGCTTTTGCCCATCATTCAACTTGGAATAAGTGTCCCATCAACCGTGGTTATTATCTTTACTTTATTAACTTTTATTACATGGAATTTTCACCACGGTTGTTACACTTATGCAGGACGAGCTTAGGATGATCAGAGTTATGTGTTTTCGTAACAATATTTTATGAGAGTTGCGAGATATATTGGGTTTCGATGGTATAGCTAAGGGTTTATGTTTAAGGCCACCATAGTTGATCGCTTCTAGCTCCAGAAATTGGGTAATTCAAGAAGTTAAGGGGGAAAGCAACAGGCATACCGGTCGGTGACTATGGAGGAACACAATGGCAGATACGTGCCCTGATCAGAGGAAATCATAGGAAATGGAATCAAGATATTTTGTTGTGGCCATCATTCAGTTTTCCCATTTTTGTTATTTTGTAATTTATGTGTTTTAACGAAGGAATAAAATCTGTTGTAATCATTTTGGTAGCAAAACCTCTGCATGCTCAAACAACTGGTAGTTCAGAGAACTGGAGCATCACTGAGATGTTTTCTAACTACTCCTTATAAATAGGGGAAGAAAATCATTTTAAAGGTTACCAAATTCTGTATTTTAGGGGTTCGAATTTTGTCTCTACAGAGGTTCCAATTTTGGTCCAAATTTCTTGTCCCATGAGTCTAGTTTGTTTTAGCACATTTTCGTGTGTTTGGACCTATGGCATGTAATTCATTCTGGAATATTAATGAATAATTCTAGGTGATTCCAAGCATTTGGGATATGCAATATGTTTTCTCCTTTATGTCATTTCATATGTGTTTCTCTTCCTCTGAAATTGTGTAAATAGAAGTTGTTGGATTCACTCACAGATAATGGATTTACTTATGTTATATGGTATCAAACAGTACCTATGAGATTACGTATTTACTATGTTATTTTGTAGCATACCGTACCTATGAAATCAAAGATTTACTATGTTTTTCTATAACATTTTGTACTCGTGAAATATCAAGCTAGAAACCTTAAAATGCGCTCCACAATTCCTACACTTTTATCTTCTTATTATTTTAATATTTTATTGGGATTCGTTGCTTAGGATTCTGTGTTTATCCAGCCCACTACATTGAATTACCTTCTCACTTCCCCTCTTCCCATCTTCAATGCAACGACAAATTTTCAACTGCATTCTTTGTGTGTCAACAATTAGTACTAAAAAATGTATTCTTTGGAATGATACATATTTCATGTGTATATTTAATCTATTTTTTGTGAAAGTGAATTGAACCAGACACCTAAGTCACTTTTATTCATCTCTAGAGTTGCATTAAGTTATCTTTCAAGATAGACTAGTATGTCCTAGGCACTGATCCTTCCCTCAACCTGAGGGTTGTCTCTAGGAGTTACAACAAACTATATACCTTTATTTCACAAATACAAGCTCTAGTTTAGTCTCCCACAAGGCTCCAACCTTGTATGAGGACTAAAATATTCTATTTTGTAAATCCAGGCTCTAACCAAGTCTATATGAGGACTCCAATCCTCTTGGCCTCCAACCCTTCCAAAATTATCTAAATAAAACTTAATTACTAACTAAACAAACAAATCAAGATACTGCTTCATAGTGTCTTCAAGAATTGATTCTAAATGGATTCAATGACTAATCCAAGTTCTCTTTAATAATTGCCCCAAAATCTCTTCAATGGCTTCTCCAAAACATTTTTAATGACTGCTCCAAAAACATGCTTCAAATGTAGCATCTCGAAGACTTCAGCATCTGTTCCAATACTTTCTCCATGGTTTGCTACAAGTGTTTCCATAATATTCTCCAAGTCTACTTCAAGATTAGCTAAAGTCTACTTTACACAAGTTCCAAGGTCTATTAGAAAGCCTTCAAAGTTTAATCCAGATTGTCTTCAAAATATTGTCCTAGATTATTATCAAAGTCTGTGCCATATTGTCATCAATGTCTTCCCTAGTTTGTCATCGAGGTATGCTCGTGATTCAGTCATCAAAGTCTATTCCAAATCCTTTAAATCACCTTCAAAAAATGGTCAACAAGGGTGCTCAAAAGATGTTATAAAAGGACTTCAAGATTTTCTAAAGACTACTTCAAAAAGTCTATTTCAAAGATGCAAGAGGCTTGCTTCAAATTGAGATCAAGTCAACCCAAATATTAGAATAAAATATCTACCAAAAGGCTCTATCACAAAGTTGAGTTATCACCACGGGTCTAGATTTGTTCCTTGCCACAGATGCCAAGATTCTGTCACAGGGTGTTGAAGTCCTATACCTCACCATAGGCCAAAATTGCATCAAACAAGTGGCTTTAATATGAAATACAGTCTAAGTGGTACAAATAAGTTACTACAGGTCTTTCCATTGTTTGAATTTTATATTGGAACAAGGTTTATAGATGAAGGCCGAATTCTATCAGCTAACTCGAGTTATTTCTCATATAGTTGCTCAAAAATGCTGAAGTACTTGATAAAAAATCCCTTCCAAGAAACCTTAGTCCAAAACATAATTAATCTTCACTTGATATTCCTTAAAAATATTTTAGGTTCATGAGATATGAACATCATCTATCTACCCCATGTTTGAGCTCCTTGATATTTTATTCCACCAAGTTGAACACCAAATGGAGGAGAAGGGATCGTGTATTTATAAAAATTTCATTTAGTTGAACCATCATGTCTATAGAGGGGAGCTGACTGTAGAAATTTTGAATAATTTAACACATATTCAACAGAGATTATCCTGATCATGTACTATTGCGGAATACATACACAATACATAAGCTCCTCTACGTTGATCATCAATATAGCAGCATCAATAACAATAAAACATCAAGAGCATTCACACATTAACACAGTATGTAACCCGGGGAAAGCATCTCGCTAAAAACCCCAACTATCTGTATATTAATGATTGAGACCATGTAACATTACAAAGTACAATGCTTATCACAAGCAATCCAGTACCAGCTCCACCTGTTACACACAATACAGCTAAGATCTGATCTCCAAATCTATTCCACTGCTTTCCTACCTCCACTGCTCAATACCTGCTCAAGAACTGATGAGAATGGCTTACCAAACTCGTATTTCACCTCAAAATAATCACTCACAATTTTTTGGACGTGAGCAAAGGCTACAATACTGGGCAAATACGTGAGAAAACTCATTGGCATACTCAATCCCTTGATTGTGCAAGATCTGGTCCACAACTATAGTCACAACTGATAGCAATCTGATTCTCTACCACCTGTCCCTGTTGAACTGAACATGCACTAACATGCAACTGAGTTAACTGATGTATTCTATAGTTGTATTATGAGTTAATAATTAGTTTAACAACTCATCATTAGTCTATCTGCAGTTAGACTAACTACAACTAGTTTAACCAAGTCAAACTGAACACAACTCCATCAACTCCACAATCAACTCCACCAAACTCAACTGATTGAGTTCTAACTGAAGTCATGCATGCAACAACTCAACTGACTCATAAGAAAAGCGTATTTCCTTCTGACAGCTGCATGTGCCACCTCTGTAGCTCAAACTGAAGTGCTCCAAGAGAATAAGATCAAGTTTATAGTCCAAATATTATTATGAGACAATAATATTTGACTTTTCTATTTTTGACAGCCAGTCTAAAAATAGACTTTGATCACTCACATTGTGATCACTCACACTTTGATCGAAAATAGAAGTCCATCTATTTTTCCCAACTTGACCAATCATCCATAAACAACAACCTGCAATCCATAGACATGATCCATATGTCTAAAAATAGACATAGTCTAAAAATAGAGTTGCTCTAAAAATAGCCTGCGGGCCCACTTAGTGAAGGCGACTCTTTTCACTAAGCCCCATCATCTTGTTGCAATCTCAACACTCCCTCTCGACAAGATATGGATTATCAGCAACCCCTATCCTACCTCGGTGTTACTCGTATTTGTTCCTGGTGAGAGCCTTCGTCAGAATATCAGAATCCTGATCCTCACTTGGAATGTATGAAAGCAACATGATCCTCCGCTGCACACAATCTCTGATATGATGGTACCTGATGTCAATATGTTTAGATCTATCATGAAATACAGGATTAGCCGAGAGTTTAATGCAACTCTGGTTATCACAGTAAATCACAATAGGATCCAAATGAGAACCGAACAAACCAACCAGGATCTTCCTCATCCATATAGCCTCGCATGCAGCCAAACTTGCTGCCATATACTCGGCCTCCGCCGAACTGAGTGCCACGGATCTCTACTTCCTGCTGTACCAAGAAACTGTTGTCGATCCAATACTGAAGACCCCTCCTGATGTGCTCTTTCTGTCCGTTGGGCTCCTTGCCCAATCTGCATCCGTGAAGCCACATAGCTTCACCTCATCCTCCTGTCTGTACCACAAACCATATCTTGATGTTCCTCTCAAGTAGCGCAATACATGCTTGCTCGCCTTCCAAAAGAGCTTGGTAGGCTTAACCATAGCTTGTGAAAGCTGGTTAACTGCATAGCATATATCGGGTCGTGTATTGACCAAATACATCAGCGACCCCACCAACTGTCGATAAACAGTGGAATCCACTTCTTCTCCCAAAGTGGCATCCTCCTTCCTCCAACCTCCAGGAAGAGGATTATCAACAGGCTTGCAGCCATGCATGTTGAACTTCTCCAGTATCTCCCGAGCATACTTGCCCTGAGAAACAAACAGTCCACCACTACGCTGCCATATTTCCAATCCTAGGAAATAGTGAAGGAGGTCCAAGTCCTTCATCTCAAACTCTATAGCAAGATCCTTCTTGCATGACAGTATCAATAGCTCATCACCCGTTAGAATCAAATCATCAACATACAGTACAATGATAAGCAACTTACCCTCCACCACAATCTGGTATAGGTTACGATTCGCCTCGCTCTTGGAGAATCCAAGTCCTGTGAAATAGCTGTCTATCCATGTGTACCAAGCACATGGTGCTTGCTTCAACCCATACAGCGCTCTCTTGAGCCTGCACACATGCGACTCGCTGCTGAAGACCTCAAAGCCTTCGGGTTGCTCAAAGTACACCTCCTCCTCAATGACTCCATTGAGGAACGCAGTCTTCACATCCATCTGATGAATGTGCCATCCCATCTGCGTTGAGAGAGAAAGAATCGTCCGTATGGAAGAATACCTTGCGACAGGTGCAAAGGTCTCCTCATAATCGATCCCCTCAATCTGTGAAAAGCCTCGGGCAACAAATCTTGCCTTGTACTTCTCCACACTCCCGTCAGCTACCTGCTTAACTTTGTAGATCCATCTCGAACCCACCACTGATTTCCCTTCCAGTCTAGGAACAATCTCCCATGCATTGTTTCTGACAATAGAATCATACTCTCCCACCATGGCGTATACCCATGCGGGATCCTCCACAGCTTCTTCGAAAGAGGATGGCTCAGTCACAACACACTTGCTCATAAGAGCCATGTATCCAGTGTACCAATCAAGTGACTGTCTCTGCGTGCGTTGGGCTGTAGGTGGTCCTACAACTTTCTCTGCATCTTGAGCCAGTCACTCAGCTTCTGTCAAGCGCTTTCGCCCTCTGATGGTTGGCGCTGCATGAGTGGACTCGTCCACTCCATGAACCTCATCCTGTGGCTGATCCACATCCTGAAGTTCATCCTTAGGAGCTAATAGCTCCTCATCTGCATGAAAGTGTAGCTCCCTCTCAAGAGAACACTTCATGGCTTTCTCCTCCTAAAATTTTATATCCCGTCGCACAACAGTTTTACCATTGTCTGGCAAATACACACGATAGTTGTGGGGTGTATCAGTGTACCCCACAAATATCCCAACCTCTACGGTCGGCTCCAACTTCTTCCTGGCATCCTTCGTCACATGCATGTAAACGTTAGCACCAAAAATCCTCAAATGAGAAAGATCAGGCTTCTTACCAAAATAAGCCTCCTCGGGTGTACTCATGCCAAGTATCCTATGAGGACAATGGTTCTGCACATAAACTGTTGTATTGCATGCTTCCACCCACAAGTGAAGGGGTAGGCCCTGATCATGCAACATTGCCCATGCAGCACCCACAAGCGTTATGTTCTTCCGCTCAGCTACCCCATTCTGCTGTGGGTTATGGGGAGCTATGAGCTCTCTACGAATCCCTTCTGCCTTACAGAAATCCTTGAACTCATCTGATATGTATTCACCACCATTATCGCTCCTAAGAGCCTTCACCTTCTTCCCCAACTCCTTCTCGACCAGTGCTTTGAATTCACAGAACTTTGAATATGTCTCGCTCTTCTTCTGCATGAAGAAGATCCAGCACTTACGAGAGAAATCATCAACAAAAATCACATAATACCTGTGTTTTGCTGTCGAAGAAACTGAGAAAGGTCCACACACGTCTGTGTGAATTCTCTCAAGGATCGTCGTGGCGCGACTATCCTTCTCGTGAAAGGTGGCTTTCACAAACTTCCCTAAAGTACACCCCTTGCACTGATCTGACTGCGCAAGTGTGCCTTTAGGAAGCCCTGTAGTGATCTGCTGCAGTATCTTCAAGGCTCCATGGTGAAGGTGACCCAATCTCCTATGCCACAACTCGCCATCATCCCGGCTCACCAATCCTTCTGCCTTGCTTGCCATTGCTGCGCATCCATCTACATGCAACTGATAAAGGTTCCTCACTTGAACCCCTATCTTCCGGGTCTCACTGGATGTCTTGCTGTGCAGGAAGGCCTTTCCCTCGCTGAAAACAACATCATACCCCTTGTCTTCTAACATCACCACTGAGATAAGATTCTTCTTCAATCCTGGATCATGCATGACTTCCTTCAATACGAAGGGTTTACCAGACTCCCTCTCAAAGGAAATGGTACTGATACCGGTCGCACTATATCTACCATCATCACCCATCTCGATGTGCACTCCAAGATCTTTGTCCTCTAGATAAGAGAACAAATCTTTATCTCCCGTCATGTGAAAAGACGCACCACTATCCAAGAACCACATGGATCCCATCACACTTGAAACCAAGCATACGATCAATGAAAAATCAAGCTCAAATTGAGAAGCTAAGGCCTCTCCCCCTGCAGATCCAGCAGCTTGCTTGTTCTTCTTCTTCTGCGGACAATTTGTGGCATAGTGTCCGTGTTGGTGACAGTGAAAACACTTCACCTTGGACATATCCTGATTCTTTCCTTTCGCACCAGACTGAGAAGCTTTCCTGCTCTTCCCTTTCTTTGCTTTGGCAGCCAAAGCACAATTCTCTTCATCAGCTCCCTTTGACGAAGATTCGTCCCTGGTACTCCGCCTGATCTCCTCCCGCACAAGATCTGACCATAGTCTTTCCCATCCTGGCAATTTCTCCCGACCATTGACAGAGTCCTGATAGGAATGCCAACTCTTCGGAAGACCAAGGAGAGCCAAACTCACCAAGTCCTCATCATCGACAGTAACCCCCACACTTCCCAGCTCATCTCGACACTGAGTGAACTTCGTGAGATACTTGGGAATACTGTCACCCTTCTCGCATTTGATGTTTCTGAGTTTATCTTTGAGCGCCAGCTTCCTCTGATTGCTCTTGCTTTGGAATAATTCTGTTAATGATTTCCACATCAAATATGGAGTGGCCTTTCCATGGATGCTAGACACAATGTGATCCTTCACGCCCTCCAACAGAATCCTTCGACATTTTGCGATCTTCTTTTGCCAAGCATCAGCTTGAGTAGCATCAGTAGGCTTTGGGATATCCGTATCTATGAACTCCTTCAGCCCGTTATCATCCAATACTGCCTCCATCCTGTCCTTCCATGCAATATAGTTTGAGCTGCCCTCAAGAGCATACTCCAATCGCAATTCGTTGAAAGACATTGCTGCGTTGTCACCAAAAAAATACTGCTGCAAATTCGAATTCCACCAGCAACCAACTCAACCGCCTCGAATCTAAGATTCGTGAGAACACAATATTTCTCGTACAAAGATTGACTGTATGGGCATTCACCAGATATCTCACCTTCCAAAGGAAGGATGAATCCAGAGGCTACCTAGCCCGATTACAGACTCTGCCTGAAGAAATAGAATGTAAACACTTCCTGAATAGTAGATCTGATGATCAACAGCTCTGATACCATGTAGAAATTTTGAATAATTTAACACATATTCAACAGAGATTATCTTGATCATGTACTATTGCGGAATACATACACAATACATAAGCTCCTCTACGTTGATCATCAATATACCAGCATCAATAACAATAAAACATCAAGAGCATTCACACATTAACACAGTATGTAACCCGGGGAAAGCATCTCGCTAAAAACCCCAACTATCTGTATATTAATGATTGAGACCATGTAACATTACAAAGTACAATGCTTATCACAAGCAATCCAGTACCAGCTCCACCTGTTACACACAATACAACTAAGATCTGATCTCCAAATGTATTCCACTGCTTGCCTGCCTCCACTGCTCAATACCTGCTCAAGAACTGATGAGAATGGCTTACCAAACTCGTATTTCACCTCAAAATAATCACTCACACTTTGTTGGACGTGAGCAAAGGCTACAATACTGGGCAAATACGTGAGAAAACTTATTGGCATACTCAATCCCTTGATTGTGCAAGATCTGGTGCACAACTATAGTCACAACTGATAGCAATCTGATTCTCTACCACCTTTCCCTGTTGAACTGAACATGCACTGACATGCAACTGAGTTAACTGATGTATTCTATAGTTGTATTATGAGTTAATAATTAGTTTAACAACTCATCATTAGTCTATCTGCAGTTAGACTAACTACAACTAGTTTAACCAAGTCAAACTGAACACAACTCCATCAACTCCACAATCAACTCCACCAAACTCAACTGATTGAGTTCTAACTGAAGTCAGGCATGCAACAACTCAACTGACTCATAAGAAAAGCGTATTTCCTTCTGACAACTGCATGTGCCACCTATGTAGCTCAAACTGAAGTGCTCCAAGAGAATAAGATCAAGTTTATAGTCCAAATATTATTATGAGACAATAATATTTGACTTTTCTATTTTTGACAGCTAGTCTAAAAATAGACTTTGATCACTCACACTGTGATCACTCACACTTTGATCGAAAATAGAAGTCCATCTATTTTTCCCAACTTGACCAATCATCCATAAATAGCAACCTGCAATCCATAGACATGATCCATATGTCTAAAAATAGACATAGTCTAAAAATAGACTTGCGCCAAAAATAGCCTGCGGGCCCACTTAGTGAAGGCGACTCTTTTCACTAAGCTCCATCATCTTGTTGCAATCTCAACACTGACCTGACATAGACATAGTTGGCTTCTAGTGTTTTAAATGCATGTTTGAATTTGATTTAGGAGTCGGTTATAAATTATAATGGAATGTTGATTGACAATCATTTTTTAATTATTATGTTATGCTCTCTTTCTCTATATTGTAATCAAATCTATGGTAAGTACATTGTAATATGATCTTAAAAAACATAGATAAATGTGTCTCAAAGGTTGAAGTATTTATTGCTTTGACATGTGACATGTTATGAGTATAATTCATATAAAAATAGTAAATGTAAATATAAATATAATAATAAAAAATAATTAATAGTTAGTTAGTTAGTAATGAAGAGGCATGTCCCTAAGAACATGACCATTGGTGAAGAGGTATCTACCTAGGGTATATAAGAAAAAGCTCACCCTCATTTGTAATCATCTCAACAATTCTTTTATACAATATTCAATATACAATTACTTTTCCTATGATGGATGCATTTGTCTTCAAAGTACTCTGAAGATTATTTCAAGTATACAAACTTTGTTTGTTACAGTGGTATCAGAGTCACGTTTTCTGATAAGCAGACCCGTGGCCATCAAGTAATCACCAACTTCCTTGTCGTTTCGATCAATGTCTTTAGCCAGAGCAGTTGGAGTTTCTCCATCGTGGTTTCATCAGAGGTACTTGGTCATTAGAAAAAAATGTACAAAAATGAAGGAAAACAATAAAATAAAATAAAAATTCAAAGGAAAAAAACCATATTAAAAAAAGAAAAACATATATATTATAAAATATATATAAAATATAATTATTAAAAGAAAAGAAAAAAGAAAAAAATTAATAATAATATAAAAAAATTGTATAAAATACAAAAAATTAACAATATATATTTATTACAAACAAAAAAACAAAAAAATGGTTTACCTAGGTTGTCCACAGCCACCAGCCACACATCACAGTTTCCATCTACACCACAGTCACAGACCACCTCGTAGCCAAACACAGCCACGATTCTGCACGTCAAAGCCCATCGCTATTCAAACATTTGTCGTCATCTTGGTCACTTTTCTGACAATCAAATTTCCAAGGAACCCTCTTATAATTTCAATGAAGACACTATTGTCTTATCTACCGATGCGTTCACACTCTTATCCCTCTATCGCTAACTATCATTGCCGAGCCCTCTCTCATGCTTTCGACCATCTTGCACCCCTCCGTCACCCACGAGCCAATCAAACAAAATAGCCAACCAACTTCTGGAACCCTCGACACCTTGTGGCTCGTGCTTCCTCTATCATCTCTCACTCAAGACAATTTTTTTGTCCTGCAAAGGTCTTTGCGTCATGTTACTTTGTCCCTTGCTACCACACATATCCACTGACCAATGTTTTCCCACTCCGCCGCTAAGCTCTCTGCCGATTTATGTTTCCCCACGGCTCGGTTTTTTGTCCCATCGTTCTTCCCTAGTCAAACGTTGTGTCTCCTCCACAATACCATCACATTTTTTAAACACCTTTTACGAATTATTGACCCTTGCCAATATGTGTTAATCATCTCTCTCTCTCTCTCTCTCTCTATATATATATATATATATATATATATATATATATATCTATATATATATATATATATATATATATATATATATATATATATATATATATATATATATATATATATATTATTTAAAAAAGAGAAAAAAAATTAGTCTTGAAAACAAGGAATACTAAGGAAAAAATTCAATTCAAAGGATATTTTTTTAAGTAGTTAAGTACAAAGTTATAAAGTTATAAGGAAAGATGATTTCAACCAACAAGTCAAGATTTTGGACAAAATGTCCTTTTTTGTCTAAACAAAATTGGATATAATATATTCAAAAAAGTTGCAAATTAAGTTGCCTAGCATGTGAAAGATTATTTGGTACAAAAAAACATCAATATAATGAACATATGCAAATGAAAATACTAAAGGAAGAACTCGCAAAACTAGAACAAAAGAATGGAGCATCAGAAAAGAAATATAAAACTCTCAGATATCAGTTTTATAAAGAATCAACATAAAGTAACAATGAAATTTGGTGTCTAAGAGATCATAATAAAAAATTACTTGAAAAGATCAAGAAGTCCAAAACTACAAAGAAAAAATTACAAGATGAAAAAGGATGTCTCGAGAAGAAATTCAACGACAATATATTAGAGAAAGAAGAAGAAAATTTGCGCTTAAAAGTCCTTAATCAAAGCTTATTGGAACAAATAAAAAATATAAAAGATGAGAAAGATACTAAGAATAAAGTCAACAATCTAGAAAGAAAAAAGATTTTACATCTAAGGAATCATAACCAAGTCCTTATTACGCAGATAAAGAAGCTCAAAAGTGATAAGAAGTCATTGAATGACAAGTTAGAACAACTTATTCAAGAATAAGTATTGAAGTCTCGACTCATAATAGTCCAAGTCAAAGATAAAGGAACAAATACTGATCCAGTCAATATCACATCTCAAGAAGAGAATAAATCAGTTAAGGTGAAAACATACTTAGAAGTTGTAGTCTAATTCAAGTGAAGATCTTGCAATTAATCAAGCAATTTCTAAATCTGAAAGAAATCAATTGCCCCTAATAAACAAGAAATCAGCGTGATCATATTAGGGAAAAATTGAACTGCAAGAACTCCTTATCGACATCCAAATCACAAGAGCGGAAGACTAAATCAGTCTTCATATTTTAACCATTCATAACAGAAACAACAGATTTATTTTCCAAGGAATACTGAAGTTTGCAAAATCCAGTCCTATGATAACAATTCATTACAAATTTCTAGTCATTGGAAGATTCCATGGAAGATTAATCTTGGATGGTCAGATCCATTCTCATTCTGACAATTTTTTTTATCACTCAGAGGATCATATCATCTTGTATCAGTAAAGGTGAAAGTCCTAAGACGAGAATATATTCGAAATGGGAAAATAGATCTATCCCTTTAATAAATAAGCTCTGAGGACATAGATTTTTGAAGAGAGGGGCAATGTTATGAATATAATTCATATAAAAGTAATAAATGTAAATATAGATATAATAATAAAAAAATAACTAAGATTAAGTTAGTTAATAATGAAGAGGTATGTCCCTAAGGACATGACCATTGGTGAAGAGGTATCTACCTAGGGTATATAAGCAGGCCCTCACCCTCATTTGCAATCATCCCATCAATTCTTATATACAATATTCAATATATAATTACTTGTCCTACAATGGATGTATTTGTCTTCGAAGTATTCTGAAGATTATTGCAAGTATACGAAATTTATTCATTACACTCTACCTCAGGTCCAAACTCCTTAATATTTTATTCCACCAAGTTGATCACCAAATGGATGAGAAGGGTATTTATAGAAATTTCATTTCATTGAACCATCATGTCTATAGAGGGGAACTAACTTGACATAGATAAAGTTGACTTGTAGTGTTTTTAATTCATGTTTGAATTTGATTTAGGAGTCGACTATAAATTATAATGGAATGTTGTTTGATAGTAATTTTACAATTATTATGCCCATCCCTCTTGCTCTATGTTATAATCAAATATATGGTAAGTACATTGTAATATGCTCTTAAAACACACAGATAAATGTGTCTCAAAGGTCAAGTCTTTATTTCTTTGACATGTGCGATTGAGTGCCATTTTCATAACATATTTTCATAATCTCAGCACACGTAATTTTTGTTATCTTGATTAACAGATTGCAATAAGCCTTGCTCGTATTTCATGGTATATATTTGATACTTCCACTTTCCATAACAAACATCATTACTTTACAGTAGCATTCTAACATTGTTTTGTGGTTTAACTCTTATATAGCAGAATTCTAGTATCATTTTGTTCATAAATGGTTCTATAGTAATTCTCAAAATTGTAATGCAGTGTGGACTAATTTTTGGGTAAAATCATCTACACTAGTGACCTTTCGACGCCATTGAAGAACTTTCCTAATTCACTCCAATTGGCATTCAAATCTAAAAACAAACATTCACACATTTATTGATTCTAGATAAAGATCATTCTTAAGAGTATCATAATCTATTCTAGAATACTCTCGTGATTTTACATCTCATGCATACCTTGGAAAAAAATTAATTACATGAATTATGGTGACATGGTGGAGTGAGTGACATGATCACTTGAGTCATTATGGTTCAAAGCTTACTCTAATATTCTTGGTGCCTCTTATCATAGTTTAATATCAAGATAAAGAATTCAGGGGTAATGGATTGGAGCATTTGTTTAAAATCTTCCACCAAAAATTCAGGCATGCTGATCGATAATTTGTAAACACTGGTTCAAAAAATTTAAAACAGTGGCACTGACAAATCAAATGACAACACTCTATTTTTTCCCCTTTTAGCCATCAAATTTGGGCACGGTTTCCAAATAGATGGAAATGAATTTTTGAAAAAAGAAGAGGTTTTTGTCGAGAATGGAACCATTAACAAAAATCTCTCTCGGTTTTTATACACATTTCAAGATTTGGAAGATTTGAATGAATCTTTACAACCCATTTTTCCATATTTAAATGTTAAATAAATTTTTTTAGTGATTAAGTTTGGGTGCAATTTATGAGAAGAAGGTGATGATTTTCAAAAAAAAAAAAGATGTTTTTGTTAGGAACATGCTCATTTATAAAAAATTCTTTCAGTTTTTACATAGCTATCACGGTTTGATATATTCCAATGGATCTTTGAAGCCTATTTTTCATAAATTTGTGAGATTTATTTTTTTCTATTTTTAGAAAAATGCCCAAGAAACTTTTAGTTGGAGAGCTACCTGATCAGTTCAACTTGAAGAAAACTAATGATGGATGAGGTGGTTTTTAGATCCATTTATTTTAGATCTTTGTAGGATATTTATATACTTTTAGTATTTTGTATTAAAAACTTCCCAGAAATTATGGATATCAAAACTTATGTAATTTTTGTATAAATTAGAGGAATTGTAATAGATTAGGGTTGGGACTTTGAGAGAAAAAGATCTATTGTAACTATTTTTCATTGGAAATTAATGAAATATCTCTTGGACTAGAAGTACAAGGGTTTTTGTTTGAAGGATTCCTCTGTAGCAATTGTGGTTTGTATCTCAGTGTTGTATTTTCTTCTTTGTTTATCATTATACGTGTATCTTCTTATCAAAATTGCAAAGTAGATGTAAAATTCATGTGACAGTGCTCTATATCTCATATCTAGATTTTCACCTTTCAACTTATGATTTTATACATAATTCCTCGTATTGTTGCTATGTTTTAAACTCAGAATATACTCTTGTTCATCTATACATGTTATGAATAAATTGATGTCTAACAATTGTTGATTGTAGGCCTTTGAAGGAAATTACTCTTTTTCACCAAACTCTAAAGGTCTTGATTTAGTTTCTAATAGGACTCCATGCACAATGGTCTTTTCCTTGATCCCAACCAAATTTATCATTCTTACACATTAAATCTGGCCACTGAGCGTATTAGTGACCTGCTATTATAGTGACCTTGAGTAGCAAAGTCATAGAGATATACCTCTCTAGATTGAAGGGATAACTTTCAATCCTAAAGTGGTTTAAAAGTTACCTCAGTAATTTCCCTCCATAGCTAGGACAATTTTTGAGTGATAACATTGCCTTCAATAGTCATCATTATCTAAAGCTTCTTAATGCCATATCCTATAGCAATAAGCTTTGAAACTCCCTAGAATAAGCCAAAAAAATTTGCACTCCTCACAATCTCATCAAGATTTTTCATATCTACCTCATCATCTTAAGGTTCCACATCCTTGCAACACTTAATTCATATTCACTTGAAATATTCTTGGTAAGGCCAATTCAATTTCCATCCAATATACTTCAAGGATTAGACCTCCTTAATTCCGCTTTGACATCAATGACAACTTTACTCAATGGTGGCCATATTAATAGATTATTATTAGCATTTGATTGATCCTATGAAAAGAGAAAAAGAACTCCCTAGAACTCACTCATGTCAAAATAGTTAACGTGGAGACCACAATTATGAATTCGACCCACAATTTCCAAAGGAAATATAATGGCACCTTCCTATTATTACAAGGGGGTTTATCAAAGACTATAAACCAACAACTCATCCAATTCTCTTTCCATGGGTCGAATGTGCACCCATCCATGAAATGATGTTTATTCGCTGGATCAGGGATTTGGTTGGTTCTTGGGTCAAGAAATAACCCCACAATGATTTTCTTGGTGATATTTAATTCTTTCACTTGCTATTTACTAATAACAAAGGATTTTAATTTTCTCATCCTAGCCCTTTATTCAATGATATTGTTCAATTGACCATGAGCATGATTAATGGATGCATCATACTATCAATTGATGTGGCTAATCAAAGTCATAATGGTTCCCTTGTGTGTGTAAGCTCTTCATTTAATATTCTTAGTTCATTTAAATCATTCGTAATTTGTGCTTATAGATTTGGATTTTCCTCCGGTTTTATCTTATTCTTTTTTATAGCTCTATTATGGGGATAGTTTCTTGATTGGGTTTGAGGTCTTTAGCCATGCTCATTGTGTTTAAGTTTATGCATTAAAAAAAATTACATTTAAAAATTAACCAAAAATCCAACAAAATATAGGAAACTAGAGGACCAATCATACCTGTAGGTGTTGATCTTGGGTTGAGTGCATGTGTCTTCCTTTCCTCGGTACCTATTGATCATTGAGTTTGATAGGTCTATGAGGAACAATGTAATGCCACTACCCTTTTCTAATACATGGAGGAACATGCAAGCATTTTTTAAATCACGTGCACATTTCAAAAACACATGCGAGTTTAAAAAAAATAATACAGACACATTAATTTTCCATGTCATTAGCCGATGTGGAGGTTTGATGCTTGTTGAACCTAAGAAAATGAGAAGGAACACATGTTTTTTAGGATAATTTTCACATTCATAAAAACTATTTCTCATGTGCTCCTATAGCACCAAAAATGGGTAGCATCTCCATGCACCCACACTAATTTCTTCCAATTAAGTGCACAAAAAACATATTTCATCCTCTACTCATTAAAGTAACTATTGTTTCTAGATCAATATACCCATGAATGTTGCAATTTGAGCCACCCTGTCCACCCATATATAAATGCGCCAAATAGAGTCCTAAATTTCATCAATTTCTTTGGCAAGATAATGGGGTGACTTCCTTAGGCTGGAAAGTGCATGAGAGACCATCATACACGTAGGAAAGTGAGTAGGAGACAAATCTTCTTCCCTTTGAAAGAAGACAAAGAAATCCAGTAGAAACTACAAGGAGACAAGAGTTCGAAAAACCCCATAAAATGGCATTTAAAGGTGAAACAAATTACATTCTGTCATTGTGACGACAACCGCCATCCTAATCCTTAACATACCATTATTTAATTGATGCACATGCATGTCCTTTGCTACAAGGGAAATTTCACTTTCAACCCAAGACATTATTTTCCCATTACATCCTGAATTCTAACTAGTGTTGAGCCCACAACCTATTCAGGAGATGTGTATCGATATTCTCATTAAATTTGTAAGGAAACAAGTTAGAAATATGGCCTTGAATTGATTCTTATGGTGCCTTCTTGCTTTTCAATTGCTTTGTTTTTGAAGTGATTGATTAATAAGTTGTTCTTACACAAGGCATGATAAAATTCCATGTAAATATAAAAATTAGTCCCAAATAAAATTGCTAAAAGATTAAGCTCTACTTGGAATTTGTGAGGGATAAACAGGAAAACCCACATATAAATGGTAGATTGTATTTTTTTAATTTTCAATTATAACGAATTTTTATAGATTGATAGTTACTATTAAATTTGTAGCTTATTTTGGGTTACCCAATTTAAATTCGAAGAGAACGAAAATTCAACTATTCCTTTAAAACAGAAGCAACCTATTGACGTTCCAGCCCCGACCCCAATTATGAATATATTTTTATCATATAATAAATTTAATATAATTTTTTTAATTAAATCAAATATCACAAAAATACCATCAAAAGAAAAATGTTTAAGTATTTACACGTGTTAGGATAAGGAAGAAACAATTGACAATGGAGAGGCTTAAATGTATGTATTTGTTAGAGGTTTAGAATAATGCAAAGGCAATGATTGATTTAGTGATGGGATGGAATGCAATTATGCAAATAGTCCAAGTTTAAATTTCTATTAGTATAGAGTCTTTCTAATTGAGGTTTTTAACTTTCAAAATGATCTGTAATATTAAAATCCAGGTAAATCAATTTAAGTTATTATTTTTATGAAGTTGTTTATTTATTTATTTTTTAGTAATTGTATTATTATTAATTTTAGATATTTTTTAATTATATATAGGGGTGGTTAAGATAAATGTTATTATTTTTTTTTATATGTATGTGAGTGTTTATAATGAGTATATGTTTGTAATAGTTTTGAACATACGGAATATAAAGATATTTCTAATTAAAAATATTTAGTATTTTTTCCAATGGAATAATTATTTATACACATTTTTGATATGGATAAAAACTCACTTGTGAACAAAAA
Organism: Pinus tabuliformis; assembly: GCA_031772625.1. Lineage (NCBI taxonomy): Eukaryota > Viridiplantae > Streptophyta > Pinopsida > Pinales > Pinaceae > Pinus > Pinus tabuliformis. The sequence goes on along the minus strand of CM062814.1, from coordinate 41,012,597 downwards.
CTCTCCCTTGAGTTCATCGGTAACTCAAGACAAATGGGGTGGAACATTATATGGAAGTAAAAGAACTTGTAGCAAATGATCAATTAAAACGTGTGTGGAAAGTGAAAGCAATTAAAGGTGCACCATTTTATCATCGATTGTCCTATTGTATCCTTGGTCGATGCAATACTCGAGATCCAAGTTCTTGCTCCTACAACTTGCTTCCTTCACACAAGAAGACAATGAATACTTTTCAAATACTTGCAACCGATAGATTTCTAGCAACAAGAAATCCCCAACCTAATTGATATAATCAAATGGACATGAGCATAAATGTAAATAGTTGAAATCAAAATCACAAGATATCATGCATTAAATGAACATTAAATGATAGGGAAATTATACAAATCCATTATATTAATGAGAAAAGAAATACAATTCATACATGAAATTTCCTCAACCAAGGAGAGGTCTTCTCTAACTCTTTTCCTTGGTCTTTCCTTGAGCCTCTCTTTAAATTTCAATAGCATGAGATTACTCTAATTATTCTCTCCCTTTGTTCCCTTGGTATGGCCTTCATTATATAGATGGATGGGAGTTAGTTTTGGGATTAATGAATGTGCTTGAAGGCTTCAGTGAATTAGCCGAAGCTAGAGTTAGTAGGTCAATTTATAAGTGATGTGTATGAGGCATGAATTGAATCTCAAATTGATTCTCCTTGAGATTGTTAATTGTGAAGGTTGAGAAGGTTGTTGCATTTTGGAAGTAGTGCAACCCACAACTGTCGCATGTTGCAAGTGGTGTAGCCTATGAACGATCGCACTCTACTCTGAAGGACGGGTGTGATCGTGCTAAAAAGTATGAAAATAAGGGAAAATGATATAATGTCTAAGTGTCTTATGTGAGTGAATCGTCCAAGGCTCATAGGTGTGTCTTTTAATGCTATGGAGAAAAACTCAACTTTAGACAGGTAATCCTTCTGTTGCATTTTCTTGTAACTCAAAGTAGATGGGGGTGGAACGTTATAATGAACCAAAAGAACTTGAAGCAAGTAATCAATAAAAATTGATTTGGAAGATAAAATGCACCTTTTTATCATTAATTGACATATTATATTCTTGGTTGATTCATATCCAAAGATTAAAGCTCTAGCTCATACGGCTTGCGACTTGCATAAAAGAATAAAATAAATACTTCCAAGCGATAGATTTTTAGTAGCAAGAAATGTAGCAAAATCGACATGAGAATACATATAATTGTTGAAATCAAAATTATAAGATATCATGAATGAAATGAACATTAAAGGAAGGGGAAACCATACAAATTGATTATATTAATGACACAAGAATTACAATTCATACATGAAACTACCCCAACCAATAAGAGGTCTTATCTAACCTTTTTCCTTGAGCCTCTCTCTAAATTTCAAGAGCATGAGCTTAGTCTAATTCTTTCTTGCCTCTTTTCGCTTGGTATGGCCTTCATTATATAGAGGGAGGAGAGTTAGTTTTATGATTAATGAATGTGCTAGAAGGCTTCAATGAAATGGTAAAATTTGGAGTCGATGGGCTAGTTTAGTGGTGATGTGTACAATTCATGATTTGAATCCCATGTTGATTCTCATAGGATTGTCAATCATGAAGGTTGAGAGGGTGGTCACAATCTGGTAGTAGTTCAAATTGCGACCATCGCACGCTGTAAATAGTGTAGCCTATGACCAATCACACTATTCTCCAAAGGATGGATGCGATTGTGCTAAAAAATATGTTGAAAAGGGAAAATGATGTAGTATCTCAATTTCTGATATGAGTGGATCTGGCAAGACTCATGGAGGTGGTTTTAAGGCTATAACAACCTCCATATAACTTTAGTAGTCAATTCACTATGAAGAAGCAGGTCCCTTGTTCTACAAACAAATGATCCTTCTACACCAATTTGGTGTCTCGTTTGGCTATGACCTTAAAATCAAATTATCATCATCATTATTATTATATGAATATTTTTGCTTTCATTTCTACATAAACAATAACAAAGAAAGACACTTTATCAAAATGAAACTCACTAGATTTGCTAGTAATTATCTTTTATTTCACTAATATTATTTATTAGACCATCTTTTAAGTGCATCTTTTATGATAAATGAGATAACCACATGGTTTTTTTTTTGTCAAATTTAATATATGAAAAAATAATATATATATATATATATATATATATATATATATATATATATATTTCATCTCATGTGGTTGAGAAAAATAGAATAATTATTGTCTTCCCATCTTAATTAAAAATATAATTTTTTTTATTATTTTTTAGACTTTCATTAAGCTAAAAGGCTCATTCTAGAGCCCAGTATGATGTGTAACTTGTCCGCCCGTCAATGAAGATGAAATTTTACTCATGTCGGCCTAAAAAAAAAAACCTATACAAAATATTCAAATAATATCAATTCATAAAAGAAAAATTACATGTCAAGAAATTCAATTCTTCTTGGCTCATGTTAAATCTGTATTTAAGATATATCTATATTGATAGCTAAAAATATAAAACACATTAAATAAAATATATTATTCTCTTAAAAAACCACTTTAAAATAATTTTATTCAATATTGTATTTGCAACATATGATGAAGATTTTTTATTATGATTTTCCATGTTCCTTTGAAACAAGTTGAACTTTAGCTTTCTCATCCATTTCCTTCAACCACAACTGTTCTAGGATGATAGGATAGCGATGGGTGTGCGAGTATGAAGTCTAGCCTGTGAGAACACGGGTGGGACTACTGCAAAGCGATTCCAAACACGAAAACTCCAGAGGCTCAAGTTGGTGATGGGACTTGCTTTCATATTGTTTGTGTCCTCCTATACTATGAGCGTATGAGTTATGCCTCCAGAGATTTGAAAACGGGTGGGAATACTGCAAATCGACTCCAAATACCAAAACTCCAAAGGTCAAAGTTGGTGATGGGACTTGCTTTCGTATTGTTTGTATCCTCCTACACTATGGGCGTAGCTAATGTTTCACCTAGGTAGTTTAAGGTTTGTCTAGGATCAAGTTTTCTCTCTATTAATTTAAATATGAATATGTTGAATGTTATTATAATGACTTTTATGATTGAGCAATGAATTTAGCAATTATTTTTAATCATCAATTTCAATTGAGTGGATTTCCTTATCAATTATTTTTATATTAACTTATCTCAAAATATTTTTTTCAACTAAATTTATTGATTTGAATTTTTATTATTTTTTTTCATTTTTAACTTTTTAATGGAAAATTTTAATTATTATATATTTATTTATTTAATATTAATTGTAATTATGTTTTATGGAACACTTTAATTAGTGATTGAAATGATGTGTAGTTGTGTATACCAATGGATCCAAGGTTCAACCCCAAATCATGCAAGTATTAGACTAACCCAATTGTCAGGATTACAAAATATATACGTATTAATTATAATTTTATTTTAATATAAACATGTGATTATTATTATGTTTTATAACTTTTAATTAATATTTTTCAAATTTCTTTTTAAATATTAATTTTATTTATATACAAGTGATTTCCTTGTTTACTTTTAAAATATATATAGTTAAAAACATGTAGGTTTCCACACTCCATAATCATAGTAATGTTATTTCTGTCATTACTATGTGGATGGTACGAGGATTGTGTCCAACTTTTACGTCGACACTCCACCCATCCTCATGGACCAAACAAAGAATGATTAGGAAAAAGCCCAAAAAGAGTGCAAATAAGTTTCATGGACCAAACAAAGAATGATTAGGAAAAAGCCCAAAAAGAGTGCAAATAAGTTTGTATAGGTGCGGAGAAAGGAAGGAATATAAAGGAACATCAAAATTCATAGGTCAAAAGGAAAGTTGGAGAAAAGTTAATTAAAATAAAGACTAAATAAGCTTTAAAATAAATAATGAATATTTATTTTGAATTACCAATTGGAATTAATGAATTAAAAATGTATTTTGATTATGAATTAATAATTGAAATTAATGAATTACAATTTAAGTAAAAATAAATAGAAAATATAAACTTAAATAATCAAATATCAAAACTAGATGAAAAGGGTTAAAAGGATTAGAACATCAAAGGCAAGAAACAAGGCAAGAAGTGGGAGGATTTAAAGAAGAAATAAGAATAGGAACCAAGAGCGGTGAATTAAAGATAAAAAGTTATCAATGAGAGGTTTCTAGGAGTGTCTTAACTTGTAGCCACCTTCACGATTAAAGTTATTAGGATGTTTTTCAATTTCAAGGGCTTAGTTGATGATTAAGGTAGAATAGAATGGAGTTAGATTTATGGAAATGTTCATGAAGTGACAAATTCACACACACACGCATAATTTTAAAACAGTTTTTTACTTTTATTTTAATTACTTGGATAGAGATATTTATTTTGAAAGAAAATTTTAATTTAATTGTCAATAATTATTAGGTGGATAGTAGAGATGTAACCTCCACAAAATATTTTAGAATATTTTTAATTATATTCCAAAATGAAAAGTTGAGATTTATCTTCAAAATACTCTCATCATTTTTTCATTTTTAATAAAATTAATTAATTAAAAAATGATATAAATAAATGTAATATAAAATAAGTTATAGTATTTTTTATACATGTGGTATTAATAAATCATTACATTTATACATAATAAATCATTATTAAAAATCTTATATTTAACCTATGTGTTAAATCTGTTTTTGTCATTAGTAATAATAATTTAAGGTAAAATTACAAATTAAATAAATATTTTAATTTTAACAACTTAATCAACATTATTATAATATATATAATTGGCTAATTTTATTTTTAACTCCTGACTTTTCATTTTGACCATTCTCTTTTTATATTTTCCATTGACTAATCAATTTTCACTGATTAAGCAATACAACGGCTTCATAACCATGGTTTTATTTTGATAGCTTTTGCTTCCCTCGCATACATGATCTTTGGTATGCGGAACATTTTCTTTCACCAATGACTTAGTTTCCGCCATTCTTCTTTGTTTTCTGTGCTCAGCTTTGCTTTTTAATCAATTTTCACCACCAGAGCCGCTGCGTGGTTAGAAAACATAACCCTTCGGTAACGACGGTTCCTGATGGCGACTTCTTCATGTTCAGTGGTACCCAAATCGATAGAACGCCTTTTGATAACGACTTCTTTCACTGCTACCTGAGTAATGTTCAGCCGATTCAATGAATTGATAGGCTGCAGATTTTCCAATGCTGGCGGCATATATCCGTTCCACGAGAATATTTGGTAATCACAACCTCTCCCTATTTCCACGGACACAGAGAATGGAAACTTTACAGGTCGCACAACGACGTATGTTGGCTTTTGCAATAATGATATACGAATAATTTCTTTATTGTTTGAAGGTCGTGTTTTGTTTTAGGTTATTAATTCTTAACATCGTTTGTTTAATTATACTGACGGCTCCAGCGTTTTGATTCGCAGAATAAAGAAAATTAAATGAATAGTCAATGCAAAGATTATTATGTAATGTTGAATCTGTCTCCATCCCGACCTGAGGTCTGTGGTTCACTCGATTGTAATTTTGTTTTGTAGGTAACGATGCATATAAAAATAGTCAAACATAAGATGAATTCTGTGGTCGAATTCACTGGGAGAGTTATGGATTCCCTATACTCTTTATTAACAAAACAAGTCATTAGAAACAAGGCATAATTGGTGTGTAAGGGATATATTTAAATGGAAGGAATTGACTATGAAGGAATTTTCATTGGAGTCCGTAAGATTGGCGTGCAAGGGATATAGAGGCCATTTGGATGTTTTTAGCATTTGCATGTTCAAAATATTTCAAATTCTATTACAGGGATGTAAATTCAGCCTTTCTAGATGGAAATTTAAGAGAAAAGTATACATGAACAACTAAAAGAGTTTGACTTGTTAGAAAATAAAGACTCTGTATGCAAATTGAAGAAGGCCGTGTCTGGATTAAAATAAGCTTCAAGAGCTTCGTATGCTAGAATTGATCCTAATCTTCAATAACAAGGGTTCAAGAGAGAATTTGAAGGAAGCAATCTTTACATGAATATGGATGAAGACAATCTATTAATCTCACTCGCATATGTGGATGATCTTATTTTTTACAGCAGCAATGATGAAATGTGTCACAAAGTTTCCCAAGAAATGTCAAAATAATTTGAAATGTCAATGATTGTAGAGTTTTCTTTCTTTCTTGGACTTCAAGTAACTCAAACCAATGCTGGAATGTTCATAACAAAATCAAAGTATCTCAAGAAAATTCTTAAGAAATTTGGGATGGAATAATGTGTTGTTATAAGCACACCTATGATTAAGGATTTTGTAAGTAAAGTAAGGACAATGAATCACCTATAGTGGATACAACTATCTACAAATCAATTATTGGAGGCCTTTTATATCTAACAACTTCACAACCAAACATCATGTAGGCAATAGGTATGGTGGCAAGGTTTTAGCCAGTCCCTAACGAATCTCACATGCAAGCCATAAAGAGGATATTCAGGTATCCAAAAGGCACCCCTGATTTTGGAATGTGGTATCCTAAAAGCACAAATATTATCTTAACATCATACACCAATGTAGACTAAGCAAGAAGCATTGATGATCCAAAGAGAACTAGTGGAAATGTATTTTTCCTAGGAGATTGCCTTGTATCTTCGCTAAGAAAGAAACAACCATCTATATCTCTCTCCACAACTGAAGCTGAATATATAGATGCAACAAGCTGTTGTACACAAATCCTATAGATGAAGGAAGCCTTGAATAATGTCAAAAAACAAATAGTTCATCCTATCACCATCTACTATGACAACACCAGTGCAATGAGTCTCTCAAAAAACCCAATTATGCACTAAAAAAAACCATATTCCAATTAGGTGACTCTTTCTTCGAGAAGAGGTTGCCGATCAGAACATCAAAATGAAATATGTTAGCGCTAATGAATATATTACATACATCTTCACAAAACCCCTGCCTCAAGAAGCATTTGAATATCTTCACCAAAAAATGGGGGCATCTCTCTTCTATCCCATTAGAGAACCTCTTTGTTATTTCTATCTAAGGGGGAGAACATGAAGTCAGGCGGAAAAGCACAAAATCAAGGAGAGCAACACAAAGTTAGGGTAAGCGGCAGGAAGTTATCAATGTTGCCAACAATAACAAAGGGAGATAGTGTTGAAGAAATTAACTATTATTGATGGAAAAGTCTATTCAACTTTATAAAATAATGGCATGAACTTAAAGATTATTGTAATCCCTTTCCAACAAGGTATCACATGCCCCCTAACTCTTATCCATTAAGGACAAATGAATTTTCTAAAGACACATAAAACCACTTATATTACCCCTAGTCAAGTTGGCCCTATTTGGGTGACTTGAATAGTATAAAGAAGAGAGTCTTCTCCTCCATTCAGCTTGTAATTCAATCAAGAAAGAAGTAGAGGAAATTGAGACATGTGAAGAAGAGTGAAATGGTTCATATCTCATGAACCTAGAAGCAGATTGAAGGAGCAACTATGGTTTCTATTTTGTTCTAGATTAAGGGTTATTGGTGGGTTATGTAATCAGATTCTAGAGCATATTTAGGGCTATCTATTGTTGGGAACTCGACCTTTTTGTAGCTTTGAACTCAGCCCTCTTGTGGAACAAAATTTGTCCCTCTAGGGGCACAAACTTTGACCCTCTTAAGGCACAAAATTCAACCTCTTTGTAGCACAAGCCTCAGCGCATTTTGGAGTAGAATTTGACCTCACAATAGATCAAACCTCAGCCTATCTGTAGGAGAAAAACTCACCACCCCCTATTGGTAATTTTAACTTGAGGTAAAGAATAGAATTCGACCCTGAGGTGAGACAGAACATGGCCCCCTCATGGGTAATTTGGACTTGTGATAAAAAGATAGAATTCGACCCTATGGTGAGACGCAACTCGACCCGCTAAGGAAAAAACTTAGGCTTGTTCTTGGAGGCGAACTTGGGCATGCATGCGAACTTGGGCATGCATTGATACATATTTCAACCCTCTTTATTGACTCAAATTTCGAACTTGTGGATGACCATCTTTGAAGCTAAGTATTGAGAGTTATCCTTGAATATTGTTGAAGCCTTTCTAAAGCGGTCTTTGAAGCCATCGTGAATTAGTACTAAAGTCATTTTTGAGAAGTCATTAGAGACACCTTGAAGCAGCAGTTTGGAACTATCTTGGTAGAGTTATTTTTTATTCATTGTTTTTTAAGCATTTATATAGGTTGGAACCTAAAAGGATTTGTGTCCTCATATAGACCAAGTTGGTGCCTATATTTTCTTAAGAGGATTGGTGTCCTCATTCAAGGTTGGTGCCTTGAAGAATTTGGAGTTCCTATTGTACAAGTTCGAGCTTGAATTTTGTAAAAGAGGATTGGTGTCCTCATCTTTGAACAATCATTACATAATTTATTTTTTATTTTATTTCTTATATTTTGGCATGACTTGCGGTTATAATTAAGAAAAATATTAATTTGAAAATAGACAATTGAAAGAAATATTGATTCGCACCCCACCTTGCTTAGTGTTTCCAACAATGAACATTAAAGGAGGGGAAAACCATATAGATCCATTATATTAATAACACAAACATTACAATTCATACATGAAATTACCTCAACCAAGAAGAGGTCTTCTATAACTTTTTTCCTTGGTCTTTCCTTGAGCCTCTCTAAATTTCAAGAACGTGAGATTACTCTAATTTTTTCCTCCCTTTTTTTCCCTTGGTATGGTCTTCATTATATAGAGGGAGGAGAGTTAGTTTTGGCATTAATGAATGTGCTTGAAGGCATCAGTGAATTAGGAAAACTTGGAGTCAGTACGACAATTTTCTGGTGATGCATATGATACATGATTCAAATCCCACATCGATTCTCCTCAAGATTCTTAGTCATGAAGGTTGAGAGGGAAGTCACTGTTGATTTGGGGTAGCATCAAATGTGCTCTAAGCCTCAAATTTTGTAGGGAGGCTTGGACACAGGTATTCCAAAGAACCCAGAAAGCGTTTTGGTAAATTCCACCAAGAAATGACTTTATTAAAATAATTAATATTTTTAATGGGTTCCTAAGTCTAAACTTAGGAAAATTAAAATATTAATGGGTATTAATCTAATCAGGGGTGAAAATTCTAGAAAAATCCACAGATCAAGCCAAAAAGATCTAAGCCTTTGATTAATATGCAATCTAGGCCATTGGTTTTCCAATAGGAAGATATAAGGACGGGTTTGAGGGTCATTCAGAAAACACATAGAGAGATAGAGGAAATCGATTTTCTGAAGTGAGAAGTTCTGAGGAGGAAAAATCGATTGAGGAAATCTCTTGCAATTGAGGGGCAAGGATAACAACTTCTGGAGAGAGATATTCTCAACCGGAGATACATCAGCAAAGAGAGGCAGTGAGTGGTCTAGAAGCCTTAACGCAGAGGCTGATGTAGAGGCAGAAGGGTCATGTAGAACCAATGGAGAGGGAGTGTTATAGACAAATTTGTGCCTTACAGCAACAAGCATGAATTGTCAATAATCCAAGGGATCCAAAGTTCCCTAAACATGATGTTCCTACCCCTAGAGGAACAAGGTCAGCAAACCAACAGCTCTCAGATCAGTTCTCCACTTGAAAACACTCAAAAACAAGCAATCCTGAAATCAAAGCAGGTGCTCCACTAGGTTTCTGCGCTGAAACTCAGTTGCTCCATGGTGTACCTGCGTTGCAAAGCAAGTGGAACAAAGGCCACCTGCGCTGAGCGAGATGGGACAAGTGGCACACTGAGTCATTGCTCTGGAATCTTCCAAAAATGACACTTGGATCAGGTATTTCGCCTTGTGATGAGTCAGAGGCTCTGTTTCTCCAAGTGGAAGCAAGGTTCTCCAAGTGGACTCAAGAACTGAAGATCAACTAAAGATTAACTGAAGAGAGAGAGGACACAAGGCAGCTACACATCAGTTGCAAGCTGACTCATCCTTTCTCAATTCATCTATATATTGAGCTCTCTCCTATGAGCTCAGGAGGCTGGAATTTTGTGCAAAGTAATGATATGCTGTTGGTTTCACTATAGAACTATTGGGTGATTGTTTGAGAGAGGTGAAGAGGAGAAATTCTTTCTGTTGGGAGGTGTTGCTGGGTTGGAGCCTTCAATGGTTGTAATACTCTCAGAACCTTTACTTCTTCATTAATAAAAGCTATTGAGGTTCTTCTATGTGCTCTTGTTTCAATAATATATTGTGATGATTGCATGTTTGGTTTACACTAATCCATGAACCAGTTATGATTGCATGCCTCTTGTAGTTTCCTTCTTTGTTATTTTGCAGGATCTCATTGTAGCTGGGCAAGCAAAAGAACAGGGAGCTAGGAGCAAGCGGCCAAAGAGAAGAGTTTGGATTCGACATTAAGCGCAAGGCAACAGTTAGTGCATTTCTCCATTCTCTTTTGCTTTCATAAAGAAGTAAACCTTAAGTAGTTTGTTTTACAGTTGTTGCTAAGGAACTATCACCCTTAGAGTGGGATAGGGTCATCCGAGTCGGATACTTTTCCCTACAACAAACTGGCGACTCCGCTGGGGATCGTATCCGTTTGATTGTGTTTGTAGTATTTTGCTATTCATTTCCTGAACAAGAGAGTACCAAATCGAAAAGCTTTTGACTATATCAAAAGCGAAGTAGAGGGCAGCTACTCTGGCTCATTTCTGAGCAAGTTCATGATTTGAAGAGCTGATCTACAAGGATCCTTGTAAGCTCTTAGTGATAACTTTTCACCTTTCTAATCATCCCTTTGAGTGTGCTTGACTGATTGCTTCTGATTTGAGCAAAAACTGTGCATTTTTGAGAAAATTATGACCCGGAAACTGTGAAAACGCAACTTTCGTTTTCCAAAGCAGGTAGTACACAGGCTACCTGCTTTGCAACGCAGGTCCCGAAGGGGCTACCTGCGCTGAGAGCCAGACTGGCTGTGCAGCACCTGCGCTGGCCCAAATTTGCCTAGTGAATTTGGGGTTTCCTTCCTTTTCTCTTGCCTGTTTTCACTATTGATTTGGCTGCCAGTTACCAGTCTTGCACCTGTTCTGAAACCAATATTACTTGCCATCATTCTGCCTCTGTTATATAACGAAATTGTACTTGTTCTTTGTATTTCTTACTCATTTACAATTTCCCATAACGAAAAGTAAACTAGTCTTGCTTTTGGCCTCTTAGATCTGAACCTGTGTTAGGCATTTTGCTGGTCTAAAGAGTTAGCTTGTTTGCTGTCCATAGCTGATTAGTCATTTACTTTCGTCATTATGGTTTGATTTCATGCATTTCCAGTGATTAAGCAAGTGAATCTTAAGGTGTCTTTTGATTTTGGACAAACTTGTTTACTTTCGCTTTAAATCGAAATCAAAGTTATATAACAACTTTCTTTTTGTAACCCATCCACATTAAGAAAGGGAAAAAGAAAATACATGCATTGTGCATTTTGCATTTGACTGTTTGCTTGACGATTTAGGAAAAATTTGCATTTAGTGTGTGCTCTATGATCTGTGTGAAGAGATTTGCCTTTCTTTTCCCTCAGTAGTTAAGGTTTTCAAAGTTGAAAGATTGAAAAGTTTGCTTCTCATCTTAGACTGCATTCAGGAATTTGTTACATACATCTCGTGGTGATCCTTAAAGGCAAACTGCTAAGCAAGATCAACATTAAAATAAATCCAATTTACATAACAACGCTTTGTAACATAAACGCAAACAAATAGAGGTCTAGGTAGAGACGTGTTCCGGCGTCGTTAAACATAGTGACTGTCGATCTCTACGAAGGTGGGTGATTCCTCCTGAGAGTCGGTGGCACTAATACGGACTTGTGCTCCCACGTACCGTCGCGTATATATTGGGAGACCCCTATAGGCAATTATCCTTTATCCATAGGAAGCTGTGTCGGCCGCCCTACTGATCGCGATGCAGTGAACACAGCATTCACGAAGATCGACCACCCGTACCGTAAAACGTATTCTGTGGTTTCGCGAAAAGTTTGGCACACCCTCTGCCTAGAACTCCAGAGAAGTTTCTTTTGGCCTTTTTCAAACTCTATAACTGAAAAAGTCCATCCGAGCATTTGTCACTTCGGGCTCGTTAATACATCGAAGGAGACTAGAGTCATCTTTAGCTTTTTCTCGACTCTTAAAACATGAAAAAGCAAGTTTGTGTCTAAAAGCGTCGTTAATAAAATTTATTTTAAACGGAACATAATCACCTGTTATTCCCACGTTGATATTTTAGTTGAAAAGTATGGAGCCCACCAACCAAGGAAGTAACCTTGGTGGAAGTCCCAATCCCTTCTCCTCTTGGGGAGATGTTGGTGCGCCTCATATGGCCACATTGTCACTTCCAGGATTGACAATTGGCCTACCTGTATGGCTCTTTTCAACTAATGTAGTTCAAATCGCCGCAAATCCTGAGCAGTCGAATCAACAGTCAGACCAGTCTAGAGCTGCCCACCAGCCTTCCACTTCTTACATTTCTTCCTCTGATCCTTCATCTTCACAAGGTATAGCCGGCAAAAGTCAGCCTCCCATGGAGAAGAAGGAAAAGAAGAAGAAAGAAAAGAAGCAAAAGGGGCCTATGGCAAAGGCGACTGGGGGCAAGCAAAAGACATCTGACAAAAATCCACACACTGCACCGACCGGGCCTAAATCGCCATGTGTCATTTGCAAAGGGACCCACTTCCATCATGATTGTCCTTGTATTCCCCGGATACTAAGGGACTGGTCCCCCAGGTTGCACAATCCGGTAGCATCAACCTCTGGTAGTCATGTTGATTGCAATCCGTCAACTAGCGAGAGTGAAGGACGAAAAGGGAGACCAAGATCACCCTGTATGTTGTGTGAAGGCGATGATGCCATCCACCGATGTCCATTCTTAGACGAGGCGAAGAGAGTTTTGGAAGATCGTCCGGTATCACCGTTACGACTTCCTCCTGGATACCAAAAACTCGTGCCTAATCCCTCGATAGTTGAAAATCCAGCTGGCCCGCTCAAGTGGTCAGCTGAAGTGTCGGTCATTGAGAATGAACCAACTGAATCCAGACCAGATGAAAGTCTAAAGGTCGAAACGGCAGTTGACCCGGTTCTTCCTTCAGAGGTTTCATCCTCAAATGACACCGTCGTTGAAGATTCATCTTCAAATGACACCCTCACTGAAGAGAATAAGGATGACACCGTCCAGATTCTTTTCAACAACACAGGCTCTGATGAGCATCAGGGCAATGCGCCCATTCCTTTATCGCAGGAAGGAACATCGTCAGGGTCGTATCCGGCCGTGTATTCGGTCCCACCACCAAGCAACCTAGTTGTATCCTTTGATTGGAACCAACTAGGCAGACCCCGGTTACCAGCCAGTATACCATTCAGAATCATTGTCCAAATCTATAGAATGGTAATGGCTGGAACCATCATTGATGAAGGGGCATCTGTGAGTATCCTTTCCTCTATTGCTTGGAAAGCACTGGGTTCCCCGACGCTTTTACCTGAGATGAGAAATCTATCAGGTTTTGATAAAGGAACCAGTCGCCCATTAGGGATTCTCCCCAATGTTCCCATTACATTGAGGAAGAAGACAGTTCATATGAATGTCATGGTCGTCCGAGGACCCTTGGATTATAACCTACTCCTTGGACGGGACTATATATATTGCATGGGAGCTATAGTCTCCTCACTCTTTAGAGTAATGTGTTTTCCACACGAAGGAAAGATGGTCAAGCTCGTAGACCAACTTTCATTTCCGGGATCTCGCATCGCAAATAGTCAAATACCAACCCTAAACGGCTTATTCACTCAAGAAATGCCTCCACCCCCGGTTCTACTTCCCGATGAATGCGAGTAATTCGGAAAGAAAGAACTGGGACCCAGGGGGCATGCACCCTGGCCTGCCTTGGGCAGAGAAAACCTTGGGTATAAAGTTAATTTCTGCAGAAGAATAGACTAGTCCGTACCCCGTCCGAAAAAGGAAGAGAGGGTTGTTCTAGGATAAAATTCTTTTGTCAAAGTTATGTGAGCGAAAAGATCGTCTCCCTTTGTCTAAAAAAGTAGGCTCTCCTAAGGAGGAGATCCATTTGTGGTAGCAAGTAGCCACCATCTTTGAATGTCAAGCCTCACCCATTAAAACAATATGTTTTGAAGGATAAGTAGGGGCAGTCTTCAAAGAAAGAGATGAAATTGCTACAACAAGTAGTCACCATCCTTAGCAACCTAATGATAGACACCGCCGAAAAGAGAGTTTAGTTTGCGGCAGCAAGCAAAACCATTTTTCGGATAATAAGTAAGAGGCAAACCTCCCTCCGTAACACCAATGTTTTATCTGTTGCGATCTTGCAAAACCTAAAAGTGAACCGATGGGAAGACAAGTACCGTCGGCACCGAAAAATAACGAGAAGACAAGTATCGTTAAAAATATAGCAAGACGACAAGTAGAAAAACAGAGGTGGGACGGAGGAGGGGTAGCCTTGAAATTATATTTTATACCTGGGGGCACGCAAACCTTTTGGAGTGCAAGATAAGAGTGGTTATTTATCTGTTTTTTGGATTAGTCGTTTCCGAACTAGCATGAAAAAAGGATGTGGGGCAAAAGTTAAAACTTGCCAAATTGGAGTAACTAGTGAGGTATAGCTCCTTAAATATGACTACCTCACCTGAGGCGTTTCTTGTATTATGACTGGTATGTTCGAGCAGTTTTAGCACACAGTTCATGCTCGTTAAAAAATAAACGCAAGATCCGAGCAGTTTTAGCACATAGTTCATGCTCGTTAAAAAATAAACATAAGTTGTGAGCAATCTTCCCCTAGAGTTCAAGCTCACCCAGAAAAAATGAACCGGTAAATAACCTTGGTAAATGTAACCTTTGACAACCATATTAAAGCCCTTGGTCGTGTTCTTGCAGTCTCACCTCCATCCGTTCATTTGGCCAATCGTTCATATCCATATGTTTGTTTACCCATTTTGAGGAACAGCTGCGAAGAGTGATTTCACTAAGCCATCCTTGTGACACTGCCGTGATTGGAATATTCCAACCTGTACCTGGAATCTGCTGCTGCCCTGTTAGTCACTCGTTCCTCGAAAGACGAGTCGTCTTTAAGCTCTTTTCACTGACTCGTAAAATATGAAAAGATTGCCGAGTTTTGGCCTTCCAGCTCATTAAAGCGACCGGGAAGCTATCCCTCCTCTAGATTTTAATCTTTTTGGACCTGAGGGATTATTGCACAAAAAGATCGAGCGCTTGTTTTGTTCGGCTCGTTAAAGCAATCGAAAATTCATCCCTTCTGTATTGTTTTATACTTTTTCGGACTTAAGGGATTAGAAGACGAAAAAGGAATTTTGGAGTTAACTTTCCGTACCTTTTCAGACTCTCTAAAAATGAAAAGGATCGAGTTTTCCTTGTCGTTAGACTCGTTAAAATGATTAAATAGCGACAAACTTGTCTTTAGACGAGAACGAGTTTCCCTATCGCTAGGCTCGTTAAAACATAGCGATGGGCTTGCCCGAAGGGCAGGTTATAGAACAAGCATATGTTATCCTCCTCAAGCTTGACAAAAATAAAGAGGTACTGGTCAGCAATGACTGGGGAAAAATTGGGAGAACCTCACAGCATTAATGGTAGCAAGTCACTCTTGAACATGACACTTTGTCCTCCGTATCACATCGGGTTGGGTTGTTTCATTCACCGGTCTCATAACCATGGTCCTCGCCACACCATCCACAATTGGGGTAATGCTACCGATCCATCACATCAGTGTCGTTATATGTTCAAGAGATGTGGTTCTGCAAAGAGTCAACCGTGTCCCATCCACTGCCATACATTATCCTTCATCCGCTTCATGACCGCCACCCTGAATCATACATCACAGTTTGTTTTCACCTCATCACAATCACTAGCTCCGTTCCGTGTCACTGATGTGGGATTCATTAAGGCCCTCCTTTGACGGATCACTCCTTGTCGACATCAGCTCATTATCCAAGGAGTTGATCTAGGAACAACCCCTTCAGTACTTTGAAGCTTGCATGCCTCAATGGCAAGTTTCTCACTTCCGGCGACAGGTATACATCAATGACCTTCGACCAGAGGATTTTGCATGGTGGTCGACGCCAAGTCCTTTATTCCCACCATGTGAATTGTACTGTTGTACCTTGAGGGTCATCATCCTTATCGGTGATTCCTCTCGCGCTTGTTAACGGTTTACATTATTGGCCGGTAATCAAGCGATGTCTTTCCATGTTCGACTTCAAGAAATTCTCACATGGATCGACTTGTACATCGAGTAAAGATCGGAAGAGATTGAAGACCCCGGATCTAGTTTCATCCATCCGGGCTGCAATATATATTCAGGATATAAAGACATTTGATATGTACATCATTGCAGCAGATGATCATCCTTCTCAAAGGATGATAATTACAGCAGAGAATTATCAGTCTACAATCAGACGATCGTCTGTTCTATGTACCAAAATGTATTTATAAAGCTGAGCATGGGAATGCCCGCCTCAGCTAGATCATGAAAATGTATGAAAAATAATGTATCGTATTGTATCTTATTACAGGACACTTCTCAGCAGATTGAATGAACTTCGGATCCTCTCAATAAAGCATTTCACCCGATAAACGACCTCATACTTTAGGGGGCATCTGCTATAGACAAATTTGTGCCTTACAGCAACAAGCATGAATTGTCAATAATCCAAGGGATCCAAAGTTCCCTAAACATGATGTTCCTACCCCTAGAGGAACAAGGTCAGCAAACCAACAGCTCTCAGATCAGTTCTCCACCTGAAAACACTCAAAAACAAGCAATCCTGAAATCAAAGCAGGTGCTCCACTAGGTTTCTGCGCTGAAACTCAGTTGCTCCATGGTGTACCTACGTTGCAAAGCAAGTGGAACAAAGGCCACCTGCGCTGAGCGAGATGGGACAAGTGGCACACTGAGTCATTGCTCTGGAATCTTCCAAAAATGACACTTGGATCAGGTATTTCGCCTTGTGATGAGTCAGAGGCTCTGTTTCTCCAAGTGGAAGCAAGGTTCTCCAAGTGGACTCAAGAACTGAAGATCAACTAAATATTAACTGAAGAGAGAGAGGACACAAGGCAGCTACACATCAGTTGCAAGCTGACTCATCCTTTCTCAATTCATCTATATATTGAGCTCTCTCCTATGAGCTCAGGAGGCTGGAATTTTGTGCAAAGTAATGATATGCTGTTGGTTTCACTATAGAACTATTGGGTGATTGTTTGAGAGAGGTGAAGAGGAGAAATTCTTTCTGCTGGGAGGTGTTGCTGGGTTGGAGCCTTCAATGGTTGTAATACTCTCAGAACCTTTACTTCTTCATTAATAAAAGCTATTGAGGTTCTTCTATGTGCTCTTGTTTCAATAATATATTGTGATGATTGCATGTTTGGTTTACACTAATCCATGAACCAGTTATGATTGCATGCCTCTTGTAGTTTCCTTCTTTGTTATTTTGTAGGATCTCATTGTAGCTGGGCAAGCAAAAGAACAGGGAGCTAGGAGCAAGCGGCCAAAGAGAAGAGTTTGGATTCGACATTAAGCGCAAGGCAACGGTTAGTGCATTTCTCCATTCTCTTTTGCTTTCATAAAGAAGTAAACCTTAAGTAGTTTGTTTTACAGTTGTTGCTAAGGAACTATCACCCTTAGAGTGGGATAGGGTCATCCGAGTCGGATACTTTTCCCTACAACAGGGAGAGAGAGGAGTCTGAATTCTACAGAGGAATTCGACTTTAAGAAGCAGGGAGCTGGGGTGTGAGACTAGGAGGCAGAAATCGAATTTCCTGGGTAGCATATCGACCACCCAGAGAAGTGATGCAGCACCCAAAGAGCTTGATGTTGGGATGACGTAGACACTTCGCAGAGGAAACCAGAAAAGTCGGGGGAGGGGGGGGGGGGGGGTAGCTAGTTTGGGGTTGGATCAACCAGGATTTCTCAGTGATTGTGTGAGGTAAAACTCATAAAGCTTTTTCCAGTATTTCTCTCTGTAATTGAATAACCATCTAAGGTATTCAATGATGTATTCAGATTTTGCTACTTCTTAATAACAGTAAACCCTCAGAATTGCTACACCAGTTTCCCGCATTAGGTTTTTCCAGGGACTTTTTTGAAAAATAATTGTGTCCTATGTGTTTCTATTTTCCTTGCTCAGTTTCTATGTTTTAGAATCATATTTAATTGGTGTAGGCTACTTCAATAATTTACTTTAGTGTTTCATGAAGAAAACTGAAATAAGATTGTAATGTAATTTACAATCTAAGGGAAGTAGATTCAATTGGTTGCAGTAGGATTCCTGAGATTGTTAGCTCTAGGAATTTTCATAGTCATAGTTTGGAAGTAATGCAACTCACAGTTATTTCATGTTGGAAGAGGTGCATCCTACGAATAATTGCACTATTCTCTAAAGCATGGATGTGATTTCACTCAAAAATATGTTGACAAGGGACAATGATGTAGTTTCCCAACATATGATATGAGGGCATCCTCCAAGGCTCATGGGGGTTGTTTTTAATGCCATAGAAACCTCCATAAATATTTAGTAGTGAATTCATTATAGGGAGGTGGGGCCCTTGTTCTACAAACAAATGAATCTTATACACCAATTTGGTGTCTCACTTGGCTATGACCTAAAATTATCTCATCGTTATTATTATATGAGTCATTCTTGTTTTCAATTTCACATAAGCTACAACAAGCTACAACATAGGAAAACACTTTACGAAAATGAAACTCACTAGATTTGTTACTAATTCTCTCTTATTTCATTAATATTATTTATTAGACCATTAAGAGCATCTTTTATGACAAATGAGATAACTTTGTGATATATATATATATATATATATATATATATATATCTATATATATATATATATATATATATATATATATATATATATATATATATATATATATATATATATATATATATATATATATATATATAGATATATATAGATATATATAGATATATATAGATAGATATAGTGTTTATCTCAAGTGATTAGGAAGAACGATTGTTATTGTCCCCATCATAGATAAAAAATAATTTTTAATATTTTTAATAATAATATAATTTAAAATATAAAGCACTAGTATCTATGTTTAATATATATTATTTTTGAATAGACAATATTATTTTCTTGTAAAGTCAAAATTGTATTTTACAACATATGATGATTTTTTTTTATTATGATTGTGCATATTCCTTTGAAAGCAAGTTGACCAAGTTTAATATAGATTAAGTTTTGTTTATATTAATATTATAATAGTAAATTTATCAATTCGAATTATCTTTGGTGGTTGGGTAAAATTGTTGTTATCTCCCCCACCTAGGTTCAATTGCTTCTAAGTGACACAATGATAAGAAATATTAATGTAATTGCCATGGTCATATGAATATTATTGTATTGACCCTCACCCTGACCATGACCCTCAAGTTGAGAAAAAGGGTTCTTTCGCTTGGAAAACAATAATTTATATCAAAATTATTTACATTATTAATATCAAAAATATTTTTAAAAGGACAATAGCTCTAGTGGTAGCTACTACGTTTAATTCCCCCTCCACCCCTATTTTTTTCCCCATAAACATATTAGCCTATGTGGAAAAAATTTGAACATGTTGAAAATCATGACGATTAACTCCTATAAGCCTCGAGCGACGGGAAAATTGGAATATCCTAATATTGAGGTGAATAGTGATAGTATTTATGATTGGACCTTGTTCATTCCCAAAACAATCTTTTGAAGATACTAATTCACTAGTGACTACGAAGTGTATATCATTTTTTTTCCAAAGGGAAAAAACTCATAATTTTATTTGACTTTAGAAAAGGAACAACTTTACATTTTGTAGATGCTAATCACATTTACTAAGAGCATCCTCTCAGCTTATGTGCATAAGAAAGAAATCAATAAAATAACAGAACTTGTGAAGTACATTGTGATAGTAATCACTTAACTTCTCTTTATGTCCTTTCCTTTTCTAGACCTTTGGTCATCCTTCTGTGTTGGGGTTCACTAGAACCATTTCCAAATATATTTTAGTTATCTTTGATGGTAGTACTTTTTCTAAATCTAAACTTTCAAAAAAATGAACTCTCTTTGTGCCCATAGTCCCATCCTTTTTGTGTTCCAGTTTTTCTAATGCTTTGGTTCATGGATCGATTTTGATTTTATACCATTCTACTTGTGGATTGCATTTCCATTCTAGACCAAATCATTCCCTTCTTCTTGGTTTGGAGGGTTTTATGTGTTTTCTTCTTCTTCTTCTTCCCCCATGAGGTAGGTATAAGAAGGCTATCATCATTTTGTTTTTTTGGCATGCCCGCTTTTCTTTCTAGGTTTTTTTTTTCCTACAAGCATGTGTTCTACAACTATCATGTTTGGTAACATGATCGATATTTGAATGTTGTATTTTGATAATCCATAAGTTGGGTCCACTAAATTTGATCAAGTAGGCCTTTACTTAAGTCTATTTATACACATATTCCGGCAAAGGTAAATAACCCTTTCTCCTTTCTCTGGATATCCCTCCTTTTGAATTACCCCAAGTTGTTCCCAACTTCCTCAAGACCCTCGTGATGCAAGAAAGGAAGGGGAAGCTTTGGTAGCCCCACCCATATTGGCATGATTGATACTACCATAATTGTGGCATTGAAATTTAAAAACTAAGGGGTAATGAAGAGCCTTGCATTTCCCCAAAACCATTGCCCTTCTTTCATTGTTCTCTCCACATCTTCCTGGGTATCAAACTGAATAATAAAGAAACCTTTTGAGCAAAGGTATATGTATTTTTGGTCTAGGTTGTAAAACCCACTTGTGAAAAGCATCCTATTTGGGCCAAAAACCATTGAATCTGTAAATCACTACCTCAGATTGAAGAACAACAAAAAATTTGATTTACCTCTATTAGATTTACCTTCATGGTTGGCACTTGTTGCTGCTATTCAATAATGTAAGGTCCAATATTGTATTTTTCTATATATGACGAATTAGAGTACTTTCTCTACACAACATCCTTGTAGTAAACTGATCCAAGTGGATATTGGTGGTCACCCACCTATTCCACTTGGACCCCCATCATTATTTCTTTCAATTTTTCAATTTACTTAATTGTAGCACAATTTACTATTTTTGGCAATTTTTCGGGTCCCAAACTTTTGGAGCCATTTTGAGGCCCTAAACGACGTTTTTTTGGAAAAACCATTGGTAGCAAATATTGGTTTTCAACTTGATATTTGTGTTTAATGGTTGTAGTCCTCAGATAGATATTTCTAACGAGGTATCATTTGTGTCAAATGGAGATCGTATGCCAAAATTACATCCCCGAGAAGTTAATGTACCAACTTACGCTAACGGGGCCCATAGTTTGGTGTTTCATCTCCTAGGGTTAGGTTTTTGGATGTTTATAATTTTTCATTGTTTCATAATAATAAATAGGACTTCAAGCCTCATTGTAACACAATTCAGAGGTATGTAGCTCCCACATCTCTTCTCAGAGATAAGCTACCATTGCCCAAGATAGTTATTTCCATTTTTTATGTAAGCATATTTCAGTTCCTTGATATAAATGAAATGAAGTTTTATTTATGTTGCATCTATATGTGTATGGATATATCTGTAATTTTTTGTGTTCCTGTTTAAATTCGAATCAATGGTCTCACATTGGTCTGATCTTTCTCCATCATTCTTTTCATTCCCCAACAAGGTAGGGGTATAAGGAGTTAGGGCTCGATCTGCTTGAACCTTTGTAAGACCATCCTTGTGAAACCCTATGGCCGCTCATGGGGGAATAAAAGAAAGATGAGGGAGCAAGAAATCCTATCAAGATATTTCTCGAGGAGGCCCTTGAGAAACAAAGGAATGCGATGATGGATAACTTTGCCTATATCCTTCCACTGTTTCCCACCAATGGCGCATCCACATCCAGCATCCACTCTGCAATCAACACTTTTTTTAAGGTAAAAGTAAACTTTGACATTCCCATATTTGAGGGCCAAATAGATGTAGACATCATAGATAAATGGTTAAATCTGTTAGAAGGATATTTTTCTGTTCATGATTTTTTGAGCTAGGAAAATATTAATTTTGTTCTTCTCAAAGAGCCCCCCACGTTAAAGACTGGTGGCAACCTACTATAAGCAGAAGGATGAAAGTACGCCCTCACCGTTTATAGCCGCACCCACTTAGAATTCATTTTGGGCCACCATCAAGCAGCATTACTACCTTGTTGGGAGATATGAGGATAAATACACAAAGTGGATCATACTACTATAGGGAAGGGGCCAAGATGTGCTAGAGTATACTAATGTTTTTCATACCCTATGCACAAAGCTAGGTATCAAGGGTTTTGAGAATCATTTGGTACTCAAATACTGCGGTTTTCTATGCAGGTACATCCAATATGAGATGGAGTTCATATACATCTCCTCGCTCAGCACGACATATGATACACTGTCAAGATCGAGAAGAAGCTTAAACAAAAAAGCGAGACTTTGAATCTGCGAATCCGAAGCAAGGGAAAGGTGCCCCCAAACCATATAACAAAGGACAAAGCCAAGGAAAGGTGGCCCAAGACAACCCCCCAAACCCACAAGAGAAGAAAAACACTGTGAAGCCAAAGAAGGACATAGGAAAGTGGTGTGAGTTCCATAAGAGCTCCACTCACAACGCAAGTGAGTGTCAGGAAAACTAGTCATTGGTGTCCGAGCTTAAGGCTTCTAAATTAGATGCATGGTGCGACTCTGAGTCAGAACCCAACAAGGGGAATGACAAAGGGAAGAAAATTATCGATATGGAGCCCAACGCCACCATTGCCACCACGAAGAGCCAGAAGGAGGAACCCGAAGATCCAGAGGAGGAGAAGCGCCTCTTCGACTCCTAGATGTGGGTAAAGTGTTGGCATTATGAGACAAGTGTTGTCCTTGATGGCAAATCACACTGATGACAAATCATAGTGCAGAAGGATAGCAGCAAGGAATTGATGATCAGTCTACAAGTTTGAAGAAAAATATATACACGCTGGTTCTCTATATACCAAGTCGCGTGTACACGCAGGTTGGCTTCAGTAAAAGCGCGTGTATGTGGAAAACTTATCTTTGGTCCACGGCGGTTATTCCTTGGAAGTTGTGCCTATGGTTTTGGACCTTGGTGTCTTGATGGACGTGTTGATCCCTAGTTTTGAAGATGATGGTATTGGATTTCTATGGTTTTGGCCCTTGGTATTGAACAAGGCCTAAGGCTATATAAGGAGAAGGAAATCATTAGGCAAGTGTATCTGAAAAGGCTGGAATATCTGATGAAGTATTAGATCCAGTATGCAGGTTATTGGTTGATGATGTATTGCTTGATCTGAGCTAAGGAGAGATCTCATCGGTTGATGGAAAATAAGATCTAAGGAGAGATCGGGATCAAATGGTTTGAAATGAACTATCTTTATATGGTTGATTATGTGTATTTCTAGATCTGCATACTGACGCAATGTTATGTTCTGGGTATAACTGATATCTAGTATAGCTGCAAGTTATGAAAAGTTATTTTTAGATCTGTACGCAGGTTGTCTTCGGTAAAACCGCGTGTATACGCGGGTTGCCTTCATTGAAGTAGCGTATACATTGTAAAGCTTGATATTTGAAGTTGCAGATGGGTCTGATGGTTATTACAGAGTTCTGTGTCTGCTCTGTGTTCTGGTGACGGTGTTGTTAATAGGGTTTCAGTGATTCAGAGTTTGATGATTGTTTTGAGCTTCAATGATAGTTATGGGTCCAGTATGAAAATTGGATGAAAAGTGGCCTTTCAGATTATGTGTTGTGCTTCAGTGTATCCAGTCTGAAAATTGATGAAACGTGGTACCTGGAGGAGAGAAGATTGTAGGCAAGCACCTACGTACTAGTATCTAAGCTAGTACAAAAGCTAAGGGAGATGTTTGGAGCATTGTAGCAGGTAGCAGCTTGTGTACTAGTAAATGGATCGGCTAGTACAAGAGCAAAGGGGGTTGTAGCTCCCGTACTGGTATAAGACTGCACCAGTACAAATATTGTAAAAGGATTTTCTTATTAAGAAGAAGATTGAGATGACTTGCAGCAGGTGGTTTTCACCCACATTGGGTTTCCACCTTATATCTTTGTGTTCATGTGTGTGGCTTTTGTGTGATGATTTGTTCTGTTATACTGCACCTGTTTACTGTTAATATGGTTAATAATGTTATGATGCATTTACTGAAGATAAGATAACTGAATCATAAAATTTCTGGATATACGCTAGTTTCTTTAGACACAGAAGCGTGTACATGCGGGTTCACTTAACTGAAGTAGCGTATATGTTTTTGAGCATTGAAAAAGTTTTAATGATCTGATAATACTGATTCAACCCCCCCCCTCTCAGTATTATTTCCAACAATTGGTATCAGAGCAGGTCCTTTGGTAGAAGCTTGATCGCTTGAAGGAGATCCGTGGAACAATGGGAAAGAAGCTTAAGAAGAAAGCTCATAAGAAGAAGAAGACATCCCAGAAGATCTATGACAGTGGGAGAGTCGATTGGGGATTAGGTATAAGAAGCTCTTCAGATTCAGAATCAGATTCAGAATCATTATCAGGTATGAATGTGTTATCCTCTGATGTTCCAGCTATATTTCCTTGTGAAAGAGATGGAAGTGATAGTGAAACTACTGAACTTGCTCTTATGGGTGAACAAGAAGGAAATGAGATAGAAGCAGAATTTAGAAGACTGAGAAGCAAAATTAGAGCTCAAGAAGATATTCTGAACATAAAGGATAGAACTGCCAAGACTCAACGAGAGTTATTCAAGGAGAAATATCAAAAGTTGCAGGTTGAAGCAACATCTCTAAGAAATGAAGTCAATGACAAGAACACAACCATCAAGAAACTCAAAGATAGATCCAGCTACTATGAAAATCTTGAAGCTACATTCCTCTCACTAAAGGGAGATCTTGAAGAATCAAGGAAGCAGAATGAAGATCTACATCAAGCAATTGAAAAACAAGAAAAAGAAGTCATCAGCTTAAAATCCCAGCTGGAATGTGCTTTCCGAGTTCGTCAAATGCAGCAGGATCTGAATGAAGAACAAGAAAAGGAGATTCTCAAACTAAGGGAGAAATTGGAAAAAGGAAGGAAAGATGAAGAAGACATGAAGAAGCTATGTCTAGAAAAGGAGGAACAACTTCAAATTGAGGTAAATATCTTGAAAGGTAAATTAGAAGAAAAGGATAAACTTTTGAGATTTCAAGATAGTACTAAAGCCTTGGATGATATTCTTAGTAGTCAAAGGTCTCCTGCTATCAAGACTGGTCTTGGTTTTCATGAATCTATTGAAGGTGAATCTAGTTCACAAGGTGAGGCAAGGAACTCTAAAGAGAAATCTAAAATGATCAACAAGGAATCAAGGAAAGAGACTCCTCAAAGAAAATCTTTTACTCCTCCTATGAATAATGTTGAATGTTATGTATGTCATAATCTTGGACATGTTGCAGCTAGATGTGGAAGAAGAAGGGTTCAAGACCATCATGTAGAAAGATCATCACATTCAAAGTACTTTAATGGATATTGTTTTTCTTGCAATATGTTTGGTCACAAAGCTGTTGATTGCTACAGGAGGAACATGAAACATGTTAGATGTTATGCATGTAACAAGCTTGGACATATAGCAAAGGAATGCAGGAACAAAGGATGGACATCACACCAAAAGAAGAAAACCTCATCACACTTGAAGATATGGAGGAAGAAGGAAGTACAGTCAGCACAATGTACTGAGACACAGCACAGCACAGACATATCAGACTCAGGGGGAGCTGAAAGTGTAAAACATCAGTGTCCTGAATCTCATACGCAAGTTCCTTAAAGGGAAGTCGCGTATATACGCGAGTTAGACACTACAAAGTCGCGTATATGTCAGTCTGAGGAAAAGCAGTGGGGACAGGCTCAGAAAAGGGATCTGATATGATTCAGTCCATTATTTGCTCTATTAATAGTTACAGTCTGCTGAGGATGCGCAAAAATGTTTTGATACTTGTAAGATGTCTAGAAGTGTTTTGATCCTAACTTGATGATGATGATGATGTCTTGATGCTTATTGCTGATATATGCATGATCAGATCTAACAGATGGCACAGGTTGAGGGGGAGCATATGCCTTTAGTAATTCATTGTTGGCATTATGGTTAATAATCCTTGGTGATGATTCTTATATGGCTAAATGATATATCTTGCTATGATATGATGTTGTGAGTTGTCTATGATAAACTCTCATATGATTCTTGAAGTTACATAGTAGATGTTCAGATCAGATTTATGGTTGATCCTTTGATGATGCTTACATGGTGATCTTCATAAAGAAAAGGAGAAGTACAAAGCTTGAATACACATCTTCCTCACTTGATGATGAGTCACTCATATACTGCTGTTGTCATATGCATAAAGATCATACAGTTATGATACAGGCACTCTTGTGGATAAAGATTGTTGCTATTGATGATATCAAGAAGTTTTGTCAAATGAGCTTGAGCTCAAGATACATAGTGCTGATACATGGATGACTACTCAAAGTTGCTTTGTTGGAGACATGGTGATGAGTTCTTATCTATATGATGATAGGTTGATACTTACATATGCTGATTGATGCAGATGTTCCCAAGTAATGATACTTGGATCATGTAGATCTTGACGTTGATGTAATAGCTATGGTGGTTTCACATGTAATGTGAATGACTTCATGATGATGTCTAAAAGGAGGAGTTGACATCTATGTTCAGACATACCTTGCTGCAGGACATTTACAGGTTGCTGATATGAAAATGGTTGTACGCAAGTTTCATAAGGCCTATCCGCGTATATACGCTTGTTTATGTGGATGCAGATGCGTATATGGAGTTTTGAAGGAAATCAGCAGGGACAGATGTTGGTTGCAGAAAGTCTGATATGGGTCTGACAGAGATCATCTGGCACAGGTTCAGGGGGAGCAGATAATCTTCCAATGATGCATTGTTGGCATTATCTTAAAGCTTTTGGTTCTAGTTCACATTTGGTGTTGATTTCAGTAGGAACAAAGGCGAAAGGAGAATAGAAGGATCTCTTGGTTGCTGATCTGAATGGTGATTATCAGATGCTGCTGGTGACTTTCATAAGTCTTGGTCTAGTTCTTTCGTCTCTATGTCATATATCTCTTTTGTGGTATCTCTTTCATGGTGTCAAGGTCATGTAACGGCCTATTTTGGTTTCCCCACTATGCCTGGGATTATTGATGCAATATGATTGGTTGTCATATGTAAACTTTTGATGTAACCCCACTTGGTTGGGTGGATGAGTCAATTTTTGTATATCCTCACTTAGTTGAGAGCTAGATGTATGTATGAGTCTTTGGTGATAGGAAGGTCTTTTATGATGTATAGAGTCATGTTCTTCTTGAAGAACATCTTTTGCAGATCTTGCCTACAATCAGGAAGAGCATGAACAGCACACTTCAGCAGTACAGAGACTTGGGGAGCATTGACAGATTGGTACACTTTGGCATATACAAAGGGGGAGATCATTCAGAGATTTTAATAGATACTCAGGGGGAGTATGGACAGCGAAATGTTCTGCAAAAGAAGAGAACATCTTGGTCCACCCTTTGCCCTTGATGTCAAAGGGGGAGAGTGATTTGGTGTTGTTGCCATCAAGTCCAAAGGGGGAGATTGTTGGCATTATGATGCATGTGTTGTACTTGATGGAAACCCTCTCATAGAAGAATATCTTACTTATGTATAACTGGATGAATCTTCAGAAGAGATGTCAGATGTGACTGATGGAGGACAGCTCAAAGGAATCAAATGATAGTTCTAAGTGTAACAAGTCAGCTTTGCCATCAAGTCCAAAGGGGGAGATTGTTGGCATTATGAGACAAGTGTTGTCCTTGATGGCAAATCACACTGATGACAAATCATAGTGCAGAAGGATAGCAGCAAGGAATTGATGATTAGTCTACAAGTATGAAGAAAAATATATACACGCTGGTTATCTATATACCAAGTCGCGTGTACACGCAGGTTGGCTTCAGTAAAAGCGCGTGTATGTGGAAAACTTATCTTTGGTCCACGACGGTTATTCCTTGGAAGTTGTGCCTATGGTTTTGGACCTTGGTGTCTCGACGGACGTGTTGATACCTAGTTTTGAAGATGATGGTATTGGATTTCTATGGTTTTGGCCCCTGGTATTGAACAAGGCCTAAGGCTATATAAGGAGAAGGAAATCATTAGGCAAGTGTATCCGAAAAGGCTGGAATATCTGATGAAGTATTAGATCCAGTATGCAGGTTATTGGTTGATGATGTATTGCTTGATCTGAGCTAAGGAGAGATCTCATCAGTTGATGGAAAATAAGATCTAAGGAGAGATCGGGATCAAATGGTTTGAAATGAACTATCTTTATATGGTTGATTATGCGTATTTCTAGATCTGCATACTGACGCAATGTTATGTTCTGGGTATCACTGATATCTGGTATAACTGCAAGTTATGAAAAGTTATTTTTAGATCTGTACGCAGGTTGTCTTCGGTAAAACCGCGTGTATATGCGGGTTGCCTTCATTGAAGTATCGTATACATTGTAAAGCTTGATATTTGAAGTTGCAGATGGGTCTGATGGTTATTACAGAGTTCTGTGTCTGCTCTGTGTTCTGGTGACGGTGTTGTTAACAGGGTTTCAGTGATTCAGAGTTTGATGATTGTTTTGAGCTTCAATGATAGTTATGGGTCCAGTATGAAAATTGGATGAAAAGTGGCCTTTCAGATTATGTGTTGTGCTTCAGTGTATCCAGTCTGAAAATTGATGAAACGTGGTACCTGGAGGAGAGAAGATTGTAGGCAAGCACCTACGTACTAGTATCTAAGCTAGTACAAAAGCTAAGGGAGATCTTTGGAGCATTGTAGCAGGTAGCAGCCTGTGTACTAGTAAATGGATCGGCTAGTACAAGAGCAAAGGGGGTTGTAGCTCCCGTACTGGTATAAGACTGCACCAGTACAAATATTGTAAAAGGATTTTCTTATTAAGAAGAAGATTGAGATGACTTGCAGCAGGTGGTTTTCACCCACATTGGGTTTCCACGTTATATCTTTGTGTTCATGTGTGTGGCTTTTGTGTGATGATCTGTTCTGTTATACTGCACCTGTTTACTGTTAATATGGTTAATAATGTTCTGATGCATTTACTGAAGATAAGATAACT
Source organism: Pinus tabuliformis (assembly GCA_031772625.1). Classification (NCBI taxonomy): domain Eukaryota; kingdom Viridiplantae; phylum Streptophyta; class Pinopsida; order Pinales; family Pinaceae; genus Pinus; species Pinus tabuliformis. Next base: position 40,983,338 of record CM062814.1, on the reverse strand, counting down.
GAATCATAAAATTTCTGGATATACGCTAGTTTCTTTAGACACAGAAGCGTGTACACGCGGGTTCACTTAACTGAAGTAGCGTATATGTTTTTGAGCATTGAAAAAGTTTTAATGATCTGATAATACTGATTCACCCCCCCCTCTCAGTATTATTTCCAACATAAAGGGTCCCCCGTTACATATCATTATCGACGGCGGGAACCAAAAGAACCTCATTTCAGTCAAGTTCGTGAAGCGGCTAGGCTTACCGGCCACAACACACCCACAACCGTACACCATCGGGTGGCTTCACCAAGTACGAGATCTCCGCATCAGCCAGCAATGTCGCCTTCCATACAACATCAAGCCCTTCACGGATGAGGTATAATGTGAAGTTGCTCCTCTTGATGTTTGCGATGTATTATTAAGCCAACCATATTTCTGGAAGCGACATGTTGTGTATGAGTCAAGGCGTCATGCTATTATTGTTACCTTTGGAAATAAATTGTACAGGATACCAAAGGTACCACCGCCTACCACCATCTCTTTGGTCACTATAAAACAATGTAGTAAGCTCATTTCCAAAACCGGGAAATTTGTTTCCCTGATGATACGCCCTCAGGGAAAGAAGAATACAGTGGCCATGAACTCGAGACAGGGCCCCTCCACACAACAAAAATTGATGGAAAAGGTCATGGAGGAGTATGAGGACCTCTTCACCTCCCCCGCAGGGGTTCCTTTGCACTGTCAAGTCAAGCACTCCATCGATCCGATCCCCGGGTTCATCATTTCCCAATGGACCAATCTATCGGCGCTTTGTTTTGGAGAACGATGAAATCAAGAGGTAGATTCAGGAGCTATTGCAGAAAGGTCACATCTCGCTGAGTTCATTGCCCTATGGGAGCCTAATCGTGTTGGTACAGAAAAAGGATGGGACTTGGAGACTCTTTATTGACTATCAAGCGTTGAACAATATCACTATCCGGAATAGGTACCTGATCCCATGGATTGATGACCTTCTAGACAAACTCAAGGGGGAAGAATATTTCAGCAAGATCGACTTCAAGTATGGATATCACCATGTACCAATTGAACCCTCCGATGTGTGGAGTATTTCCTTCAAATATAAGGAGGGCCTTTTTGGCTTCTTATGCCTTTCGGGTTCACGAATGCTCTTGCAACCATCATGAGGCTGAGGAATGACATCTTGCAGCCATTCACCAACTCATTTGTAGTGGTATATTTGGATGACATCCTAAGCTTCAGCTAGAGTTGTGAAGAGAACCTCCACCACATTTGACAGGTTCTCCAAACTTTGCGGCAACACAAGATGTGTGCCAATTTTGAGAAATTCACTTTTGGCATGACCCAGTTTCAATATCTAGGATACATTAGTGATGAATGGGGGCTGCATGTGGATCCCTCCAAGATCCAAGTCATTCGGGATTGGCCAGCCCCAACCACTCTGACAGAGCTCCGCAGCTTTCTGGGTCTTACCAATTTCTACCGTAGGTTCGTGTTGGAGTTCTCTCATGTAACTTGTCCCTTGAGTCAAGTTACCAAGGGAGGAGCGAAATCAAAATTATTTTGGTCTGAATCTCAACAGAATGCATTCATAGAGTTGAAACATCACCTCTTCTCTGCACCAATTCTCACATTACTAGACTTGCAACAACCATTTGAGATTGAGACAGATGCCTCTGACTATGCTATTGGGGAAATCCTTACTAAACAGGGGCATCCAGTGGCATATCAAAGTGCGACACTTTCAGACACAGTCCATAATTATCCCACTTATGAAAAAGAGATGTATTCCATTGTGCAGGCTGCCAACAATGGAAGCATTACATTTTGGGGAAGAAAATGGTCACCCACACAGACCACTGACCCCTACAGTGCATACAAGCGCCAGGGAAGTTGCAAAATGATTGCCATCAGAAGTGGTCCACATACTCAAATAGTTCCATTTGAATATCAAGTACAAGAAGTACAACACCAATAATGTTGTAGACTTCCTCAGCTGACCCCCGATCATGATGTTAACCACCGTGCTCAACTCTTATGGGAACGATATTTCTGATTGGCCACTTCTCTACAAAAGTGACCTAGAATTCGACCACACATACCAGATGCCCTTGGAGGGTTAGCAAGTGCTAGATTTTCACCTCCAAGATGCACAGTTATGCCACCTTGGACACCTTTGTGTTCCTTCAAGTGAGCATGCCAAGATGATTTGGGAAGCGAACTATAGTAAGGTTGCTAGGCATTTTGGGGTCGCGAAAACAATGGCAGTACTCTATAAGTACTTCTACTAGTCAAATATTCGATAGGATGTCAGGAATTACATCAGATCCTTCACTTCTTACACCATTTCTAAACCAACCATCAAGAAGCAAGGCCTATATACTCTGTTGCCTACCCCTTGTCGACCTTGGGAATCCATCTCCATGGATTACATGTCGGGCCTTCCTTCTACTAAGCATGGAAATGGCTTTGTTTTTGTGGTCATCGACAGATTCTCGAAGATGGCCATTATGGCAACCTGCAATAATAATATCACAACAAAAGCCACTCCTAAACTCTTCTTTGAACGAGTGTGGGTAGAATTTGGGATCCCACAGTGTATCATCTCAAATCAGGACAACAAGTTCATCAATACATTTTGGTCGAGTCTTTGGTCGATGCTGGACACCAAGCTCACTAAGTCCACAACTTTCCATCCCCAAATTGATGGTCAGATAGAGGTTGTCAACAGGATGATCCTACACATTATGTGCTTCTATAACTCAAAGCATCCATGCACATGGGATGAGAGCCTCCCCTATGTCCAAAACAACTATAATCGAGCTCTCCACAGCTCGACTGGCCACAACCATTTTGAGGTGGGCTTGGGATTCCAAGCACTATGTCCCATTGATGTGGCCATCAATTTTGCAACTACTCAGGCAGATTCAGCTCATGTCCAGTCTGAAGCCAACAAGGCAAATAGCTTAATTGAGCACATTCAACACATCCACCAACATGTCCATGAAATATTGGATAAAGCCAATGCTAAGGGCAAGCAGTGGCATGATCCAGATCGGGGGCTGCACAAGTTCCAGGTGGGCGACAAAATTTGGCTACATTTTCAGAAGGAGTGCCTCATTGGGCCCCCCGCAAGCTTTTCCCACTTCGATATGGGCCATACACCATCACCAAAGTAGTAGGGGACCACCTTCGGCCCTACTTTCCACCATTGTTGGACACATCTGACATTACAGAACAACTCACACCAACAGAGTTAAACCCAGACTACATGGAACAAGCCACAACTAATCATATCATGGATACATAGATCAAGAACACCCGACATCAAAGGATCCAACTATATCAAGTTTTCAAAGAACTACTCCTTCACTAGGGAAAGTGGCTCACTAGGGACCAAGTTCAGTAGAAGTTTCCTCATCTCATGGAGAAACTCAACACAATGGGGACCATTTCTTCCTAAGGGGGGAGGAATGATCCTGGTGGATATTGCTAGCCACCTTCCTATTCCACTTGGACCCACACCATTTTTTCTTTCATTTTCCAGTTTCCTTAATTGCAGCAGAGCTTATTATTTTTGGTAGTTTTTCGTTTCCTAAACTTCTTGTGCTGCTTTGAGGCCTTAAACAACATTTTTTGGGAAAACCATAGGTGGAATACATTACCCTTCAACTTGGTATTTGTTGTCACCAATTGGAGTCCTCAGATAAATATTTATAACAAGGTATCGTGTGTGTCAAACAGAGATCGTATGCCAAAGTTGCGACCACCGAAAGTTGATGTATCAACTTACCCCAATGGGGCCCATATTTTGGCGTTTCATCTCCTAGGGTTAGGTTTTTGGATGTTTAGGGTTTTCCATTATTTCTCAATAATAAATAGGCCTTCAAGCCTAATTTTAACATAGTTCAGAGGCATGTAGTTGCTACATCTCTTATCAGAGATAAACTACCATCGCCCGAGCTAGTTTATTTCCATTTTGTATGTAAGCATATTTCAGTTCTTTAGTATAAATGAAAAGAAGTTTTATTTCCACTGCATCTTTATGTGTATGGTTATATCTGTAATTTGTTTTGTTCATATTTAAATTTGGATTAGTTGTATCAAAGTGATCTACTCTTTCTCGATCCTTATTTGCATGTTCCCAATGAGGTCTACATATAAGGAATAGGGCTCGATCTAGTTGAACCTTTGCAAGATCAACCTCATAAACCCCGACGGCCACCTATGGGGGAAGAAAAGAAAGATGAGGGACCAGGAGATCCTATCAAGATATTGCTCAAGGAGGCCCTCGAGAAACAAAGGAACACGATGTTGGATAACTTTTCCCAAATCCATCAACAGTTTCCCCCTAACGGCGCATCCACATCCAATAGCCACTCTGCAGGCACCATTTCTTTTAAGGTACAAGTAAACTTTGAGATTCCCATATTTGAGGGCCAAATAGATGTAGATGTCGTAGATAAATGGTTTAGTCTACTAGAAGGATATTTTCCTATTCATGATTTTTCCATCTGGGAAAATATTACTTTTTCTCTTCTAAAAGCCGCCCACCTCGTCAAGGACTGGTGGGAATTCTATTGTGACCAGAAGGATGAAAGTACACCCTCACTATTTCAGCCAAACCCACTTGGAATTCATTCCAGGATTCCATTAAGGAGCGGTACTACCCTGTCGAGAGCTATGAGGATAAATACATAAAGTGGACTATGTTGCGGCAAGGGAAGGGACCAAGATGTGCTGACGTTTACCAATGTTTTTCATACCATTCACACGGATCTAGGTATCAAGGATTCTGAGAAACACTTGGTACTCAAGTACTGCGACTACCTACACAAGTACGTATAGGATGAGATGGAGTTCCTGGACATCTTCTCGCTCGGCCCAATGTATCGATATGTTGTCAAGATCGAGTAGAAGCCTAAACAGAAAAAGCGAGACTTTGGATATCTAAATATGAAGCAAGGGAAAGGTTCCCCCAAACTGCAGAACACATGACAAAGCCAAGGCGAGGTGGCCCAAGACAACCCGCCAAAGCCGCAAGAAAATAACAACACCACAAAGTTGAAGAAGGACATGGGAGAGTGCTGCGAGTTCCATAAGAGCTCCACTAACAGCACAAGTGGTTGTTGCGCCAAACCATCATTGGTGGCCAAGCTGAAGGATTCTAAATCATATGCATTTTGCGACTCTAAGTCGGAACCCGACAAGGGGAATGAAAAGGGAAGCAGATTATCAATGCAAAGCCCAATGCCACCGTTGCCACCATGAAGAGACAGAAGGAGGAACCAAAATATCCATAGGACGAGAAGTGCCTCTTCCACTCCTAGATGTGGGTAAAGGGCTCCCCACTACAGTTCATTGTCAACAATGAGAGCCAAAAGAACCTCATTTCAATAGAGGTCATGAAGCGGCTGGGCTTACCGACCACAACACACGCACAACCATACACCATCGGGTGGCTTCACCAAGGATGGGATCTCCACGTCATCTAGCAGTGTTGCCTTCCATACAACATTAAGCCCTTCACAGATGAGGTATTATGTGATATTGCTCCTCTTGATGTTTGTGATGTATTATTAGTCCAACCATACTTGTAGAAAATACATGTTGTGTATGATTCAAGGCCTCACAATGTTATTGTTACCTTGGTGTTGTAGTGGCTACAACCACCCTCCAAAATGTTGGCCTGCACCCAATTTCGGAGCCTCCCTTGAGAGTTTCACTTGATGGCTGCACACACTCAGGTTCACTCTATGAGCTCGTGTGAGTCTTCGCACCCACCTTGCTTGATCATTTCACCCAAGTTTGCATGTTGATGTCAAATTCATGCTTGCGACCATGTTCTGGCTATACTCAAAGTCTTCGCTTTGTGTGTACTTGTTGTGTTTGCTATGAAAGAATCTGTCACACTCACACACAAAGTCAAATTCACTTTCACCCAAGCGTCGTCATGGTCGACCAATGATCAATCACAAGTGTTGCTCTTGTATCTTACACAGTTGGTCAGTCATGTTGAGTATGTGTGTCTGGATGGTTCGAGTCGTCTAGTCGTCAAGTATGTAAGTGTGTGTTTGCAAGATCATGTGAGCATGTTTCGCTCATTCACACACTTAGTCATGTTATTGTAGTTCTAAAACTGGATTCCCCTCTAACAGTCAGACCATCACCCTGATGTTGACTCGATCGATTATCACCCAAAATAGTGCAGAAGCACCAAGCAAGTATTTTCAACTTGCACTGCTTGCAAGCAATCCAATCCACTTTCATGCTAGCCACCAGGAGAGTCGAACCCGACGGCCACCCCAAGAATGAGTCCCCTCAAAAATTTCTTAGAAGCTACTAACCTTGCCCACTCTGCTGACTGAGGAAATTGAGCAGACAGGTCAGAGAGTCACCCAATGCCTGTCCTTGTCTCCCTCAGGAAATCATGCATTTTTCTGAATTAGTCCTCCTGACATTCGATCGGATGCTCATCCAGAAAATTACGCAGTTTTCATGAGTAGGCCTTTTGCTACCTAGAAGTCCACTCAGCTCAAAATTGTGCAGAGATGATCAGCAGGCCATCCTCATAGCCTCAGTGTAATATCTCTCACCACCAACTCCCAGCAGCAGACTGATAGTTCCCTCCAGGAATTGTCTATTTTCTGTTGTCAAGCTCCCAACAGCTGACTGCATGTTCCACTTGGGTTGCGTAGTTTCTGCTACCAGTGACCCAACATCCAAATACCAGTTCCCTCTAGGAATTTCACAGTTTTGGTTTCTAGGCTTCTAGCAAATTCCTCGAAAAACTACGCAATTTCTGCATGTTGATCATCCATGCAACCCGACCTATTCCTCTAGAAAATTGCATAAATTTTGCTGGAAAGCCCCTGCTACCTGCTCGTTTCAGAAAATGTGTAGATTATGTCTGCCTTGCTTTCCTACAGCCTGAACTATCCCTCCCAAAATTGCACAGTCTTTCCTTCCAACCGAGCTAGACTTCACGGACAGTCACCATCGACTTAGATTTTCCTTCTTCATTACAAAGTGACTCTTGCGCAGTTTTCATCAGTAGTGCCTAGAGCCATCATCCCGCCTTGCAACCTTGCTGCCTCTCCCGGTCACCTACATCCAAAATGATCATGTGTCATGGTAGACTAGGAGGTTTTTGGATTTGATGTCATCTCATCATGAGTGACTGCAGGTACAGGTACACCAACAAACATGGTGTGACAACGAATGGGATGAACGAAGGGAGCACATGAAAAAGGACAGGTTCACCAATGGATGAACTAACGATGCATGCGAAGAGATTTTCTCGTAAATGGATGATCATGCAAAGATGTGTTGATGGATGGACGGACGAGAAAACATGCAAGATGTGCTCATAGATGGACGAATGGACGAACATGGACCTTTCGCAAACAGACGAACTTGCCAAGCCTCCCAACATACAAGCAAGGGGAAATGTGCCTAAGAAACATTAAACGAACCAATTACCATCGAAGACTCCACACAACTTTCCACGTGGAGGTGAAGCTGGGATACACCATGAGGACATCCATCGCCTAGCAGCACTGCAGCTCGACGTGCACTCTAACAGCAACATGAATATACTAGCACTATCATGTCGAGTCATGTCACGAGTCATGTCACCCACATCTCTACTATGGGCCATGTTGTCAAACAATGTAATGTAACGTGGAAGTCCAAGAGACCCACTTGTTGTACAAAGAGTCATGTAAAGTAAAAAATCCATGGAAATCAAACAGTCATGACAGTAGTCGAATAGCCAGAAGAGTCAGTTTCACCGTTGGCTATAAATACCCCCTCATTTGTACATGAAAGGAATTTTTCACCTCAGCTCCTCCCACATAGCCAAGAGAGTTTGTTATCTTTTCTTTTAGGAGTAAGTAGTGGCTCCAATGCCCCTCACATAGTGTTAGTGATATATGGTGTAATGACGTGTCTTGGAACTTTCGCTTAATTCAGAAGCTTGCTAATAAGCCAACACGTTTTCACACATGTTTGGTAAATGCTGTAAGACTAATCTTTAACACTTGTAATGCATGTTGCTTGAACCTATGTTTAACACTTGAACTAATTCACTTGTTTTAATACACGTATGTTAATGAAAATGTGTTGTATATGTTGTTAACATTGTCTCGCCCATGTAGAGTACTCTCTCGGACATCAGACAGACCTTTCACATGGAACTTGATATAACAATCATTGTACTCGTGCGGACTAATCGCTAAGTGTTATACGTGTTATCGTCCCTTGTGTTTTGTGACTGCCGCATCTGTGTGGACTATTCTGTTGGAAGCTATGCATGTCTTGTTGTGTTGTGTGTTCCTAGCAGAGTTGGGACCTCTCCTAACTGACTTAGGAATCACTCCCACCCGCTCCCTCTACGGGAAAAGAACCATTGACAAAAGTGACACTTACACTCACTAGGCATGCAAACCTCACTTCTTAGAAGACAAAGCAGACCACTCTCCTGTGCCGACAAGTAAGAGTTGAGGAAAATCTTTAAGATAATGGAAACTAGGCCATCATACCATATGAGACTCATACACCAAACTCTGTGAGGTCTAGTTGGGACTTCATACCACAGAGATCCCTTGATGTTGACGGGTCCAACATTGTCAACATTTTGGTGCTAGAATGAGAGCCAAATGACAAGCTGAGCTTGTACATCTGGGTTGAATCTCTTACCCAATGAATAATACATAATTCATGCTCATGGGGTGTTTCTCTCATTTCTCCCTTAATCAGTTATCAATCCCTGATGAGCTTCTTGATCACTTGTCCTTGTTAAAGTTTGACGGTAAGGACAGAACGTCCGTAACCGAGGACATTTCTGATTTTCTTCATTTCTGTGAATCTCATGAAAGCTATAGTGATGATCTTGTTTTCATAATCTTCTTCCTCACCCTTGAAGGTCATGCTAATTGGTGGTGTAAGAACCTTCCACCTCCTTCTTTCCATTCCCTTCTCACTTTCCTCAAGGATCTCCATCAAGCCTTCGATGAGTGTGACCACCAAGATGTCTATGAAAGAATCTCTCATTTAAGAATGAAGCCTGGCGAATTAGTTGAGGAATTTTCTACCTGCTTCCTTCGCCTATCTCATGAAATTCCTGAGCAGTTTGTGGACCTTGACTTCATGAGCCAAGAGCTAAAACGCTTGGTTCATGTCTCCCAAAATGGTGAACTTCTTGATTTCTATTCTTCCTCGAATCTTGCAGATCATGAGACACCTAATGTCTCAAAGAGGGTTCCCCCTCGTAGGAACCGCAAAAATAAGAAATATGTGTAGTGGGTCCCCCCTCGTAGTGGTTGTAAAGTTGAGAAATCTCCACAGCATGTTCCCAATCCATCTGCTTAGCTGTCTCCCACCCCAACAAAGGAAATTCCAGAATGGTTATGAAATCATATGGGGGAAAAATCATCCCTCCATTTTGCAAGAGGACATCGCCATTCCTAACCCAAGTCTTGATTCTAATCTGCATCTCGGCCATCCTCCATCATCTACAAGCCATGACACCTTGCACCATGACTTTCTTGAGCGATCTACTTCACAAGCTAGTTGCATGCACTCTCTTGATTCTTGAGCTGCTAGCTCAAGTTCCAGTCATGTGAAAGGAAGTCTCATCATACAAGTGGAGGAGAAGGACGGTGAAGATACAATCAATTCCTCTCAAAACATTGAGCTTCCATTCTTGATCTATCCTCAATCCATGAATATTGGTGAAACATCATGCACAATCAATTCTTTCGATCAACCTCTAGTCTTGGGTTGTCATCACTCCCACATTTTCGTATGTTGTGATGAATGCCCAAGCACATTATATGATCTATTGTCATATCATGTACACTCTAACTTAGATCTGGAATGCACAGCTGTCAAATTAGACATCCATATCGAAGCTTCCTCTGCATCAACATGCGTCAGAGACACTTCGGATTCTCTTGCTTATTCATCTTCTAAGTTATCTCCTCAATCAAAACAAGGCAATGAGGTTTTCCATGAATAAAATAGTCTCAACACACAAGACTCTTCCCACTCGTCATCATCTTGTGTGTTGCATGAAGACAGCTCGTCAAGTCAGTGTGTTGAAAATTTTGATGAAGCATGTGACAGAGATGGTTGTCATCCTAAGAGAAATTTGGAAATCAGTAACGACAACCATCCTCAACCCATGCATGATCTGGTTGACAACCCAAAATGTAATTTTTCAATTCTCGAAAGTTCTGGGATGTGCCAGGGAGTTGAGGCACTTCAACGTCCATTGATGGTTATGTCAGGACCTTGCAACTCTAGTAAGCCCATCAAACCAAATAAAATCTCATTTCTCACACACAAACTGTCTATCTGCATGGTTGCAATCGACATGGATCCCTCTGTAAAGAATATTTACTATTTGGGGTATGATATTTTAAAATTTCAAATTTTCGCTAATGATCAAATCCACGTTTCTGTTACAACACGTCCGTCTTCATGCACCTCTCTTACATCAAATTCGGGTTGGGAGCCTCATCCAATCATGGGATAGTGAAGTTGATCAATCTCAAAGACTATCTCTATCGAGAATCACACTTATCATATGTTCTCTCTCGTAATCATCTCCTTGGTCTTTTCGCAAAATTTTCACGTCAAATCCGCTCACTCATCACGTGTGATGAGAAGCGCACAAGCTATCGTGCGAATCAAGTTACCCTCATTTCACCACACCCCAACTAGTTTCACACATTCACAGTGCTAACATCCTTTCTACATTTCAGTGATTACCATGATGCCTGCGCACTTTTTCACTAGTTGCAAGTGGGTTTTCTATCATGCCTAGTGCACAACGAACTTGGTTCCCTCATTCAGATCATTCGCATGATTGTTCAAAAGGTTTCTTTGTTCTTGCCAAACTGAGAATCTGGCATCTCGACCGACTGGTCTGATTTCTCTTCTATCTTGTGTAGTTGTCATGCAATTCATCATTTTCCCAACAATACGTCAAATGACAGTCACTTCATGCACTATGATCTTCACCACGTAACATCGTTCTTCGTAGACTTCTGTCAAGCAAATGAGGCACTTCAACTTGTACTGATGGCTATGGCAGGCCCTCACTGTCTTGATATGTCTGATGAGATGACCAGATTTATCTATCAGTATCAGATTCTCATCGTGATTCCCTCTTTTGAATCAGGAATCCATCTTCTCAAAGATCACGAATCTTTCAAAATAGCCATCTAAAATTTTATGATCCAATCACTGAATGGCTGGAACAGTCTTACTTGGCGATTCATCTTGCAGGTAACAAGCTTCAGTCCTTCCTCGTACTTGCTGATAAACTTGGTGCATAACAACACACACTCACAAGAGGCCTCTGAGGTTTGTTGAAAAACAGTACTCACGGAAGAGGTAAGCGTCTGTGTTGGGTGGTTGTGACACATTCTTCCGCCCATAGGCGAGACCTTCTCTCTTGTGTGCAATTTTTCAAGTTTTTTCATTTTCTGTTGCACACTATTTTTTATCTGTTTTAATCGCTTGTATCTTTGTGACTGTAGGTCAAGTACACCTACGGTGGCTTCAGTAGAAATTTCTTTTCACGTAACCCTGACCGTTTAATGTAGGAGTAGGAGTAGCGTTTGGTTTTTTGCTTGTCTTTGCTTTCTGGTTTGCATGTTTGTTTTCTTGCTGACTTGGTTGCTTTGTTTTTCTTATTATCTTTGCTTTCACTTTATTTTCTCTACTTAATATTTTTGTTTACATTTGTTTTATTTGCTTGGTATATTAATATTTTTGTTTCTAGAAATAAGTGTTGCCAACTACTATGTTTTGGCTTCTAAATAGAGTATGTGGCTAAAATTTGAAGAGACTTGTGACACTGCAGCACTTGGCTATTCTTGTGTCCATCTTCTCTGTCCTTGGTTATAACCTTTGGCCGATGAATTCTTGATGTAAAATATGAATCATCTGCAAGGGAATTTTTGGTCCAACCATGAACCTATGTCCACACTAGGAAGCCCCATGCCTGTACTCAGCCTCCTGCTCTGTGTGTTCAAGTTCATCCAATTAGTAGAAACAAAAGAGGGGAAATATAAACGAGCAAACCTATGTCAGAAGTCTTACATGATTCTCTAAAGGAATAACCTCTTCTGCTCTCAATAAGTCGGGATCCCTCTTCCACCCCAAAAATAAATAAGCCCCTATGTACAACCCTCTTGAAAAATACAAAGGCGAAAGAAGAGAAAGGCTTCCTGTGCAGAGAGATGAAGCATGCAACTCCACCGAGGTACTTGTTAGCTCTTCTATGCAGCACTGACCTTCTAAGGTAAGAAAGAAGCATGGTCTATGTCGTTATGTCCAAAGGGGGCTCACATTGGTCACTTTTCCCTTTCTTCCTTCACCCCGCTCACCTCTAAACCTTTCCCATTCCCTAAATAAACCTTCTAAAATCTGACAAAGTCCCTTTTGGCCCCAGCTCTAAGCGTAAAGCCAAACCAACCATAAAACCTTACCCATACGCCCTCACGTGCTCATAAACCCCTCATCGCTTTCCTGTTGTTGATCATTCCCCGACAATCTAACGGCCCACATTGCACCCGATAAAGGTGACCCGCTCGACCAATTTCCATCGTCAGATCATTTCTGCCAGATCTGATGGTCTTCGCATACATCGCACAGACATCGTGATCCAGCAATAGTGCACGATGAGAGAAATTTTTCTCTCTCATCCGCTGCTATGTGTCTATCATTGAGTGGAATCCCTCGGCCTCAGGTATTTACCACTTTACGCCCGAAAGCGGTGTGATGAAAACCGTTACCACCCAATCGAACTGCCCTCGCCTGTTAAATTCCCATGCAGCTCCATCACCCGATGACCATCCGATCTGTCCACTGAAGATCCAATGACCCTAACACATCCCACCCCCACCTCGGCTGATAGCCTCCATCGAGCCATCTCTACCATTCATTTCCCCAATCCGACGGTCATCCTTCTTGCTCACCCAAATTATTCACCTACCCATGCACTCTACATCACATGTCCATTCTATTAACTGAGGAAGGAGATAACCCACTCTTCTTGACTGACAACAGTCGGACCCCCAATAACCATATTAAATAGAAAGCATGGCCGAAGGTAGAAAAGGACATAGCACAGCCCTGCGACAGAATTTATCAGTCATGGACTCCACTGCCGTGAGCATTCCAACCGCCAAAAGGACAACACAACACTTGTACAGACTAGTTTTGCACAGTGAAGCGAGCAACCTCATTCAGAGACTCCGTCAGGTAGTTAAATGTAGTTGGTGGTCAATTAAGACCCCTCCATACCTAAATGGCCGGTTGCCATAGTAATGTAAACTTATAAATATCCAGGAGCAAGATGTGATCAAGGTTGGAATTTGATGTAAGGTTCAACTTCTGGAGGCTATAGACATTTTGTCACTTGCAGTGTCTCATCTTCATTTTCAGGAAATGCAAGCTTCTTTTGTTATTAACTGCTCACTATCCATTTTCCTCTATTCTAAGCTTGTACCTAATATGCTGTGTTCTTGATCTCTTGATTTTTAGCACTAGATAACTGTGATCTTATCTCTGTGTTAGAATCTTGAATGCATCACTGAATAGGTTGCTCAGGTTTCATTCTATCTAATACAGGAGAGTTGTCATCCTGTCTTTGCATTAATAGATTAGATTTGCAGGTTTCTATACTAGTTGCAGCCGGCCATCACATGGTCTTGTGTATCTGCTGGTGTGGTTAGTATTCTCCATATTCACCTAATATCTAAACTGTGAGCATTGGTGGTCTAAAGCCTTGTAGTCTAAGGGTGTTCATGCATGTTTGGAGTGAAATAGAGTAGAAGTGGTTATTTGGATTGAACCAAACCATCATTCCTTCCATTAAACCTTGCAACAATAGTTGAATTTATATGTTACCAAGCATCTCTGAGCTACAACCTAGGAGAGTTTCTTGGAATCCTAACATAATTGGCACTGTTGCCGAGGAGAGGAGATTGAAGCTCAGCTTCCCTGGGAGAATGACATAGATCCAACTTTGATGATAGACAAAGTCTGGACACATTTTTGGTTGTAATCATCTATCTGGTGACTCTACTAGAGGCAGAACCTTATGGAAACTCCCCATCATAGTTCTGGCTCAGTTTGTGAGGCATACTCGGAGAAATCCTTAGAAATCACCAGTTGACCCAATACCTGACCCTAAGAATTTTGTCAAGCATAGAAAGACATCACAAAAAGGAGCATCAGGATTAGGTAAGCCTAAACAATCTTATGTATCTCTGCAAGAAAGGCTTGTGATTGAGCATGCACATGTTGAAAATATGGATCCTAGCACTATCAATGAAGAAATACTCTCAAAGATTCATAAAGCTCCTTGTTCAATAAGTTCCCCTTCAAATATTAGCCTAGACAAAACCTCCCCTATAGTCCATCAGTTTCCTTCAGCCCTGTCATTCATTTCTTAGCTTTCTATCATCCAAACTGCCAGTACCCTTCCATCTACCCCAGTCATGGTAGGTCCACAAGCACCCACCAAAATGGAGAGAATCGTAGCTGCTAGGTATGGACCCTTGGTCCTACCTATTCCTTTGAATGCCATGCCTGTAGTAGAATATTAGAAATACATGCCTAAGTTCACTGGGACAGAGTGAGTAACAACTAAACAACACCTTGAGTCTTTTTATAGCTATGCTGATAACCTAGATATCAGTGAAGATGATGTTAGGATGAGAGTATTTTTCCAAAGCCTTGATGGAGAGGCTAGAAAGTGGTTCAAAGAGTTGATCCCTAGGTCTATAGTAGACATTGAGGCATTAGATGATGTGTTTTTAAAGCATTGGAGAGATAAGAAAGACCTGCTATATTACCATACTGAATTTGGCAACTTGAAAATGGAAAATGGGGAGTCAGTGTCTGACTTTAATAAAAGATGCAATCATATGTATAGCAAGATACCAGCTGAAGTGAAGCCTACCCCCACCTCTGCCAAACTCACCTATGCCAATGCCTTTGACTCTGATTTCTACCTGTTGTGAAGAGAGAGAAGATGTGCCTCTCTAGCTGAAATGCAAGATGTAGCCTTGGAGGTCAAATCCAATATCATGGCTACAAAGAAACTCAAAGGACATGCTGATAGAAGGAGGCAGAGAGGTGAGTATTCCTCTTCTTCTTCATCTTTAGAACCCAAAATAAACCAAATGACTAAAATGATAGAGTCATTAGCTACTGAAATATCCAAACTGAACGTTGAGCAGAGTTCTGGGAAAGCAAGGCTTCCTAATACATTTGCTCCTAGAAATCCAAATCCATTCAGAAGAGCAAATGAAAAATTGCAGATCATTCAGAGGGGTAAAGAGGCTAGTGAAGAACAAAGGGTTAAGACTCATTTCTAGAACATAGTCATGGAGGAGGAGGAGTTTGATGAAGAGGATGAGATTCACTACATGGAAGACAAGGGAAGTGCTGCCTTTTTGACATTAGATACCTATGAGGAGTCATTACTTAGGGATTAGACCAGTCAAGAGTGGGATAGAGAAGCTGTTCTATAGACTGAAGACCAGCAAAGACATAACTTGAGGTCAAGAACGAGTAATTTCAAAGAGAATCCTACCCAAAGAGCTACTGTCCCCACAGAGCAGTAGACCAACAAGCAGAAGCGACCGACAGCTGATCCCATTATCCTCAAAACACCGACTCAAGAGGTAAGAGGCCCTGACAAGTCCCCTTCCCCTTTCAGTTTTGAATCGGAAGTCTAGAAGTTAAAAATATCTGTACCTCTAATAGAATTTGTAAAGAGTGAGGTCTTTAAGAAGCCCATCCTTGATGCCCTTGAGTTGAAAGCCACAAAAACATCCAATGACTATATGAATTTACAAGATGATAAATCCACAGTTGTGCTTAGCCCACTGACTGAACCTGCTGATGACAATTCCCCATCATTTTATGTCTCCTTGACCATTCATGACAAAATCCTCCACAATTGTCTGCTAGACACAGGTGCCAGCCATAATCTGATGCCCAAAGCTATCATGGAAGAGTTAGGCCTTGATATTACCAGACCTTATCATGACTTGTTCTCCTTTGATTCGAGGAAGGTGAAATGTCTGGGGTTAATCAAAGACTTAGCTATCACCATAACTCAGCTACCCATGAAGAGAATGATAATGGATATTGTGGTAGTAGATGTCCCCCCCTAAGTTTGGTATGCTACTTTCCAGATGGTGGATTAAGAGGTTGGGTGGGACATTGCAAAATGACTTGTCTTATGCCACCATCCCAGTTTTTGGAGGAGAAAGTAGAAGACTATACAGGGAAGCCCAGCTGACCTATATCATCAGTGATGAAAAAAATCCCACTAATCATCCCATTTACGCTGTGGACACTGATTTTGGAGCATGTATTCTCCAAATTGAAGAATCCTAGAGGGCCTCGGTGCAGCTCAAGAAGCTAGTGTGTCAGGCCATGGAAGAGGAGGGGACACAAGCTTGGGATATGTTCTTTGATGGAGCCTGTTCAAAGGAAAATGCAGGAGCAGGAGTGGTGTTGGTGTCTCCAAAACAAGACAGGACACATCTGTCTTTTAAACCAACTTTTCAGGTCACCAACAATATAGCAGAGTATGAAGCTCTAATATTGGGCTTAAACACTACCAAAGACATAGGAATCAGAGACATAAAGGTGTTTGGAGATTCTAATCTCAACATTCAACAAGTGAACAAAACATTCCAAGCAAGGCACACAAGGCTGAAAGCGTACAGAGATGAGGTATGGAGACTCAAAGAATCTTTTGATAGCTTTTGTATCTCATATATTCCTAGAGTAAAAAATCATCTTGTTGATTCCCTTGTTGTGTCTGCTGTCATGTTCATCCCTCCCATGCCACCTAGATTGTCTTATCAAGTCCAGGTAAAATATAGACCATCCTTGCCTAATAACATTCAGCACTAGAAATCTTTTGAGGATGATGATGAAGTAAATAGGTTTTTGCAAGTCATTGATGAATTCTCTAAAATGCAAATTGATCAAGAGAATGAAACCTTGGGGAAATGTCCCCAGCACCAGCTAAGGAACAGAATTGGCCAAGACAACGTTGTTTAGTTTCCTAGCAATCATATACCTAAAGGGCTAGTGCCTCTAGAGAAGTTGTTTGACCATAATGATGTGCCTCATAGGATTGCCAAAAAATAAAATTAGTCTGCATTCCATAGGCATAACATAGGGAGTCGAGATCATCCAAAGTATATAAATCTATCCACCCATTTGTCTGCTGCCCAAAGTTCTGAGCACTGCACCTTAATGAAGAAATTTGCTAATGTCTTTTCCTGGGAAAATAGTGATCTCAAAACTTATCACAAAAATATCATCCAGCATAATATCCCATTGGAGAAAGACACCATTCCTTTCAAACAAAAGCTAAGACCCATAAATCCTTTACTCCTCTCTCTAATTGAAAAAGAAATCAAGAAGTTGTTGGTTGTCAAAATCATAGTTCCCCTGAGATATTTGAAGTGGGTAGCCAAATTGGTAGTGGTGAGGAAGAAAAGTGGTGAAATCAGGCTGTGTGTTGATTTCAGAAACCTGAACAAATGTTCCAGAAAGGACAACTATCCCCTGCCAAAGATGGAACATTTTCTATAGAAAGTCTCAGGAGCCAAAGTTATGTCTTTCCTGGATGGATTTTCAGGGTATAACCAAGTTGTTGTACATCAAAATGACCAAGAAAAGACTACTTTCACCACTCCTTGGGGCACTTTTACATACTCTAAGATGCCTTTTGGGATGATGAATGTTGGGGCCACCTTTCAAAGAGCCATGGATATAGCATTCGTAGGAGAGAAGGATAAGTTTGTCCGTGTCTACTTGGATGATATAACAGTATATTCCAACAGCCATCAAGATCATTTGCAGCATTTGAAGAAAGTGTTTCTAAAGTGCAGAATGTTTGGGATATCAGTGAATCCTAAGAAGTCACAATTTGCTTTAGAAGAGGGCAAGCTTCTAGGACACATTGTTTCTGTTGTAGGTGTCAAGATCGACCCAGAGAGAGTGAAAGCGATACAAACCTTGTCTGTCCCAAGATCAAAAATGGAAATCCAATCCTTTCTGGGCAAAATAAATTTTGTAAGGAGGTTTATTCCTAATTTTACAGAATTGGTAAAACACATCACCTCTATGTTGAAGAAGGGATCAGAAGTTAAATGGACCGATGTAGCAAGAAGATCTTTTGAAGCCATCAAAGGAGCTATTATGGAAGCTCCCACTTTAATTAGCCCAGACTATAGCAAGGGGTTCCATATCTTCTCCTTTGCTTCCTATGACACCCTTGCCACAGTCTTACTGCGGAAAGATGATGGGGATTTAGAGCATCTAGTGGAATTTTTCAGCAAAACCTTAAGGGATGCTGAACTAAGGTATGATATTATCGAAAAACAGGCTTATGCTCTTATCAAATCTTTAAAAGCCTTCCGAATCTACATTTTGCACTCCAAGGTAATTGCATATGTGCCCTTTTCTTCAGTAAAGGATGTCCTAATGCAGCCAGATGTTGATGGAAGAAGGGCTAAATGGATTGCAAAGCTTATTGAATTCAACATAGAATTGAAGCCCGCAAGCTTGTCAAGGGCCAGGACCTTTCTCAGCTGATGGCTGAAGAAAATGGAAAAATGCTTGACATAAATTGCATGGGTAAAAATTCAGAGGATGGACAGATAGAAGAAGCAATAGTAGGACATGACCGATTGTTGGCTAAGAATATAACTTCTTGTGAATGGTATTCTAGAATAGCTCAATTTTTGCTGAAGCTAGAAGTTCTTCCAGGCCTTAGTTCAAGCCAAGCTAGGACTATTAAGCTCAGAACAACGAAGTTCTGTATTCATGAAAACTTTCTTTATTGGAGGGATCCATCTAGAATCATTTTAAGTTGTCCGGACAAAGAACAATTGGTGGAGGTCATGCATTAGTTTCATTCCAGGATCTGTGGAGGACATCACTATTGGAAAACCACAGCCCACAAGATCCTCAGAGTTGGGTGTTATTGGCCCACTCTGTTTTCTGATGTTTTTTCATTTGTAAGATCTTGTGACAAATGCCAGAGGTTTGAAGGAAAATAGTAGTTGAAGACCTTACCCTTGAAGCCAATACATGCCAGTGGCTCTTTCCAGCAGTGGGTCTTGGATTTCATAGGGGAAATTAATCCACATTCTAGTGGCCAGCACAGATGGATCTTAGTAGCCACTGACTACTTCACAAAATGGATTGAGGCCATCCCTACTAGGAAAGTTGATCACCATGTTGTCATGAAGTTCTTGACATAAAACATTTTCACCAGGTTTTCCTATCCATACAAATTGGTTACAGACAATGCAGCAGCCTTCAGGGCAAAAGGGTTGGTGGACATGTGCGACTCAATGGGCATTAAGCTAGTGCATTCCACCTCATATTGCCCTCAAGGTGTTGTGGCCAGCAACAACCCACCCCTTTTTTCATTTAAGTGTTGTCCAAAATACTAAATGAATGGGGACCCTTAGTTGAAACTTTAGGAAAGGCTAGAGTTTCCTTTCTTCTAAATAAGGTTACCATCGTAAGCTTAGGAAAATCTTTTGAATACTTTAAAACCTAAGTTTGTGATAAGAAAAATCTTTAAAGTTGCATCATAAAATGACATAAAAACTCCTCCATTTGGGTATAATCCTGGTATGTGAAAGAGTCCCGTACTAAGAGATATATCGCATCACAATAAAGTAGTGCCAATGTGAAAGCCTTCAAGATTTCCCTATTTGCGATAACCCCGATCGCAAGATCGCATATCGCGGGAATGGGCTAATAAAAATATGGCAAGCATAAAACTTCTGCGATCTGCGACATGTGCAATATTGCGATAACACGATGGTGCGATAATGCGAGAGCGCGATGGTGCGATAATGTGATGTCGCGATTTGCGACGATTGCGAACCAAATCACAAAATCACCCAATCGCGAAACTTTCGGGCACGTTATTCAAGAAAAGCCAGTTACCATAATCTGATTTAAGATCATGCGCTTTTAATGATAATAAAGGAATTAGTTGTCATCTATTAAATGTAGATGCGTGCTTTTGCAAAGAATTACTTCACATAAGGTGGCATATTTAATATATCTGTTGCATTTAAGACTCTCCCATCACCTTTCTTGATCAATCATTTCCATTTGTGAGCTGCAGGAACGAAGAACAAAAGGCGATACAAAGCCATACACAGGAAGAAATGGGAAAGAAAAGTAAGGCTCAGGGCTCTGAGGTGAAGGAGATGGCACCTTTATATACAGACACAGCTTGTAACAGGGATGCAGCGATATCAACGTGGGAAAGCATGTACAGACAGCTTGAAGAAGAAAACCCCAGAATAGTGAAGGTTACTATTGTCGCAGATTCACAGGGCTCTTCCGAAGCATCCTTAGAAGAACTGGAGTGCTCATTCCTTCATCGGATAGCAGCAAGACCTAAAATTCTCCCATATATGGATATGATCAAGTGGATACTTGACAATGCAGAAATGGACGACAGACAGTTCAAAATTCAAGGACATGGGCTCATCGGGTCATTCGCTTCACAAGACTTAAAGCTCATGTATCATCTTCCTAAACCGCAGGTGACCTACAATGCACAATTCATTAAAACATTTGTGGCAAAGAACCCGAACCTATCAGAGACCACTAAATATTGGTCTAGAAAAGATGAACCGCTCAAAAAGGATAAAAACGGTATGTACAGCACTGGTTCCCTCACCTCTCCATATTGTTTTGCTGTGGCCATGCTTTATAGATTATTTGGGATGCCAGATATCAATAAGTTTTCGTCTGAATGGTTACCATTGATTAATGCTGCCACAAATGCCATTATTATAGATTGGGCCAAGATCTTTTCTAATAACCTGTTCACAGCTATTATCAAATACCGGTCTAAGAGATCCATGTCTCAAAGGATCTATCCTCCTTTTTACCTATCCACATATGTTATGGATTCTATTTGTTATGTGTCTAAATTTCCCTCTATGGGTTGGAAATGGACAACTCAGGACCCATTACCCATACATGTCTATCATAAGATATTATGGGATTCTCAGTTCGTTCCGCATTTCTACCAAATTTGTCATGGGATTATCTTACCGATGTATAGAATGATGTATGACAGAGAACCCCCGAGGTGCTCACCTGAGGCACAGATAGATATCATCCCCATCAAAAGATGGTTCGGGGAAGAATGGTTCACCTATATTAGAGTATTTGGAAGCACCGTCCCTCCTCATGTCCTACCTTTATATATTCCTGACAAACTGCTGGCTCGAGAAATTGCATATCAAACTTGTTCAGAAGGCGGCCTAACCAAAGATCTAAAAGACAAAAAGAAGGCCATATGGCCCCAGTTTCCTGTGGCTTGTGGGGCCTTCTCATTGCTCGATGTGGGTCACGCATTCACCGAAGTGGAGAATATGACGTGTATACAATTATTCAAATTCCCGGGAAGGCCATTTGACCCAAATAAAGTCGCCCAAGATTTCACAATGAACGTCAAGATAAAGATATTCGTTGGAAAGAAGGATCTGTTTGATGATTTATTTCAGAATAAAAGCTCACTCCAGGAAATTTTGCGGGAAGCTCAATAACAACTGTCTCTAGATGACCTCCAAAAGTTCATGGTATACAGGGAAAGAAGACTAGCCACTGTTCCTCTAGAAAAGCTGCAACTACCTGCCAGAGAACCTACTCCAAGCATTAGCCTTAGCGAGAATTCAAGCGGTGCTGGATCTAAATCTAGGAGCGGATAAGAGATGCCTGAGCATTCTAAGAAATCTGTAAACGACCCAGATAAAGGTGAAGAGTCAGCTAAGGACACCGTGCAGTCAATGGAATTTCCACGGCAGCAAGTTATCGCCTCCCCATTAAGGGATGTTCCCCCTCTCATCGTTGAAGCACCACCCATCACAACAGAATTAGACAAAGAATGGGAAACCTTCAATGAACTGATCAATCTTGAAGGACAGGCCCCAAAAACACCTGTGAGCAACACATAGGTAACATAAGAAGAGGGCTCAGCGTTGCTCTTCAACGAGTGGGACGATCAAATCAGGGAGGCAGAAGAAGTAGAATGGAAGCTGAAGGCACAGGAAAAGGAAAAAGCGGTCCAAGCACTAGACAGGTTAAGTAGGGAGTGTTACTGGGCATACTTAGTGAAGCCGCATAGTCAGCAGATGACTGTGAAATGTATCATAAATGAGGCCAAGAAAGTAGTGCCAGCTCTCATAGATTCTGTTTTCTCAGCCCAGCTCAAAGCAGAAGTCAGCCAGCCGACTCTCCTCAAGCCCATGATGAATGCATGCAGTTTTAAGGATCAAATTCAGAAGTAACCTTGTTTAGAATATTGTTTTTTCTTTAAAATTAGATTAGAAAAAGGGCGGTCATTTGAAAACCACATCCTAAATTTTGTAAATTGACTATTATTAGAATTAGGAAGTAGTATTTTAACCCTTCTCATGCATTTGGAGAAGGGTCCAGAAATTTGTCAAAAACTTGTCCTCAGAACATGCACTTTTGCACCCTCAGAGGAGGTTTGGATGAATGGATGGATCGAGGTTTATTAATGTTTGCATTTGATGTCTGCTACTGATGTTGCACTTTTGTACTCTTAGTAGATGTTAGAACAAGTAGAGATAAATCATTTTTGCTTGAAGCTTATGAGTAGGACCAGTCATAAATGGTACTTTTATCTCTTGGCCATTTCTGCTTATATTCTTAAAGTGATATACAGTTTTTAGTTGTTTATATGTTATTGCATGAATGTGTGAGTTACCATTTGGCACTTTTGTACGGTGGAGTCATTTATTTATGTTTGATATATGAATAACTTATTATGGGATATGCTGTTCACAACTGTTTTGCCTAAATTTTTATGCAAAGTGGTTCATATTAATTGATTTCCATTCTTATGATGACTGAATGATCTTTATTACCAGTTATTGTTTGAAATCTCTTTAGATCGCATAATAGGAGAAATACACCTCGGGTTAGCATAGATTAGATGTGATGTTTTCATTAGATTACAATAGCATAGAATTAGATTAAAATAGCTTAGATCAGAACTCCTAGATCAGAATAATCCAACTCTGCACACACACACCCTTAGATTGGGAAACTGGTCCCATTATCCCCAGTTGGACCCGCTATACCAAATGGATAAGGAGCTGCCAACCAAGGTCTGGACCGGGTGGGTATCCCCCTTGTTGTCGACTCGATTTTTGGGGCTTCAACATATTTGGCGCTAGAAGGAGGGCCTGAACATAGTGTCTGTTGGAAGGGTTTGAAATCGTAATCATTTGAATTAGGATGGCCGCTCACAAACTTCCCATTTGTAGTTGCATCCATGTTTGTGCCTATTCCAACACTCCACCTGATGTGGTAAGACTCTTGTCTCAGGTAAAATTCAATGGTAAGAATAATTCTTCTGCTTTTAATCATGCTCTTCAATTTATTCAAAGAGTTTCAAGTTCGAACGTTCAAAGAATTGATGAAGGCGTTTTATGCAGAATTTTTACTCTTACATTCACGGCGGAAGCCAGAAAATGGTGTAGAACCCTCCCAGTTGCCTCAATTCACAGCTGGGACCATTTTGTCAAAGCTTTCATCTGTAAATTTGATTGCTATGATTATGATCAGGTATATGATGAGATTGAGTATTTACGAAAAGAAGATGAATCTGTTAGGGATTTTAATATGCGATTTCATCTTGATTGTTTAAAATATGATCTTGAAAATGAACTCATGAATGAAGAATCTTCAGATTATTCTGAACATTCCCTACCTCCTATGTCTGATCCATCAGAAATTAGTTCGAGTCTTGTTTTATTTTCTTCTAATAGGAATGAAAATTCCAATTTAAATATGCGAATCACTCATGATGAAGAAAATTCCCAAAGCTTAGGAGATCTGCCTGCTCTAACGCAAGAAGATAAAAGCGAAGATGTTGAAAGAAAGCCTGCCTCGGAACCAGAAGACAACTTGGAGACAAGGTTCGATAATATCATCGCAAGTCAAACGCCCAGGTTAGAACAGCAAATTAATTCTCTTTTGGAAAATACAAACACGCAAAGGTATGATCTAAAGCCCGATGTCTACGGTGAATGTGATGAACAAGAATTTTTTCACGATGATATTTTCAAATGCATTGTTCCGGAATCGCATTTTTCTCTTTATCCTGATGTATTTAGTGATGATAATTTTTTCCCCCTCAGTATTAATGATATCTCAAAAAGTACAGAGGATTATTCAAATAAATCACCATTAGGTTTTCAAAATAAAGAGGCAGCTATAGAACATCCTTTGGTCATTAGTAAACAAGAACAACTTGACCTTCCTTTTCTGAAAATATTGGATAAAAAAGAAAAATCTAGAGAGACCAGTAAAATCATTTATGATAGCTATTGTGATGATGATGCTGATGTTGATTTATCTCAAGTAACTCAACAGAGCTCAGATAATGAGAGATATTCTAATTCAAGAATCATATCAGTTGATCCTCATTCCAGAGCGACAGATCATTTGCATGATTTTACTATTCAAAACAATGTCCCGATCTATGATTCGTATCATGAGCAAACCCCTATGCATGTTCCCAATCATAACTTGTTTTCTGATTCACAAGACGTAATTCGAAGTTACTCAGATCCCATGATTCTGGCCAGTTCTTGTGAAGAAGAAGATATTTCATGTCAGTCCCAGTTGTGCTGTAACATTAGCTGTACAGATAATCATTGCATTCTTTTTCGCTTGCACTCATTTTGTACAAAATCGGATTGTGTTTTAAATTTTCAGATTTTCGATGGATTACTATGGTATATTCAACATCTTATCAAAGAACATTCTAAAGATGTATTACCATTTTGGAAAACTAAATTGTGTCAAGGAAATACAGAACTTTTTCAATTCCACGATCAATCAATATCAGCCTTTCAGAAGAAACTTCTGTGTCATCCAAAACATCATCAACAAAAAAAATTATTTTTGGAAACTTGCCAACAATTCGCGTTAATTGATAAATCTCTTTCCAAAAATTTCCATCTATTCTTCATTAATTTATTTAGTGATTTATATGTGGAAACTTTCCTTTTACAAGAAATTGCTAAAAGCTTGACTTTTACGCATAGTAGATTACAGGCCATCAAAACTAAAAAATCATATTCGCAATCTGGCTTGTCATCTTTCCTATTACGTGATCACCAATCCATAACAGAAATTCATCCCGATTTTTATGATCCAATAGGTATCCAATTGGACAAAAGATTTCATAAGAAAGAAATTTCAGGCGGATTTCCAACTGAAGTTACACTTTCTAATCCTACATCCAATATTCACAGTCCAAGAAAAGTTTTATTCTTAACACTAATGTTTAAAAGGTACATACGTGTAGGAATAAAAATGAAAAGATGGTTCCACTGGAAATATCATTTTACCTAGTTAATTTTTCTATTTATAGTTAGGATAGGAGTAGGGGTAGTTTAGCTAGGTTGTTAAGTGGATAATTTAGTTTTTTAAATATTGATAGGCAAAATAAGAGAAGAACTTATCCCTATCATGTACATAATCCAAGGGAATAGTTACCTCTCATTTCTTTAAATTTTCCCCTCCCTAATAAAATCTGCCTGTGGTTAACAACATTTGACATTTACTAAAGACACCATTTCTCTATCAGATTTTGAACTTCTGCTCGTATAAATAGCAAATCTTTTGGAAACTTAATCTTTATTATTAATAGATACAGTTAAAAACTTTAAACCAGATATGATACTAGTTTCAACTTCCAAAAAATTTGACGAAAGCAATCTTAGTGAAGAAATTGTTTTATATCAGTACAATGAAAGGTATCAATAACGAAATGAGGATTCCCTGTAGATCAGCCATGTCCAAAAAACTCTATTATTGTCGTCCAGAGATTTCTTAAGGAAAGCGATGATATCCTCCCTATTAAAGAAAATTGCAGCATTCAAAGAGACAATCCAAGAAACACTATATCTCAAAGAATAAGAAGTCTCATCACGAGCCGGCTTATCATGATCACAGATATTATAAACTTTGCTGACTTTGCCAAACACTGTCCATCAAAACAGGGCAATGACTCAAGATTATTGAAATCAAAAGACAAGGGGTCTCATCACGAGCCAGCTTATTCAACAAAAGTGTAAATCAAGTGAATGACTATGTCATAATTTGGCCACCAAACCAAGACATTGTTCTTTGAGAATAAAAAAGGAAAAAGTGTCAATATGGGTTTTTCTTTGAAAAGTTGTAGATCACCTTAAGCAGGATAAAGGATCATTACTGGGTAATAGGTAACCCTGTCGAGGCTATGAACGCCTGCTGGCAGCAGAGGCTCTACCTACGACAAATGAGCATATTTTAAAACTGGTACACAGGGAAGACCTTATTTTTATTTTTACAAGACCAAGTAATGGCTGATGTAAATGCAAGGACCAGCTGAGGAATGAAATATCGTTGATAGTTTGGGGTATAATACACTTTATCTTTTATAATAAAGTTTAATTTTCCCAAAAATTTTGTTTTGGAAATTTGAAAAGTTCAATAGAAAATCAGAGATAACTGGTTCTCCCAAGTGAATCGCCAATTGTTGTGGCCAGCAACAACCCCCCCCTTTTTTCATTTAAGTGTTGTCCAAAATACTAAATGAATGGGGACCCTTAGTTGAAACTTTAGGAAAAGCTAGAGTTTCCTTTCTTCTAAATAAGGTTACCATCGTAAGCTTAGGAAAATCTTTTGAATACTTTAAAACCTAAGTTTGTGATAAGAAAAATCTTTAAAGTCGCATCATAAAATGACAGAAAAACTCCTCCATTTGGGTATAATCCTAGTATGTGCAAGAGTCCCATACTAAGAGATATATCGCATCGCAATAAAGTAGTGCCAATGGGAAAGCCTTCAAGATTTCCCTATTTGCGATAACCCCGATCACAAGATCTCATATCGCAGGAATGGGCTAACAAAAATATGGCAAGCATAAAAATTCTGCGATCTGTGACGTGTGTGATATTGCGATAACGCGATGGTGCGATAATGCGAGAGCGCGATGGTGCGATAATGCAATGTCGCGATCTGCGACGATTGCGAACCAGATCGCAAAATCACCCCATCGCGAAACTTTCGGGTGTGTTATTCAAGAAAAGCCACTTACCATAATTTGATTTAAGATCATGTGCTTTTAATGATAATAAAGGAATTAGTTGTCATCTATTAAATGTAGACGTGTGCTTTTGCAAAGAATTACTTCACGTAAGGTGGCATATTTGATATATCTGCTACATTTAAGACTCTCCCATCACCTTTCTTGATCAATCATTTCCATTGTGAGTTGCAGGAACGAAGAACGAAAGGCGATACAAAGCCATACGCAGGAAGAAATGGGAAAGAAAAGTAAGGCTCAGAGCTCTGAGGTGAAGGAGATGGCACCTTTATATACAGACACAGCTTGTAACAGGGACGCAGGGATATCAACGTGGGAAAGCATGTACAGACTGCTTGAAGAAGAAAACCCTAGAATAATGAAGGTTAATGCTGTCGCAGATTCACAGGGCTCTTCCGAAGCATCCTTAGAAGAACTGGCGTGCTCATTCCTTCATCGGATTGCAACAAGACCTAAAATTCTCCCATATACGGATATGATCAAGTGGATACTTGACAATGCAGAAATGGACGACATACAGTTCAAAATTCAAGGACATGGGCTCATCGGGTCATTCGCTACACAAGACTTAAAGCTCATGTATCATCTTCCTGAACCGCAGGTGACCTACAATGCACAATTCATTAAAAAATTTGTGGCAGAGAACCCGAACCTATCAGAGACCACTAAAGATTGGACCAGAAAAGATGAACCACTCAAAAAGGATAAAAACGGTATGTATAGCACTGGTTCCCTCACCTCTTCGTATTGTTTTGCTGTGGCCATGCTTTGTAGATTATTTGGGATGCGAGATATCAATAAGTTTTCATCTGAATGGTTACCATTGATTGATGCTGCCACAAATGCCGTTATTATAGATTGGGCCAAGATCTTTTCTGATAACCTGTTCACAGCTATTATCAAATACCGGTCTAAGAGATCCATGTCTCAAAGGATCTATCCTCCTTTTTACCTATCCGCATATGTTATGGATTCTATTTGTTATGTGTCTAAATTTCCCTCTATGGGTTGGAAATGGACAACTCAGGACCCATTACCCATACATGTCTATCATAAGATATTATGGGATTCTCAGTTCGTTCCGCATTTCTACCAAATTTGTCATGGGCTTATCTTACCCATGAATAGAATGATGTATGACAAAGAACCCCCAAGGTGCTCACCTGTGGCACAGATAGATATCATCCCCATCGCAAGATGGTTCGGGGAAGAATGGTTCACCTATATTAGAGTATTTGGAAGCACTGTCCCTCCTCATGTCCTACCTTTATATATTCCTGAAAAACTGCTGGCTCGAGAAATTGCATATCAAACTTGTTCAGAAGGCGGCCTAACCAAAGATCTAAAAGACAAAAAGAAGGCCATATGGCCCCAGTTTCCTGTAGCTTGTGGGGCCTTTTCATTGTTCGATTTGGGTCACGCGTTCACTGAAGTGGAGAATATGACGTGTCTACAATTATTCAAATTCCCGGCAAGGCCATTTGACCCAAATAAAGTCGCCCAAGATTTCACAACGAACGTCAAGATAAAGATATTCATTGGAAAGAAGGATCTGTTTGATGATTTATTTCAGAATAAAAGCTCACTGCAGGAAATTTTGCAGGAAGCTCAATCGCAACTGTCTCCAGATGACCTCCAAAAGTTCATGGTATATAGGGAAAGAAGACTAGCCACTGTTCCTCTAGAAAAGCTACAACTACCTACCAGAGAACCTACTCCAAGCATTAGCCTTAGCGAGAATTCAAGCGCTGCTGGATCTAAATCTAGGAGCAGACAAGAGATGCCTGAGCATTCTAAGAAATCTGTAAATGACCCAGATAAAGGTGAAGAGTCAGCTAAGGACACCACGCAGTCAATGGAATTTCCACGGCAGCAAGTTATCGCCTCCCCGTCAAGGGATGTTCCCCCTCTCATCGTTGAAGCACCACCCGTCACAACAGAATTAGACAAAGAATGGGAAACCTTCAATGAACTGATCAATCTTGAAGGACAGGCCCCAAAAACACCTGTGAGCAACACACAGGTAACACAAGAAGTGGGCTCAGCGTTGCTCTTCAACGAGTGGGACGATCAAATCAGGGAGGCAGAAGAAGCAGAATGGAAGCTGAAGGCACAGGAAAAGGAAAAAGCGGTCCAAGCACTAGACAGGTTAAATTGGGAGTGTTACTGGGCATACTTAGTGAAGCCGCATAGTCAGTAGATGACTGTGAAATGTATCATAAATGCGGCCGAGAAAGTAGTGCCAGCTCTCATAGATTCTGTTTTCTCAGCCCAGCTCAAAGCAGAAGTTAGCCAGCCGACTCTCCTCAAGCCCATGATGAATGCATGCAGTTTTAAGGATCAGATTCAGAAGTAACCTTGTTTAGAATGTTGTTTTTTCTTTAAAATTAGATTAGAAAAAGGGCGGTCATTTGAAAACCGCATCCTAAATTTTGTAAATTGACTATTATTAGAATTAAGAAGTAGTATTTTAACCCTTCTCATGCATTTGGAGAAGGGTCCAGAAATTTGTCAAAAACTTGTCCTCAGAACATGCACTTCTGCACCCTTAGAGGAGGTTTGGATGAATGGATGGATCGAGGTTTATTAATGTTTGCATTTGATGTCTACTACTGATGTTGCACTTTTGTACTCTTAGTAGATGTTAGAACAAGTAGAGATAAATCATTTTTGCTTGAAGCTTATGAGTAGGACCAGTCATAAATGGTACTTTTATCTCTTGGACATTTCTGCTTATATTCTTAAAGTGATATACAGTTTTTAGTTGTTTATATGTTAATTCATGAATGTGTGAGTTACCATTTGGCACTTTTGTACGGTGGAGTCATTTATTTATGTTTGATATATGAATAACTTATTATGCGATATGCTGTTCACAACTGTTTTGCCTAACCTTTTATGCAAAGTGGTTCATCTTAATTGATTTCCATTCTTATGATGACTGAATGATCTTTATTACCAGTTATTGTTTGAAATCTCTTTGGATCGCATAATAGGAGAAATACACCCCGGGTTAGCATAGATTAGATGTGTTGTTTTCATTAGATTACAATAGCATAGAATTAGATTAAAATAGATTAGATCAGAACTCATTTATTTATGTTTGATATATGAATAACTTATTATGCGATATGCTGTTCACAACTGTTTTGCCTAACCTTTTATGCAAAGTGGTTCATCTTAATTGATTTCCATTCTTATGATGACTGAATGATCTTTATTACCAGTTATTGTTTGAAATCTCTTTGGATCGCATAATAGGAGAAATACACCCCGGGTTAGCATAGATTAGATGTGTTGTTTTCATTAGATTACAATAGCATAGAATTAGATTAAAATAGATTAGATCAGAACTCTTAGATCAGCATAATCCAACTCTGCACACACACACCCTTAGATTGGGAAACTGGTCCCATTATCCCCAGTCGGACCCGCTATACCAAACGGATAAGGAGCTGCCAACCAAGGTCCGGACCGGGTGGGTATCCCCCTTGTTGTCGACCTGATTTTCGGGGCTTCAACACAAGGTAATGGGCTAGCAGAATCATCCAATAAGAGTCTGATAAGGATAATCAAAATGCTACTGGAAGACAACAAAAGGAACTAGGATTCCAAACTAAAGTTTGCATTGTGGGCTGATAGGGTGACCACCAAGAAATCCACAGGGAATTCTTCGTTCAAGCTAGTATATGGCACTGAGGCTGTATTCCCAATCCAGTTGACCCTCCCTGTGGAAAATGACATGGCAAAGAGGTTTAGTGACTTGGTTGAAGTGCTTCAAATCAGAGATCAATTGATTAAAAAGTATGCAGCACATCAAAAGAGAATCAAGGAATCCTTTGAAAAAAAGGTAAAGATGGACAATTTTCAAATTTGAGACTTGGTTCTTAAATGGGATGCACTTAAGGAAAAGAAAGGCAATCATGGGAAGTTCAATGCTCTGTGGACTGGACCTTTTGTCATTGCATAGGTCCAGGGGAACAACACTTTCATGCTGCAAAGTATGGAAGGAGAAACAGTTTTGATTGCCCAGTTAATGGGTAGTTTTTGAAAGTTTATGTTAATTAAGGTCTTTAGGCCTCATCATTGTAAATATTTTCTTTTTACACATTTTAGTGTAGGCTTAATTAGACTCCATGCCCAATGGAACACTAGGAAATATTACTGATCTCTTTTTTGTATGAAAGGCAGTGGTCTATGGTTCTTGAAACCTCACAGGGAGGCTTTCATCCCCAGAAGGAGCCAATGTTAGCTCTGCTATGCAGCATTGACTTTCTAAGGTCATAAAGAAGCATGGTCTGTGTGGTTATGTCCAAAGGGGGCTCACATTGATCACTTTTCCCTTTCTTCCTTCACCCTGATCACCTCTAAACCTTTCCCATTCCCTAAATAAACCTTCTAAAATCTGACAAAGTCCCTTTTAGCCCCAGCTCTAAGCGTGAAGCCAAACCAACCATAAAACCTTACCCATATGCCCTCACATGCTCATAAACCCCTGATCACTTTCTCGCCATTGATCATTCCCCGACAATCTAATGACTTTCATCGCACCCGATAAAGGTGACCCACTCAACCAATTTCCACCGTCAGATCATTTCCGCCAGATCTGATGGTCTTCGTATACATCGCGTAGGCAATGTGATCGAGCGATAGCGTGCGATGAGAGTGATTTTTCTCTCTCATCCACTTTCTACATTTTGATCATTGAGTGGAATCGCTCGGCCTTGGGTATTTACCACTTAGCACCCGAAAGTGGTGTGATGAAAACCATTACCGCCTGACCAAACCGCCCTTGCCCATTAAACGCCCGTGCAGCTCCATCGCCCAATGACCATCCGATCTATTCACTGAAGATCCGATGGGCATAACACACCCTGCTCCCACCTCGGCTGATAGCCTCTACCGAGCCATCTCCGCCGTTCATTTCCCCGATCTGACGGTCATCCTTCTTGCTCACCCAAATTGTTCACCTACCCATGCACTCTACATCACACGTCCATTCTATTAACCAAGGAATGAGATAACCCGCTCTGCTTGACTGACAATAGTTGGACCCCAAACAACCATATTAAACAAAAAGCATGTCTGAAGGTAGAAAAGGACATAGCACGACCCTGTGACAGAATTTATCAGTCATGGACTCCACTATTGCGAGCATTCCAACCGCCAAAAGGACAACACAACAGTTGTACAGAATATTTTTGCACAGTGAAGCAAGCGACCTCGTTCAGAGACTCCATCAGGCAATTAAATGCAGTTGGTGGTCAATTAAGTCCCCTCCATATCTAAATGGCCAGGTGCCATAGTAATGTAAACTTATAAATATCCAGGAGCAAGATGTAATCAAGGTTGGCATTTGATGTAAGGTTCAACTTCTAGAGACTATAGACATTTTGTCACTTGCAACGTCTCATCTTCATTTTCAGAAAATACAAGCTTCTTTTGTTGTTAACTGCTCACTGTCCATTTTCCTCTGTTCTAAGCTTGTACCTGATATGTTGTGTTCTTGATCTCTTGATGTTTAGCACTAGATAACTGTCATCTTATCTCTATGTTAGAATGTTGAATGCATCACTGAATAGGTTTCTCAGGTTTCTTTCTATCTAATGCAGGAGAGCTGTCATCCTGTCTTTGCATTAATAGATTAGATTTGCAGGTTTCTGTACTAGTTGCATCCGACCATCACATGGTCTTATGTATCTGCTGGTGTGGTTAGTATTCTCCATATTCACCTAATATCTAAATTGTGAACATTGGTGGTCTAAAGCCTTGTAGTCTAAGGGTGTTCATGCATGTTGGAGTGAAACAAAGAAGAAGTGGTTATCTGGCTTGAACCAAACCATCATTCCTTCCATTAAACCATGCAACAATAATTGAATTTATATGTTACTAGGCATCTCTGAGCTACAACCTAGGAGAGTTTCTTAGAATCCAAACAATATTGACCAAGATCATTAGAAGTGGAAAAATGTGTGTGTTTCAGTGTGACCCCCCCCCCACCCCCTGGGGTACTATCTAGGCTGGCTGGCAGTGGAGCAACACCAGAGATAAAAACTTATACTCTGAAAATCTTCAACCCACGAGCTAAACTACCCTTCCCGAATTCGAACGCTGTGATCAAGTTTAACTTTTGATTGTGTTTGACTGAGTTGATAAAAGGTGAACCATGTATGTCCATGGGGTAAGTGGGGAAACCAAAATAACCTGCACAATGGTGCAATACTCCTAGAAAGACCAAGGCCCTATGCTATCAATGAACCAAAATAGAGAAATTGGAGTTCTACCAATGTGTCATCAAGTGTTGTAGCGGCTACAACCAACCTACAAAACATTGACCTGCACCCAATTTTGGAGCCTCCCTTGAGAGTTTCACTTGATGGCTGCACACACTCGGGTTCACTCTGTGAGCTCATGTGAGTCTTCGCACCCGCCTTGCTTGATCACTTCATCCAAGTTTGCATGTTGATGTCAAAGTCATGCTTGCGACCATGTTCTGGCTATTCTCATAGTCTTCCCTTCATGTGTACTTGTTGTGTTCGTTATGAAAGCATCTGTCACACTCACACATGGAGTCAAGTTCACTAGCACACAAGCGTTGTCATGGTCGAACAACGACCAATCACAAGTGTCGCACTTGTTGCTTACATTGTCGATTAGTCATGTTGACTATGTGTGTCTGGATGGTTTGATTCGTCTAGTCGTCAAGTCAAGTAAGTGTGTGTTTGCAAGATCACATGTGCATCTTTCAATCATTCACACACTTAGTCACTTTGTTGAAGTTCTAATGATGGATTCCCATCTAAAAGTCTGACCATCACCGTGCTATCGACTCTATTGACTATCAGCCAAAACAACGCAAAAGCACCAAGAAAGTCTTTTCAAGTTGCGCTTCTCGCAAGCGATCCAATCAACTTTCATGTTGACCACCCCAAGAGTCAGACTCGACGACCACCCTGGGACTGACTCCCCTCAAAAAATTATGCAAAGGCTGCTGACCTTGCCCACTTTGTTGACTGGTGAAATTGTGTAAACAGGTCAGATAGTCACCCAGTGTCGTCCCTGTCTCCCTCAGGAAATTGCATAGTTTTCCCAGTCAGTTCTCCTAACAATCGACTAGCTGCTCATCTAGAAAAGTTTACAATTTTCATGAGCAGGCCTTCTACTTCCCAGTAGTCCACTCAGCTCAGAAATTGTGTAGAGATGATCAGCAGGTCGGCCTCCCAGCCGTAATGCAATCTCTCTCGCCAGTAGCTCCCAGCAGTAGACTGAAAATTACCGCTAAGAATTGTGTAGTTTCTACTGCCAGTGACCGAACAGCCAACTGCCATTTCCCTCTGGGAAATGCTCAGTTTTGTTTGCCAGGCTCCCTGCAAGTTCCTATAAAAAACTGCACAATTTTTGCTCATTGATCCTCCATGCAGTCTAGCCTGTTCCTCCAGAAAATTGTGCAAAATTTGTTGGCAAGCCCTTGCTACCCACTCGTTCTGGAAAATGCATTGATTCTGTTTGCCTTGCCTGTAGGTTTTAACCCCGTACAGAAATTACCTGCATACGAATTCTAAAACATAGAAAATAAACAATGCGAGAGCATAACACATAAAACACATATACACGGAGATTTTCCCCTAGATCCCAAAACCGGGACTACGAGCTTGATTTTTCATTGTGTTCCTTTCAATGTTATAATACATATTTATACATGCCAAAGCATCCAATACCATGGACCGAAAACCGTCGCATCCAAAAACCGTGGACCGAAAACCATCATGTCCAAAACCATGGGTAGGTCCACCCAACCTAACATAGGGTCCAAAACCAAAATTTTCTGAGGCGCTGCCCCAAACCCCATAGAGTGGGGTTACCTGCACCCCTCAAACCCCCTTGTGACTCCCACTACTACGCAATTGGTGCAACGAAGGAGGGGGATCCTCCCCCCTCCTAACCCCCCAGTTAACTATGTGGTCTAGTCGTGGAAAGAATATAACACAACCCAACATTATCCCACTTGTTGTTTCTTTCCACAGGGGGCCACAATAGAGCTTAGTCATTTATCCAACTCTGCAATGCCCATTGTTTCTCTACACCAAGAGAACTTCTCAGAGCTCACAGATTTTGTCAATGCATCTGCAGTATTCTTCAAAGTGTCCACCTTTACCAGCAACACCATTTTGTCTTCTATCATATCCCTCACAAAGTGATACTGAACATCAATGTGCTTTGTCTTTGAATGGTAAGTAGTGTTCTTTGCCAAGAAAATTGCACTTTGGTTGTCACAGTCTATCCTTATAGCTCCATGTACTAACCCCATACTTGAACACAATCTCTGCAACCAAACTGCTTTCTTGCTTGCATGAGTGGCTGCCATGTATTCTGCCTCTGTAGTTGATAGTTCCACTACAGATTGTTTCTTACTCATCTAATTGACTGGACCACCAAATAGGTTAAACGCATACCCACTTGTAGATCTTTTCTGATCCAGATCTCTAGCCTAGTCCACATCAACAAAGCCACGGATATCCAAAATTCTCTCTAATCCTAGTCTTCCTTGGTGGCATAAACCATAATCACTAGTGCCACGCAAATACCTGAAAACCTACTTCACTGTTGTCCAATGCTCCTTCCCTAGTTTTGACATAAGCCTGCTCAATACTCCCACTGCATGTGCAATGTCTGGTCTAGTACATACCATCGCATACATCAGGCTACTGACTGCACTTGCATATGGAACACGGGACATATCCTCTTCCTCTTCTTGTGTCTTGGGACACTATTCAATAGATAACTTTATACCTACAGGAATAGGAACCTTCACTGATTTACTATCTTGCATATTAAACCCTTGCAATATTGTCTCGACATACTTCCTCTGGTTTAATCAGAGCTTCCTCCTTGCCCGATATCTTTTAATTTCCATGCCCAAAATATAGTTTGCAGCACCAAGATCTTTCATGTCGAATTTGGAGGACAATTGGGTCTTCAAATCCTGGATAATTTCTTTGTCGTACCAACCATCAACATTTCATCCACATACAAGACCAAATAAATAACATGGTAACCAATTAATTTAAAATACACACAGTGATCTTCTTTGCTTCTGGTGAAGTCAAGTCCCCGTATAAATGTATCAAATTTCTGATACCACATCCTTGGTGACTATTTAACCCATATAAAGACTTCTTTAACTTGCATTACAGTTCTTTCTTAACCTTCACTGTAAAGCCTCCAGGTTGCTTCATGTAGATCTCCTCTTCCAGATCCCCGTGAAGAAATGATGTCTTCACATCCATTTGTTCTACCTCAAAATCAAAAGCAGTAGCAACAGATAAAAGTAATTTAATAGAAGCTACCTTGGCAACAGCAGAAAAGATATCACCAAAATCAATTCCCGGCATCTGGGAATAACATTTTTCTACCAACCGAGCTTTGTATTTCTCCACCTTTCTTTCTGTATTTGTCTTCTTCTTGAACACCCATTTGCTGCTAATGGGTTTCCTTGTAGCCGGCAACTCCACCAGATCCCAAGCCTCATTTGTTTGCAAAGATGTCGCTTCATCAACCATGGCCTCCTTCCAGAGTTTTCCATCCTCTAAATCTATTGCTTCCTTCATAGTTTTGGGATCATCATCAGTAATAGATAAAGCAAAATTTAAATATAAAGCAGATGGACTAGATCTTTCTGGCTGCCTTCTTTCTCGAACTGATCTTCTTACACCCAGAGTTTGTGGCTCTTTATCTTATGATTCCTACTCTACTGTAGAGTCTGATTCTTCCTCCTTTAGCTCAAACTCTATCTTCTCAGGTTCCTTTGGTTGGACTTCATGTTTAATAACATCTTTCACCTCTTTGAACACCACATCTCGGCTGTACAAAACCTTCCTTGTTACTGGGTTCGAAAGCTTATAACCCTTTAAACCATCCTTATACCCAATAAAGATGCACTTTTCAGATTTACTATCCAACCTGGTTCATTTCTCCTTTGGAACATGTACATATGCATCACATCCAAATACCTTCAGATGTGAAAGAGAGGGTTTCTTACTAGTCCATACCTCTTGTCGAGTCTTATCCTCCAATGTTGATGAAGGTGATCTATTGACCAGGTAACATGCTATCTCCACTGCCTCTGCCCAAAATTCCTATCCTGACCCAGCACTACTGAGCATGCTTCTTGCCCTTTCCATCAATGTCTTATTCATTCGTTCTGCAAATCCATTTTGCTGAGGTGTATATGGAGTAGTCTTCTACCATGCTATACCACACTTCTTACAAAATTCTTCAAATTCCTTACTGCAAAACTCTCCACTGTTATCTGTCCTCAGCACCTTTATCTTCTTCTCTGTCTAGTTTTCCACTAGAGCCTTGAATTCTTTAAACTTGTCAAAGGCTTCAGATTTATTCTTAAGGAAATATATTCATTTATTCCTTGAGAATTCATCTATAAATGATACATAGTACACAGACTTACCCAGTGATGGAACCTTCATGGGTCCAAACACATCATTATGCACAAGCTCTAATATTTGTTTCGCCCTCCTACTACCAGACGAGAAACTCACCCGATTCTACTTCCCATAAACACAATGTTCACAGAAATCAAAATCTAGAGAGCTATTACTCATACCTTCTACCATACCTTTACCATGAAGTATGTGAAGGCCCTTCTCTCTAATATGTCCAAGCCTTTGATGCCACAACATGGTCTTCTCTCCAGAGACCACTAGATTTTCTGCTCCATTTTCAAGAACCACAGAACTATTGCATCCATCAACAACAGTGCTACCTTGTAGCTTGTACAGAGTTCCAATCCAAACTCCCCACATCAATACAAGTGCTCACCAAACCATCTTGCAGGTACCCTTCTCGAACACTGTTTTTACACCTGCATCATCCAGCTTGCTTACGGAAATCAGATTTCTAGCCAATGCAGGAATATGTAGAACACCTGGAAGTGTTGTAACCCTTCCACCTTGCAACTTCAACTTTACTTTTCTGCGACCAATGGTTCTAGCCTTCCTATCATCCCCTAATAAGACATCACCACCATCGTATTACTCATACTCGCAGAACCACTCTCTATGGGGAGTGAAGTGAAAGGATGCACTTGAGTCAATCAACCATGCCTCATGATCTACACGTGTACTTGAAGAAGCCAAGTACACATCCCCACCTTCATCTGAGGTGGTTTTCGCCTCTGCAGAAGGAGCATCATCAGATCCCTTTCCTTTGTCAGGAACTTTAGATTTACTATCCCCTTTGTAGTGCCCTTCCTTTCCGCATTTCCAGTACACCACCTTTATAGGTTTTCCTGGTGATTTAGATCTCCCTCTAGATTTAGATCTCTCACTCGATGACTTATTTTTGTTTTTGTTCTGGGACTGTCCTCATATAGACAAGGCATCACCATTCTGGCTCTCCATATTTTTCCATCTCATCTCCTCCATCAGCAAGGATGAGACTATTTCATCAAACTGCAATGCTATTGCATTACTACCTATTACAATAACCAGACTATCCCACGAATCTGGTAGAGAACACAACAAACTAATGCACTTATCTTCATCTAAAATTTTAATATCAACAGATGATAACTGACTTACCACAGTATTAAATGCATTCAAATTCTCTGTCATCGAGTCTCCATCTTTCATCCTTAGGTTATATAGCTTTTTCCGTAGGAACAATTTATTCACCAGAGACTTAGATTGGTACAAAGTCCCTACCTTGTCCCACAAAGCCTTCGTCGTAGCTTCCCCTGATACAGTCAACAATACTAAATCTGAGACACATAATCATACTGTGCTCTTTGCCTTCCAATCCAACTTCTTCCATTCTTCATCGAACACTCCCATTGGTTTAGTACCTGGATCTACCGCGATCCACTGATCTTTATCTACCAACAGATCCTCCATATTGAGTTTCCACAACTCAAAACTCTGACCATTAAATTTATCGATCTCTATCTTTCCGCTGCTCACCATCTTCTTTCACCACCAGACTCGATCTCACAGATCTCCCACTGAACAGGGTCTACCACAGGCCTGAGTGAAACTCCTCAACAACAAAGGTATCCCCTTGAAGCCAAAATAGCTTTGATATGAAATCTAGGTTTTAACCCCGTACAGAAATTACCTGCATACGAATTCTAAAACACAAAAAATAAATAATGCGAGAGCATAACACATAAAACACATATACACAGAGATTTTCCCCTGGATCCCAAAACCGGGACTACCAGCTTGATTTTTCATTATGTTTCTTTCAATATTATAATACATATTTATACATGCCAAAGCATCCAGTACCATGGGCCGAAAACTATCGCGTCCAAAAACCATGGACCGAAAACCTTCACGTCCAAAACCATGGGTAGGTCCACCCAACCTAACATAGGGTCCAAAACCAAAATTTTCCAGCGTGCTGCCCTGAACCCCATAGAGTGGGGTTACCTGCACCCCTCAAACCCCTTGTGACTCACCCTACTACACAATCAGTGCAACAAAGGAGGGGGCTCCGCCCCCCTCCTAACCTCCTGGTTAACTATGTGGGCTAGTTGTGGAAAGAATATAACACAACCCAACATTGCCTTCCTACAACCTGAACTGTCCCTCCCAAAATTTGCACAGTTTTTTCTTCCAGCCGAGCCAAACTTTGCGGACAGTCACTGTCGACTTTGATTTCCCAACTTCATCACCCAATGACTCTTTCGCAGTTTTCATCAGTAGTTCCCGCAGCCATCATCCCACCTCTCAAGCTTTCTACCTCTCCCAGTCATCTGTATCCGAAATGATCATGTTTCATGGTAGACTAGGAGGTTTTTGGATTTGATGTTGTCTCATCACGAGTGACTGCAAGTACAGGCACACAAATAAAAATGGTTTGATGACGAATGGGATGAATGAACAGAGCACATGCAAAAGGACAGGTTCACCAACAGATGAACGAATGATGCATGCGAAGAGATGTGCTCGCAAGCGGATGATCATGCAAAGATGTGTTCACGGACAGACAGACAAGCAAACATGTAAGATGTGCTCACGGACAGACGAACGGATGAACAACACTTTTCACAAACATACGAACCTGTCAAACCTTCCAACATACAAGCAAGGGGAAATTTTCCAAAGCAACACCCAATGAACCAATGACCATCAAAGAATCTGCACACCATGTCATGCGGAGGTGAAGCTGGGACACACCATGAGGACATCCATCGCCCAGCAACATGAATGTACCGGCACTGTCATGTCGAGCCATCTCATGAGTCATGTCGCCCACATATCTACTATGGGCCATGTTGTTAAACAATGTAATGTAACGTGGAAGTCCGAGAGACCCACTTGTTGTACAAAGAGTCATGTAAAGTCGAAAATTCATGGAAGTCAAACAGTCATGAGGGTAGTCAAACAGCCACAAGAGTCAGTTTCACCCTTGGCTATAAATACGCCCTCATTTGTACATAAACGAAATTTTTCACCTTAGCTCCCCCCACATAGCTAAGAGAGTCTGTTATATTTTCATTTAGGAGTAAGCAGTGGTTCCAACACCCCTCACACGGGATTAGTGATGTATGGTGTAATGATGTGTCTTAGAACTTTCACTTAATTCAAAAGCTTGCTAACAAGCCAACACGCTTTCACACATGTATTGTATATGTTGTAAGATTAATCTTTAACACTTGTAATGCATGTTGCTTGAACCTGTGTTTAACACTTGAACTAATTCACTTGTTGTAATACATATATGTTAATGAAAATGTGTTGTATATGTTGTTAACATTGTCTCACCCATGTAGACTACTCTCCCGGACATCAGAAAAACCTTTCACATGGAACTTTCTATAGCAATCGTTGTACTCATGTGGACTAATCTGCTGAGTGTTATATGTGTTATCTTCCCTTATGTGTTGTGATTGCTTCATCCGTGTGGATTGTTCCGTTGGAAGCTGTGCATGTCCTACTGTGTTGTGTGTTCCTAGTAGAGTTGGGACTTCTCCCAATCAACTTGGGACTCACTCACACCCTCTCCCTCTATGGTGAAAGAACCATTGACAGAAGTGACACTTACACTCACTAGGCACGTGAACCTCACTTCTCAGAAGACAAAGCAAACCACTCTCCTGTGCTAACAAGTAAGAGTTGAGGCAAATCTTTAAGATAATGGAAACTAGGCCATCATACCTAATGGGACTCATACACCAAATGGTGTGAGGTATATTTGGGACTTCATACCACGAAGATACCTTGATATTGGTGTGTCCAGTAGGGCCAGATGACAAGTTGAGCCTGTACATCTGTGTTGAATCTCTTACCCAATGTATAATACACAATTTGTGCTCTTGGGTTGTTTCTCTCATTTCTCCCTTAATCATTTATCAATCCCCGATGAGCTTCTCGATCACTTGTCATTGTTAAAGTTTGAAGGTAAGGATAGAACGTCTGTACCTAAGCACATTTCTAATTTTCTTCATTTCTGTGAATCTCATGAAATTGATAGTGATGATCTTGTTTGCGTACTCTTCTTCCTCAACCTTGAAGGTCGTGCTAATTGGTGGTTTCATACCCTGCCACCTGCTTTCGTCCATTCACTTCTCACTTTCCTCAAGGAGCTCCATCAAGCCTTCGATGAGTGTGACCACCAAAATTTCTATGAAAGAATCTCTCATTTAAGAATGAAGCTTAGCGAATCAGTTGATGACTTTTCTACCTGCTTCCGTCACCTATGTCACGAAATTCCTGAGTAGTTTGTGGACCTTGACTTCATGAGCCAAGTGCTAAAATGCTTGGTTCATGTCTCTCGAAATGATGAACTTCTTGATTTCCATTCTTCCTCAACTCTTTCGGATCATGAGACACCTCATGTCTCAAATAGGGTGCCCCCTCGTAGGAACCGCAAGACTAAAAAATTTGTGCAGTGGGTCCCCCCTTGTAGTGGTTGTAAATTTGAGAAATTTGCACAGCATGTTCCCAATCCATCTACTCAACTGTCTCCCACCCAAACGAAGGAAATTCCAGAATGGTTATGAAGCCTATGGCAAAAACTCATCCCTCCATTTTACAAGAGGACATCATTGTTCCTAGCCCAAGTCTTCAATCTAATTTGCATCTCTGCCATCCTCCATCATCTATAAGCCATGACTCCTTGCACCATGACTCGCTTGAGTGATCTACTTCACAAGCTATTTGCGTGCACTCTCTTGATTCTCGCACTGCTGGCTCAAGTTCAAGTCATGTGCAAGGTAGTCTCATCATACAAGTGGAGGAGCAGGATGGTGAAGACACAATCAATTCCTCTCAAAACATTGAGCTTCCATTCTTGCTCTATCCTCGATCTGCGAATATTGGTGAAACATCATGCACAATCAATTCTTTCTATCAACCTCCAGTCTTGGGCTATCATCACTCCCACGCTTCTGTATGCTGTGATGAACACCCAAGCACATCATATGATCTATTGTCATCTCATGTACACTCTAACTCAGATCCGGAATGCACACCTGTCAAAGCAGACATCCATATAGAAGCTTCCTCTGCACCTCACTTGGCTGTGTGTACTATCATTCATAGCTCATCAACATGTGTCAGAGACACTACAAATTCTCTTGCTTCTTCATCTTCTGAGTTATCTCCTTGATCAACACAAGGAAATGAGGTTTTCTATGAAGAAAATAGTCTCAACGCACAGGACTCTTCCCACTCATGATCATCTTGTGTATTGCATGAAGACAGCTCATCAAGTTAGCTTACTGAAAATTTTGATGAAGCCTATGATATAGATGGCTATCATCCTAAGATAAATTTGGAAATCAGTAACAACAACCATCCTCAAGCCATGCATGATCTGGTTCACATCCAAAAATGCAATTTTTCAATTCTAGAAAGTTCTAGGATGTGCCAGGGAGTTAAGGCACTTCAACGTCCATTGATGGTTATGTCAAGACCTCGCAACTCTAGTAAGCCCATCAATCCAAATCAGATCTCATTTCTCATGCACAATCCATCTATCTACATGGTTGCACTCGACGTGGATCCCTATCTAAAGAATATTTACTATTTGGGGTATGATATTTTAAAATTTCAGATTTTGCTAATGATCGAATCCATGAGTCTATTACAACACGTTCGTCTTCATGCACCTCTCTTACATCCCATTCAGGTTGGGAGTGTTTGTCCCTCATGCAATCATAGGACATTGAAGTTAATCAATCTCAAAAACTATCTCTATCCAGAATCACACTTATCAGATGTTCTCTCTCGTAATCATCTCCTTGGTATTTTTTCAAATTTTGCACATCAAATATGCCCACTCATCACATGAGAAATCTCCTTGTGTGATGACAAACGCACAACCTTTTGTGCAAA
Source organism: Pinus tabuliformis (assembly GCA_031772625.1). Classification (NCBI taxonomy): domain Eukaryota; kingdom Viridiplantae; phylum Streptophyta; class Pinopsida; order Pinales; family Pinaceae; genus Pinus; species Pinus tabuliformis. The sequence goes on along the minus strand of CM062814.1, from coordinate 40,939,748 downwards.
TCAAGTTACCCTCATTTCACGACACCCCAAATGGTTTCACACATTCACAGTGCTGACATCCTTTCTACATTTTGGTGATTACCATGATGCCTACCCACTTTTTCACCAGTTGTAGGTGGGTTTTCTATCATGCCTAGCGCACAACGAACATGGTTCCGTCCTTCATAGCATTCGCACGATTATTCAAAATGTTTCCCTTTTCATGTCAAACTGGGAATCTGGCATCTCGAGTAACTGGTCTGATTTCTCTTCTATCTTTGGTAGTTGTCATGTAGTTTATCATTTACCCAACAATACATCCAATGACAGTCACTTTGCACACTTTGATCTTCACCACGTAGCATCTTTCTTCTTAGACTTCTGTCAAGTAAGTGAGGCACTTCAGCCTGCACGGATGGCTATTGCAGGCCCTCACTGTCTTGACATGACTGATGAGAATGACCATATTTATCTATTAGTATCAGATTCCCATCGTGATTCCCTCTCTCAAATTAGGAATCCATCTTCTCAAAGATAACGAATCTTTCAAAATAGCCATCAAAAATTTTATGATCCAATCGTTGAATGGCTTGAACAATCTTACTTGGCGAGTCGTGTTGTAGGCAACAAGCTTCTGTCCCTTCCTCACACTCACTGATAAACTTGGTGTAGAAAAACACACACTTACAAGAGGCCTATGAGGTTTGTTGAAAAATAGTACTCATAGAAGAGGTAAGCGTGTGTGTTGGGTGGTTGTGACACATTCTTATGCCCACAGGTGAGACCTTCTCTCTCGTGTGCAAGTTTTTCAAGTTTTTTCATTTTCTGTTGCACACTATTTTTTATCTGTTTCAATCACTCGTATCTTTGTGATTGTAGGTCAGGTACACCTACGGTGGCTTCACTAGAAATTTCATTTCACATAACCCCGACCATTTAACGTAGGAGTAGGAGTAGTGTTTGCATTTTTGCTTGTCTTTTCTTTTTGGTTTGCATGTTTGTTTGATTGCTGACTTGGTTGCTTTGATTTCCTTATTATCTTTGCTTTCACTTTATTTTCTCTACTTACTACTTTTGTTTATGTTTGTTTTATTTGCTTGGTATATTACTATTTTTGTTTCTAGAAATAAGTGTTTCCAACTACTATGTTCTGGCTTCTAAATAGAGTATGTGGCTGAAATTTGAAGAGACTTGTGACACTACAGCACTTGGCTATTCTTGTGTCTGTCTTCTCTGTGCTTGGTTATAACCTTCAGGCGATGAATTCTTGACGTAAAATATGAACCGTCTGTAAGGGAAGTTTTGGTCCGACCATGAACCTATGTCCACATTGGGAAGCCCCATCCCTGTACTCAGCCTCTTGCTCTGTGTGTTCAAGCTCATCCAACTAGTATAAACAGAAGAGGGGAAAATCTAAATGAGCAAACCTATGTCAAAAGTGTTACATGATTCTCTAAAGGAACAACCTCTTCTACTCTCAATAAGTCGGGATCCCTCTTCCACCCCAAAAATAAATAAGTGCCTATGCACAACCCTCTTGAAAAATACAAAGGCGAAAGAAGAGAAAGGCTTCCTACACAGAGAGGTGAAGCATTCAAGTCCATCGGGGTACTAACCAAGCTCGCTGAAAGTGGAACAATGTTTGTGTTCCTGTGTAACTCCTCCAGGGTATTGTCCAAGCTGGCTGGCAGTGGAGCAACACCAGAGATAAAAACTTATACTCTGAAAATCTTCAACCCGCGAGCTAAACTACCCTTCCTGAATTCGAAACACTGTGATTAAGTTGAACTTTTGATTGTGTTTGATTGAGTTGGTAAAAGGTGAACCATGTATGTCCATGGGGTAAGTGGGGGAACTGGAATAACCTGCACAGTGATTCAATAGTACTAGAAATACCAATGCCCTATGCTATCAATGAACCAAAACAGAGAAGCTGGAGTTCTACCAATGTGTCGCCAAGTGTTGTAGCGGCTACAACCACCCTGCAAAATTCTGGCCTGCACCCAATTTCGGAGCCTCCCTTCAGAGTTTCACTTGATGGCTATGCACACTCGGGTTCACTCTATGAGCTTGTATGAGTCTTCACACCCACCTTGCTTGATCATTTCACCCAAGTTTGCATGTTGATGTCAAAGTCATGCTTGAGACCATGTTCTGGCTATACTCAAAGTCTTAACTTCGTGTGTACTTGTTGTGTTCGTTATGAAAGCATCTGCCACACTCACACATGGATTCAAATTAACTAGCACACAAGTGTTGTAATGGTCGACCAATGATCAATCACAAGTGTCGCGCTTTTCGCTTACATTGTCAATCAATCATGTTGAGTATGTGTGTCTGGATGGTTTGAGTCATCTAGTTGTCAAGTCATGTAAGTGTGTGTTTGCAAGATCACGTGTGCATATTTCACTTTTTCACACACTTAGTCGCCTTGTTGAAGTTATGATGATGGATTCCCCTCTGACAGTCAGACCATCACCCCACTATCGACTTGATCAATTGTCACGAAAAACAATGGAGAAGCACTAAGAAAGTATTTTCAAGCTGTACTTTTCACAAGCGTTCCAATCAACTTTCATGTTGGCCACCCCAGGACTGACTCCCTTCAAAAATTGCACAAAGGCTACTAACCTTTCCCACTCTTTTGACTGATGAAATTGCGCAAACAGGTCGGACAGTCACCAAGTGCCCATCACTGTCTCCCTTATGAAATTGCATAGTTTTCCCAGTCAGTTCTCCTAACAATCGACTAGCTGCTCATCTAGAAAATTGCGTAGCTTTCATGAGAAGGCCTTTTTCTTCCTAGCAGTCCACTTAGATCAGAAATTGTGCATAGAGGATTAGTAAGTTGGCCTCCCAGGCGCAATGTAGTTTCTCTCACTAGTAGCTCCTAGTAGCAGACTGACAGTTACCTCCAGGAATTATGCAGTTTCTGCTGCCAAGCTCCCAGCAGCTGACTGCCTGTTCCCCTTGGGAATTATGTAGTTTCTACTGCCAGTGACTCAACAACCAACTACCAGTTCCCTCTGGGAATTGCACAATTTTGGCTGCCAAGCTCCCGGCAAGTTCCTCTAAAAAACTTCGCAATTTCTACCTGCTGATCCTCCATGCAGCCTGGACTGTTCCTCCAGAAGAGTGTGCAAATTTTTATGGCAAGCCCTTGCTACCTTCTCATTCCGAAAATTGCACTGATTCTATATGGCTTGCCTTCCTGCAGCCCAAACTGTCCCTCCCAAAATTTGTGCAGTTTTTCCTTTTAGCCGACCCAGACTTCGCGGAGAGTCACTGTCGGCTTAGATTGCCCATCTTCATCACCCAGTGACTCTTCCACAGTTTTCATTAGTAGTGCCCACAAACATCATCCCGCCTTGCAACCTTGCTGCCTCTCCCAGTCACCGGTATCCGAAATGATCATGTGTCATGGTAGACTAGGAGGTTTCTGGATTTGATGTCATCTTGTCACAAGTCACTACAGGTACAGGTACACCAACAAACATTGCGCGTCGACGAATGGGATGAATGAAGGGAGTACATCCAAAAGGATAAGTTCACCAATGGACGAACAAACGATGCATGCAAATAGATGTGCTTGTGAATGGATGATCATGCAAAGATGTGTTCGCGGATGGACAGACAAGCAAACATGCAAGATGTGCTCACGGATAGATGAAAAAACGAACATCACCTTTCACGAACAGACGAACCTGTCAAACCTTCCAACATACAAGCAAGGGGAAATTTTCCAAAGCAACACCCAGCAAACCAATGACCATCGAAGACTCTGTGCACCTTGCCATGCGAAGGTGAAGCTGGGACACACCAAGAGGACATCCATTGCACAGCAACATGAATGTACAAGCACTGTCATGTCAATTCATGTCATGAGTCATGTTGCCCACATCTCTACTATGGGCCATGTTGTCAAACAATGTAATGTAACGTGGAAGTCCAAGAGACCCACTTATTGTATAAAGAGTCATGTAAAGTCGAAAAGTCATGGAAGTCAAACAGTCATGAGGGTAGTTGAACAACCACAAGGGTCAGTTTCACCTTTGGCTATAAATACCCCCTAATTTGTACATGAAAGGACATTTTCACCTCATCTCCTACCACATAGCCAAGAGAGTCTGTTGTCTTTTCTTTGAGGAGTAAGCAGTGGCTCCAATGCCCCTCACACGGGGTTAGTGATGTATGGTGGAACGATGTCTCTTGGAACTTTTGCTTAATTGAGAATCTTGTTAACAGGCCCGCACGTTTTCACACATGTATTGCATCTGTTGTAAGACTAATCTTTAACACTTGTAATGCATGTTTCTTGAACCTATGATTAACACTTGAACTAATTCACTTGTTCTAATACACTTATGTTAAGGAAAATGTTTTGTATATGCTGTTAACGTTGTCTCACCCATGTAGACTACTCTCCCAGACATCAGACAAACCTTTCACATGGAACTTGCTATAAAAACCATTGTACTTGCACAGAATAATCACTAAGTGTTATACATGTTATCTTCCCTTGTGTGTTGTTACTGTCGCATATGTGTGGATTGTTCCGTCAGAAGTTGTGCATGTCCTGTTGTGTTGTGTGTTCCTATCAGAGTTGCGACTTCTCTCAACTGACATGGGACTCAATTCCACCCTCTCTTGCTATGGTGAAAGAACCATTGACACAAGTGACACATACACTCACCGGGCACACGAACCTCACTTCTCAGAAGACAAAGCAAACAACTCTCTTGTGCTAACAAGTAAGAGTTGAGGCAAATATTTAAGATAATGGAAACTAGGCCATCATACCAGATGGGAATCATATACCAAATGATGTGAGATGTAGTTAGGACTTCATACCGAGGTGATCCAATGACGTTGGCGGGTCCAGCACCATTAACGCTTGGGAAATAAGTTGTACAGGATACCATAGGTACCACTACCTACTGCCATCTCTTTGGTCACTATAAAACAATGTAGTAAGATCATTTCCAAAACCAGGAAATTTATTTTCCTCTTGATATGCTCTTAGGTAAAGAAGAAGATGCGGCCAAGACCTCCAAACAGGGCCCCTCTACATGATAACAACAGATGGACAAGGTTGTGGAGGAGTACGACGACATATTCACCTCCCTTGCAGGGGTGTCTTTTCATTGTCAGGTCAAGCACTACATCGATCAGACCCTAGGTGAATCGTTGCCCAATCGACCAATATATCAGCACTCTATTATGGAGAATGATGAAATAAAGAGGTAGATTCGAGAGCTATTGCAAAAAGGTCACATTTTCTCGAGTTCATCGCCCTGTGGGAGCTCGATTGTGTTGGTACATAAGAAGGATGGGACTTGGAGACTCTGTATTGAGTATTAAGGGCTGAACAAGATCATTGTCCGGAATAGGTACTGATTTCCAAATCGATGACATTCTGGACCAACTCAAGGGCAAAAAATATTTCAAAAACATCGACTTGAATTATGGATATCACCAGGTACCAATCGAACCCTTTGATGTGTGGAAGACTGCCCTTTTCGAATGGTTGGTTATGCCTTTCAAGTTGACAAATGTTCCTGCAACCTTGATGAGGGTGATGGATGACATCTTGTGGCCATTCACCAACTCAATTCTAGTGGTATACTAGGATGACATCCTAATCTTCAGCCAAAGTTAGGAAGAGCACCTCCACCACATCCGACAAGTTCTCTAAACATGGCAGAAACACAGGTTGTGTGCCAATTTAGAGAAATCCACTTTTGGCATGACCCAGGTTCAATATTTGGGATACATTATTAATGAACGGGGGTGCATGTGGATCCAGACAAGATCCAAGTCATTCAATATTGGCCAACCCCAACCACTCTGATAGAGCTCCACAACTTTCTAGGTCTTGCCAATTTCTACTACAAGTTCATGTTAGGGTTCTCTCATATCACTTGGCCCTTAAGTCAAGTCACCAAGGGAGGAGCAAAAGAAAATTTATTTTGGTCTGAATATCAATAGAAGGCATTTGCAAAGTTGAAACATTGCCTCTGCTTGGCACTAATTCTCACATTAACAGACTTGCAACAACCATTTGAGATCAACACAGATGCCTCTGACTATGATATTAGGGCTATCACTACTCAACAGGGGCATCTAGTGGCATATCACAGTGAGACACTTTCATACACAGTCTGGAAGTATCCCACTTATGACAAAGAGATGTATTCCATTGTGCAAATATGCTGACAATGGAAGCATTACATTTTGGTGAAGGAAATGGTCATCCACATAAACCACCAACTCCTGTAGTTCATACAGACGCAAGGGAAGTTGCAGGATTATCAACATCAGAAGTGGTCCACATACCTGCAACAATTCCATTTGAATATCAAGTACAAGAAGGGTAGCACCAATAATGTTGCAGACTGCCTCAGCCAACCCCCGATCATGGCGTTAACCATCGTGCTCAACTCTTGTGGGAATGAGACTTTTGAGTGTCCACTTCTCTACAAAAGGGACCTAGAATTCAGCCACACATACCAGAAGCTCTTGGAAGGTCAGAAAGTGCCAGATTTTCACCTCCAGGATGCACTGTTATGCCACCTAGGACACCTTTGTGTTCCTTCAAGTGAGTGTGCCAGGATGATTTGGGAAGCGCACTACAGTCGGGTTGATAGGCCTTTTCGAGTCAAGAAAATAGTGGCATTACTGCAAAAGTAATTCTGCTAGTCATATCTTCGACAGGATTTCAAGAAGTACATCAGATCCTATACTACCTGCACCATTTCCAAACTGACCATCAAGAAGAAAGGCCTCTATACTTCACTGCCTACCCCTAGTTGACCTTGGGAATCCATCTCCATCGATTACATGTCAGACCTTATTTCTACTAATCACGGCAATGACTATGTTTTTGTGGTCGTCAGAAAATTCTCAAAGATGGCCATTATGGCTACCTGAAAGAAGAATATCACACTAGAAGCCACTACTAAACTCTTCTTTCAACGAGTGTGGGTACACTTTAGGATCCCACATTCTATCATCTCGAATCGCGACACCAGGTTCCTCAGTACATTTTGGTCGAGTCTTTGGTCGATGCTGGACACCAAGCTCATTAAGTCCACAACTTGTCAACCCCAAATTGATGGCCAGACAGAGGTCATCAACAGGATGATTGTACACACTATATGCATGTACAACTCAAAGAATCCACGCACATGGGATGAGAGCCTTCCCTACGTCCAACACAACTATAACTGGGCTCTCCATATCTCGACTGGCCACATCCCTTTTTAGGTGGGCTTGGGATTCCAACCACTATGTCCCATTGATGCGACCATACCTTTTACAGCTACTCAGGCAGATTCGGCTCATGTCCAGTCCAAAGTCGACAAGGAAACCATCTTCATTGTGCAAATTCAACACATCCACCAACAGGTCCATGACATATTGGATAGAGCCAATGCTAAGTACAAGCAGCGACATGATCAGCATTGGGTGCCACACAAGTTCTATGTGGGCAACAAAGTTTGGCTACATTTGTAGAAAGAGCACCTCACTCAGCCCCACTGCAAGCTTCGCCTGCTCCAATATGGTCCATACATCATCACCAAGGAAATAGGGGACAATGTTGTCAAGCTTCGTATTCCACCATTCTTTGGTCTGCACCCAGTGTTCAATGTGGACCACCTTCGGCCCCACTTTCCACCATTGTTGGACACATCCGATATTGCAGAACAACTCATACCAACAAAGTTAAACCTAGGCCGCATGGAACAAACCACAATTGATCGGATCATGGACACATAGATCAAGAACACCCGAGCAAGTGGCTCACTAGGGACCAAGTTCTACAGAAGTTTCCTCATCTCATGCAAGAACTCAATGCAATGGGGACCATTTCTTCCTAAGGAGGGAGGAATGATCCAGGTGGATATTGGTGGCCACCAGCATTATCCACTTGGACCCCCACCATTGTTTCTTTCAGTTTTTTAGTTTCCTTAATTATAGCATAGTTTACTATTTTTGGTAATTTTTCAGGTACTGAACTTCCGGAGTCATTTTGAGGCCCTAAATGATGTCTTTTGGGAAACCGTAGATGGAAAATAAGAGTTTTCAACTCAATATTTATTGTTAGACATTGTATCCCTCAGATAGATCTTTCTAACGAGGAATCGTGTATGTCAAACAAAGATCATATGCCAAATTTACAACCCCGGGAATTTGATGTACCAACTTACCCCAATGGGGCCCATAGTTTGGTGTTTCATCTCCTAGGGTTAGGTTTTTGGATGTTTAGGGTTTTTGATTTTTTTCTCAATAATAAATAGGCCTTCAAGGCTCATTGTAACACTGTTTAGAGGCATGTGGTTGCCACATCTCTTCTCAGAGATAAGCTACAATCACCCGAGCTAGTTGATTTCCATTTTTTATGTAAGCATATTTCAGTTCTCTCATATAAATGAAATGAAGTTTTATTTCCATTGCATCTCTGTGTGTATGGTTATATCTGTAATTTGTTTCATTCCTATTTAAATTCAGATCAGTGGTATTAGAGAGGTCTTCTCTTTCTCGATCCTTCTTTGCATGTCCCCAGCGAGGTTGGGGTATAAGGAGTTAGGGCTCGGTCTGGTTGAACCTTTGCAAGATCAACCTTGCAAACCCTAACGGCCATCCATGGGGGAAGAAAAGAAAGATGAGGGAGTAGGATATCCTATCAAGATATTGTTTGAGGAGGCCCTCGAGAAACAAAGGAACGCGATGATGGATAACTTTTCCCAAATCCTTTAATGGTTACCCACCGGTGGCACATCCACATCCCGCAGCCACTCTTGAGGCGCCACTCCTTTTAAGTTACAAGTAAACTTTGACATTCCGATATTTGAGGGCCAAATAGATACAGACACCATAGATAAATGGTTAAATCTGCTAGAAGGATATTTTTTTGTTCATGATTTTTGCAGCTGGGAAAAGATTACATTTCTCTTCTCAATACCACCCCCCACATCAAGGACTGGTGGGAAACCTAATGTGAGCAGAAGGATGAAAGTACGCCCTCATTGTTTTCAGCTGCACCCACTTAGAATTCATTCTGGGACACCATCAAGGAGTAGTACTACCCTGTCAGGAGCTATGAGGATAAATACATAGTGGACCACGCTGTGGTAGGGAAGGGACCAAGACGTGCCAGAGTTTACCAATATTTTTCATACCCTTCGTATGAGGCTGGGTATCAAGGATTCTGAGAAAAATTTGGTACTCAAGTACCGCGGCTACCTACATAGGTACATCTAGGATGCGATAGAGTTTCTAGACATCTCCTCACTTGGAAAAATGTACTAATACATTGTCAAGATCAAGCAGAAGTTTAAACAAAAAAAGAGAGACTTTATATCTGCAAATCCGAAGCAATGGAAAGGTGCCCCCAAATCACAGAGAAAAGGAAAAATCCAATGCAGGGTGACCCAGGACAACCTGCCAAATCCACAAGCAAAGAAAAACACCATGAAGTTGAAGAAGGACATGGGAAAATGGTGTGATTTCCATAAGAGCTCCACCACAACACAAGTGAGTGTCGGGCCAAGTAGTCATTGGTGGATGAGCTGAAGGCTTCTGAATTAGATGCATATTTCAACTCTGAGTCAAAACCTAAAAAGGGGAATGACAAAGGGAATGAGGTTATCAATGTGGAGCTCAACACCATCATTGCCTCCATGAAGATACAGAAGGAGGAACCCGAAGATCCAGAGGAGGAGAAGCGCCTCTTCCACTCCCACAGGGGGGTAAAGGGTTCCCTGTTATAGTTCATTTTCGACAGCAAGAGCCAAAAGAACCTTGTTTCAAAAGTGGTTGTGAAGCGTCTATGCTTATCGACCATAGAACATCCATAACCATACACCATTGGGTGGCTTCACCAAGGACGAGATCTCCGCGTCAACCAGGAGTGCTACCTTCCATACAACATCAAGCCCTTCACAGATCAGGTATTATGTGATGTTGCTTCTTTTGATGTTTCTGATGTATTAATAGGCCAACCATACTTGTGTAAGCGACAAGTTTTGTATGAGTCAAGGCCTTGCACTATTATTGTTACCTTGGGAAACAAGTTGTATAGGATACCAGAGGTAGCATGCCTACCGCCATCTCTTTGGTCACCGCAAAACAATGAAGTAATCTCATTTCCAAAACTAGGAAATTTGTTTCCATGATGATACACCCTCAAGGAAAGAAGAAGACAATGGCCACAACCTCTAGATAGGGCCCCTCCTCATGCCAACAACAAGTGGACAGGGTTGTGGAGGAGTACGAGGACATCTTCACCTTCCTTGCAGGGGTGCCTTTGCACTGTCAGGTCAAGAACTCCATCGACATGACCCCAGATGTGTCATTTCCCAATGGACCAATCTATCAATGCTCTATTCTCGAGAACGATGAAATCAAGAGGAAGATTCAGGAGCTTCTACAGAACGGTCACATCCAACCAAATTCATCGCCCTGTGGGAGCCCGATCGTGTTGGTACAAAAGAAGGATGGTACTTGGAGACTCTGTATTGACTATCAAATGCTAAACAAGATCACTGTCTAGAATAGGTACCTGATCCCATGGATTGATGACCTTCTTGACCAACTCAAGGGAGAAAAATGTTTCAGCAAGATCGACTTGAAGTCTGGATATCACCAGGTACCAATCGAACCCTCCATTTTATGGAAGACTTCCTTCAAATCCAAGGAGGGCCTTTTTTAATGGTTGGTTATGCCTTTCGGGTTGAGAAATGCTCCTGCAACCTTCATGAGGATGATGGATGACATCTTGTAGCCATTCACCAACTCATTTGTAGTGGCATACTTGGGTGACATCCTAATCTTCAACCAGAGTTGGACGACAATACAAGCTATGTGCCAATTTGGAGAAATTCACTTTTGGCATGACCCGGGTTTAGTATTTGGGATACATTATTGGTGAATGGGGGGGTGCATGTGGATCCATCCAATATCCAAGTCATTCGGGATTGGCCATCCCCAACCACTCTGACAGAGCTCCAAAACTTTCTGGGTGTTACTAATTTCTACTGCAGGTTTGTGTTGGGGTTCTCTCATATCAATTGGCCCTTGAATCAAGTCACCAAGGGAGGAGTGAAAGAAAAATTATTTTGGTATGAATCTCAACAAAACGTTTTCACAGAGTTAAAACATCGCCTCTTCTCTGCACCAATGCTCACATTACTAGAATTATAACAACCATTTGAGATCAAGACAGATGCCTCTGACTATGCTATTGGGATAATCCTTACTCAACAAGGGCATCTAGTGGCATATCACAGTGAGACACTTTCAAACACAATCTAGAAGTATTCAACTTATGATAAAGAGAAATATTCCATTGTGTAGGCCTGCCAACAATGGAAGCATTACATTTTGGGAAAGGAAACGGTTATCCACACAAACCATCGACCCCTGTAGTTCATAGAGACACAAGGGAAGTTGTATAATGATTGCCATCAGAAGTGTTCCACATACCTGCAATAGTTCCATTTGAATATCAAGTACAAGAAGATCAGCACCAATAATGTTGCAGACTCCCTCAACTAACCCCTGATCATGGCATTAACCATCGTGCTCAACTCTTGTGGGCATGAGACTTCTGATTGGCCACTTCTCTACAAAAGCAACCCAAAATTTGGCCACACATAAGAGACGCTCTTGGAGGGTCAGCAAGTACCAGATTTTCACCTCTAGGATGCACTGTTATGCCACCTGGGACACCTTTATTTTCCTTCAAGTGATTGTGCACAGATGATTTTGGAAGCACACTACAATTGGGTAGCTAGGAATTTTGGGGTCGAGAAAATAGTGGCATTACTGCAGATGTACTTCTAATGGCTGAATCTTCGACATGATGTCAGGAAGTACATCATATCCTACACTCCCTACACCATCTCCAAGCTGATCATCAAGAAGAAAGGTGTATATACTCTGTTGCCTACCCCTAGTTGAACCTGGGAATACATATCCAGGGATTACATGTCAGGAATTCCTTCTACTAAGCATGGGAATGACTGTGTTTTGTTGGTCATCGACAGATTCTCGAAGATGGCCATTATGGTGGCTTGCAAGAAGAATATCACTAGAAAAGCCACTTCTAAACTCTTCTTTGAATGAGTGTGGGTAGACTTTGGGATCTCATAGTCTATCATCTTAGATCAGGATAACAATTTCCTTAGTGCATTTTGATCCAGTCTCTAGTCGATGCTAGACACCAAGATCACTAAGTCCACAACTTTCCATCCCCAAACAGATGGCAAAATAGAGGTCGTCAACAAGATGATCATACACATTCTGTGCATGTACAACTCAAAACATCCATGCAAATGGGATGAGAGCCTCCCCTATGTCCAACATATCTATAAATGGGCTCCCCACAACTCGATTGGCCACAACCCTTTTAAGGTGGGCTTGGGATTCCAGCCATTATGTCCCATTGATGTGGTTATACCTTTTACAACTACTCAAGCAGATTTGGCTCATGTCTAGTTTGAATTTGACAAGGAAAACAACTTCATTGAGCACATTGAACACATTTTCCAACAGGTCCATGACATATTGGACAAATCCAATTCTAAGTATAAGCAATGACATGATCAACATTGGGTGCCAAACAATTTCCAAGTGGGTGAAAAAGTTTGGCTACATTTGTAGAAGGCGCGCCTTGCTGGGCCCCACTACAAGCTTCGCCTAATTTGATATGGTCCATACACCATCACCAAGGTAGTAGGGGATGATGCCTTTGAGCTCCGTATTCCACCATTCCTTGGTCTGCACCCAGTGTTCAATGTAGAATGCCTTTGGCCCTACTTTCCACCATTGTTAGACACATCTAACATTGCAGGACAACTCACACAAACAGATTTAAACCTATACTACATGGAACAAACCACAACTGATGGAATCATGGACACACAGAACAAGAACACCCAACAACAAAGGATCCAACTATATGAAGTTGTCAAAGTAGGCCAACTCCTTCACTAGGGCAAGTGGCTCACCTGGGACCAAGTTCAGCAGAAGTTTCCTCATCTCATGGAGGAACTCAATGCAATGGGGACCATTGCTTCCTAAGGGGTGAGGAATGATCCAGGTGGATATTGGTAGCTTATTCCACTTGGACCCCCACTATTATTTCTTTCAGTTTTTTAGTTTCCTTAATTGTAGCACAGTTTACTATTTTGGTAGGTTTTTGGGTCTTGAAACTCTAGAGCTGTTTTGAGGCCCTAAACGATGTTTTTGAGGAAAACCATAGGTGGTGAATATGTATTTCCAACTCAATACTTGTTGTCAGTAGTTTTATTCCTAGGATAGATCTTTCTAACGAGGTATCATGTGCATCAAACAGAGATCGTATAACAAAGTTACAACCCTGGGGTTAGGTTTTTGGATGTTTAGGGTTTTCCATTATTTCTAAATAATAAATAGGCCTTCAAGCCTTATTTAACATAGTTCAGAGGGATGTAGCCACCACATCTCTTCTAAGATATAAGCTACCATTGCCTGATCTAGTTTATTTCCATTTTCTATGTAAGCATATTTCATTTCTTTGATATAAATGAAATGAAGTTTTATTTCATATACATCTCCGTGTGTATGCTTATATCTATAATTTGATGAATTCTTGTTTAAATTCATATCATAATAGAAGCAAGTTGAGAAGGTCATGGAGGAGTATAGGGACATCTTTACCTCACCCACATCGGTATCCTTGCACTATCAAGTCAAACATTCGATCGATCTGAATCCTAGAGAAACTCTACCAAATGGTTCAGTTTACCATCGCTTTATTTTGGAAAATGAGGAAATCAAGTGACAAATCTAGGAATTGTGACAAAAAGGGCACATCCGACCAAGTTCCTAACCTTGTGGGAGCCCAATTGTACTCGTACAAAAGAAGGGTGGGACTTGGAGACTCTACATTGATTATCGAGCATTGAGTAAGATCATTGTTAGGAACAGATACCTGATCCCAAGAATTGATGAAATTTTGGACAAGCTCAAGGGATCTAAGTACTTCAACAATATTGATCTGAAGTTTTGCTATCACCATGTTCTAATAGAACCCACAAATGTATTGAATACCACCTTCAAATCCAAGGTGGTCCTCTTTGAGTGGTTGGTCATGCCCTTCGAGTTGAAAAATGCCCCTGTAACATTTTCACCAATTTGTTTGTGCTTGTATATTTGGATGAAATCCTCCTATTTAGTAAGATTTGGGAAGAGCACTTACAACATATTTGGCAGGTCCTTCAAACCTTGCGGCAACAAAAACTATATGCCAATTTGGAGAAATGATCCTTTGGCATGAACCAGGTTTAATATCTAGGCTACATAACTGATGAGCAAGGTGTGCATGTGGATCTGGCTATGATCCATGTCATTCGGGATTGGCCAGCCCGAATAACTCTCATAAAGCTTCATGAATTTTTGGGCCTTTTCAATTTCTATCGAAGGTTCATCTTGGGATTCTTTGATATCACTTGGATTTTGAGTCAAGTTACCAAGGGTGGAGTGAAAGAAATTTTTGGTCTTAGGCACAACAAAAGGTGTTTGTTGAAATGAAGAATCAACGTTTCTCTATTCTAGTACTCACATTACTAGACCTGAAACAATCCTTTGAAATTGAGATAGATGCCTCCCATATTCTATTGGTGTAGTTCTCCCCTAGCAATGGCATTTGGTGGCCTATCATAGTGAGACACTATCTGGTACTATTTGGAAATGCCCCACCTACGATAAGGAGATGTACTCCATCATGGAGGCTTGCTAGCAGTGAAAACATTACATTCTTGGGAAGGAGACAATTATTCACACAAATCACCAACCTCTCCATTTTATGTAGACACAAGGGAAGTTTTAGAATGAACATCATCATAAATGGTCCACATATCTACAAAAACTATATTTGAACAATAAATACAATAAGGGAAGCACCATAAGATTGCAAATTGCCTCAGTCGACCCCGAGTTGTGGTACTGACAACTATTCTCAACTCTTATGGGCACGAGACTTCTAGATGGCTGTAGTTATACATAAATTATCTAAGATTTTCCACCACATACCAAATGTTGATGGATGGAAAGAAAGTACTAGACTGTTGGGTTGTGTTATATTCTTTCCACGACTAACCTCCCTAGTTAACCGAGGGGTTAGAGGGGGACCGAAGCCCCCCCTTCATTGACCTGATTGCACAGTGGGGGGGTTACAGGGGGTTTGATGGGGGTGTGTAGCCCCCCTATATGGGGTCTAGGGTAGCACCCCGTAGAAAAATTTTTGGGACCCTATATTAGGTGGGCAGACCTACCTTTGGTTTTGTGCATTGTTTTCGCACATGGTTTTGGACGCGATGGTTTTCGGTCCATGGTATTGGATGCTTTGGCATGTATATATATGTATTGTAAAATTGAAAGGAACATAATAAAAAATCAAGCTGGTAGTCCTGGGTTTGGGATCCAGGGGAAAATCTCTGTGTATATGTGTTTTATGTGTTATGCTCTCGCATTGTTTATTTTATGTGTTTTAGAATTCGTATGCAGGTAATTTCTATACGGGGTTAAAACCTACATTTGGTATCAGAGTTGTTTTGGCTTCAAGGGGATGCCTTTTTTGCTGAGGGGTTTTGCTCGGGCTTGTGGTAGACCCTGTTCAGTGGGAGATCTACGGGATCGATTCTAGTGGTGAAAGAAAATGGCGAGCAATGGAAAGATAGAGATTGAGAAATTTAATCGTCAACGTTTTGAGTTGTGGAAGCTCAAGATGGAGGATATGTTGATAGATAAAGATTAGTGGATCGCGGTAGATCCAAGTATTAAACTAATGAGAGTGTCTGATGAAGAATGGAATAAATTGGATTGGAAGGCAAAGAGCACAATACAATTGTGTGTCTCAGATTATTGTTGAATGTATCAGGGGAAGCTACAATGAAGGATTTGTGCGACAAGATAGGGACTCTGTACCAATCTAAGTCTCTGGTGAATAAACTGTTCCTACTGAAAAAGTTGTATAACCTAAGGATGAAAGATGGAGACTCATTGATAGAGCATCTGAACGCATTTAATACTATGGTAAGTTAGTTATTATTTGTTGATATTAAAATTTTAGATGAAGATAAGTGCATGAGTTTGTTGTGTTCTCTACCAAATTCATGGGATAGTATGGTTATTGCGATAGGTAGCAATGCAACTGCCTTGCAGTTTGATGAAATAGTCTCATCCTTGTTGACAGAGGAGATGAGACGGGAAAACATGGAGAGCAAGAATGGTGATTCCTTATCTGTACGAGGATGGTCCTAGAATAGAAACAAAAATAAGTCATTGAGTCGGAGATCTTAATCTAGAGGGAGATCTAAATCTCCAGGAAAACCTATAAAAGTGGTGTGCTGGAAATGTGGAAATGAAGGGCATTACAAAAGGCACTGTAAATCTAAATCTCCTGACAAAGGAAAGGGATATGATGATGCTCCTTCTGCAGAAGCAAAAACCACCTCAGATGAAGGTGGGGATGTGTACTTGGCTTCTTCAAGTACACATGTAGACCATGAGGCATGGTTGATTGAATCAGGTGCATCCTTTCACTTCACTCCTCATAGAGAGCCATTTTGTGATATGAAAAATATGATGGTGGTGATGTCTTCTTTGGGAATGACAGGAAGGCTAGAATTGTTGGTCGCGGAAAATTAAAGTTGAATTTTCAAGGTGGAAGGGTTAGAAAACTTCTGGGTGTTCGACATATTCCTACATTGGCAAGAAATCTGATTTTTGTAAGCAAATTGGATGATTCATGTGTAAAAATAGTGTTCAAGAAGGATACGTGCAAGATGGTTCGTGGAGCACCAGTATTGATGCGGGGAGTTCAGATTGGAACTCTGTACAAGCTGCAAGGTAGCACTGTTGTTGATGGGTGTGTTAGCGCAAGGAGTTACTCCTAGAATGCAAAAGGAGTAAGCCTTACACATCATGATTTCATTTCAAAATTTAAAAGGGTTTTTTGAGTGTTGGGATGGCTTCTGAAGGAGTTTTGAAATGATTGTGTACCCGTTTAACTTTCATGCATTTGGCAAGTTGTGGCAAGAATAAATTTCGTGGTTGAGTGAGTAATATAGGGGAGCAAAGGAAAGAGAACAGGAAGCTGATAAATATCCTAAGAAACTAAGTATCTTATGATAGTCACTTCAACTACATAAACAGCCTTGTAACAAGCTTTGTTTCTTGGAAAGAAAAATAATAGTTAGAATGTAAGAAAAAGTATAAAGTATTTCACAAATCCTTTGTGAAACCATCACTAACAATTTCTACTTGAAGTGATATTATGATTTACAGAAAAGTGGATAGTAGATAAGTCATCATTAGATCCTCCTAATGATTTCTCACTCATACTATACTAGTTTTTGTAATTTATCATTTAAAAGATTAAACAAGCTTGACAAGGGAGACAACAATTAGAAAGTAAAACATGTATAAAATATCTCACAAATCCTTTGTGGAACCTTCACCAACAAGTTCAACTTGAACATATATTATAATTTACAGAAAACTTGATAGTATATAAGTCATCATCAGATCCTCTTAATGATTCTCACTCAAACTATACTAGCTACTGCAAATTTATAATTCAGAAAATTGGAACAAGGAAATAGACAAACCACACATTAGATATAACTTGAATCACAAAATCCTCTAGCATGAAGTGTAGAAAAAGCTATTTTATTAAGTTGAGTCTTCAGGTGAACCAAAATCCAACCTTGAAATGATATTTACAAAAGATATATATAGGGAGAGAGGCACCAACTCCAACTCTCCTAAATTGGTGGTTCCACTATTTCATTGTTACATGGGTGTCTTTCAGATATTAAAAACATCTCCCATCGAATTGCAATAGAAAGTACAGGTGTAGATGAGAAGAAGAGGAAGAATGACACTTTGCTGCTGGAAAAACTGACTAGTTGCCCCTTTTGCTGCTGAATTTTCTCTTTATGGTCTTGACTATTGAATGACCATATGGCTTCATTAAATACAACCTTCAACAACCTCATAACTATCTCATATCCATCATCTTTCTTATCCATATTGTTATGGGTTGCTGTCTTTCCAAAACTGGCTCGAAGGTTTTCTGTTGACAGTTCTATATTTCTGTTGAGACAGGTGCTACCAGAAATTCTGGTAATACTTGTAATAGTGAAAAAAATGGAAACACTTCCAACATTTTTGGCAGGATAAAGTTTCCACTTCAAAATTTTAACATAAATTCTTTGAAACACCCTTTCATTCCATGTGAGCTACAGCCTCTACAAGCTTATCCAAGTTTGTTTTATTTCTAGCACATTTAGACCTTGTTATTTTGGTTGTTTCTCCTTTGATGATGGTCTCTTTCTTTTCTACTTCTTTTTGAATCTTTCCTCTTTTGGAAGGCTCTGATGGCTAGTCCATGGGAGTTTTACCTCTTTTCTTCTTCAAGGATCTTATGATTTCTGCAATTGAAGGATCCTCAGTCTGCAACTCTGTAGGCTGTTCTTCTATAACTATTGCTTCAGTCAGTAAACTAGGACTATTTAGGGCCTTTGATTTCAATCTGTATTTGTTCTTTTCCCTAGTATGTCTCCTCCTAGTTCTAGCAACTTGTTTTAGCTCTTCTTTCTTGTTTTTACTAGTTCTTGTATACCCTGCTTCCTTCAATGTTTCCTAATCATAATAAAGAGGCTAGTTTTCTTGTTGTTGGTCATGTGCTTCTGGAACTTCAGGAAACACCTACGCTTTAGATTTCTCTTCAGCTGCGAGTTTTCTTCTCCAAGTTCTTGTGTAAACCTTAGGAAAAGCTCTAATAGGATGAACCATTTTTTAGCGTTTTGTTTTCTGGGCAGAAGAACTTTCACCTTGATCCTTTTTATTTTTAGATTCGGTAGCTAAAGGCTTCTCTTTGCTGCTTTTGGCACCTCTGCTCATGCTTTCCCTCTTTGTCTTTCTTTTGGAGCTTCCTTCAGCTGATTCAGTTGATGTCATTTTTGTCTAAACCTACGTAGAAGAGGATTTAGAAATTTCTTGGGGTTTTGGTGTAGGTTGGTCTGCCCTGTAAAACAAGAAACAATCCCAAGTTTGGTTTCTCTTTTTCAGTTCTTATTCAACCAAAACCTTGATAATTTCTTGATGATACAAGTTGTATTCTGATGCTTCCTGATTTGTTTAAATCTTGGCTGCCATTTTGGTCAGGCTTTTCAATATGAAATAAGGCATATTAAGAGTCCTCATACCTGAAAAATGAAAAAGAAACCTGATATGGTAAAGAAAAACTATTGTATACCTTCTCTCACAAGTGAGAAAAATCTTAACCAATTTGACTATTTCTTCCCATTCCTTCTTAAGATATTTGTTGGGAATTCCTTTGGCCCAGTTAGGATCTCTGTATTAATCTCTAATAAAGAATTAAGATCTCCTCTTGTAATGAGCTGTCCTTTAAACCACTTTTCTCCTTCCTGGGAAAGGTTAAAAACCTCTACAATTTACTGTTCTGAAACCTGCAACCCGAAACCAAAGATAGTAACTTCCTATCCATTGAAATTTTGAGAAAACTCTTGGGCTACACCTTGACGTCAGTCTCCTAACCTGGTGCAGAGTGGATACTAGCCTGCCTGAATAAACATCCTTCTAATATTTGGATTACCATCAACTAGCTCAACTCCTTGGGGTTCGATTCTCTTAAGCTTTCCACCTTTCCTAGACTTTGGTGCCATGAATATCTGCTTGCTTGTTATGAATAATAGGTGTCAAAGTGTGGAAGATTATCCAATAGTTGTTGCAATTAGATTGAATTATGTTGCCTGAAAATCTAGGATGTGTTCTTAACCTCCTCAATCAGTGTCTCCTTGGTTGCACTTCAGAAATTCGAAATGGTGAAATTTCCTCCATTTTCAAATATTTGAAATGAAGTTTTGGTTCAATCTCCTATGCATATAATCCTTCATGATTACATGATATTTCATGTCATAATAGACAGTAGGTAATAGTAATGATGAATTCGATTTTATTTGGAGAGTCTAGCTAATTTGTTATAGGTGGTTGTACGAGATCTTCTGCGAATCTAGTAATTTTCCTGCTTTAATTCAGAGTAGCCGGAAATTTGGGTAGCGTATTACGTGGAACAGAAAGAATCGACGTCGAAATTCAAATGAATTGCTGAGACTGACACTGTAGTCACTTTACGACTACCTCTCATGGAAATGGTCATACTTTGAATGACTTACTTAACGCAGTTGAATCCCAAAAATGATATCTACTGTAGACATGCTTAAAATTTTGGAAACACAGGTTATTTAAGATGGGTGGGGTAGGCAATGACTGGTTATGGCTGTGATTGACACCTAGAAAACACGATCAACCAAAACAATTAACCACTACCACTTGACTTGACTTGAAGTTTGTGACCTGTCTAATCATGAAATCTCATGATTTGGATTAGATATTCCACCATTATGACATGTGTACAATTGAAAACAATTGCATTTTCAGATTCATTTTAAAAAATGGGAGACGCTAACAGAAATTTCGTAGCATCGAAAAATTTAAAAAAAAAACAAGAAATAAAACAGGAACAAGAAGACTGTCCGAAGAAAAAGGGAGACTGTCAGAACAAGAAAATCAGGTGCTACCGGAAATTCCACTAGCATTTTAATTTTTTTTGAAATTTAAAAATTTAATCCTAAGAAATAAAAATTTCAAAACCTACTCATGATGTAACCTAGAACTGTGCTAACATTGGCTCCACAGGGGATAGAGCTCTCCCTGCGAGGCTCTAAGAATTTTATTTTTTTTGCAGTTTTAGTGCCTTGTCATTGAGCTATGGAGACTTATTATGAAATAACAGCAGTATTTACAGTGAACTCAGGCTACCAACAACCTTAGTAAAAGAATTTTTTGAGAAAATGCCCATTAAATGGGCCTCCATATAGTTCTGTCCCATCAAGATGTTGCAACTCAAAAGTATTGTTCTGCAAGACATTTGAGATTTTGAAAGGACCAAGCCATAAAGCATCAAATTTTGAATGCTTACCTAGATCTTGGTGTTGTGCATCCCACTTCAACACCAGATCTCCAATCTGAAAATATTATTTTTTAGTCCCTTTATCAAAGACTCCCTTCACAGCTTGCTAATATTTTCTTACCAAACCATATTGTCATTCTCTCTTTTGTTGCACTTCTATGATCTGATAAATTCTTCTAGTCATGTCATTTGGTTGAGCTTCATGATCTTGCAGTATTTTGGCTACAGGAATAGCTAATTGGACTGGAAAAGAAACGTCAATCCCATAAACCATTTGAAAAGGTGATATATTGATAGACTTTTTGATTGTCACCCTATCAGCCCATAAAGAAAATTTGAGTTTTGAGTCCCAAGCTTTCTTGTTTTGCTCTAGCAACTTGGTGATGATTCTTAGCAAACTTTTATTAGATGATTCAACTTAACCATTCCCTTATGGATGGTAAGTTGTAGAATGAGTAAGCTGAATACCATAATCTTCACAGAAATTTACCAATGGTGTAGCTTTAAAAGCAGTTGCATTATCTGCTACTAGTCTTGATGGACATCCAAATCTGGTTATGATTCCTTCCAGAAAGTTAATGATAACTTTATGAGTGGCATTCCTGGTAGGTATTGCTTCGATCCATTTGGTGAAGTAATCAGTAGCAACAAGAATCCAACGATGTTGCCCACTTGAAGGTGGATGAATTTCACCAATGAAATCTAATCCCCACTACTAGAAAGGTGCAGAAACAATTATGGGCTTGAGAGGTAAAGACTTCAGATGCTTTTTACCAGTGAACCTTTGACATTTTTCACATGCTCTCACCTCAGCACATACATCAAAAAATAAGCTAGGCCAAAAATAGCCAGCTCTCAATATTTTGTATGCAGTAGTTCTCCAATAATGATGACCTCCACAAACACTACTATGAATTTCAAATATGACCTTTTTAGATTCCTTTGGATCAATTCATCTCAACAAAACTCCTGTAGGATCTTTCCAATACGAACAGTTATCCTTGATACAATACTTAATGGTTTTCAACTTCAAATATCTCACTCTTCTTTTATCATAATCAGGAGGAGGTTTAAAGTATTTCAAAAAATAAATAACATCTTTGTACCAAATACACTCAACAAGCTTTGAATCTGCTTTCATATTGTCAATAGGCTCTGAAATTTTCCCTTCTAGATTATCATCCATGAAATTCAAACCCAACACTTTACAATTTTCTTTAGCAAGTAGTTTGGCTAATCCTTGACCTTTGATTAGTTTAGTAGGATTTATCTATAAATAAAATTCAAGAACTTTAGTCACCCATTTACTTCTCTTTCCATCAATATCAGGTTGAAATAGTATTTCTCTAACAGCAGATGAAGGGACATAGGCTCTCACTTGAGCATGCAGAATATAAACTCTAAAAGCTTTTAGAGCTTTAACTAATGCATAAGCATGCTTTTCCAACATTTCATACTTTAATTCTCCATATCTAAGAGCTCTGTTGAAAAATGCTATGGGCGCTTCTTTATTTTCTGAATCTTTTTGTAACAAAACAACAACAATGGTGTCTTGAGAAGCAAATGAGAAGATTAAGAAAGGTTTTGAATATTTAGGACTTACCAATTGAGGTGCTTCAATGGTAGCGTTTTTTATTAGCTCAAATGAATTTATAGATTCAACTGTGCAGTTGACTTGTTTGTCCTTCCTTAGCATACAAGTAATATGTTTCACCACTTCAACAAAATTTGGATGAATCTTCTAAGAAAATTGATCTTACCAAGGAAATATTGAATCTCTTTCTTGGATCTTGGAGGTGTTAAATATTTAATTGCAATCACTCTTTTTGGATCAATTCTTACTCCATTTTTAGAAACTATGTGACCCAACATCTTACCTTCTTTGAGATCAAAATGAGACTTCTTCTGATTCAAGGATATAACATATTTTCTGCATTTAACAAATACTTGTCTTAAGTGTTGAAGGTGTTCTTGATCTGAAGCTAAAAAATAGTCATGTCATCCAAATAGATGACCAAGAACTTGTCCTTTTCTCCAATTAATGCAAAGTCCATAGCACGTTGGAAAGTAGCTCCAACATTCATGAGCCCAAACAACATCCTTGCATACATGAATGTTCCCCAAGGAGTAGTTAAAGTTGTCTTCTCTTGATCTTCTGGCCAAATAGATATTTGATTATACCCATAAAAACCATCTAACATGGAAATCCTGTCTAACCCACTTACCTTTTGAAGAATATGCTCCATCTTTGGCAATGGATATTTATCTTTCTTGGTGCTTTTGTTAAGATTTCTGAAATCCACACACAATCTGATTTCACCACTTTTCTTTCTTACTTGCACTAGATTGGCAACCCAATATGCGTATCTCAATGGAATAAAGATTTTAGCATCCAACAGTTTCTTCACTTCCTTTTCCATCACTGGTAGCAATAGTGGGTTGATTTGCCTTAACTTCTACCGAAAATGTTTAGTACCATCTTTCAATGGTATTCTATGCTCAGTGATAGATGTATCATATGTCTTAATATCTTCATATTTCCAGGAAAAAACATCAACAAATTCACAAAACAGCTTGTGATATTCCATCTTTCTTTCATCTAGTAAATCTTTTGACAACTTCACATACCTTGGTTCTTGTGTTGTACCCAAGTTGTAATCTTCTAATTCATCATCTGCTTAAGCTAATTGTGGCTTGACTGCAACATCATTCTGATCAAAAAGTTTCTCAAGTGGAATTAACCCCTTGGGAATATGATTGGTAGGAAGTTGTATGATAGGCCGATTAGTAATTTGTTTTTTTAGATTTCTGGAATCTTGATGATCAACATAAACTTGTGTTAGTTCTTCTTCTTTATCAATATTTAGAACAGCAAACTATTCAGCATCTTCAATGAATTTTCTGATCTCCTGGTCATCTTCAAAAACTTTCCAATGCTTAACATTATCAGGAATTCTAGGTCTAAACCTAATTTCCACTTCATATTTCAACTTTATAGGCATTGGAATTTTGAATGATCTGGCTGAAATAGAGAGTGAATTGGCTAGAGTATTACTTTCTCTTGAACAAAAGAAATGTTAAAGGCCATGAATGAGTCTTCTACAAAGTCCCATACTGCATTCCGATGATCTCTGAGTCTAGGATGCTTAGTTTGATAAATATTTCTGATTTGCTGAATGATAAGTTCAGCATCTCCAAAAATATAAATTTCTGATATATTCATATCTTTTTCCTTTTTTAAACCAATTAATAGAGCTTCATATTCAACCATATTATTAGTTGTCTCAAATTCAAGTTTGAAAGAAAAAGTGGAACTTTCCTTCAAAGGAGAAATAAGAACAATCCCTGCACCAACACCTTCTTTGGAACATGAGCCATCAAACCTTCGATCCTTCATGACTGATTTGATTTTCAACAAACTTTAAAATCTGAAGTTTTTCTGTAGGCAAGGCGAAGTCATCCATATATAGAATAATTAAACCTACTCCAATTGTTCTAGCATATATCGAATGATAAGTAGGGTCTTTGCTATCACTAATGATATATGCCAACTGAGCTTCTCTATAAAGTCTTCTTTGTTCTCCTCCAAAAACAGGAACAATAGCATAAGTTAAATCCATTTGCAAGGTTCCTCCCAACCTTTTAATCCATGACCTAGAAAGTAACATACCAAATATGGGAGGGATATCATCTACAACAATATCCATTACCATCCCTCTCATAGGTAACTGAAAAAGACTTACTGCAAGGTCTTTGATGACACCAAGGCATTGGACTTTCCAGGAATCAAAAGAATAGAGATCTTGGTACTCTCTAGTTATCTCAAGACCTAGTTCATCCATAACTACCTTGGGCATTAAATTATGTGAAGCTCCAGAGTCCATAAGATAGTTATGCAGGGTCTTTTCATGAATATTCAGAGATAAATAGAAGGGAGGGGTAGATTCATCTTTTTCTTCTACCAATGGACCTAAAATAAAAATGTGCTTATCATCTTGAAGGTTAACAAAATCAGAGGCTACTTCAGTAGGTGAAGGCTACAAAGCTTTCATAAAAGTATTTTTTGAAATCTTGATTTTTCATGAGTTCTACAATGGGAACGGGAATATTTATTTTCTGAATCTAATTTTCAAAATTGAAGGAAAAGTGTGGTTTGTGAGAAATTTTTACCTCAAGTGAAGGAAAATAAGATGCTACAAGAAATTTTTTTTTCCTACCAGATTTTACTTCTGAAATTTTAACTACATCTTTATTTTTCTTTGGTTGTGCAACAGGCTTAGAAGTGTCATCAGTTTTCTTTGATCTAAGATTTTGTCTTATTTGATGATCAACTACAATCATGGAATGATTAGGACTCACTTCATTATTTTGAGTATATGACATGAAATCTTCATACTCTGCTTGTGTAAGATGAATCATCCCTTCTTTGTCTCTAAGGCAATTTATATCAACACCTCTTTCCAACCCTTCAAATTCTTATTCATCTTCAAATATAACATTCTGCAAAGGAGTTTGCACCTTTTGATCATCAACATCTCTTTTTCTCTCTACAGAATTTGAGGAGCATTAGGTCTTCTAAACTGTTGTCTATTTGGAAAATCGAATGAAACATTTCTGGTAGTAGGTGGTCTTGCTTCCATCTTCAACTTAGAAATATCAGTATTCAATGATTTTACCATCTTGGTAAGGTCATCTAGTTTAGGATCTATGTCAAAAGTTCCTGAAGTAGAAACTTCAACTTTTTGCTTTCTTTTTTCTCTGTTAATCCCTCCTCTGAGTCCACTAGCTGCTAATATATTTGATTCTACCTCCAGTTCATTGTCTTGCATTTGTGATAGCGTAGCAAATCTTCTTTATCTCAACAATAAACAAAATTCGGGATCAAAAGCACGAGCATAACTTATTTTAGCTTAAGCTTCAGTAGGCTTGATTTCAATAGGTATCTTGCTATACATTTTATTGAATCTCTTAGAAAAATCAGAAACTAATTCTCCCTCTTTTCTTTTGATTGCACCAAATTATGTGATATAATACAAAAAAGTTTTCTTGTTACCCCATTTTCTTAAAAATGTATCATCTAGGACTTCAATTCCAGTGATGCTACGAACTGTTAAAGATCTGAACCATTTCCTTACATCACCCTCAAGGCTATGAACAAAAACTCTCATCCAAACATCTTCATGGTCAATGTTCAGATTATCAACATAAGCATAAAAATCAGCAAGATGTTCTTCAACTGTTACCTCCCCTTCACCATTAAATTTAAGCATATACTTAAGATAATCGCTTGCAGGTAATGCATTCATAGGCTGAGAGAAAACTAAAGGAGCATACCTAGAAGCAACAATTGTATCCATTCAATTAGGGGGTGGATTAGGACCTGCCATGGTGTGAGTTACTAGGATTTGTGGAATAACAATTGATGGATTTGTGATTTGTGGAATAACCATTTGAGGATTTTTAACAGTAGATGAGGAAGCACCAACACTCGATGTAGAGGCTATTTGTTGACTGGAATATAAGAGAGGTACATAATTTTTTGTAAAATCAGGAGACAAAATTTGTTGTACTTTTTTAGGAATATATTTTGAAAAACCAGAAGCAGAAGAAACAAGATTTCACTTACTCTTTTTCTTGATTAGCTTCTCAGGATCAGGGACTTGGTTTTTCAAAGGAGAATATGGGTTTGCCTTGGTTCTAGCCTTTCTTGGAGCCAGAACTTCAACAATGGAGTCACCAGGTGTAAAGTAGTCTAAAACGACAACTAGAACTGTACACCTCAGAACCAGACTTATAACTTTGTCATTTACCTAGGGATAAAATTCAATTCGCCTCCCCGGAAACAACGCCAAATATGTTAGCGCAAGGAGTTACTCCTAGATTGTAAAAGGAGTAAGCCTTACACAACATGATTTCATTTCAAAATTTAAAAGGGTTTTTCGAGTGGTGGGATGGCTTCTGAAGGAGTTTTGAAATCATTGTGTTCCTCTTTAACTTTCACGCATTTGGAAAGCTATGGCAATAATAAATTGCAATGTTGAGTGAGTAATATAGGGGATTAGAGGAAAGAGAATAGATAGCTGATAAATATCCTAAGAAACTGAGTATCTTGTGATAGTCACTTCAACTACATAAACAACCTTGTAACAAACTCTATTTCTTGGCAAAACAAATAACAGTTAGAAAGTAAGAAAAAGTATAAAGTATTTCAAAAATCCTTTGTGAAACATTCACTAAAAAATTCTACTTGAAATGATATTATGATTTACAGAAAAGTGGATAGTACATAAGTCATCATTAGATCCTCTTAATGATTTCTCACTCATACTATACTAGCTGCTGTAATTTATCATTTAAAAGATTAAAACAAGCTTGACAAGGGAGACAACAACTAGAAAGTAAAACATGCATAAAATATCTCACAAATCCTTTGTGAAATCTTCACTAACAAATTCTACTTGAACATATATTATAATTTACAGAAAACTCGATAGTAGATAAGTCATCATCAGATCCTCTTAATGATTCTCACTCATACTATACTAGCTACTGCAAATTTATAATTCAGAAAATTGGAACAAGGAAATAGACAAACCACACATTAGATATAACTTGAATCACAAAATCCTCCAGCATGAAGTGCAGAAAAAGCTATTTTATTAAGTTGAGTCTTCAGGTGAATGAAAATCAAACCTTGAAATGATATTTACAAAAGATATATATAGGGAGAGAGGCACCAAATCCAGCTATCCTAAATTGGTGGTTCCACTATCTCATTGTTACATGGGTGTCTTTTAGATATTAAAAACATCTCCCATCGAATTGCAACAAAAAGTATAGGTGTAGATGAGAAGAAGAGGAAGAATGACACTTTGCTGTTGGAAAAACTGACTGGATGCCCCTTTTGCTGCTAAATTTTCTCTTTATGGTCTTGACCATTGAATTACCATATGGCTTCATTAAATACAACCTTCAACAACCTCATAAATATCTCATATCCATCATCTTTCTTATCCATATTTTTATGGGTTGTTGTCTTTCCAAAACTGGCCCGGAGGTTTTCTGCTGACAGCTGTATATTTTTGTTGAGACAGGCACTACCAGAAATTTTGATAATACCTATAATAGCGAAAAAACTGGAAACACTTCCAAAATTTTCGGTAGGATAACTGTTACAGGGAAAAGTGTCTATGCAGAACTGCTAATCCCACTAAGGCTGGTAGCTACCTTAGAAACAAAAAAAGTAAAACTACTTTTGTTTTCCTTTATGAAAGGTAGATGAGAGAAGAATAAAGGAGACCAACCTCTGTCTTGCGCTTGGTTCCTTGCCCGATTCCTCTCTCTTCTGATAGTATTTTGCTACTTGCTTTCTTATATACCCAGCTTCACAGAGTACCTGCAGAATCAAAGCAGCATAACACTATACAAGAACGTGGATTTATTATCATAAATGATCTAGGATCAGATGTAAATTAAGCATACAAATGCATAAAACATAAATCACACAAGAGTATGGAGGAAAACTCGAATAGCTTTATTGATAATCAAGAAAGAGCCAAGAGAGTTACAACCAGTTGTTCTGACCCGGCATCATCCTCTCAGCAAGTAAGCCCTTCTTCACCTCATGAAAAGCTTAGATCACCCAACACTATGATGTTACCTCAAGAAACCAATAGGAATTCCTTACAAGGTGCAAAATTCCAGCCTCTGGATCTCTAGGATGAGGGATCCATATATAGATATCTGTAAGGGAGATGAGTCAACTTGTGATTTGATTAGTGTCTTCCCTCTAATAGTTCTTTCTTCCACTTGGAGATTGATGATCTCTTACTCATCCCTGGTCAAATTCAGAGTGGCAAGTGTCACAGGAGAAGTTTCTGGAAGATTCCATGCTTCTCCATCTCACGGATTGACACTGCCATTTGTCTCTTCTCGCCCATCGCACCCTATAGAAGGGATTTTTGAAATGCAACGCACCCACTGTGTGTATTTAGGTGAGATGCGACGCACTTTGCCTATGGAGCAGGTGAAATGATCCAGTTTTGACCAGTTCTGAGCAGTTTTTCATGGAGAACTTCTGGGAGAAGCTGTAATCAGTTGACCTTGTTCATTTAGGGGTTGGAACAACACTTTTAGGGAATTAGGAGCCCTTGGTTTATGGACATTTATGCTTGGGGTTGTAGTTCCCAAAAATGTTTATAACAATAACGTTTCCACTTCAAAATTTTAATAGAAATGCTTCGAAACACCCTTTCATTCCATGTGAGCTGCAGCCTCTACAAGCTTATCCAAGTTTGTTTTATTTGTAGTAGATTTAGACCTTGTGAATTTGGTGATGGCACGGGGGATTCATTGAAGGAACCTCTGACATATCATGTGCATTTGTGGCATACTAAACAATACCTCTAATTTGACTACATATTGTAAAATGCCTCTAAAAATCACATTATTTAACCCCCTACCAATATGAACCCAATACACCTTCCTAATTTAAAAAACCTATACTTTCACTAGATATTGTAGGTATCCATTTTTTCATTAACATTTTTTATACTATTTTATATTTTTTTCATTAACTTTGAGCTCCATTTTTTATACTAGCCAATATAAAAGCTCTTTACCCCCTATATATCACCCAATATATTATGTCATTTTTTTATCAATATATATCCCCCAATATGAACCCACGTGCTATGGTATTGCTCCCCTAGTGAAGTCCCAATGGATGATGGTCTCTTTCTTTTCTGCTTTTTTTGGATCTTTCCTCTTTTGTAAGGCTCTAATGGCTGGTCCATGGGAGATTTACCTCTTTCTTCTACAAGGATCTTCTGATTTCTGCAATTGAAGGATCCTCAATCTACAACTCTGTAGGTTTTTCTTCTATAACTATTACTTCAGTCAATAAACTAGGATTATTTAGGGCCTTTGATTTCAATCTATATTTGTTCTTTTCCCTAGTATGTCTCCTCCCAGTTCCAGCAACTCGTTTTAGCTCTTCTTTCTTGTTTTTACTAGTTCTTGTATACCCTGCTTCCTTCAATATTTCCTCATCAGAATCAAGAGGTTGGTTTTCTTGTTGCTGTTCATGTGTTTCCACAATTTCAAGAAACACCTGCGCTTTAGATTTCTCTTCAGCTGCAAGTTTTCTTCTCCGAGTTCTTTTGTAAACCTTAGGAAAAGGTCTAACAAGAGGAACCATTTTTGAGCTTTTTGTTTTCTGGGCAGAAGAGCTTTCACCTTGATCCTTTTTCTTTTTAGATTCAGCAGCTAAAGGCTTCTCTTTGCTGCTTTTGGCACCTCTGCTCATGCTTTCCCTCTTTGTCTTTATTTTGGAGCTTCCTTCAGCTGATGCAGTTGATGTCATTTTTCTCTGAACCTATGTTGAAGAAGATTTAGCAATTTCTTGGGGTTTTGGTGTAGGTTGGCCTGCCCTATAAAACAAGAAATGGTCCCAGGTTTGGTTTCTCTTTTTCAGTTCTTCTTCAACCAGAACCTTGATAATTGCCTGATGATACATGTTGTATTCTAATGCTTCTGTATGTGTTTGAATCCTCACTGCCATTTTGGTCAGGCTCTTCAATATGAAATAAGGTAGATTAAGAGTCCTCATACCTACAAAATGAAAAAGAAACCTCATATGGTAAAGAAAAACTATTGTTTACCTTCTCTCACAAGTGAGAAAAACGTTAACTAGTTTGACTGCTTCTTCCCATTCCTTCTTAAGATAATTGTTGGGAATTCCTTTGGCCCAGTTAGGATCTTTGTATTCATATCTGATAAAAGCATTGAGATCTCCTCTTGTAATGAGATGTCCTTTAAACCACTTTTCTCCTTCCCGGGGAAGGTTAAAAGCCTCTGCAATTGACTGTTCTGAAACCTACAACCTGAAACCAAAGATAGTAGCTTCCTGTCCATTGAAAGTTTGAGAAAAATCTCGGGCTACACCTTGATGTGAGTCTCCTAACCTGGTGCAGAGTGGATACCAGCTTGCCTGAATAAACAACCTTCTAACATTTGGATTAGCATCAACTAGCTCAGCTCCTTGGGGTTCGATTCTCTTAAGCTTTCCACCTTTCGTAGACTTTGGTGCCATGAATATCTGCTTGCTTGTTATGAAGAATAGGTGTCAAAGTGTGGAAGCTTACCCAATAGCTATTGTAATTAGATTGAATTAGGCTACCTGAAAATCTGGGATGTGTTCTTAACCTCCTCAATCAGTGTCTCCTTGGCTGCACTTCAGAAATTCGAAATGATGAAATTTCCTCCATTTTTGAATATTTGAAATGAAGTTTTGGTTTAATCTCCTATGTGTATAATCCTTCATGACTACATTAGATTTCATGTCATAATAGACAACAGGTAATAGTAATGATGAATTCAAGCTACTTTGGAGAGTCCATCTAATCTGCTACAGGTGGTTGTGCAAGAACTTCTGCAAATCTGGTAATTTTCCTGCTTTAATTCGGACTGGCCGTAAATTCTGGTAGCGTATTATGCGGAATGAAAGAATGGTTGTCGTAATTGAAATGAATGGCTGAGATTGATGCTGTAGACATGCTTAAATTTTTTGAAACACGAGTTATTTAAGATGGGTGGGGTAGATAACAACTGGCTATGGTTGTGACTGACACCTAGCAAACACGATCAACCAAAACAATTAACCACTACCACTTGACTTGACTTGAAGTTTGTGACCTATCCAATCATGAAATCTCATTATTAGGATTAGATATTGTGCCATTATGACACATGAACAATAAAAAATGGTTGTGCTTTCGGCTTTATTTCAAAAAATGGGAGACGCTACCGGAAATTCTGGTAGCATCGGAAAATTTATTAAAAAAAAACAAGAAATAAAACAGGAACGAGAAGATTGTCTGAAGAACAAGGGATATTGTTTGAATGAGAAAATCAGGTGCTATCGGAAATTTCGGTAGCGTTTTAAATTTTTTTGAAATTTAAAAATTTAATCCTAAAAAATAAAAATTTCAAAACCTACTCATGACTTAGCCTAGCACTGTGCTAACAGGGTGTAACAGTTATGAGGTTCCTGAAAGTGGAGCATAAAATCTAGTAGTCTCTGGAGAAAAGACCATGTTATGGCATCAAAGCCTTGGACATATTGGAGAGAAGGGCCTTTGAATACTTCATGGTAAATGTATGGTAGAAGGTATGACTAATAGCTCTCTAGATTTTGATTTCTGTGAAAATTGTGTATATGGGAAGGAGAATCGGGTGAATTTCCCCTCTGGTGGTAAGAGGGCCAAACAAATATTAGAGCTTGTGCACAGTGATGTGTTTGGACCTATGAAGGTTCCATCACTGGGTAAGTCTGTGTACTATGTATCATTTATAGATGATTTTTCAAGGAATGCATGGATATATTTCCTTAAGAAGAAATCTGAAGTCTTTCACAAGTTTAAAGAATTTAAGGCTCTAGTGGAAAACCAGGTAGAGAAGAAGATAAAGGTGCTGAGGACAGATAACAGTGGAGACTTTTGAAGCAAGGAATTTGAAGAATTCTGTAAGAAGTGTGGTATAGCATGACAAAATACTACTCCATACACACCTGAGCAAAATGGAGATGTAGAAAGAATGAACAAGACGTTGACAGAAAGGGAAAGAAGCATGCTCAGTGGTGCCGGGTTAGGATAGGAATTCTAGGCAAAGGTGGTGGAGACAGCATGTTACCTAGTCAACAAATCACCTTCATTAGCATTGGAGGACAAGACTCCACAAGAGGTATGGACTGGTAAGAAAAATTCTCTTTCACATCTGAGGGTATTTGGATGTGATGCATGTTGATGAGCCCCAAAAATGGGTAACTTATTGGGCACATTTTGCCTATTGTTCTCCATTAATCCACCATTCTTCATAGTTTATGTATGCTTTTGAAGTATATTTATGTTAATTGAATGAATGAGAATAGTCACTTGACCATGAAGGCTAATACGTGTTTGTTGCAGATTTTTGGACACCTTTTGGACCAAGGTCAAGCATTTATGGGCCATTTGATAGCCAAATACAAGGGGAAAAGGTTGAGGATTCGTAGGAAGGGTGTCTCCTGCACTAAATGACCCCTTCCTCGAGTTCTCCACCATCAACATGGAGTTCAGCAACCCACCAAAGTTGATTTCCAAGGGCAGCCGAGTAGGTTTTGTGAAGTGGCTGAGTACTTGCAGTTTTGAGCAGCCAAGCCCCTTGAATTAAGGAGGACTATTGGAGGTCCTCGTAGTGCATAAGTAGGTCCTCGTAGTTTACTTTTTGAACATTT
This sequence comes from Pinus tabuliformis, assembly GCA_031772625.1. Taxonomy (NCBI): domain Eukaryota; kingdom Viridiplantae; phylum Streptophyta; class Pinopsida; order Pinales; family Pinaceae; genus Pinus; species Pinus tabuliformis. Next base: position 40,906,449 of record CM062814.1, on the reverse strand, counting down.
GTATTTCACACAATAGTGTTGCTTTGTTTCTCAGCCCATTTTGGAGCTTCTGCTGTAACACATTTTGGACATGGTTATTTTTTGAGTAATGGAAACTAGTTTCATGTTGCATCAGTTTTGAGCTTCTTTTTATGAGCCTGTAGCTCTTGGGGTTGGACCCAACCCAAGCGCCAGGACCTCCTCTGTGTACTATTATATGTTTTTTATTCTCTTCATAAAATAATTTCGTCTAGTAGATTACAATCTTGCTTGGTTATCTAGGTCATTTTTGATGATTGAAAGAGCTTTTTGTGGTTCAGAGTGATTTGATATCTTGACAACAGGAAAGATCTTTGAAAATGGCCATCAAGCAACCTTGGATCTCACCTCTCCCTCCTCGGGACCATGAGCTGAGACCCAAGTATCCTTGCTGCCACAAAACACTACTTTTGCTTCTTCATGCAATTGCTAGTGTTAGTTTCTCAGTTGCAAAAGTTGATACCATATGTGATTACATGCTTAGATCCATTATTGTTTGGTTTTCATAAGATATTTTACATAATTTTCTACCAATGAGTTTCTGCTCATCATGGGTGCTGGTTCCTAGGTCAAATTAGGTTAGAATAGCTAGATATTTGGTTTGCATGGTCTTTGTTTGGTCAATTTCAAGAAGTAGTGTGCAGAACACCTGTGATACCTCCCTACCTACCCTTCTGCCATCAGTGCAACCTGTTCCATCCCCTAACTCAGATTCTTGCCTTTCGTTTGCCACATTTTCTCACTTTGACCTAATTTCCATATTTTTGTGCAACATTGCTCTATCCATCCTTGAACAAATCCAACCATCCTCATCACTTCTCAGCTTCATTTGCTAGGTTCTAAACCTCTTCACACCCTCATCCAACCTCCATCTCCACTTCTCCACCTTTATTCCACCTTCAACCCTCCAAAATCTCCTTTCGGAACATCCTGTAGAACCCCTGTAGACTTCCTGTAGAAGATCACGAGAGCGGTTTTTCAAGATCCAATCATGATGAAACTCTCTGGAAGGGTGTTAGGGACCCATTAGGCCATATTTTCACCTTCCCAACCTCCTGCAAGTGCCCTCACCACTTCCTTCCATCAATCAACCTCTGCACAGTCAAAACAGTTAAGCACATGCATAATAATTCTACAAGATTACTCAAAAATACAAAAAGACGTTCCTTTTCAGATTTCACTGCAAGAGTAGCTTAGTCACATGCATTCTACATTTCTAAAAGTCAATGGTATCTATTTCCACTGCTTTCATCTCTTTTCTTGCACCAGTAGGGTAAGTATGTTAAACTAGGGTTTGCTAGGGTTTGCGTTTCCTTTCAGCTTTCATCTTCTTTCTGCAAGTAAAATAGCCCTTTTGAGATTAGCTTTCTTCCATCATGATTAAAAGCTTCTTCTAAGAACTCATAGAAGTTGGCTTGAGCTCCTAGCGAACTTGTGCCAGTTGATCAAGTGACAGCCTGCAGTAAGAGCTAGTACTAGTGCATACAGCACCGTCGCTTCCAATTTTGTTACAAACTACTAGGTTGATAAAATTAAAGAAGGGAGTCCTAGGAGTTGCAGCATCATTTCTGCAATACTAGAGCCCACCACATGTGTACATGTTCCAAAGGAGAAAAGTAAAAATTTGGATAGTAAATCTGAAAAGTGCATCTTTATTGGGTATAAGGATGGTTTAAAGGATTATAAGCTTTGGAACCTAGTAACAAGGAAGGTTGTGTACAACCAAGATGCGGTGTTCAGAGAGGTGAAAAATGTTATTAAACATGAAGTCCCATCAAAGGAACCAGAGAAGATAGAGTTTGAGCTAAAGGAGGAAGAATCCGAGTCTACAACAAAAGAGGAATCAGAAGATGAAGAGCCACAAACTCCAGTTGTGAGAAGATTTGTTCGAGAAAGAAGGCAACCAGAAAGGTATAGTCCATCTGCTTTTTGTTCAAATTTTGATTTTTCTATTACTGATGATGATCCCAGAACTATGAAGGAAGCAGTAGATTCAGAGGATGGAAAACTGTGGAAAGAGGCCATGGTTGATGAAATGGCATCTTTGCACAAAAAAGAGGCTTGGGATCTGGTGGAGTTGCCGGCTGGAAGGAAACCCATTGGAAGAAAATGGGTGTTCAAGAAGAAGACAAATGCAGAAGGAAAGGTGGAAAAATACAAAGCTCGGTTGGTAGCAAATGGTTATTCCCAGGTGCCGAGAACTGATTTTGGTGATATTTTTTCTCCTGTTGCTAAGGTAGCTTGTATTAGATTACTTTTATCTATTGTTGTTGCTTTTGATTTTGAGGTAGAAAAGATGGATGTGAAGACAACATTTCTTCATGAGGATCTGGAAGAAGAGATCTACATGAAGCAACCTGAAGGCTTTGCGGTGAAGGGTAAGAAATAACTGGTATGCAAGTTGAAAAATTCTTTGTATGGGTTAAAACAGTCACTAAGGATGTGGTATCAGAAATTTGATACATTTATATGAGGACTTGGCTTCACCAGAAGCAAAGCAGATCACTCTGTGAATTTACATTAATTGGTGACCGTGTTATTTATCTGGTCTTGTATGTGGATGATATGTTGTTGGTTGGAAATGACAAAGAAATTATCCAATATTTGAAGACCTAATTGTCCTCCAAATTCGACAAGAAAGATCTTGGTGTTGCAAACTATATTTTGGGCATGGAAATTAAAAGAGATTGGGCTAAGAGGAAGCTCTGGTTAAACCAGAGGAAGTATGTTGAGACAATACTATAGAGGTATTATATGCAAGATAGTAAACCGGTGAAGGTTCCTATTCCTGTAGGTGTGAAGTTATCTTCTGAATAGTGTCCCAAGACACAAGAAGAGGAAGAGGACATGTCCTGTGTTCCATATGCAAGTGCAGTCGATAGCCTAATGTATACGATGGTCTCTACTAGACCAAACATTGCACATGTAGTGGGAGTATTGAGCAGGTTTATGTCAAAACTAGGGAAGGAGCATTGGACAGTAGTGAAGCAGGTTTTTAGGTATTTGCATGGCACTAGTGATTATGGTTTGTGCTACCAAGGAATACCAGGATTGGATAGAGTTTTGGATGTTCATGGCTTTGTTAATGCAGACTGGGCTAGAGATCTAGATCAGAGAAGATATACAAGTGGGTATGTGTTTAACCTATTTGGAGGTGTAGTTAGTTGGATGAGTAAGAAACAATCTGTAGTGGCACTATCAACTACAAAGGAAGAATACATGGCAACAACTCATGCAAGCAAGGACACAGTTTGGTTGCAGAGATTGTGTTCAAGTATGGGGTTAGTACAGGGAACTATAAGGATAGACTTTGATAGCCAAAGTGCAACTTTCTTGGCAAAGAAATCTGCTTACCATTCAAAGACAAAGCACAATGATGTTTAGTATCACTTTGTGAAGGACATGATACAAGACAAAAAGGTGTTGCCGATAAAGGTGGACACTCTGAAGAATACTGCAGATGCATTGAAAAAATATGTGAGAATTTCTCTTGGTGTAGAGAAACAATGGGAATTGTAGGGCTTGATAAATCACTAAGCTCTCTTATGGCCCCTTGTGGAAAGAAAACAACAAGCGAGAGAATGTTGGGTTGTGTTATATTCTTTCCACGACTAGCCTCCCTAGTTAACTGGGGGGTTAGAAGGGGGCCAAAGCCCCCTTTCATTGCGTTGATTGCGCAGCAGGGGGGGTCATAGGGAGGGTAGCAGCCCCCCCCTGTCTAGGGGTTTGAGGGGGGCGGGTAGCCCCCCTCTACAAGGTCTAGGGCAGCACCCCGGGGAAAATTCTTTGGGACCCTATATTAGGTGGGTAGACCTACCTATGGTTTTGTGCATGGTTTTCGCACATGGTTTTGTGCGTGATGGTTTTTGGTCCATGGTATTGGATGCTTCAACATGTATATATATGTATTGTAACATTGAAAGTAACATAATGAAAAATCAAGTTGGTAGTCCCGGTTTTGGGATCCAAGGGAAAATCTCTATGTATATGTGTTTTATGTGGTATGCTCTCGCATTGTTTATTTTCTGTGTTTTAGAATTCATATTCAGGTAATTTTTGTACAGGGTTAAAACCTACACAGACTTCCACCTTGAGTACACATTGTTATGCTACCTAATGCAACTTTTGGTTGGTGTGGACCTTGATTATCTTCTTTATTCAGAGGCATCATCATGTTGGACCCTGGTTCCTTTTATGGAGCTCGAAGGTGACTTTCTTTCTTGGAGCAGAATTAATCAACCGGTTACGCAACCAACTCACAAAATACAAGAAAGAGATAGATAAACAACTTAAAACGTAGCCTCTTCGAGGGGGAAACCTCCTTTACATTACACAAATGAACAATTCTTCAATTATGCAAATGACAGAACCTCCTTTCTATATATAGAGGTCTAAGGGTCACAATATAATGAAAGCTGACATAATAATAATAATGTAAGAGCACAACAATAACAATATTGTGCTTCTATGGGACACAATAGTAAGAATATGGGGACCATATGGGCATAATAATAACAATAAGGGGTACAATGGCAATAATGATAAGGGGATACACTAGTATTATAGGCACCTAACATGCCCCTCTCCTCCAAAAAGTGTTTGTGTCAATGCTTGAGTAGTTCTATATTCTTCTGTATAAAATTCTCATCCTCCCATGTAGAATCTTCAACAGGTAAGTTCTTCCACTTGATAAGATACTCTAAAATTGATCGATTTCGTAATTGTCAAGTTCCTATTTATTTGACTGCTTCAAGTTCCAATATGATTTTTCCTTCCTCATCAAGCTTTGGCAATATTGTTTGAACTAGGAGCTTTTCACCTATATCCTTCTTTAAGTATGAAACATGGAAAAGTGGGTGCACTCAGGAAGATGTAGGAAGTTCCAATTTGCATGCCATAGTACCAATATTTTGCAACAACTTGTACAGACCATAATACTTTCGTGATAATTTGTTATCCTTCTTAGCTTGCTTGAGGGATATTTTTTTGTATGGTTGTAGCCGTAGAAATACCCAATCACCTACATCAAAAATTCTTTCGTTGCAATGTTGATATGCCTGTTGTTTCATTCTATTCTGCGCCAAAGTAAGGTTATCCTTTCAGAGTTGGAGAAATTTTTGTTGATGCTCGATGTGATCTTCCACTACTTGAACCTTATAATTCTCTCTCAAATATGATGTGATGGATGGTGGATGATATCCATAAAGCACCATAAATGGGATCATTTTTGCTGCAGTATGGAAGGAAGTGTTATACCACCATTCAGTGAGAGGCAACCATTTGACCCATTGTGTCTGTCTATCAGATACAAAGCAACGAAGATATCCTTCCAAAAATTTGTTCACTATCTTAGTTATCCCATAAGATTGAGGATAATAAGATGAGCTGTGAGCTAACTGAGTACCCAAACAAGAAAATAATTATGTCCAAAAGTTTCCGGTGAAAATCTTTGTCGCTTACAATAATCTTTGGGTTTCCATGTAGCTTTCCATAAATGCAGTATCAACTATACTAGCCAGAGATAATGCACAAAAGTGTGCATACTTGGTAAGTCCATGAACTACCCCCATGATGACACTCTTTCCTTCGAACTTGGGTAAACTTATGATAAAATCCATTGAAACCTCCCCCCAATGTTGACTTGGAATGGATAAAGGTTGTAATGGACCTGGGGTCTTAAGTGTCTCAACTTTATTTTGTTAGCAAGCCAAAAATTCTGCCACAAACTTTTGATTATAATATTTAAGGCCATCCCAAAAAAATTCCTTCTTAACCATGTGGTAAATTTTTAAAAATCCTGAATGCCATCCTAAGGGAGACGTGTACAATTCCCTAAGAATATTTTGTGTGAGTTGGGAATTCTTACAAAGGTATAAGCGAATCATTTTTCCATAACGAATCATTTTTCCAATCTAAATGTATCAAATTTACTGGGATATTGCTGCAACTTTTGAATGAGTTCCCACAATTATTCTTCATTCTTCCATTCATCCCTTGCTTCATTTATCCATCTAGTTGGATAATAGAACTGGTACAAAGCAATGCTTCCACATCCTCATCCTTTCTTGAGAGTGCATCTGCAACAACATTTTGCTTCCCTTTTTTGTAAATGATTTCGAAATCATAACCCAAAATCCTTGTGGCCCATAAACAGTCCTTCTCATAAATATATTTGTGTAAATATTTTCCTTTGATTAGATGACTTTCGAAAGCAATGGGTTTTTCTTCTTGCATTAAAACAACACCAATTTCATTTACCAAGGAATCACATTCCACAATAAAGGTTTTGTGAAGTCTGGCATAGCTAAGACCAGTGTTTGACACATTACCTCTTTAATATGTTCAAAGGCCTTCGTTGCTTCCGTAGTCCAAGAAAATTCATCTTTCTTCAGTAATGTTGTTATAGGTGCCACTATTCTCACATATTTCTTAACAAACTTGGGATAATACCCTATCAACCTGATAAATCCTTGCAGATGCTTTATGGATTTGGGGATTTTCCATTCCTTAATGGCTTTAATTTTTCCGAGGTCTACCTTAACATCTTCATGAGAACTCCAAATAAACATTTGGAGGTTTTTGCATATAATTGTTTCTCCTCCAATAGTTTGAGCACTGCAGTTAGCAAACCGCTCCACCATGACTCCCGAAGGAATTGTGGAGGATGTCCTGGTCTCTGTTGATTCTTGGGAGTACCCTGCAGACTTTTTGGTCCTTCAGCCAAAGGAAAAACTCATTGGATACCCCCTCATTTTGGGAAGGCCTTGGTTAGCTACTGCGGATGCTTACATCAGTTGTCGAGCTGGGAGCATGACCATCAAGAATGGGCCTATGTCCAAACAGCTAGTCCTATACCCTCCTACCCAACCTCTGCTAGAACATGACTTACCTCTCTGGTTGGAGGAGGAAGATGAGGATGAAGTCTACTCTGCACCAGTGTGCACAATGGAAGCCACCCGGGGAGGTCCTCAAACCGAGGATGACCTAATTGAGAATTTGATTCAAAATCCACCTCCCGGTGTGCTGCCATTAGAGAAGTTGGTGGAAAGTACCCAAGCTCGCGCTTTAGTGGACCTCTATGTGGCTGATCCGACCTCTCCCAGAGTTAAGAATGTGGAATTTGGCCCTGAAAGAACCTTGAAGATCAGCTCATCCTTATCTCCCTCTCAGGAGAAGGAGCTATGTAGCTTATTGAACCACCATTTGGAGGCTTTCGCTTGGAGCTATAAGGAGATGAAAGGAGTCCATCCGTCAGTCTGTACCCATCACATTTACATTAAAGAGGATTGTAAACCAGTCAGGCAGCCTCAGAGGAGAATGAATCCAACCCTTAAGGACATTGTTAAAGAAGAATTGCAAAAGTTGTTGGATGCAGGATTCATCTACCCCATCTCGGACAACGAATGGGTTTCTCCTCTGGTGCTTGTGCCCAAGAAAAATGGGAAGTGGAGAATCTGTGTAGATTATCGAGAACTTAACAAAGCCACCAAGAAGGATACCTTTGCCTTTCATAGATCAAGTGCTAGATGGGCTGGCAGGGAAGAAGTTCTTTTCTTTCCTAGATGGGTTCAGCGGGTATAATCAGATCCAAATCAGCCCGGAGGACCAAGATAAGACCACCTTCACTTGTCCATGGGGTACCTTTGCCTACCGAGTCCTTGCCTTTGGGCTATGCAATGCTCCTGCCACTTTCCATAGAGCAATACTGAACATATTTGCTGAGCTGGTTCATGATTTGGTAGAAATCTATATGGATGACTTTACTCCTTATGGATCCAACTTCCAAGAAGAATTGACTAACCTGGGAAAAGTTTTAACCAAGTGTATTGAGATGAACCTGTCCCTCAGTCCTAAAAAATGTGAATTCCTAATGACTGAAGGGACCGTGCTAGGTCATACAATCTCTCAGCAAGGATTACAGGTGGATCCTAACAAAATTGCTATCATCCAAAAGGTTCCACCTCCTCAGAAGGTAAGAGATGTTCAGAGTTTTCTAGGCTTAGCAGGATACTATAGAAGATTCATCAAAGATTTTAGTAAGCTAGCCTCGCCATTGTTTGGTCTTTTGGGGAAAGATGTTGAGTTTAAATGGACTGACAACTGCCAAGAAGCTCTAGATGAGTTAAAAGATAAGCTGGTAACTGCCCCAATCCTGAGAGGTCCAAACTGGGCCCTACCTTTCCACATCCACACTGATGCCTCGAACAAAGCCATAGGGGCAGCCTTAGGACAAGTTGAAGAGAAGCTACCATATTCCATATACTTTGTCAGCAAAAACCTATCCAAGGCAGAATTAAACTATATTGTGACCGAGAAAGAGCTCCTAGCTGTAGTCCATTCCCTAAACAAGTTGAGACACTACATCACTGGTTATCAAACATTTGTACACACTGATCATGCTGCGATAAGGTATTTGATGAATAAACCTGATTTGAATGCTCGTATAATTAGATGGTTACTTTTATTGCAGCAATTTGACTTAACCATTGTTAACAAGCCAAGAAAGGAAAATGTCGTTGTTGATTTTCTGTCTAGATTAGATTTGCCTATAGGTGAAGAAGTGATAGTGGATGACCAGATGCCAGATGAACACCTATTTGCTATTTCATTACTCTCTCCATGGTTTGTTGATATAGCAAACTACTTGGTCTCAGCACAGTTCCCTCCACACCTATCCTCGAAAGAGAAGAGCAGAATTGTGAGGAAAAGTGCCCCCTTTACTTGGATTGGGGGCAACTTGTTCAAACTCAACCCAGATCAGATCCTGAGGCGTTCTGTTAGGGAGGAGGAAGTTTTTGACATTCTCCTAACCTATCACGATGGACCCTGTGGAGGCCACTTTGCAGTAAAAAGGACTGCCTTCAAAATTCTACAGGTAGGCTACTATTGGCCCACTCTTCATCAAGATGTCAGAAGATACATCAACCAATGTGACCAATGTCAAAGGATGGGGAAACCAACTCCGAGGGATGAAATGCCCCTCCAACCTCAAGTGACTGTCGAGCCATTTGAGAAGTGGGGCATGGATTTTGTGGGTCCTATCAACCCTCCTTCAAAGCAAAAGTCTTACATGAGTGTGTGCACATACTACCTCACAAAGTGGGTAGAAACAAAGGCAATCAAGGTAGTGACAGAAGAAAAAGTGGTTGAGTTTTTAAAGGAAAATATCTTCTACAAGTTTTGCTACCCAAGAGAATTAGTCACAGATCAAGGAAGTTAGTTCACCTCTAACCTGATTGAAGACCTACTCACTCATCACAAGATCAAGCACAGAACTTCCACCCCTTATCATCCACAAGAAAATGGGCAGATGGAAGTCACTAATAGGGCTTTAGACGAAATTTTGACTAAGGTGGTGAGCAGCAGCAGAAAGGATTGGGCAGATCGCTTAGTTGAGGCCACCTAAACCTACAACACCACTTGGAAAACCACAATAGCTTTCACACCTTATGAGCTGGTCTATGGGAAGAAGGCTCTACTGTGCATAGAGTTCGATTACAACACATTAAGGTTGGCAGCTCAGCTGGACCTGGATCTCAGCCATGCGCAATAGGAAAGGTTACTACAGCTAAATGGATTAGATGAACAGAGAATGCAGGCCCTCCTCCACTCAGAATTAGTTCAACTCTAGAGAAAGATATGGCATGACCGGCACCTTAACGAAAAGCAGTTTCAGCCAAGAGATTGGGCACTGTTATATGACTCAAGATACAAAAATTTCAAAGGGAAGCTAAGGACAAGGTGGCTGGGACCGTATGCAGTGGAGAAATGCAACGACAATGGTTCAGTCCTTATTAGGACCATTGATGAAGAAGCCATCCCCATGCTCGTCAATGGGCACCGATTGAAAATCTACAGGAAGCCCCTTTCCAAGTAGGCGTTCATTGAAACTCTGGATAAATCAGTGCTGGTAGTGGAGTAGGGCCTTATCTCTACTCCACCCACACCTTGATCATCAAAAAACAAAAAAGAATAAAAAGATCCTTGGGTGAAAACCTCTTAGAGGCACCCGTGGCAGACAGTGAGGGTGAAAACCTCCAGGAGGCGCCCCAGCTGTCTCACCCAAAAAAAAAAAAGAAAAAAAAAAGGGAGATAGGCCTAATTTCTGTTGAATAAGTGCAGGTTGTAGGGAAGACATTGCAGGTTGGGGGGGTGTGCAAAACAAGGACAGAGGTCAGCACCAGGTTGCAAACATCCCTCACACACACTTCCTCCATGACCACTCCCCTTTCCTAGGATTTGATCACATTCAGGCTAAGATTTCACCTTCTACAGGAAGATCCTGTAGAACCTCCAGACAGGCAAAAATTGATCGTGGAAGGGAATCTGAAGGTTGGAATCTGCCTGGTAAGCCTGCAACCACCCCTATTTACATCCATCACCATACATCACCCTGTTTCATCTCTTTACACCTCCATTGCACCCATTCTGTTATTTATTCCTGCACAGTCACACAAAAAAAATATATAATAAAAAACCCTTATTTTCCTCATACTGCCAGCAAGAACTTTGAGTGACAAATCTAGCAGTGGTGTTTCGCTCTCCCTACCTGTCAATCTCCATCTGGACTCCTCATCAGTTGAATCCCTCGTCAGCAGTATAGCCCTGCTCGTTTAGCTTGCATCCTAGGAGGAGAAGCAGCTACAGGACATCCTACAGGAATCCTGTAGCAGTTGATCCCTCTGGAAGACATACTCTGGAGATGAGGACAGCCTAAAATAGAAAAGGAGACATGAAAAGAGCTCATATTAAATGCAAAAACATCATCAGCAGCTGAAACCAAGCAAGACCTGAGCATGCAATGATAGCAACCAATGGAATGGACTCCGAAACACGTGCATACAGCATCAACGAATGAAGGAATGGATTCCAAAACCCATGCAAGAAGTAGCAGCAAACGAAGGAATGGTTCCAAGACCTGAAGTCTGCACAATGTGGCGGTGACCATGCAGGTAAGTTCCTAAACTCATTCGTCAATTACGTAAACTATATTTTAAAAGCTACATGCTTATGGAAATGGTTCGGATAGAATGGGAGTGGTGGCCAGTCAATTGGCCAACCTCGGCCAGTTACATAGCCTCGTGGGATCCGAACAAGCTAATTTACATTCAAAATTGCCGACGAGACGTGCAACCAACACGTGTGGAGTGTCCATTCAGGGAGAAATATTCAAGACTGGCAGTGGTGGCAGTGGTTAACGACAGAGGGAAGGTGATGGCAGCCGGAAACACGCAGAGAAACTATGGCTATGACGTTGGATCAACGGTTCGGTCCAGCCACCTCATCCCCTCACCACAAATTACACCATAGTTAAAAGATGCTCGGCTAAAACTCACACCACCATCTGTTCATTTGCACTTGCAACATCCTTGACTGCAGAACGCGTCCTCCGCTTCCAAAAACTGTTAACCAGTCATCCACCACTGGTTTTTCTACCTGTTTTCGAGAATCTCTCGCGTATTGGGCTCACTCAGAGGCATAGAGATATTCTACAGGAACCAGGGAGTCTTCTACAGGAAGCGTTCTACAGGAAAGCCTGCACAGCTTTCTGGAGCAGAGAAGCCTGGGATTTCTCCTCATCGAATTTGGAGATCCAACCGAGGTAGGCTCGAAAAACTCTTTATGATTTGAAAAGGTGGTGAATTGAACGGTATTAGACTGGGGAACCAGAGAAAAATCCGTCTGGGGATTGGAAGTAAAACATTTGCATGTGTGTTGCACTGGGTTTCTCAGTTGTTTCTGCATCCAAATTCTCCTCCGCTTCCTTTTTTTTTTAAATTCTCCTGTAGGGAAGATATGCAACTGTGGGGGCCAACCTATGTATGAAAATTTTGAATTTGTATATCTGTATATGTGCTGGGAAGAAAAATTGAGTTCTGTACTCTGTCTGTAGAAAAAAAACTCTTCCTTTCATAAATAGGCAGTCGAGTTATGGGCAACAACAGTCTTGAAAACCAGGGAATAGCTGCTAATTAATATTGATACCCGAGAAATTCCTTCTTGAGTTCAAGGGGAAAACCATAAACAAGATTCCTTTTTCTAATCAAAGAAAAAAGAAAAAACACTATCACCTTGCCAGGGGGATTCATAAGGAAAGAACCCTCGGACACCAGCAAACTACACGAGCATCCTGAGGTGGTGGACCTTTTCACCCGAGCCAATTGGATGTCATTTTTTGACAAAATTTGAGGTCATGATGAGGAGATAACAGAGGAATTTTTGATGTCCCTGAGACCTCAATCAGAGACATAGGCCATAGTAAGTTTTAGGGGTTTGACCCTAGAACTTACCCTTGAGCTCATCAGTCGTGTTACTGGTCTACCATTAGGGCTCCCTTGGAGCAAAGAAGAGAGGTCATTGGGCCAAGTTGCCAAGAAAACATTCTTCCTACCCGAGGAACATCCTGTAGAAGACAAAAACAGGGTTAGGAGAACCAGCTTGCCTCCTCTCTGGAGTGAGGTCAGTTTCCAAATTATGAAGTACATTACATGTGAGGGGAGGTTTAGCATTGTCTATGGATATCATTTCAGGTTGTTGTGTGAACTAAGGCATGGGATTGATTCACCTCCAGCCCAGAAGCTGAGCATTCCCTATTTTCTTCTTCAGTCACTAATTGAATGTGGTACAAAATTGAATGAAGGGATCCCAGATCAGTTGGCCCATCATGGGCTCATCAAGCTATTAGTGGAAGATGCCCTACACACCTACACTGTCCCCATATCTTGGGAAATCTTCCGAAACATGTCCCGGGATGATGATATTAGAATCCTAGCCGAAGACATCACCTCATCCATGTTAGGATATTCCGACACATAGGATATAGTTAAGTTCAACTTGGTCTAGAGTAGAGTTAGGTATAGAGTTAGGTAAAGTGTGTTTTACCGTTGTACATTTTGTAACTTACAATCCGACGGTCACGATATGTAGTGATCCGACGGTTCATTCTCTCCTCGGTATTACCGACACTTGATCCGTGGCTTGACACCCGATTGGTCCATGAGTTCTATTTAAAGCGCATGGAGGGTCATTGTTCGGGTAATCCGTGCATGAGAGAAGCTTATGTAAATTTTCATTCTTTGATTAATAAATTGCCTGTAGTACCCATGTTGGGACAGGCCGTGGACTGTTTCCCTCTTTGAGGGTTTTAACCACGTCAAAAATACTGGTGTATTGATCTGTGATTTGGTTGTGAGCGGTGTCCTTTTGGTATTCTTTCTGAGGAACTTACCCTGTAAATTCCTACATGGTATCAGAGCTATTAGAGGGCCGCGTCCGTTGGTGATCCAAATCTGAAGCCAGTAGAACTGCATGCGGCTGTCGTTTCCTAGATCTGCTGTTTCTGACTGCTTTCGGGCCGAGAGGACTGCTCTGTTGCATTCGGAGCATCTGTTCCAGTGAGGAACCCCTTTCGTTTCACGCGAAAAGGTTTCCGGTAGCCCTAGCTGTGTCATTTTTCAGATCGGGAGGTATACAGGGTTTTTTGCAGTTTACTGTTATTTTCTCTCTGCTTATTTCGGTTTCGGTTTATTTAGCCTTTTTTTTAAACCGGATCTATACCTTTCATTTCTGCGTATGCTCTTTGTGCTGCGACTTTGTGCGATCTGGGCAAATCAGAAATAGAAAGGAAGGATTTTTCTCATGCGTATGCTCTTTTCCCTGCACCTTAGTGTGATCTCGGAAAATCAGAAACATTGAGAAAAATATTTAGTTTTTCGGCTAAAGCTAACTTTGAGATTTTTTTTAAAAATTTCTATTTTTTTGGCTAAAGCTAACTTCGAGCCGCAAGGTTCGTTTTTCTTTGCATATTCGTGTTGGGTTTTGTGTTTTGTGTTTTGTAGGGAAAAAGAGCTTTCTCAAGGCAAGCACGCAAACCAAGGCCCCCCCCCTCTCTCTCTCTCTCTCTCTCTCTCTCTCTCTCAAATTTTTTGTATAGATCAATTGGTTCAAAGCTATTTTAAGAGAGTAGAGGTCTTGGGTTCAAGTCTCCATTTTGTGGGGGCGGATTTTTTTCATTCCCGCACATTCGCGCACTTTGCCGGCAACGTCAACAATTTTTTTTCAAAAAGCCATAACTTCTTCATCCGGAAGCCTTTTTCAGAGCCGTTTTTTTTTAAAACCGCCTATTTTTTCGAGATCTATCCATTGGAACACTTACTTTCAGCATCTTCAGCTTCAGTTTTTTTTTAAAAATGGAAAGTCCATGCCAAGTCATTCTTGACAGCACTAACTACTTCCAATGGGTAGCCTACATGGAAGATTTACTTAGAAGTAAAGGTCTCTTCAGAATAGCCACAGACCAAGAGAAGAAACCAAAAGATGAAGACAAGGCTGCAAAATGGGAAAATAGACAAGATCAAGCACGTGGTTTGATAGGGATGTCTATTTCTCCTGATCTTAGATTCCACATTGCAAAACTTGAGACTCCTCATGAAGCATTAGAAAAACTCACTAAAGTTTTTGGGATTAAAAATGAAATTAGAGCCCATCAACTTGAAAATGAGTTGCTTACTTTGGATCCTAATAATTTTTCTTGCATTGAAGATTTCTTGTCCAAATTCAAGACCCTTAGATATCTCTTGGAAGGTGTTAAAGTTAAGAAAGAAGATGGTAACCTTATTTATTCCATCCTTACTAAGTTGGGACCAGCCTACTCTGTATTTGTTTCCACTTTCCATTCTACAAGGGAAGCTTTCATTTGTCAAGGAAAAGACTACAAGGCCCCTTCCTTTGACTCCTTTTGTGATTCCTTAATAAGAGAACAAGAAAAACTCTTACACCTTGGTCTTCTTAATCTTGGAAACTCTTCCACGAAAGCGTTAGCCGCCCAGCAGCAACCAAATTCAAAGAATCCTAAGAAGTCATATCCTCAAAAGAATGGTCCTAAACCAACTCAGCCTCAAAATGAAAGATCATTTCAGCAAAATGATAAGACCAATAAAAACAAATGGAAGAAGACTGATAGACATTGTAACTTTTGTAATCGAGATGGCCACTTAGAATCTAAATGCTTTAAGAAGATGGAAGCCTTGGAAGCCGCAATGAAGAAACATAACATCCATGTGGAGCCTACTTCAACTTCAACTTCCGGAATGGCACTTTCTGCATGTCGTTGTCAATCATCTCAGTCTGGTTATGCATTAAATGTATCTTCTTCTTCTTCTCATTCTCATGAGTGGCTCATTGATTCTGGAGCCTCTTATCACATGGCCAAAAACCAAGCCATGTTTTCTTCTTTAAATGATTGTAACACCAAAAATATATATGTTGGTGATGATAGATCTCTTAATGTTGTAGGGACTGGAACTGTTCATCTAGACAATGGTCAGTTTAATGATGTATTATGTGTTCCAACCTTATCCTGCAACCTTCTATCTGTCTATCAGATAACTCATTCAGGTGAAGGTAAAATTGTTGAATTTTCACCTCATGATGTTGTAATCAAGGATCTAAAAGATCCTAAACAGATTCTAGCTACTGGTCTTGCTGATGATTCCACAAGGTTGTATAAGTTTCACAACTTTGGGTCATCAAATCTTCCCTCAGTATTTGTTGCTCATAATGATGAAGTGAGCAAACTTTGGCATGAGCGATTTGGTCACTTAAACTATCGCTCCCTTCAGCATCTATGTAAAGAAAATATGGTGACAGGTCTTCCTATGGTATCTTGCAGAGATGGTGTTTGTTCCGGATGTGTACTCGGAAAACATCATCGGGACAGTTTTGACAAACGTGCCTCTTGGCACGCCTCAGCCCCTTTACAGCTTGTGCACAGTGATTTATGTGGTCCTCTTCCTGTTGCTTCATTCTCTGGCTGCAAGTACTTCTTAACTTTCATTGATGATTTCTCCAGACGCACTTGGGTATACTTCTTAAAACTCAAGAGCGAAGTATTTAACACATTTTTGGCCTTCAAAGCCTTTGTTGAAAAACAATCTGGACATCAAATTCTTAAGCTAAGAACTGATAATGGTGGAGAATATGTTAAAAACACATTCATCAACTTTTGCACCGAAAATGGAATTCAAATGCAACATACTGTTCCATACACTCCACAACAAAATGGTGTAGCTGAAAGGAAAAATCGCACCTTAAAGGAAATGGCTAATTGTATGCTGCAATCTAAAGGACTCAGTCTTAGTTTTTGGGCCGAAGCAATTAATTGTGCAAATTATATAATCAATCGCACTCCTACTAAGGTTCTAGAGAATATCACTCCAGAAGAAGCTTGGAGTTCCATTAAACCAGATGTAAGTCACTTTCGTGTGTTTGGAAGTGAAGCATGGGCCCATATTCCAGATGAAAAGCATAAAGCTTTAGAACCTAAGAGTGAGAAATGTACTTTTGTTGGATATTCTGAAGATGTAAAAGGTTATAGACTTATTCCATTTAAGTCCAAAAATGTTATCATTAGAAGAGATGTAAAATTTGATGAAAATAAATCGGCCTGCGAGCCTAGTCCGGCGGATGTGCCACCTCTTCCTATCTCTTCTACTTTTGAAAACATTTCTTCTTCAGATGATGAAAGCGAGGATGATAATCCTCCCCCACCTTCTCAGGATCCTCAACTTCCAAGATGGGTCCGTGCTACTCGGGATGCAGCAGGTGATCTTGCCGGTGATCCTACAGATCAGCGACGTACACGTTCTCAGTTTGAAAGAGCCTCTTCTTTACTGGCTCAAGCTCCAGTAAATCATGATCCTGACACTTTTGCAGAAGCTTCAGGCCATCCACATTGGGAAGCAGCTATGAATGAAGAATATCATTCATTGATGACAAATGATACATGGGATCTTGTTCCTCTACCAAAGGGACGCAAACTTGTTAGATGTAAATGGGTTTACAGAACCAAGTATGGACCAGATGGGAAAGTTGATAAACATAAAGCTCGTCTCGTTGCTAAGGGCTTTTCACAGGTTGAAGGCATTGACTACACTGAAACCTTCTCCCCTGTTGCCAAAATGAACTCTATCCGCCTTGTTCTTTCCCTTGCTGCCTCTTTAAAATGGGAAGTCCATCAGATGGATGTTAAATCTGCCTTCTTGCATGGGGACTTGCAGGAAGAAATCTATATGGAACAACCCATTGGCTTCATACAAACAGACTCCAGCCTTGTTTGTCGACTTAAGAAATCCCTTTATGGTCTCAAGCAAGCTCCTCGGGCTTGGTATGCCAAAATGGATAGCTTTCTTTTAGAATCTGGCTTTTCTAGGTGTCATTCTGACAATACTGTCTACACCAAGAAAGTGGGCAACTCTCTTATCATCCTTGTTCTTTATGTTGATGATCTTATTCTTACTGGTAGTGATCCCAACCTTATAAACCATGTGAAGTCCAGCCTTAAAAAGAAATTTGAAATGACAGACTTAGGACACTTACACTATTTTCTCGGTCTTCAAGTCTTGCAATCCAAGGAGGGTATTTTCCTTTCCCAGTCCAAGTATGCTTGTGATATTCTTCGTCATTTTCACATGGAAGACTGTAAGCCAGCCCCTTCTCCCTTTCAGTCTGGAGTCAAACTTTCAGTCTCTTGTACTTCTCCTGAAGTTGATGCTACCTTATACCGTCAACTTGTAGGAAAACTCTTGTATTTAACCCATACTCGTCCTGATCTTTCCTTTGCTGTTGGCCTTGTTGCTCGTTTTATGCAAAACCCCCGTGAAAGTCATTGGAAAGCAGCTAAAAGAATACTTCGTTATGTTCGAGGTACAGTACAGTTTGGGATTCATTACAGTGCCAAAGCAGCTCCTCTATTAGTTGGTTTCACTGATTCTGATTGGGCTGGTGACCCTGATGATCGGAAGTCTACTGCCGGTTATGTCTTCACTCTTGGTTCAGGACCTATTACATGGGCTTGTAAGAAACAGGCTGCCATTTCTCTTTCGTCAGCAGAAGCAGAGTATCGTGGTGCCGTGGAAGCTAGTAAGGAAGCCTTGTGGCTTCGTCAGATCCTATCAGAGTTTGGCTTTGAGCAGCAGCATCCAACCACACTTTGGTGTGATAATCAAAGTGCCATTCAGCTATGCAAAGATCCAGTCCAGCATCAGCGCAGCAAACACATTGAACTACACATGCACTTCATCAGAAAGCTCATTCATGACCATGTTCTTGAAGTGCAATATTGTCCAACAGATGATCAGGTTGCAGACATCTTCACAAAGGCTCTCACAGAGGCGAAGTTCACTAAACTTCGATATATGCTTGGAGTTCAGGAAGTTGTCACTAAGGGGGGATAGGCTCTAGTGCCTCCTTCCTTCTCCTATTGTGTCATATTTGTAAATCCTTCAATCCTATCCCAAGTTGTTCTTAAGGGGGGATGTTAGGATATTCCGACACATAGGATATAGTTAAGTTCAACTTGGTCTAGAGTAGAGTTAGGTATAGAGTTAGGTAAAGTGTGTTTTACCGTTGTACATTTTGTAACTTACAATCCGACGGTCACGATATGTAGTGATCCGACGGTTCATTCTCTCCTCGGTATTACCGACACTTGATCCGTGGCTTGACACCCGATTGGTCCATGAGTTCTATTTAAAGCGCATGGAGGGTCATTGTTCGGGTAATCCGTGCATGAGAGAAGCTTATGTAAATTTTCATTCTTTGATTAATAAATTGCCTGTAGTACCCACGTTGGGACAGGCCGTGGACTGTTTCCCTCTTTGAGGGTTTTAACCACGTCAAAAATACTGGTGTATTGATCTGTGATCTGGTTGTGAGCGGTGTCCTTTTGGTATTCTTTCTGAGGAACTTACCCTGTAAATTCCTACAATCCAACAGTGAGGAGGAAGAACACACTGAATAAGGTAAGAAAACCAATGGTGAAGGAACACAGGACATTCAAGCACAACAAGGACAGAAAGAAAAAGGGGGAGAGGGCCAGATTGCTGAGCCTAAAACAGAGGAAGAAACAATAGCACAAACACCAAGGGAAAAGAGAATGCAGAGGAGAGTAGAGAAGGCAGAAAAACACCAAATGAATGTTGTCACATCCAAAGCAGACACACAAAAACAAAAGGGGAAGACAGATCCTGAAATGGCCGCAATACAGACAGAAATAGTTGACATGGGGACTTCTAAAGGAAGCATGGAAAAAGAACAACAAAGGGGGAAATCACCTGAAATATTGGAAAGAGAGGCAACAGTTATGCTTGCCACCTTAAGAACACCTCCAAAACAAAAAGGAAAGAGAAAAAGGTAAACCTCCATGTACTTTAAAGCAAGAAGGAGCACACGGATCAAAGTAGGCAGACCCCAGCCACAATCAAAGGAGCCAATTATCATTGAGGACACAACACCTAAACCAAAAGAAGGGTATCCTTCAAAGATATCCGTCACCTATGAACGAGGAAGCCCAAAAACCTCCACCTGGAGAGAGAGAGAATGAATACAATGGACTCAAAGACAGCTCTACAGGAAGCTGACAAATCTCTACAAGAAACTCGGGCTAAGCTAAAAGAGACCGAGAAATTGGAGGAAAACGCAGCCAAACAATCACAGGAAGAAGAAAAGACATAGGAAATATTGGAACCAAGCCCTTAGCCCAGCTTGGGCTCATACTATAACCTGTTAGAAGTCGGGAAAATAATTCCCCAGAAATTTGCGGTGCCACTCTTCTTTGCATCGGAAGAAGAAATAATTAGGACTCACACTTGGATGAGGATTGCCAAGTCCAAGGGTGTGGCAGACATAGGCCACCTGGAAGAACAACTCAAGGAGTCAAGGAGAGAATTGGCCATGGTGAAGCATGTGGAAAGCAGTCAGAGGGCCAAACTACAGGAAGAGAACGAGCTGCTGAAACAGTAGCTACGGCTACAGGGAATTCATAAGGAAGACAGGCCCTCCATTTTAGGAGAACAACAGCAACAGGAAAAGCCTCCAGCAGACAAAGAAACCTCTGATGAACAACAGAGAGTGGACAGGCTGCAGGCCGAGGTTGAGGCGCTAACAAAACAGCTACAGGAGAAGGAGTCACAGGCAACAGAGGAAATACAGTCTCTAAAGCAACAAGTACAAGAAAAGGAAGCCCAACTGGCCTGCATGACCAGTTGGGTAGTAGAGGCCTTACAATGTAGGCAACCTGCCAAGTCATATGCCTTATATCTTAAAGATCAATGGTTACAGTTCCAGATTAACACCTTGGCCCAAAGGGGCACCATTCCATTTCAAAATTACTATCAATTCATGACCTTGTGTGATAGCATCTCAACAGAAGATAAGGCCAAGTTATCGAATTCTATTTACAGAACTTGGCCCTTCCAAACATGACTCTTTGGGACCCCAATGCTACATTGAGAGATGTACAACTTATGGCCATGGCCTCTTGGTTAAATCATGAGGAAAAGAGGGCAGCAGAGATTCGGGATATTATGAACAGGGAGCTGAGTGAACCACTCATGATCAAGGCAAAACCAAAAGATACATTAGCTTTAATATATGCCCATCATCTCCTAGCCAACAACCCTCAGGTTTTACTAGATTACATTGAGCGACAAGCTCAATCCATTGCCCACTTTGAGGACATGGAAAGACGATTGGGGGATAACTGCATTCATGCTTGCACAAGAAGGTGGAATACACTACCCCATAGTTTGAAAATAAGAGAATACCACTCCCCAACCAGTATGAGGGAGGCCTTGGCAAGGGTACCCTTATGTAAATAGTCAATGCAAAATCTGAAGGACAACTGGATCGGCCTAAAGTTTAGTCCTCCCTTGCTTTTAGGATTGTTGGAAGGAGTCAAAGAAGAAGAAGAACATAGGCAGTGGGAGGAAGTGGAAAGAAAAGCAGGATTTCATGACTGAGAAGAAGACATCACCTCAAAGGCCTGGGACATGAGGGAGGCAGTCAAAGCTATCAAGGATGATGAGCTAGATTAGTTGCTCAGAGGATGAGCAACCATGTAGCAGGGAGGTGATGATGAGCCCCAAAAATGGGTAACTTATTGGGCTCATTTTGCCTATTGTTCTCCATTAATCCACCATTCTTCATAGTTTATGTATGCTTTTGAAGTATGCTTATGTTAATTGAATGAATGAGAATAGTCACTTGACCATGAAGGCTAATACGTGTTTGTCACAGATTTTTGGACAACTTTTGGACCAAGGTCAAGAATTTATGGGCCATTTGATAACCAGATATGAGGGGAAAAGGCTAAGGATTCATAGGAAGGGTGTCTCCTGCACTAAATGACTCGTTCCTTGAGTTCTCCACCATCAGCTCGAAGTTCAGTAGCCCACCAAAGTTGATTTCCAAGGGCAGCCGAGCAGCTTTTGTGAAGTGGCTGAGTACTTGCAGTTTTGAGCAGCCAAGCCCCTTGAATTAAGGAGGACCGCTGGAGGTCCTTGTAGTGCATAAGTAGGAAGGCTTCTAGCCTTCGTATTTTACTTGTTGAACATTTGTATTTCACACTATAGTGCTGCTTTGTTTCTCAACACATTTTGGAGCTTCTGCTGTAACACATTTTGGACATGGTTGCTTTTTTAGTAATGGAAACTGATTTCATGTTGCATCAGTTCTGAGCTTCTTTTTAGGAGCCTGTAGCTCTTGGGTTTGGGCCCAACCCAAGTGCTAGGACCTCCTCTGTGTACTGTTATATGTTTTTTACTGTCTTCATAAAATAATTTATGCTAGTAGATGAGAATCTTGCTTGGTTATCTAGGTCATTTTTTATGATTGAAAGAGCTTTTCATGGTTCAGAGTGATTTGATAGGTTGACAACAGGAAAGATCTTCGAAAAAGGCCATCAAGCAACCTTGGATCTAACCTCTCCCTCCTCGAGACCATGAGCTGAGACCCAAGTATCCTTGCTGCCACAAAAACACTATTTTTGCTTCTTCATGCAATTGCTAGTGTTAGTTTCTCCGTTGCAAAAGTTGATACCAGATGTGATTACATGCTTAGATCCATTCTTGTTTGGTTTTCATAAGTTATTTTACATAATTTTCTACCAATGAATTTCTATTCATCATGGGTGTTGGTTCCTAGGTCAAATTAGGTTAGAATAGCTAGATATTTGGTTTGCATGGTCTTTGTTTGGTCAGTTTCAAAAAGTAGTGTGCAGAACACCTGTGATCCCTCCTTGCCTACCCTTCTACCATCAATGCAACCTGTTCCATCCCCTAACTCAGATTCTTGCCTTTCGTTTGCCACACTTTCTCACTTTGACCTAATTTCCATATTTGTGTGCA
The DNA here is from genome assembly GCA_031772625.1 of Pinus tabuliformis. Classification (NCBI taxonomy): domain Eukaryota; kingdom Viridiplantae; phylum Streptophyta; class Pinopsida; order Pinales; family Pinaceae; genus Pinus; species Pinus tabuliformis. The sequence continues at coordinate 40,884,247 of CM062814.1, read as the reverse complement.
ACATTGCTCTATCCATCCTTGAACAAATCCAACCACCCTCATCACTTCTCAGCTTCATTTTCCAAGTTATAAACCTCTTCACACCCTAAGCCAACCTCCATCTCCACTTCTCCACCTTTCTTCCACCTTCAACCCTCCAAAATCTCCTATCGGAACATCCTGTAGAACATCTTGTAGAACCCCTGCAAACTTCCTGTAGAAGATCATGAGAGCAGTTTTTCAAGATCCGATCACGATGAAACTCTCTGGAAGGGTGTTAGGGACCCCTTAGGCCATCTTTTCACCTTCCCAACCTCCTGAAAGTGCCTTCACCATTTCCTTCCATCAATCAACCTCTGCACAGTCAAAAAAGTTAAGCACATGCATAATAATTCTACAAGATTACTCAAAAATACAAAAAGACATTCCTTTTCAGATTTCACTGCAAGAGTAGCTTAGTCACATGCATTCTACATTTCTAGAAGTCAATGGCATCCATTTCCACTGCTTTCATCTCTTTTCTTGCACCGGTATGGTTAGTCTGTAAAACTAGGGTTTGTTAGGGCTTGCGTTTCCTTTCAGATTTCATCTTCTTTCTGCAAGTAGAATAGCCCTTTTGAGATTAGCTTTATTCCATCATGATTAAAATATTCTTCTAAGAACTCATAGAAGTTGGCTTGAGCTCCTAGCGAACTTGTGCCAGCTGATCAAATGACAGCCTGCAGTAAGAGCTAGTACTTGTGCATACAACACCGTCGCTTCCAAGTTTGTTACGAACTACCGGGTTGATAAAATTAAAGAACGGAGTCCCAAGATTTGCAACATCATTACTGCAATACTGGAGCCCATGACATGTGTATATGTTCCAAAGGAGAAAAGAACAAAGTTGGATAGTAAATCTGAAAAGTGCATCTTTATTGGGTATAAGGATGGTTTAAAGGGTTATAAGATTTGGAACCTAGTAACAAGGAAGGTTGTGTACAGTCGAGATGTGGTGTTCAGAGAGGTGAAAAATGTTATTAAACATGAAGTCCCATCAAAGGAACCAGAGAAGATAGAGTTTGAGCTAAAGGAGGAAGAATCAGACTCTACAACGGAAGAGGAATCAGAAGATGGAGAGCCACAAACTCCAGTTGTGAGAAGATTAGTTCGAGAAAGAAGACACCCAGAAAGGTATAGTCCATCTGCTTTTTGTTCAAATTTTGCTTTATCAATTACTGATGATGATCCCAGAACTATGAAGGAAGCAGTAGATTTAGAGGATGGAAAACTGTGGAAAGAGGCCATGGTTGATGAAATGGCATCTTTGCACAAAAATGAGGCTTGGGATCTGGTGGAGTTGCTGGCTGGAAGGAAACCCATCGGAAGAAAATGGGTGTTCAAGAAGAAGACAAATGCAGAAGGAAAGGTGGAGAAATACAAAGCTTGGTTGGTAGCAAAAGGTTATTCCCAAGTGCCAAGAATTTATTTTGGTGATATTTTTTCTCCTGTTGCTAAGGTAGCTTCTATTAAATTACTTTTATCTATTGATGTTGCTTTTGATTTTGAGGTAGAACAGATGGATGTGAAGACAACATTTCTTCACAAGGATCTGGAAGAAGAGATCTACATGAAGCAACCTGAAGGCTTTGCGGTAAAGGGTAAGAAATAACTGGTATGCAAGTTAAAAAAGTATTTGTATGGGTTAAAACAGTCGCTAAGGATGCGGTATCAGAAATTTGATACATTTATACGAGGACTTGGCTTCACCAGAAGAAAAGAAGATCACTCTATGTATTTTAAATTAATTGGTGACCGTGTTATTTATCTGGTCTTGTATGTGGATGATATGTTGTTGGTTGGAAATGACAAAGAAATTATCCAAGATTTGAAGACCTAATTGTCCTCCAAATTCGACAAGAAAGATCTTGGTGCTGCAAACTATATTTTGGGCATGGAAATTAAAATAGATCGGGCAAAGAGGAAGCTCTGGTAAAACCAGAGGAAGTATGTTGAGACAATACTGCAGAGGTTTAATATGCAAGACAGTAAACCGATGAAGGTTCCTATTCCTGTAGGTGTGAAGTTATCTTCTGAATAGTGTCCCAAGACACAAGAAGAGGAAGAGGACATGTCCTGTGTTCCATATGCAAGTGCAGTCGGTAGCCTGATGTATATGATGGTCTCTACTAAACCAGACATTGCACATGCAGTGGGAGAATTGAGCAAGTTTATGTCAAAACCAGGGAAGGAGCATTGGACAGCAGTGAAGCAGGTTTTTAGGTATTTGCGTGGCACTAGTGATTATGGTTTGTGCTACCAAGGAATACCAGGATTGGACAAAGTTTTGGATGTTCATGGCTTTGTTGATGCATACTGGGATAGAGATATAGATCAGAGAAGATATACAAGTGAGTATGTGTTTAACCTATTTGGAGGTGTAGTCAGTTGGATGAGTAAGAAACAATCTGTAGTGGCACTATCAACTACATACGAACAATACATGGCAACCACTCATGCAAGCAAGGACGCAGTTTAGTTGCAGAGATTGTGTTCAAGTATGGGGTTAGTATAGGGAGCTATAAGGATAGAATTTGATAGCCAAAGTGCAACTTTCTTGGCAAATAACCCTGCTTGCCATTCAAAGACAAAACACAATGATGTTTAGTATCACTTTGTGAAGGACATGATAGAAGACAAAAAGGTGTTGCTGGTAAAGGTGGACACTTTGAAGAATACTGCAGATGCATTGAAAAAATATGTGAGAATTTCTCTTGGTGTATAGAAACAATGGGCATTGCAGGGCTTGATAAATTACTAAGATCTCTTGTGGCCCCTTGTGGGAAGAAAAAAACACGTGGGAGAATGTTGGGTTGTGTTATATTCTTTCCACGACTAGCCTCCCTAGTTAACTGGGGGTTTAGAAGGGGGCGAAGCCCCCTTTCGTTGCGTTGATTGCACAGCAGTGGGGGGGGGGGTCATAGGGAGGGCGATAGCCCCCCCTGTCCAGGGGGTTTGAGGGGGGTGGTAGCCCCCCTCTACGGGGTCTAGGGCAGCACCGCGGGGAAAATGCTTTGGGACCCTATATTAGCTGGGTAGACCTACCTATGGTTTTGTGCATGGTTTTCGCACATGGTTTTGTGCGCAATGGTTTTTGGTCCATGGTATTGGATGCTTGAGCATGTGTATATATGTATTGTAACATTGAAAGTAACATAATGAAAAATCAAGCTGGTAGTCCCAGTTTTGGGATCCAGGGGAAAATCTCTATGTATATGTGTTTTATGTGTTATGCTCTCGCATTGTTTATTTTCTGTGTTTTAGAATTCATATTCAGGTAATTTCTATACAGGGAAAACCTACACAGTCTTCCACCTTGAGTACACATTGTTATGCTACCTAATGCAACTTTTGGTTGGTGTGGAGCCTGATTATCTTCTTTATTCAGAGGCATCATCATGTTGGACCCCAGTTCCTTTTATGGAGCTCGAAGGTGACTTTCTTTCCTGGGGCAGAATTAATCAACCGATTATGCAACCAACTCACAAAATAGAAGAAAGAGATAGATAAACAACTTAAAACGTAGCCTCTTCGAGGGGGAAACCTCCTTTACATTACACAAATGAACAATTCTTCGATGATACAAATGACAAGACCTCCTTTCTATATATAGAGGTCTAAGGGTCACAATATAATGAAAGCTGACATAATAATAATAATGTAAGAGCACAACAATAACAATATTGTGCTTCTATGGGGCACAATAATAAGAATATGGGGACCATATGGGCATAATAATAACAATAGGGGGTACAATGACAATAATGATAAGGGGATACACTAGTATTATAGGGACCTAACATGCCCCTCTCCTCCAAAAGGTGTTTCCATCAATGCTTGAGTAGTTCTATATTCTTATGTATAAAATTCTCATCCTCCCATGTAGAATCTTCAGCAGGTAAGTTCTTCCACTTGATGAGATACTCTAAAATTGATCGATTTCGCAGCTGTCGAGTTCCTGTTTATGTGACTGCTTCAGGTTCAAATATAATTTTTCCTTTCTCATCAAGCTTTGGAAATATTGTTTGAACTAGGATATTTTCACCTATAACCTTCTTTAAGTATGAAACATGGAAAAGTGGGTGCACTCAGGAAGATTTAGGAAGTTCCAATTTGCATGCCACAGTACCAATATTTTGCAAAAACTTGTACAGACCATAGTACTTTGGTGATAATTTGTTATCCTTCTTAGCTTGCTTGAGGGACATTTTTTGTATGGTTGTAGCCGTAGAAATACCCAGTCACCTACATCAAAACTTCTTTCGTTGCGATGTTGATATGCCTGTTGTTTCATTCTATTTTGCACCAAAGTAAGGTTATCCTTTAAGAGTTGGAGAACTTTTTGTTGATGCTCGATGTGATCTTCCACTACTTGAACCTTATAACTCTCTCTCAAATATGATGTGATGGATGGTGGATGATATCCATAAAGAACCATAAATGGGATCATTTTTGTTGTAGTATGGAAGGAAGTGTTATACCACCATTCAGCGAGAGGCAACCATTTGACCCATTGTGTCTATCTATCTGATACAAAGCAACGGAGATATCCTTCCAAAAATTTGTTCACTATCTTAGTTATCCCATAAGATTGAGGATAATAAGATGAGCTGTGAGCTAACTGAGTATCCAAACAAGAAAATAATTATGTCCAAAAGTTTCCAGTGAAAATCTCTATCGCTTACAATAATCTTTGGGTTTCCATGTAGCTTTCCATAAATGCAGTATCAACTATATTAGCCATAAATCTATGAGATAATGCACAAAAGTGTGCATACTTGGTAAGTCTATGAACTACCACCATGATGACACTCTTTCCTTCGAACTTGGGTAAACTTGTGATAAAATCCATTGAAACCTCCCCCCAACGTTGACTTGGAATGGATAAAGGTTGTAATAGACCTGGGGTCTTAAGTTTCTCAACTTTATTTTGTTAGCAAACAAAAAATTCCGCCACAAACTTTTGATTATAATATTTAAGTCCATCCCAAAAAAATTCCTTCTTAACCATGTGGTAAATTTTTAAAAATCCCGAATGCCCTCCTAAGGGAGACATGTGAAATTCCCTAAGAATCTTTTGTGTGAGTTGGGAATTCTTACAAAGGTATAAGCGAATCATTTTTCCATAACGAATCATTTTTCAATCTAAATGTATCAAATGTACTGGGATCTTGCTGCAACTTTTGAATGAGTGCCCACACTTATTCTTCATTCTTCCATTCATCCCTTGCTTCATTTATCCATCTAGTTGGATAATAGAACTGGTACAAAGCAATGCTTCCACATCCTCATCCTTTCTTGAGAGTGCATCTGCAACAAAATTTTTCTTCCCTTTTTTGTAGATGATTTCAAAATCATAACCCAACATCTTTGTGACCCATAAACAGTCCTTCTCATAAAAATATTTGTGTAAATATTTTCCTTTGATTGGATGACTTTTGAAAGCAATGGGTCTTTTTTCTTGCATTAAAACAACACCAATTTCATTTACCAAGGAATCACATTCCACAATAAAGGTTTTTGTGAAGTCTGGCATAGCTAAGGCTGGTGGTTGACACATTACCTCTTTAATATGTTCAAAGGCCTTCGTTGCTTCTGAAGTCCAAGAAAATTCATCTTTCTTCAGTAATGTTGTTAGAGGTGCCACTATTCTCCCATATTTCTTAACAAACTTGCGATAATACCCTGTCAACCTGATAAATCCTTGCAGATGCTTTATGGATGTGGGGATTTTTTCCATTCCTTAATGGCTTTAATTTTTCCGGGGTCTACCTTAACATCTTCATGAGAACTCCAAATAAACATTTGGAGGTTTTTGCATATAATTGTTTCTCCTCCAATAGTTTGAGCACTCTGTCAACATGTTGAACATGATCCTTCCAAGACTTGTTGTAGATTAGTATATCGTCAAAAAATACTAACAAAAATTTTCTATGGAAGGGTTTTAAAATGGAATTCATCAAACCTTGAAATGTAGAAGGTGAATTAGTAAGGACAAAAGGCTTGAAAAAAAATTCATAATGACCCTCATAAGTTCTAAATGTTTTTTTTAGAATGTCTTTAGTCTTCATTCTGATTTGATGATGTCCTGAACAAAGTTCTAACTTGGTGAAGTAAATTGCTCCATGCAATTCATCGAATAATTCATCAATGACAGGAATGGGGAATTTATCTTTAATAGTGAGCTTGTTGATCTCCCTATAATATGGACACATGTGCCATGATCCATCCTTTTTGTGCACCAATACTACTGGAGCAGAGAAAGAACTTTGTCTAGGTTGAATTATACCAACCTCTAGCATTTCTGCAACCATACATTCAATTTCACTCTTTTGGGCATAGGGATATCTGTAAGGCCTGATGTTTGGAGGAACACTTCCTGGAATCAAATGAATAGCATCATCATGATCACGAATAGGTGGGAGGACTTTGGGAGTCTCAAATACCCTAGAATGATTGTCCAAGACTTTTTGGAGATATGGATAAATAGATGATTCCAATGTGGGAACCTCTAGCGAACATTATTGTGCAATTATGCGTCATTGTTCTTTATTTGGAAGCTTTGTCATGCTGTTAGAGCTGATTAGATTTCCCAGTTTCCCTGTGATACCCCTTAATTCAAATTCCTTTCCTTCTGTAATGAATTTCAAGAAAAGTTCTTGAAAATTAAAAGTTATCGTACCCAAATATTGTAGCCATTGGACTCCTAGTACAACATCAACAACACCCATTGGAATGGAAATCATTAGACTATTTAACACATATTGTCCCATTGATAGATTGATACTATAGCACTTTCTAGAGAAATTTATGGTTCCTCCATTTGCAACCATCACTTGACACTCTGGTGTTGGATATAGGAATCAATTCAATTCCTTGGCTATCTTACAATGAATAAAATTATGGGTATTACCCGAATGAATCAACACTATTACCTTTTTCTTCTTGATATGTCCTTCTATCTTGATAGTTTAAGGAATGGTAATTTCGTCCAATGCATTACAAGATATTGTTGGATTCATTTATTCTTTCTCTAATGTTTGTTCCTAGTGTGTATCCTCTTCTTTTGATGTTTCTTGTTCCTTTTCTTCCTCCTCTTCACAATCTATGTAAAATAATTTCTTCTCAGCACACTAATGACCTTTAGTGTATTCTCTATTAGAACTATAACAAAGCCCTTTTTCTCTTTTTTCTTCCAATTGCTATGGTGTCAACCTTGTAGGTTGTGGAAGGCTAGAGGTAACAACACTTCCATCTTTATAGTTTTTAGTGGTAGGCTTCCTTGTTTCCATAATTTTTCTTTCAATTTTTCTTTCCAACCTGAATGCCTTCTCCAATGAATCAAGTTCCCAAAGATGAACCTCATGTTGGATGTTATGAACACATAAATCCTATGCTCCTTTGGAATCTTTTACCCTTATATTCAATTTTTTGAAGTCCTCAATGTGCTCCACCATTGAACCCTTTTGTTTGAGATTTATCAATTGGCTAAAAAAGGTGTTGCTTTTTGTATCCTCATAATGTGCTATCATTTCTTCCATAAAAATTTCCCAAGTGACAATTTTTTTACAAGAGCAAAGCCATCGATACCATACAAACTGATTGGGTTCCAAATATAAAGTTGCAATGCGTACCTTTTGTGTGCTTTGCACATTATGGAGATTGAAATATTGCTCCATTTGTAGTATCCATGTTACGGGATCCTTGCCATCAAACTTCCTCATATCGATCTTTGGAACATGGTGGGTCTTCAATCCAACATTAGAGTTTATGAAATCATGACTAACATTTATTTTTTTCTCATCATGATTTTCCTTTATAACCCTTTCGCCATTAGTAAGCATTTCTTATAGCAACTTTGTCAAATCTATCTTCTAATCTTCCATGTTGCCTTTAATTTTTTCTTCTATACCATCCATCTTAGCTTCCATGCCATTCATCTTAGCTTCCATGCCATCCATATTAGCTTCCTTTCCATTCTTTAAATCATACATCATAGCTTCAGTTACTTTTTTTGAGAGTGAAATTTGTTGCACTTGGTCTCGTAATTTTGATATATCATGTTGCATTTCTTCCTCTTCTTCATGTGTCATAGTAGATATTTCAAGTTTCTTACTAGGTGTTTCCATTTTCTTTCTTCGAGTCATCAAGGAATGATAGTTATGCTTCACAATTTGTTTTGAATCACTTCAAACTACTTTCTCAAACAAGGCTTATGCGAATTTAAAAACAAACTACACACCCTTTTTTTCCACTTTGTATGAGCTTGATCTTGAAATGATTGTAATTATGTAATTTTGGATCTCCAAGTTGTTGGCTTATAGGGGCTTGACCCAGGTTCGGAAGAGTTATTTAGCCAAACAAATCTCGCAGCTACCAGCCCTTTCGGCAATAGCCCGCGAAGCGCGGACTGAGGTCTCACCCGAGGTAGCAGGGGAGGGTGTTGGAACCAGGTTTCCGCACCCTTGGGATGTCTTGATGTGGTCTGGAGGTTTCGTGCATTGTTTTGTGGCTTCGTGCCACTCTCCACTCTGCTTCATGCAGATCTGGATCCAGAACACTCCTTAATACTTATTAATGTGTTGTTTATAGATTCAATCTACCTTTTATGGTCTTTAAGCAAACATTTAACAGAATTAACTAGTTCGCGCACTTAGAATAGATACAGATTCGCATGCATTCATATAATAAGATACGCGCATAGATCAAACAGTTATATTAACCATACATTAGCCAGATCTGTAATAATTCAAATTTAACACAGAATTTCAGAATCAACTTATCTTTATTCAATTTCATCACCACTACATCCAGATCCTCCCTACGCACTCAGCTGCAAGGGTCTGCGCACACAGCTACGGACTCTACTAGGCCTCTACGCACATAGCTACAGAGCCTCTATCTACTGCCCAATACCCTCGACTCGGACTTACAGATGCTTCAAGACTTTTCTTCTCCACAACCCATTACATATCAGATCCAAGATTACATACCAAAAAGCTAGCTCCCCCTAACCATAGAGCCTTGCTCTATTTATACATTTCCATGGTCCATGGACCATAGGCAAGCCGAATCATCTTACATTCCTTTACATCATATTTGGGTGGACAACCTTTTGACTTGACCTATTATAATTCGCGCTCCGCACATTATGCAGAGTCTTTACCCTATCTCTATCCAAAATTTTGGGCTTTGTGCCCCATGACCGTTACGCAGCGCTTCTGCTACACAACAGTCTCCCAACACAATCATCGTGACTCGTCTCAAGTCACTCAGCTAGTGCGGGAATCTTCACGTGGAGGTCGGTCAACAACTTCTGCGTGTTGCGTGTTCCTTCAACAAATTCTCTTGCAAGCCTCTGTACCTATTCCAAGTGAGTTGCTGATGCATCCCTATCACTTGTAGTTGCTTGCTCAGTATCACATACTACTTGCATATGCACTAACTTTCCTTCAATAGTTGTAGAGACGCTAAATGCTTCATCGAGCCAGGGTTGGATGCGTTCTTTAAGTACTGCCTCCTGTTGCCGCACCGCATCAACTTGGGCCTTGAGAGCCTGGGCCTCCTTCATTTTGGCCAACCGTTGTGTGATAGTGACCGTCTATGCAGCCCCTCGAGCGGTATCATAGGCCTGTTGTAACTCGCGCGCCTCGGTTTCCACTTGTTGTATGGTTGGGTCCTCTTGGAGGGATGTGAGCATAATGAGAGACTGATCTAGTAGTCCCGAGCATTCGCGGACAACGCTCCTCATTGTTTCCAATCCAGCTTGAATTTTTCCACAGCGTCGTTCTCATTCTGCTAGAGGTGTGGGTGGCTGTGCCTTGAGGTGGAGCTCTGCAATTTGTAAAGTTAGTTCCCCCTGGGCTCTTGTGGCCTCCTCTTGGGCCGTACGAAATTTGGCTACCATGTGTTGAATCTTGGTAGCTGTTGGGAGGTCTCCAGGGAAGGATAGCTCCAGTATTGTGCTACACACCTCCATCGCAGCTTGTTCTACTTCCCGATAGCATGTGGCCAAGTCATCATGTTGGAGAGTGACCTGTTCTAACTTTGCCTTCTGCTCTGTCAAGGTGTGGAAGGCACGACCTTCCCTGGCACGAAGCTCATTAGTTACCCCTTCTTGCAGTTGGTATAGTATTTCCCTAGACAGGGTGGCTAGATTTAATCCCCAACTACGTTCTTCGCCAGCGGCTTTGGCTAGGACAATGCCTGCTTGCAAAGGTAGGTTGTTCAGTGTGTGCGTGCGTACCATCTACTCGGTGGCAGCTGTATCTTCTGCTGGCTATAGGGTGACCCTACCCGGGGGTCGCACTTGTAATGCCTGTAACTGCACTCAGATCTCCCCCAACACAGTTGTCTGCTCAGTGATTAGTTCGGTCAACACACTAGTGAGAACATTGCTCGCTAGCTAGCTGCTGTCAATGAATTCTTTTTCCATAGCCTTCGTTGTTTTGGACTTTTTTTGTGCGGTCGGTGATTCCTTACCGCATGATGGTTTGAGGTGGTCCTGTGTCTCTGTTTCCTATTGTGAGCCCTGTTCCAAATCCCATTCCTGATCTGCCTGGTTCTCTTCCGTTGTCAGGCTCTTGGCAGCCTCCTGTTGCGAAGAGACCTGTTGTTCCTGATGCATCTTTTCTGCCAATTGAGTGAATCACTGCTAGCATTCCTTCTTCTATTGTTGTGTTGCCATCTTGTCAAGAATGGCCTTGTCTGGGGTGCACCATTCTAGAGGCCATGCCGTTAATACCACGTAAATGACATCCTCTGTTGCAATGAATGGAAGTGTGACCCATGATCGCTTTGGATCCTTTCGCACCCGGATATACAAGTGATGCATGTCCGCTTTGAACTCAGCTGTGCTTTGGAAATTATTGTAGATTGTGGGAGACATCCATGGTCTTCAAGAAATCTGTGTCCGTATATTCCCTTCCATGGAGGTCCAAAAAGCCTGAATTTTAGAAACCCTTGCTGCATCCTTTGTAGCCCAGAGTGAAATATACTGCACTGCTTCAGGTAGGCTATCTTCAATGCTGGGAAACTGGCTCTCCTGCGGCAGTTCACCTATAACCAAAAGGATTGATAAGAGCAACCATGCATAATGAAATGTCTTACCTTTGTCCTGTGCTTCTTGACAATTGGTCAGAAATTCTTCGCACAAAAATTGTGCCCAATTGAATTGAACCCCTTCGGCGTACTGCCCCACCAGCGCAATGACAGGAGCTGGCACCTCATCTGTGCGACACTTCCTCATGAGTTTACTAGCTAGTAGCTGAGTGGTGACTCATACTGCATGGTCGTTGATGCTTGCTATGACATACCCACGCTTTCCTTTTTCCAGCTGGTATTTCGCCTTCATGGTTTCAGCAAGGCCTACCTTGCTACTTGTTCCTGCTATGTCTGTGGGGTCATTCCCTTTAAGTGGTAGGTGCATAATTCGGTGGATTAAGTTGGCTGTGATTGGAATCGGCTCTTCCAACCAGAGATATCCATCATGTATGAGATAGAGCAGCTGTTGGATCACAAATATGGTGATGGTTGTGCGGTGATAGTGAGGTATCCACTTGAGATTCAGTAATCCCGCCTTCTACACACCTAGTAACCACTTCTATGGCAATAACTTGTCTTCGGCCAATTCGGGGAACTTGTCGTTGTCTGCAAGGTCCCAATCTTCGAACTTGATGCTTGGAACGCACCCCATTGACAACCCTTCGAACCTTATTTCATCTGGAAGAAGCGGGATCTGGAGCGTAGTCTTTACAGCGTCCAAGTCCTTCAGTATCTTGGTCATCCTAGTCCACAGAGAAATATATGAAGGTAGTGATGGAAGGTGGAACGCAACATGTTCTTCCTCAACCTGTGCGTCGATCTGATCAATCAGGGCTTGCAGATCGTTGTCATCCTTAGCGGGTTCGGTGGTGACTGCTTTGCCTTTGTCAACTGCCGACCATTTGTTGAATCTTGGTGAGGCTGGAACTGTTCCTACCATATGCTTGTTCTTCCTGGGTCACGGTGTGCGTGGAGACTTTAGAACTTCATGAACTTGAATCACGTCCTCGGGCTCTTCTTGATTTAGTTGCAGTTTCTTAGCGAACTGTGCTTGGGTTCTGGCCATGGTACTCATGGGGTTCCTGGTAGCTGAGTACTCGCTGCTCTTTGTTGGTTCAAAGCACCAATATTCCAGTGCTATCCACAGATTATGAGATTTGAAAAAATCCCTTCCCTCCTTTTCCAATTTATTAGTGGCGTCTAGACGATAGATCTTTGTGTATCTAGTCCAGAACTCTCATCTTAATGTCCCGCCGCCCACTCCTCTCTAACGTAACCTGACTTTCTTGTCATGAATAATGTTGCTAATGGTCATCTTTCGACTTTTCCCCGCGGTAGTGCAATCCTTCGGGCGCAGCTGCGATCTTGTGGACTGAATGACTTGGTAGAGAATATTTTTGCCATGCCATCTTCCCATAGACTTGTTTACAGTCCCACGCCTTCTTTCAATTGCTTGGGGCCCTGAGACTATAGTTTCTACTGCTAGTCAAGTGTTTGCACCCTTGGTGCGGTTTCTCAACTTCCCTACTAGTCTGGGCTGCGAGCACTTCTCGAGCATCTGGGTAGCCATTCTGTTGGTAGGCGCCATTATGGGGGGTGTGTTCTTTCGTAAGTGCAGGTGCAACCATGATAGCAGGGCCACAGCTCATTCCCGTGCTGCTGGATACCCGACCTAGCCTAATCTCTTTATGTACAAACTGGCGCAGTTTTCATGGGTGCCACGACATGCTACTCCGCTGAATCCATCCCTTCTTAATGCACTTTTCTTCCTTGGCCATACCCATAGTTTATTGATGTCGCGGGGCCTGCGGCTACCCTATCTTTTCTGGGCTCCCTTCTGTCATCTATTACAAGCCCATCGAACTCGTGGTATCCATAACTTCCACTTGGATTGTTTAATCGGGCGATCGCTATGAGTGCTTCCCCCTGGCTCCCTGCTACCCTTGGCACCAACTGCTGGCGAACCGGTTTGCTGTGGTGGCTTTGGGCTACTAATTCTAAGCTGGTTGGGTGTCTGCACATCATACACCTGTAGCCTATGCTGGTGAGGGATGCTTACCCCATTTCACTCTCCCATCCATGTATGTGCCTGCCTCCGACATCCGCGCCATTTCCTTTGCATCTTCGAAACTGCACCCTTTTCTGAAGCAATGGTTGTGCGTGGTGCCTCCACGGATACTTCTGACGAGTTGTTTCTCCCCTTCGTTGATTCATACTGATCAGATGGCTACTCCTTTTCCCTTATTGTCACCATCCTGTTACAATTTAGTGTGATTACTTCATGTAGTCAGTTCTTCCATTGTTCAATCTCTTCATCTGAGTCTAACATGCAAGAACTATCACGATCCCATGAGAGTCTACCATCCGTTGTTGGATTTACCCTATCTTGATCTTGCACTGTAATCTGGTAGATATAGTCCAATTCACCATCATTGTCTTTGTCGTGCACCTATAAGCCAACAAATCCCACAGCTACCGGCCCTTTCAGAAACAGCCCGCGGAGCGTGGACTGAGGTCTCACCCGAGGTAGCAGGGGACGGTGTTGGAACTAGGTTTCCGCACCCTTGGGATTTCTTGATGTGGTCTAGAGGTTTCGTGCATTGTTCCATGGCTTTGCGCCACTCTGCTTCACGCAGATCCAGATCCAAAAAACTCCTTAATACTTATTAATGTGTTGTTTATAGATTCAATCTACTTTTTATGGTCTTTAAGAAAACATTTAATAGAATTAACCAATTCACGCACTTAGAATAGATATAGATTTGCATACATTCATATCATAAGCATACACACATAGATCAAACAGTTATATCAACCATACATTAGCCAGATCCACAATAATTCAGATTTAACACATAATTTTAGAATCAACTTATATTTATTCAATTTCATCACCACTACATCCAGATCCTCCCTGTGCACTTAGCTGCAGGGGTCTGTGCACACAGCTGCAGACTCTACTAGGCCTCTGCACACACAGCTGCAGAGCCTCTATCTACCACCAAATACCCTCGACTTGGACTTATAGATGCTTCAAGACTTTTCTTCTCAACAACCCATTACATTATAGAGTTCAGGCTTTTGTGATCCATATCAAGATTGTGAGAGATTTTTCAGCGAAAATCACATGGAGTATCATTTGTCGATGTGTTTCGAACCAACTATTGTGGTTCATCGTGAACCACACTAGTTGGTTCGAAACGCGTCGACAAATGATACTCCATGTGATTTTCGCTGAAAAATCTCTCACAACCCATTACATATCAAATCCAAGATTACTTACCAAAAAGCTAGCTCCCCCTAACCATAGAGCCTTTCTCTATTTATGCATTTCCATGGTCTGCGGACCATGGGCGGGCCGACTCATCTTACATTCCTTTACATCATCTTTGGGTGGACAACCATTTGACTTGACCTATTATAATTCGTGCTCCGCGCATTCCACAGAGTCTTTACCCTATATCTATCCAAAATTTTGGGTTGTGTGCCCCATGACCGTTACATGGGGCTTCTTCTACCCAACACAAGTCCTAAACTTTCATCCTATGATAGCCCTCTAAGTCTTCTTTCCAACCCCGCAAGTTTGATCGCAATTTTATTCCCTAAGAAAGAGTTATTCCCAATATACCATGATGGCCAAATTATAGACTAGTTTAGTAGAGTGAACTTGTATGATGTGACCCATGTCACTATTTTGACTTTAGGTTCTAAAAATGATACCCAACAAACTACTATCCATCTTATTTCTATCACTTTTTATGAAATTTTGAATCATATGCTCAGAGATAATGTTATGACTATTTTCCCAAGGTGACCTGTTTGATATCCAATTCGGGAGCCAGCAAAAACCCTAACTTTCTCAGTTCATATCTCTGACAATATAGAAAGACAAGATCTGAAATTCATGTGGTGCATCACAATTTTGTCTCAAATGGGTTTTAATGTTAGATTCTGAAGCTTCGTAGAAAAAATGTTATAGCGCAAATTCCACGATGACTTGTTTGAAGCAGTGAAACCTTAGAATCCAAAGCTTTGATACCAATTGTTATACAACCAGCTCACAAAATAGAAGAAAGAGATAGATAAACGACTTCAAACATAGCCTCTTCAAGAGGGAAACCTCCTTTACATTACACAAATGAAAAATTCCTATATGATACAAATGACAAGGCCTCCTTTATATATATAGGGGTCTAAGGGTCACAACATTATCAAAGTCGACATAACAATAATAATGTAAGGGCACAACAATAATAATAGTGGTTTCTATGGGGCACAATAATAACAATATGGGGACCACATGGGAATAAAAAAAACAATAAGAGGTACAATGACAATAATAATAAGGGAATACACTAGTATTATAGGGACCTAACACAACCACTTGTGGAGCAGACCCAAGATACTTTTGGAGCAGAATTTTGACGGCAATACTTTTGCATCTTTAGAGATTAGAATTGGTTCTTGAAGTTGATCCTTTGAAGTTAAGTTAGAGCATTGTTGGGGATATTCGTGGCAGCCTTGTTGAAGCTTATTGAAGACATCTTTGGAGCCGCCTTTTTGACGCATTATTGAAGCCTCTTGTCAACATTATTGAAGCATTATTGAAGATATTTTTGGAGCATTGAACATTGTTGAAGAACACATTGGGAAAGCATTTTTGAAGACATTGTTGGAATTTTGTTGGGACCCATTAAAATATGAAGAGCCTTGGAGACACTTTAAATGAATATTGAAGCCTTCTTAGAGTTGATATTGAATTGAACCAGACTTTGAAGTGTCTTGGAGGCCATTTGTAACAGTTCTAGAAGCACTTTTTGAAGTATATCTTGGAGCAATATGTGAAGCATTGTTTGGAGCAATACTGGAGACATCCTTGGAAGAAGTGTTGAAGTATTGCTAAAGATATATTTCAAATCTTGTTGAAGAGATATTTCAAGTCTTGTTGAAGAAGATTTTAGAATAATTGAAATAGTATGTATTCCACCTTAAAGGATTGAAGCAAGTAGAGAGGGTTGAATATCTAAAGGATTGGAACCCTCATACAAAGTTGGAGCCTTGTATGAAACAAAGTTGTATCTTGGATTGATTTTTGTGGATTATAGTCCTCATAAGAGGTTGGAGTCTTGCTGAGACTAGGTTGGAGCCTGGTTTGATATTTGAGGATTGGAGTCCTCATTTAGGGTTGGAGCCTTGAAGGAGTTATAATTTTATCGTATAGGTTGGAGCCTAATTGTATACAAAAGGATTGGAGTTCTCTTCATTTTTATTAATAAAATTAATTTCTTATTTTACTTCTTGTGTTTAACTAAGTGATATTAACTGGTATAATATAAAAATTGTAGAGAAATACTAATTCACCCCACCTCTCATTATTTCCAATGGTGTGACCCACAGAAAATTTTAAGAACGGAAAATTATATTGAAGTTTAAAAACATTGGCGAATCTCACTAGTCCCTAATATGGATACTATAAAATATTTGTTGATGTATTTGTAAGATTATTCAAATTTATATTGATTTTATATATACTCTCTATATAATGTTGGCGACTTCTGAGGTAAAACAATTTTCTATTGTAAAAATTGGGCGAATCATTTTTATATAAAAATGGAAATTGGCGAATCTATTTTTTGGAAAAATCATGAAAAATTAGCCCACGTGCGAATATTAACCCCTAAAATTTTCTGTGATGATGTCCCTCTCCTTTTCTAGCCAAAATCCACAAGTATTTTGAAAAAACTGGAAAAATGAATCAACTCATTCTTCCTTTTGTTGGAAAAAGAATGAAAATAAAGGATATTTTTGTTGTTTCATTATGTTTTCCAAGAAAAGTAGGTGTATCCACCTCATTAACAATCATTAAGTGGGATCAAGTGCATAAGAATTCAAATAATCTGTTGACTTTATTTATTATTATATGAATGCCAAAAAAAATGTACTAACGATTGGACACCATTTTCATTGTGCAAAATCATGAAAATATATCATATGTAGATACGTATGAAGAAATTGCAATGTTCAATTTTCTGTGATTGGAGTTGTTAATATATGTAGGAAGATTCACAAATATGATATATCGATGTTTCAAATTCACTATTCAAGTCCATTATGAAGATATGGAAAAATGTGGAGAGAGGAGGAGGAATTTATAGTTTATACTTATGGTTAGGAAACCTTAGGGATGACTAAGGTCATATATATAGACTAATGTTGTATAGTAATTAGTAAACCTAATAGATATATAATAAAAGTTAATGGAATTAATGAATTACTAAAATATGAAACCTAGGTCAGGTTGAATAAAAAAGTTATGATTTCTTATAATATATGTATTATATTAATCAATTAGGATTATATATATCTATATATATATATATATATATATATATATATATATATATATATAATCAATGAGAACTTAAGTACAAAAAATATCGAAGAAAAAAAATTAAGGGAAAAAGGCTGGGGAGAGGTGGGAGAGGGAATTACACAAGGAAAGGAAAGGAGAAAATAGAAAAGAGAGAAGAAAGGGGGAATCGGAGAAAGAAAAAATTTGGTCCGAGGCACAAAAAAGGCATTTGTTGAGATGAAGCATAACCTTTTCTCTATTCTAGTACTCACATTACCAGACCTGTAACAATCTTTTGAAATTGAGACAAATGTATCCCATATTCTATTGGTGTAGTTCTCACCTAGCAAGTGCATTCAGTGGCCTATCATAGTGAGACATTATCTTATAATATCTGGAACTACCCCACCTACAATAAGGAGATGCACTCCATCATGTAGGCTTACCAGTAGTGGAAACATTATATTATGGGGAAGAAGATGATCATTCACACAGATCACCAACCTCTTCAGTTTATGCAAACACAAGGGAAGTTGTTGAACAAAATCCATCATAAATGGTCCACATATATGAAACAATTATATTTTTAAATTAATTACAAGAAGGGAAGCACCATTAACGTTGAAAATTTTCTTAGTCGTCCCTGGTACTCACCACTATTCTTAACTCTTATGGACATGATACTTTTGTATGGAAGCAGTTATACATAAATGATCTAATGTTTGCCACCGTATACCAGATGTTGGTGGATGGAAATAAAGTACCAAAATTCCACCTCGAGTACACATTATTATGCTACCTAGGGCACCTTTGTGTTCCTTTAAGTGAGCAAGCCAAGTTTATGTAGGAGATGCACTACAATCAGGTCATGAGACACTTTGGTTTGGAGAAAACCTTGGCAGTACTGCAAAAGTATTTTTATTGGTCAAAACTCTAATAGGATCTTGGAAAGCATAACAGAACCTGCACTTCCTGTGCCATTGCCAAGCCAACCATATAGAAGCAAGGTTTGTACACTCCTCTACCTACTCCTCCTACCAAGCATGGTAAAAACTGTGTATTTGTGGTCATTGATAGATTTTCTAAGAAGGCTATATTGACTACTTGCAAGAAGAGTATCACAACGAAAGACACTGCTAAACTCTTCTTTGAATGAGTGTGGGTACATTTTGGGATTCCATAGACCATTATATTAGATTAGGATAGTCTATTCTTGAGCACATTCAGCTCAATCACCTGGTCGTTGTTGGACACTAAGCTCACTAAATCAACTACATTCCATCCTCAGACTGGTGGCCAAAAAAAGGTTGTCAATAGGATGAGAGTGCACATACTACCCATGTAAAAATCCAAGCATCCACGAACATGGGATGAGAGTCTTCCTTATGTGCAACACAACTATAACAGAGCTCTTCATAGCTCGACTGGACACAACCCCTTTCAAGTGGGACTAAGATTTCAACCATTATGTCCCATTGATGTTGCAATTCCTCTTGCGACTACATAGGCAGAATCTACACATGTTCAATCCAAAGCTAATAAATCCACTAGATTTATTGAATGCATTTAGCGCATAAACCAATAGGTTCATGAGATCTTGGATAAATCTAATGCCAAGTACAAACAACATCATGATCATCATCGGGTGCCACATAAGTTTCAAGTGGGTGACAAAGTTTAGTTGCATTTGTAGAAGGAATGCATTACTAGAGTACATTGAAAGATTCGACCACTCCGATATGGGACTTACACCATCACTAAGACTGTGGGTGAAAATTTTTTCGAGCTAAGAATTCCCCCATTCCTTGGTCTGCACCTAATATTCAATGTGGACCACATGCAACCATACTTTCCACCATTGTTAGACACATCAGACATTGCTGAGCAACGTACACCAAAAAAGATAAAACTAGATTTCTTTGAACATGGCATGACTGATCATATCATGGAAACACAAATTAGGAACACTCGCTAGTAGAGGATCCAACCATATCAGGACGTCAAAGTCATCCAACTCTTGCATCAAGGCAAGTGGCTCACCAGGGTCCAAGTTCAGCAAAAGTTTCCCCATCTCATGGAGGCACTCAATGCAATGGGCAACCATTGCTTCCTATGGGGGGAAGAATAATCCAAGGGGATACTAATGGCTACCCACCTATTCCACTTAGCCCTCCAACAATGTTTCCTTTGAGTTTCCCATGTTCTAGCATACTTTCTATTTTTAGCATTTTTTGGGTCCTAAACTTCTGGAGCCATTTGGAGGTCCTAAATAATGTTTTTTTAGAAAATGAGAAATCAAGAGTTGTTTTCCTTAGATACCTATTTTTAACGAGGTATCGTATGTGCCAAAAAAATATCATATGCCAATGTTACGACCCCTGGAAGTTGACGTTCCATCTAACCCCATCAGGGCCCACAAATGTTTGGCGCTTCATCTCCTAGGGTTAAGTTTTTGGATTTTAAGGGTTTTCCATTGTTTCTTGATGAAAAAGGCTTGCGAGCCTGTTTTTAACATAGTTTAGAACACGTGTAGTTGTCACATATCTTCTCAGATATAAGCTAATGTCATCCAAGCTAGTTTCTTTCTTTTTTGCATGTAAACAATTTTGAACCATTATTATTTATTATTGAAGTCTTGTTTCACTGTTCTTTGTGCTTTTGGATTTAAAATTGTATTTCATTTTGTTCCTTCATAAATATAGATCATAAATCCTCCTCGTTCATGAGATATTGAATTTTCATGTTGGGAACCCATATTATTCAAGTTGGCCTACATGAGCCTACATAAACACAAGTCAACCCCATTGGCAAGAAACATGTCTATTCAAAATAGAGTCAAACAAGTATAAATAGAAGTTATTCTCTTCCATTTTTTCCATCTAACTTGACCAAGATAAGAAGACAAGGAGTTTGATCTAAGGTGAAGTTCATAGCTCATGAACTTGGTAGCAAATACGAAGAAATAATTCAGTTTGGATCTGGCTTTTAAGCTTTTGGTTTTCGATGAATCTCTATTTTCTTAAGATCATCTTATGTTGGATTCATTTCCCTCCATTGAATGAATTGTTGATCTCGTGGAAAATCGACTTTTGGTAGCTCATAGACTTCAAATAAAGGGGACTTTATATAGCTTGTAGACCTTAGAAAAGCGACTTTCTATAGCTCGTAGACTGTAGAAAGGAAACTTTTTATAGCTTGTAGAATTCAGAGAAAGGGGGGTTTTATTAACTCACAAACCTTAGAGAAAAGAAAATTTATGTAGCTCATAGACCCTAAAAATATAACTTTATGTAGCCCACAAACCTCAAAGAAAGGTGACTTTCTATAATTCGCAAACCTCAAAAAAATGTGACTTTCAGGGGCTCGTGGAAAGGTGAATTTCTTTCTTGGAGCAGACTTAATCAATCACTTGTGGAGAAAATCTAAGACAATTCTAGAGCATACTTTTGAGGGAAATACCTTTGCATCTTTTAGAGATTGGAATTGGTTCTAGAAGTTGATCCTTTGGAGCTAAGTTGGAGAATTGTTGGAGTTGTTCTTGGAAGCCTTGTTGAAGCATTATTGAAGCTTATTGAAGACATCTTTGGATTATTCTTGTTGAAGCATTGTTGAAGCCTCTTCAAGACATTCTTGAAACATTATTGAAGATATTCTTGGAGAATTGAACATTTTTGAAGAACACCTTGGTAAAACATTGTTGAAGACCTTGTTGGAGTATTGTTGGGACCCATTTAAACATGAAGAATCTTGGATACACTTTCAATGGAACTTAAAGCCATGCCGTAGTTGACCTTGAATTGAACCAAACTTTGAAGTATATTTGAGGTCATTTGTAGTAGCCTAGAAGCACTTATTGAAGTACATCTTGGAGTAGTGTATGAAGCATTGTTTCGAGTAGTATTGGAGACATACTTTAAAAGATTGTTGAAGTATTATTTTAGAGATATTTCAAGTCTTGTTGAAGAAGCTTTTGGAAGACTTGAAGAAGTATTGAAGCCACCTTAAAGGATTAAAGCAAGTAGAGAGGGATGCTGCCCTAGAGGATTGGAGTCCTCATACAAGGTTGGAGCTTGGATTGAATTTTAAGGATTGGAATCGTTGAGACTAGGTTGGAGTCTAGTTTGATATTTAAGGATTGGATTCCTCATTTAGAGTTGGAGCCTTAAAGGAGTTAGAATTTTATTGTACAGGTTGGATCTTGATTGTTTGTAAATGGATTAGAGTTCTCTTAATTTTTATTAATAAATTTATTTTCCTATTCCACATCTTATGTTTAACCAAGTGATATTAATTGGAATAATATAACAATTGTCTATGATTCCAACAATTGGTATCATAGCTATTACCTTCAAGCATAGCCTAATAGATGGAAGGTAGATCCTATGAGCACAAATAGAAAAGTCATGAAAGAAAGGCCCTAAACCTTTTAAATATATCTCATTCCCAGTCATGAAATCATAAGTAAATCAGGTTGGCGAATATCCCTCATTTTATGGAAGAAACTATGTGTCATGGGGCAACAAAATGGAGTTATTTTTTATGGCTCTTGGTTGTGAAGTGTGGGAATCAGTTTTTATTGGAAACCAAACTACAGATGAGTCAAAAGGACAAAATACAAAAGCAATGGAAGCAATCTTGAGTTGTCTATGAGATTCTGTAAAAGGAAAGGTGGGTCAATGTTTTTCATCTACAGGACCTTGGGAAGAGATATAAAAAGTTCATGAATAATCAGGTTTTATGCCTATTAAACTAGAACTATAGAATGTAAAACAAGAGCACAAGGATGATCATGAATCAAGGAATGATCTGGAGATAAAAGAAAATAGGCTAAAAAATTAAAGTTCTTGGAATCCCCCAAAATTGGTGCAATATCATAGTGTTCATCATCCTGATTCCAATATTGCTTGAATCACCTCAATTTGACGTCCTATGAGAGAGTTATGACGTTCTGAAGTTTTGTCCCAACAATTAACAAGTTAAATAACAGGGTTAACTAGGATGTTGACTAGGCAAAGCGTATAGCTAACATCGTGTTGAAATCAGCATGCTAACTGGTCGTATGGATTATGGTGGACCAATGCAGGCTCAACTAGTGGCAGGTTCGTATGAGGCTAGATGGAGTATTTTTATTAGCTAAAGGGTTTCGCAGTGGACCAATGATGAGGTGCCACATGTTCCAATGAGAGGGTTCCATGTGGCCCTCGTTGATTGGTCAAAACTTTATTAAAGGGTCGAAGGGCCTTATCGAGGTTTGACCCCTAGACCTCCTACAACACAACTCCACGTCTTACTACCAAGCCACACTATAGGTTGTTATTAAATATGGAGCCTTGATTATATTTAAATCAACATGATTGGCATGTTGGGAGAAGGGGCTGGAGCACTTGGCCCCATATTGAATTCATTGTATCCAATGTGACCACATGAAGGAGCCAATAGAGGGGGTGAGCGGATAGGCCCTAACCCCTAGTTCTCGGTGACAATTGTGACCACAGGAAAGGGTTAAGCCAGCGGGGGTGGGCGATTAGCCCCAACCCCTAGCCATATTTCCCCATGATACTAGAACCTACCTGTTACAGGGAAAAGTGTCTATATAGAACTGCTTTATCCCACTAAGGTGTGACAGCTGCCTTAGAAACAAACAGAGAAAAGATACTTTTGTTTTTCCTTTATGAGTTATAGATAGAGAGGAACAGAAAGACCAACCTCTGTCTTGCGCTAATCTCCTGATTTGATTCCTCTCTTCTTTGATAGTCTTTAGCTACCTGCTCCCTTGCACGCCCAGCTTCACAAAGTACCTGTAAGATCACAGTAGCATAGCACTATACAAATACATGGATCTATAATCATAAACAATCTAGGATCAGATGTAAATTGCCCATACAAATGTAGCAAGCATCAATGACACAAGAGCATGGAGGAAAACTTGAATAGCTTTTATTGATAAACAAGAAAGAGCCAAGAGGAGTTACAACCAGTTATTCTGACCCAGCATCAACCTCCCAAAAAAGAAGCCCCTCTTCACCTCAAACAAAGCTTAGATCACCCAACAATCTGATGTTTGTCTCAAGAAACCAACAACAATTCCTTACAATATGCAAAATTCCAGCCTCTGGATCTCTGGGATGAGGGATCCATATATAGATATCTGTAATGGAGATGAGTCAGCTTATGATTTGATTAGTGTCTTCCCTCTGATAGTTCTTGCTTCCACTTGGAGATTGATGATCTCTTACTCATCCTTGGTCGAATTCAGTGAAGCAAGCATCACAGGAGAATTTTCTGGAAGCTTCCATTGCCTCTCCACCTCGCGGAATGACACTGCCATTTGTCATTTCTCGCCCATCACACCCCATAGAAGGGATTTTTGAAATGCAACGCTCCCTCACAGTGTATTTAGGTGAGATGCAATGCACTTAGCCAGTGGAGCAGCTGAAATGATCCTGTTTTGACCAATTCTGAGCAGTTTTTCATGGAGAACTTCTGGGAGAAGCTGTAATCTGTTGACCTTGTTCCTTTAGGGGTTAGAACAACACTTTTAGGGACTTAGGAGCCCTTGGTTTATGGAAATTTCATGATTGGGGTTGTAGTGCCAAAAAATGTCTATAACACTACCGAAGCAGGAGCTAAGTCGGCAGGGACAAGTGGTTATCCCTGACCCTTGGTCATATGACGTGCTATGTGACCCTGACTCGACGCTAAGGTTATTGGTTGATTTAATGAGGATACAAATTGCACCATTTGTAGCAGAATAAATGTGTGTCCCATGAAAAATTTTCGCCTTGCGGTTTGTCAAAAGGGAAAATTCATTGCACAATTAACCAGTTTTTCCATTTTTCAAGACAGATAGCATAGCTTGATTCCAAGAATCATATATTTCTCAATTTTTAACCTTTTTGAGCTCTAGAAGAGCCTAGATAGGGCCTTTTTAGTGTCTTGAACTCAATGGAACCATCATATTCCATATTTAAGCACTGTATGATGGAGTTTTTGCATATTCAATTCTTGTAGTGCTATAGACATAGCTTGTTTTGAGTCCATATGGAGACTTTGTTGAGCATGGAAAGAGCCTAGAGAAGGGTTTTGAAACTTTCCAGATGCATCTACAGTAGTTGTTAGTTCAATATAGCAGCTATTTTTAGTCTTCTCTCAAAGTGATTATGGGAAAATACCTTTTTAAACACTTTAGTGTGAAGTATTTTTATTGATATGCTTTTTGATATTAGATGAGTACAAGGACCTATTGTGAGAGAGTTGTTTTCTTTGACATGATCATCACTTATTGTAGGGAGTAATCTTTTTGAGTGAGAGTTCTTTGTAGGAGAAATAGTGCCACTCTAGAGTTAAAGATGTGTATTGTATTCTTTTGCTACTAAGATCAATAAAGTGAACTAGCATTGGAGCAAGGCCCAAAGACATAGCCTAGGAGGGGTGAACTCCGTTATCTCTT
The DNA here is from genome assembly GCA_031772625.1 of Pinus tabuliformis. NCBI lineage: Eukaryota > Viridiplantae > Streptophyta > Pinopsida > Pinales > Pinaceae > Pinus > Pinus tabuliformis. The sequence goes on along the minus strand of CM062814.1, from coordinate 40,859,384 downwards.
TCTTGTTTCTTCATTGCATGTTTATCATCTTGAGTTGCATATGAATTTGTTTCACTTTTGAATTCATGTGAAAACTTCACCACTCATCTTTGAAGAGGTTGCAAAACTAATTTCACATTTAAAGACTCAAGTTTATCAGACTTGCAAAGTGTTAGAGGATGATCAAAATTTCCACTTTCAGATCAACAAAGTAGATGAAGGAATAAAAAATATGAAATACATTGAATAAAAGGTTGAAGTTAACCTTGAAGAAGATTTAATGGCTACTCTAGAAGAAACAAATAGATAAAAAAATAAAATAAAGAGCTTGAATAGGAGAATCAACACCTTGACCATACAAAGGAAGAATACAACTCCCTAAAACATCAGCTAGAAGAACCAAAGAGAGTAGAAGAGGTAATGAAGGTCCATCTAACAAAGAAAGAAGATTGTGAGAGGTTTGAAGAAGAGATTGTTTCCTTAAGAAATGAGGTTGACAAGCTCAATAAGAACTTGAAAAGTTCTCGAGTATTATATAACATCCTCATTTTCCAAATGTCATCATTTCACAAATTAGGCCTTGGCTATAATGGTGAGACCTCATGCAAATATGATGAAAGCCCCAAAAGAGTCGAGATTCATATCCTTTGGATATGTATTCCCAATGAGAGAAAAAAAGGAAATCAAAATGAATTTGGAAGAACAACTTCACCAAGAAGTTATGAAGATAATTTCAAAGGATTCATACACAATGCAAGCAACAGTAAGGATCAACAAAATTTTGAGGCTCCTCAAAGGTATAACAATTTCAAAATATTGTCAAGAGAATATTATTCCTCCAAGTACATAAGAATATTTTTTGGTTATTTTTATTCTTGCACCAATTTCAGTCATAAAGCCAATGATTGTAAAGAATATTGCAAGGATGAGTAGATATTTTATCATTTAAACCCTATAATGAAGATTATAAGTAGACAACACATAATCCCTAATGGCTATTATGATTTAGCTCCTCCAACATTTAGGTTCAATTTAGAATGCTATCAATGTAATAACTTTGGACGTATAGCATGAGATTGTAGAAGAAAATTGAGATTAGCTTTCAAAAAATTCAAGGAATAAAATTTACCTACTAAGCATAAACAAAATTCCAATAAAATTTGGAGAAGGAAAGAATATAATCCAAAAAAAGAACATGACTTTTTCGTAAATTAGTGAAACGTCTCAGGGAGAGTAGTCTTGTGGCAAAAAATTATGAGGGGGGAGTGGGGGAACTTTTAAATATGTATTCAATGGAAAGGATAGTGTTGGAGTATCCCATTTTCCATTGATGTCAAAGGGGAGAGAAAGAGAAGAAGCACGAATATAGGGTGACTTATCATAGAGATATTGACATCAATGATGAAGGGGGAGATTGTTGGAAGGATTGTCATTAATGTCAAAGGGTGAATGGGCCATTGATAAATATGAGGAAATCCTAAAGATGCATAACTTGAATTATATCATCTTTAGTCTCCTTTGATGTTATTTGGAATACAAAAAATATTTTTAATGTTTTAAGGTCACAATGAATCATGTGAATGTTTGAAAGAACAACTAATGTTCATGTTTTCACAGAATAGAAACAAAATTGGTATTTTCTACTTGGTTATGATGAAGAGTTCAAAGTATATGATGATTGAAGATTGAAAAAAAAAATCAAGTGCAATGAAGTGTTTCATCACAAATGCATCATTGAGTGCAATGAAGGAGTTCATCACAAATACATGTGAATATTATAAATAGTGAAAACAAATATATACATGGAAGAACTCTTGGTATTGATGTCAAAGGAGACACAATATCAAGATGTAAATTTCATAGGCTTGTAGGGTTCTTCAATTCCTTTCTAACAAGTATTTACTCACCTTCTAACTCTTCCTCATTGGTGAGATGTTGAATTTTTAATTTGGGAACCCATAGTCTTCATGTCGACCTACATGAGCCTATATAAATACAAGTTGATCCCATTTCCAAGAGACATGTCTATTCAAAATAGATTCAAGCATCCAATGGTTCTTAGCTTGGGTGGTTGGCATTGTGGCTTGCCACCTCGCCCACCTTCAAGTCTCCGGAGGTATGCTTTAGCATGTATTGATTAGGCTCAAGGAGTAGGCTATCCCAGGGAGTTTTCACTCCATCTGTGGTCAATATAGGACGTATGGGAGCTTTCTTAGTCACTGGGTCACTACTATAAAAATAAATAGAGTCAAACAAGTATAAATAGAAGCTATTCTCTTCCATTTCATCCATCAAACTCAGCCAAGACAAGAAGACAAGGAGTTCAATATATGGTGAAGTTCATAGCTCATGAACGTGGCAGCAAACAAGGAAGAAAGAATCTGATTTGGATCTTGTTTTTAATATTTTGGTTTTTGGTGAATCGTTGTTTGCCTAAGATCATCTTATGTTGGATTTATTTCCCTCCATTGAAGGAATTTTTGACCTCATAGAAAAGTGACTTTATGTAGCTCGTAGGATTCAGAGAAAGGGTACTTTCTTTAGCTTGCATGCCTTAGAATAATACCTTTCTATAGCTGGCAAACCGTACAAAGGTGGCTTTCTATAGCCTGTAGACTTCAGAGAGGGAATTTTTGTGGCTTGTAGACCTCATAGAAAAGTGAATTTTTGTGGCTTGCAGATCAAAGAAAGGTGAATTTTTGTAGCCCACAAACCTTAGAGAAACACGACTTTCTATAGCTCACAAACCCCAGAAAAAGGTGAATTTATGTAGCTCGCAGAAAGGTGACTTTCTTTCTTGGAGAAAACTTAATCAACCACTTGTGGAGCAAACCCAACATACTTTTGGAGCATACTTTTGAGGGAAGTACTTTTGCATCTTTTAGATATTGGAATTGGTTCTTGAAGTTGATCCTTTGAAGCTAAGTTGGAGCATTGTTGGGGCTATTCTTGGCAACCTTATTGAAGCATTGTTGAAGCTTATTGAAGACATATTTGGAGCAGCCCTTATGAAGCATTATTGAAGCCTCTTTACAACATTATTGAATCATTATTGAAGATATTTTTGGAGCATTGAACATTGTTAAAGATTACCATGGGAAAGCGTTGTTGAAGACCTTGTTGGCATATTGTTGGGACCCATTAAAATATGAGGACCCTTGAAGACACTTTCAATGAATCTTGAAGCCTTTCTAGAGTTTATCTTGAATTGAACCAAACTTGAAGTATATTGGAGGTCATTTGTAACAACTATAGAAGAACTTGCTGAAGTATACCTTGGAGTAATATGTGAAGCATTGTTTGGAGCAGTATTGGACACATCCTTTGAAGCAGTGTTGAAGTATTTTTGAAGAGATATTTCAAGTCTTGTTGAATAATCTTTTAGAAGACTTAAAGTAGTATTTAATCCACCTTAAATGATTGAAGAAAGTAGAGAGGATTGGAGCCCTAGAGGATTGGAGTCCTCATACAAAGTTGGAGCCTTGTAGGAAACAAGGTTGTATCCTGGATTGATTTTTGAGGATTAGAGTCCTCATAAGAGGTTGGAGTCATGTTGATACTAGGTTGGAGCCTGGTTTGATATTTGAGGATTGGAGTCCTCATTTAGGGTTGGATCCTTGAAGGAGTTAGAATTTTATCGTATATGTCGGAGCTTAATTGTTTGTAAAAGGATTGGATTCCTATTCATTTTTATTAATAAAATTATTTTCTTATTTTACTTCTTGTGTTTAACTAAGAGATATTAACTAGCATAATATAACAATTATTTAGATATACTAATTCACCCCCCTCTCAGTATTTCAAATGGTGCCCCTCTCCTTTTCTAGCCAAAATCCACAAGTATTTTGGAAAAATGGAAAAATGAATCAACCTGTCCTGCCTTTTGTTGGAAAAAGAATGAAAATAAAGGATATTTTTGTTGTTTCATTCTGTTTTCCAAGAAAAGTAGATGTATCGACCTCATTAGTGATCATTAAATGGAATCAAGTGCATATGATGTCAATTAATATTTTGACTTTATTTAATATTATATTAATGCAAAAAAAAATGAACTAATGATTGAACACCATTTTCATTGTGCAAAATCATGAAAATATATCATATGTAGATAAGTGTGAGGAAATTCTAGTGTTCAATTTTCTGTGATTGGAGTTGTTAATATATGTAGGAAGATTCAAAAATATGAGATATCGACATTTCAAAGCTACTATTCAAGTTCATTATCAAGATATGGAAAAAATGTGGAGAGTAGAGGAGAAATATATAGTTTATACTTATGGTTAGGAAACCTTAGGGCTGATTAAGGTCATATATATAGACTAAGGTTATATAGTAGTTATTAAACCTAATAGATATATAATAAAAATTAACGGAATTAATGAATGAATAAATATGAAACCTAGGTCATGTTGAATAAAAAAATTATGATTTCTTATAATATATGTATAATATTAATCACACACACACACACATACATACATACATACATACATGCATACATATATATATATATATATATATATATATATATATATATATATATATATATATATATATATCGAGAGAGAGAGAGAGATGTGTTAATATGTTATATATATATATATAGAGAGAGAGAGAGAGAGAGAGAGAGAGAGAGAGAGAGAGTTATTGATAACTTAAGTACAAAAAGAATCTATGAAAATATATTAATGGAAAAAGGATGGGGAGAGGTGGGAGAGGGAATCACACAAGGGAAAGGAAAGGAGAAAATAGAAAGAGAGAGAAGAAAGGGGGAAACCAGAGAAGGGTAGGGAAAGTGAAGGAATGAGAGGAAAAGTAAGAGGCTAATAAGCGAACAAGGGGGACAAATGGTTAGGAATCCTTTAGAGTTAATGGTGAGAAAAGAGAACTGATTACTCTTAATATTAAGGCCATTGTATATGTTAATGTTGTTAGGGTGTTTAATTATTTCAAGGGCTTCTCTAATTCTATGCTTGTAATAATGGTTTTCTTTAGTGGTGATCTTAGTATCCTCTAAACATACATTATGCTTTGTAGTGTTGGCATGTTTTTCCAATGCTAAATTTTTAATTATTTTGCATTTAATCAGCATTATGTTCTTTGATCCTAACTTATAGGGAGCTTCTTGTTTCACCGATATAACACTTACCATAGGAGAAGTTTATTTTATAAACGCCTTCATATTGGAAATTTTCTATACAGTTCATGACCAATTTTATCAATGGTTCCTTTAAGGTAAGGGAGGAAGGCTTTCTTTCTAAATTCTTGTGTCTTAGTTTTATTGATTTCTTGCTTATACATAGCTTTTCGAATGGAAATGAATATATCTTTATTCCTATAATCAAGATTCCTAAAGACTTAAATCAAGTGGTTTACCCTTGATCATGCTATACTCCATGTAAACACCTCCAAATTTAACTTTGATGTGTCATTTCAAGAAAGACATTGACAATAAAATACTAACTTTAACCCTTAACCCTTAAAAATGGAGGAATCTCATATCACACCTCCATTTCTAGTTTAGAAACATAACCATCTCTTGTAACTGCCAAATACAAAGAATATGCTAACTATAAACACTCCTATTTTTTTCCCAAAAATAAAAGGCAGGAAAGAAAAAAATTTGACTAAATGGAGTATTAGGCTCTTAGATTATGAAAAAAGAAAAGAAAAAAATGAGTAAAAATGTATCATTAGGAATATAAGTGAAAATAGCCCCATTAGAATTACTAATTGACTAGGATCACGAAATGTGGTCAACTATGTTGTGTGGGCCCTTTTATGTTTGGTCATTAAAAAAATTCAATGTCCAAAATTAGTTATTTCCTAGAAATTAGGGAAACTAAAATTGAGAAGAACTCATATTCATGGTGATTCTTAGAAGTATCTAAAACAAACCAATGTGATAGAATCTTATTGGATCTTAATCTTTTATAGTGGAAAGTGTTACTTGGAGTTAACACCGCTAGGTATGGGCAATATTCCTTGGCCCACTGTTGGCTTGTATGGGCCTGACCTAGGTTCACAGGTGATTTAGCCAAGAAAATCCCAGTACTATTGGACCTTTTGGCAATAGTTCGTGAAGTGCGAACTGAGGTCTCACCCAAAGTAGTATGGGGGGGTGCTAGAACCAAGTTTCTGCACCCTGGGGATGTCTAGTGGGATTCTGGAGGTCCGCAGTTTGACCCTGCGCGCACATCACTACGCGCAGTTGTCACTCCTTCACAACCTGGGATGCTATTTCCGCACAACCATACTCGGGGCGCAACCCGTATAATGATTATTACCTGATTACTTAACTTGTGTCTGTAATATTAATGATTATTACAACATATTCAGCAATTATATCAGTGCGCGCGATAAATAAACAAATATAAACGCAAAGAAGGCAATGTACAACAAATACACAGAATTAAGAATCAACTTCTCTTTATTAACCTTCAATCCTGATTACAGACTCGACACCGCCCTGTGAACTCAGCTGCAGGGGTCCACGCACTCAGCTGCAGGGGTCCGCACACTCAGCTGTAGAGCCTCTCCCTACTACTATGACCCAATACACTTAGAATCCTACTCTAATCTCGAACCATTCGTATTGTTCTCTCTTATTCCTTCCCTATTCACTATCTTTACAACTTAGAGCCTCACTCTATATATACAATCCCATGGTCCATGGACCATGGGTAGGCCGACATGACTTTACATTACATTACATTACTTTAGGGCAGACAACCCTATGATGTAACCTCTACTTCGCACCCCATGCTCGCAATTCACAGAGTTTTACAAAACCTTTGACCAAAACTTGGGCTCTGAGCCCCAAAACATGCTGTGGGGGGATTCCATGCCCAACAATCCCCCAACATAATCATCGCGACTCATCCCGATTCACTCTACTAGTGTTGTGATCTTGACACGAAGCCCCTCCAACTGGTCTCGTACTGCTCGGAGGTCTGCAGCACGTTGTTCTGTGGTTTGCTAGACCTGTTGCATTCTTGCTTCTAAATCATCCACATTTGAATCATGTCCTTTATTTGGTACTGGCATATGATGCATGTGTTTATAGTCCCGTTCCCTTGTCTGACTCCTTGTGTCACGAAGACTGTGCTTTGGCCAATTAGTCAAAGAGTCGGCCCACCCATGTAGGGTTTCAAGCAATTATCGTTTACTTTACCTGGGAAGGGTTCTCCATTTAGTTTGACCAGCTAGATCGTGCCTCCATCTGTGACCTCTTTTACCACATATGGTCCCAGCTAGTGCATTTTGAATTTTCCCAAAAAAATTTCAAACTTACTATCATACAATAGCACTAAGTTGTTTACCTTGAAGGTGCGCAACTTCATATGGCGGTTGTGCCAGGCCTTTTCATGCTACTTTTGTACCTATTGGTGAAATCCAATCAGAAACCGTTCTTCCTCAAGTTCTTCTAATTGCGTGAGCCTTTCTTCTAGAGCTTCGTGGTCCATCATGCCTGTGAACACTGTTATTCGCAGACTAGGTATGATGTATTCCATCGGCATGATAGCTTTTGTACCATAGACCAACTAGAAGGGTGTCTGTCCTGTCAATTTCTTGCACGTTGTCCTATACACCCATAACACAGCAGGTACGCCTAGGTCCCAGTCATTTCGTTGCACGTTACATACTTTGGTTAGCGCAGTCTCTAGTATTTTGTTGAATGCCTCTACTGTCCCATTGGCCTATGGGTGGTACGATGTACTTTTCTGATGATACATCTGGAACTCTTATGTGAGCACACTGATGGTTTCATTCAGGAAATGTGTTTCGCGATCATTCATTAAGATTTTCAGACAGCCAAATCATGTCAACACGTTTTCAAACAAAAACTTTGCAGCTGTAGCGGTCGTGCAGTCCTTGACTAGCTGTGCTTCCACCCATCATGTCAGGTACTCCGTCGTGGTGATGATGTAGAGCACAATCATCTTTCCTTGAGGTTTGATCGGGCCCACAAAGTTGATCGCCCATTTCTCAAATGACTGCAGTGTCATTTGGGGATTAGTGGCATCTCGTCCCTTCGTGATGGTTTTCCCATCCTTTGTCATATATCAGGCCTTACAGTGTGCTTTCGAGTCCTGGTGCAGGGTCAGCCACCATAACCCTACGCGAAGAATCTTCTGTGCGGTCGCGCGTCCTGCATAGTGTCCTCCTACAATGCCCCCATGTGCTTCTACGAGGATCTATCCTTGTTCAAATTCAGGTACATATCTTCGCAATATCTCATCGTTGCCCATCTTGTAGAGGTGCCCTACGATGACAGAAAAGTCTACCACACACACCACCAATTCCTTCTTTTGTTGGATTGGGTACTCCTTTGGCATAGTCCCTATTGTTAGAAAATGGATTATATCTTCGAAGTGTCAATCCATAATGCGTACAGCAAAGAGTTGTGCATCAGGTAGTCCCTCCTCCAAATTTTTTGGTTCCGCACCCATTTCAATTCATGACAAATGGTCTGGTCCTATGTTTAAGCATCCCAACTTGACTATGACCTCAAAATCATATTCTTGAAACAGTAAAAGCCATCTGCATATTCACCCCCCCAACTGTTATAGACATTTTTTGGCACTGCAACCCCAATCATAAATGTCCATAAACCAAGGGCTCTTAAGTCCCTAAAAGTATTGTTCCAACCTATAAAATAACAAGCTCAACTGGTTACATCTTCTCCTAGAAGTTCTCCATGAAAAACTACTCATAACTGGTCAAAATTGGACCATCTCACCTGCTCCATGGTCAAAGTGCGTTGCATCCCACCTAAATACACATGGGAGGTGCGATGCATCTTGAAAAGCCCTTCTATGGGGTGCGATGGGTGAGAATGGACAAATGGCAGGGTCAATCTGCAAGGTAGAGGATCATGGAATCTTCCAGAAACTTCTCCTGTGACACTTGCCTCTCTACATTCGCCCAGGGATGAGTGAGAGATCATCAATCTCCAAGTGGAATCAAGAACTATTAGAGAGAGGACACTAATCAAATCACAAAAGCTGACTCACCCCCCTTGCAAACATCTATATATGGATCCCTCATCCCAGAGATCTAGAGGCTGGAATTTTGTATCTTGTAAGGAAGTGCTGCTGGTTTCTTGCTGCAACATCATAGTGTTGGGTGATCTAAGCTTTTCATGAGGTGAAGAAGTGCTAAGAGGATGATGCTGGGTCAGAACAATTGGTTGTAATCCTCTTTGCTATTCTTGATTATTAATAAAGCTATTCAAGTTTTCCTCCACATTCTTGTATGATTGATGATATATGCATTTGTGTGGTCAATATATATCTAGTCCTATATTGTTTATGATAATAGATCTATGTTCTTGGATAGTGTTATGTTGCTTTGATTCTACAGGTGCTCTTTGAAGCTGGGTAGACAAGGAACCAAGTGGCAGAGATCTATCAGAAGGGAGAGGAATCAAACAAGGAACCAAGCGCAAGACAGAGGTTGGTCTCCTTTATTCCCCTCTTATCTATTTCTCATAAAGGAAAATGAAAGTAGTTTTAGTTTGTTTGTTTTTAAGGTAGTTACCAGCCTTAGTGGGACTAGCAGCTCTGCATAGACACTAGATTTCCCGATAACAAAATGGCGACTCCGCTGGGGAGTGAATAGATTGTTTGTTTGTCTACATTTGTTTGCTTAATAAACTTACAGACGGAGCCTGAAGTCAAGCCAGCTAGCCTTCGAACTGCATTTTCTTTGCAAGTGCAAAGTAGATCAATGCTGCTTCAGTCTATCTCCAGGTTTTTTTTATGAACTGAACAATTGATTTACAAGCTCTCTAATTTCCCTCGTGGTGGCTCTAGTAACCTATTTAGATCTATCCCTGTGATTGATTTATTGATTACCACTTGCTCAGCCTAAATCCCTAAACTAAGCTACAAACTGTGACCCAGAACCCAGTTGAAGTCTCGTCCCTGGACCATCGCACTGTCTCTTCTTTGGATTCTAGATGCATCGCACTTCCCGAGTGTAGTAGGTGCAGTGAATCTCTTTTTCCCTGTGTTACAGGTGCGCTAATCAGACATGGCCTCTTCCGCTCTTAGATTTTGGTTTCTGTGTTCACTCTTTTCAGCTCTATTCAGGAGTTTTGCTGCCTGTAGTCAGTACACCTCTGTTGAAACCCCCTTCCTTGCCATTATTCTTCCTCCATTATGCGAATAACTGTAAATGTTTCTATGTATTTTGAGCCATTTTCAGTTCTCTTTTACAAAGAAGTAGCGTAATTGAACTGTCGTCTCTTGATTTGAAAGTGTCGCAAGTGTCGTTTTCAATCATAGAAGAGAATCCGATTGTTCTTGATAGTCGATTACACTGTTACTCTTGTATTTGATTTGAATTAGTAGTTTTTCGAGTGTCGAAAGCAAGTTTTCAATTCCAAATCGCAAAGTGTCGTCATTATCTTCATTTTGTCTTGAAAAGAAACTTGTTAGTAATGTCGCTTTGAAAACAATTCAGATTTGCGCTTAGCTTTCTTTTTATCTTTCGCACATTAAGAAGGCTGAAAACAAATACATGCATGTGCATTTTCATTTACACTGTTTGTTGGTTTTATTTAGGACAGTGCATATAGTGTGTGCTCTCTGCTCTATGTTGAAAGAATGTCATCTCTCTTTCCTTAGTAGCTAGGATTTTCATTGCAAAAAGAAGATTAAACGATTATTTATCATCTTAGATTTCATTTTAGTAATTGTACATCTACATCACGCAGTGAACCTGAAAGGCAAATTTCTTAAGCAAGATCAACTGTAAAATAAATTTAATGAATCTAAAAACACTTTGGAACCTAACACACAACATTTAGAAGTCTAGGCTAGAGACGTATTCTGGCATCGTAAAGCCTCGTAACTGTTGTTTTCATTGATGGTTGGGTGATTCCTCCACTTTGAGACAATAAGTGCCAGTACGGACTTGTGCTCCCACGTACCATCGAGTATATATTGGGAGATCACAATAGGCTTTATCCTTTATCCATAGGAAGCCGTGTCTGCCGCCCTATCGATCACAATGCACTGAACACAGCATTCGAGAAGATTGATTGCCGTACTGTAAAAAGTATTCTGCAGTTTTGCAATTGGTTTGGTAATCCCTCTGTCTAGATTTCCAGAGCAGTCTCTTTCGTTCCTTTTTAGACTCCTTAAAGGAAAAGGTCCATCTGAGCACTTGTCACTTCAGGCTAATTAAAAATCGAAGGCGACTAGATTCATCTTTTGTTTTTTCTCGACTCTTAAAAATTGAAAAAACAAGTTGTGTCAAAGCGTCTAAAATTCATTTAATTCAAAAACATATTTCCCCTTTATTTTTAGTTGATTGAGTAATCCGCAATCGTGGAAGAAATTCAATTGAAACCCCGTCGTTCGCGGAGGCTTACAAGTCAACCGTCTTTGTCTCCAGAATCGAAATTGTTATGGACAAAGCGAACTCGTTTAACCGATTCCAAATCCCCTGGTAAAGTTAGAACAATTTTTCCAACACCTTTGGAGACTCCGGTTACTCCAAAAATTTCTGGTGTCCCTGCCTTTACAGGATAAGTTCAACAACCACCAAAGGACAGTAGAACTAATCCAAGTGTGAAGGTAAACACTTGTATTACTGAACCAGCTCCATCTACAGCTGATTCGGAAGGTGTTATTCCCCAAACATCTGTCGCTGTAGATTCTATACCTTCTTCGGCACCAGAAATATTTTACAGACCTAACGGTCTACCTCTTCCACCTAGTCTGATTGCTATAGAAGAGATTGTGGAGGATCCTCCATCTAGTACTCCATCGCGATTTGGAGTCGGGATCACTCTATATCCTTCTTCATCAGAAATTAGTCTACCATCATCGGAAGCTCCTGTAGAATCGCTAGGCAATCTTTTGGATAGACTAGAAATGTCTGAACAACCGTCGACATCTAGGACTATGTCATCCAACACAGCGATGGCAGAACTTCCTGCTGTCACTCCAACAATGTTCGCCGGAATACCATCTGTCCCAACTAGCTCTCAATCGCTAGAATTGGCCCAGTTAGGGGCTATTCGACAGTATGGTCCGTTCATGTTTTTTCGTCCAGAATAGTATCCGGGAACTCTTATGTTGAGTCTCAGCAAATTGATCCTTCAGGGTGTCAATTTGGGCAGTCCGGTCCTCAAGGACAAACAATTCCTTTGAGTATCGGATTACCGCCGTATGGAGGGAAATATACCCTTTCATTGTCTCCTCCGGGAGGACAACCATACAAGAGTTCACAACAAAATTCAGGTTATGCTGGAATTACATCTAGCGGTTGGGTGCCAATACTACCTCAACAACCAAGAGTTGTATATTCGATGCAACAATGTTTACCTATGTCAAAGATACCAACTATGCCGGCTATTGTGACAGTGTCACAAGTACAAGTGTTGCCTGTTGTATTCCAACCTCAGGTTTCTCACGTTGTAATGCAACAGCCTCTTGTCCTTGCCACTCAACCATAATCGCCAACTAGCAGAATGACACAGGCCCAAACGGGTACCATTACCCCTCATCTTCGTCAAACGGTCAGTATTGGACAACAGCACATGGCTTCGCAACCATGGCTGGTGCAATACCAACAACCACAGTTCCAACAAGTATACCAAGGATCTGAGCAACAAATCTTTGCAAATAATGGGCAACCGTATATTAAAAACGGTCAAAATCAACCATTCTACAATGGTTATGCCCATCAACCTTACGAAAGTTACCAGCATCAAATGCATTATGCTGGTATGCAAAGACCAACTGCTTAGGTCATTCCATCCTATCCTGGGTATGCTTCGCCAAACTTGAATCAATAGTTACCCTTTGTGGCAACTTTAGAGTTACCAGATCTAAATCGGCTAATGAACGATCCAATTGCTTACGCCCCTTAGTGGCCAACGATTCCGCATAAACTTCCGTCAGATATTCCTAAGACCCGTCGAATCATGTGATGACATTTCATCTGTGGTGTTCATAAAACACCCTAAACGATGATTCAATTAGGCTTCGCCTTTTTCAGAGGACGTTAACTAGTCCAGCAACAAAATGGTATATCGAGTTACCCAGAGCTTCATTTGACAACTTCAGTGCCCTAGCCACAAACTTTTTAACCCATTTTCAGTTACCCATAAGGTACGAAATGGGAACAGAACTTCTTACCAATTTCAAGCAAACAACGGCCACTCACATATCTGATCATATTCATGAGTGGCGACGTCATCGTAGAATGGTAAAAACATATGTTCCTGATCAACTTTTAGCTGAATGGTTTATTAAGTCATTATTACCTTCCATTACAGAAGATGTGGCAAAGGAGGAGTTGTCACTGAAGAGCAAGTTATTGCTCGTGCGCAATATATAGACTTGATTATACTCAGTCTGGCACGCTCTACGATAAAATCCCTGATGCTCCCGGACCAGAATTTTCCGTCCCTCCTCCTCCTAAATCGAACAATGACTCTCATGCCGGCGATGGCGTGATTGGTACAACAGACACGAAATAGACAAAGACTACATCTAAAAAGGCCTGTAAGATTTCCAGTCAAAATGCAAAAGAGGAACTTCTCGCCTCAGAAGTAAATGTCGTCTCGACTGATAAAGGCAAAGAAACCAAGCAACCAGGAGGCAAGAAGAAAAACAAAGGGAAGAAGAAGAAACAGGAGGAATCATCACCTGAAAATTCTTCTGCAAACCCTTCTGGAGATAGGAAACCAAAAAGTCCATGCTTAATATGTGATGAGGATCATTGGACAAGAGATTGTCCATATAAAGCTGAGCTTAGAAAATTCTTCAAGAATTCAAAAACCTCGGCGGTATTGACTGATCCGTTTCCAAATCCAGGAACAAATCTGGTTTCTAGTGAAAATGCTTCCCCGTCCCAAGTGCTGATGTTTTCGGTTTTGAAACAGCAAAATGATGCTTTGATATCGACAAGGAATAAAGATTACGGGAATCCACAGTTGTCGAACAACAAGGATAAAGATCAACCTAGTAGTTCGACAACAACTTCGACAGAAGTTGCGCCACCCATCATTCCAGAGCTAACAATAAAACTACCAAAGGGATTAGTACACAAGTCGACATTTAATCCTCGTGCCAGAGCAGCACAACATTATAATATAGTGGAAGATCTGGCCCAATCGCCATCCGCTATGTCGACACTTGAAGTACTACAAAATTGCCTGTCGCAAAAGCAGGCTTTATTATTAGCTATAGGTGGGATAGACCCAAAGGATTCTAATCTTGTGTCCTTTAATCACAAAGGATATGATCCTCAATTACCAGCTCAACTAGCTTTCCTCATTCAGGTGAAAGCCCTCAACAAAACTGTTCATAGAACAATTATTGATGAGGGGGCATCTACATGTATTATGTCGATGAGTTTCTAGAAAACTTTATGATCTCCAACCTTGTCACGATCTTCGACAACATTAAAAGCATTTGATGGACGAACATATACCCCATATGGTATTCTAAGTAACTTGCAAGTTGAACTAGGGGGGGAAATAATAGAAATAGATGTTGAAGTAATTGACAGAAACCTCGATTACAACATCCTACTGGGAAGGCCCTGGATATATGCTATGGTTGTGGTTGTGTCGACCTCCTTTTGGAAGATTGCATTTCCTTTCCAAGGAGGAATTACAATCGTCGACCAAAAAACATTCCTCCCCAATAGTTCCCAAGTTACGGGAAGCATTCTGATGATCCATGGAAGCCCCCATTCACTTCAAAATATCGGAGTAGGCCTACTAAAAGACCCTATATTAATGGGGACTTTTTCCCTCCTGCCTCCAAATAATCTAGTGGAAGTGGCAACGGTAGGAACCTGCAATATGATATCTTCGATTCAAAAGATATCAGAAAACGATATTAACATGGATCATATGTAGGTATTGCCTCCAAGCCCAACAGAAATATTGTAGCAATCAATGTTTTCGACATGGGAGGCAGACCCAAATCAATGCTCATCAAGCGTTTGGATAGATAGGTCTAAGGAATATGGCACCCCTTCAGATCCTTGGTCGCAAGTGCATTACACTGACAAAGGAATTGTTCAGTCAATGATAATTGAAGGGGCGCCATGGGAAGATTACCACCATCGTTCCCATCTTCCGGATTGTCAAGAAGATACTCCTGATGACCTTCATCATCCTTCAATTTTTTATTTCCTATCAAATACTGTAAACACAGTGGATTCCGAGCGAAACTTGTCCAATATTGAAGAGACTATCGCCATAAATATCTCGACCAAAACGGATGTTGTAGAGAACATTTATGTTGGCAAATGTTGTTCTCCTTCAGAACTAGGAATATATAACGCTCTTTTTCACGAATTCAGAGATGTCTTTGCTTGGTCATATGATGAAATGCCAGGCATTGACTCGAGCATAGTTGAACACGAAATAAAGATGTATCCAGATGTCAAACCAGTACAACAACGGCTACGGCAGGTGCACCCCAAGAAAGTCGCTGCCATCAAGGTAGAAGTCGAGAAACTTCTCCATGCTAGTTTTATTTACCCGGTTCCTCTAAACGATTGGGTATCGAACATTATTCCTGTGATGAGAAAACAAGGAACAATTAGAGTGTGCGTCGATTATAGGGATGTAAATCAAGCTTGTCCGAAAGACAACTACCCTACACCCTTTATTGACCAGATAATTGATGAATGCACCAGATGTGAAATATTTTCATTTATGGATGGATTCTTCGGGTATAATCAAATAAATATCTACCCACAGGACCAGTCAAAGACTGCATTTATTTGTCCGTGGGGCACATTGATCCGGATTTAAACAAGAACGCAATAAAATACAGAGATAACCATAAAGACAGATATGCAGCGGAAATAATACCTCAATTCATTACTGTAAAATACTGAAATATGCTTACAAACAGAAATGGAAATAAACCAGCTAGGGCGATGGTAGCTTATCTCTGAGAAGAGATGTGGTGGCTACAAGCCTCTGAACTGTCTTACAATGAGGCTCGAAGGCCTATTTATTGTTGAGAAACAATGGAAAACCCTTCACATTCCAAAACCTAACCCTAGAAGATGAAACGCCAAATTGTGGGCCCCGTTTTTGGGTAAGTTGGTACATCAACTTCCCGGGGTCGCGAATTGGTCTTACTATCTCTGTTTGACGTGCATGATAGCCCGTTGGAAAGATCTCTCCGAGGACTACGACGGAAAAGATGATTTTTATCAAAAAAATCGCTGGCGGTGGATTTCCCAAAAAACGTCGTTTAGGGCCTCAAAACGGCTCCGGAAGTTTAGGACCCGAAAAACTGCTAAAAATAGTAAACTGTGCTATAATTAAGGAAACTGAAAAAAAACTGTAAGAAGCATTAGAGGGGATCCAAGTGGAATTAGCGGGTGGCCACCAATATCCACCTGGATCATTCCTCCCCCCTTAGGAAGCAATGGTCCCCATTGCGTTGAGTTCCTCCACGAGATGAGGGAACTTCTGCTGCACTTGGTCCTTGGTGAGCCACTTGCCCTGGTGAAGGAGTTGTCCTGCTTTGACAACTCGATACAGTTGGATATTCTGCTGGCGAGTGTGCTTGATCTATGTGTCCATGATCCGATCAGTTGCAGCTTGTTCCATGCAAGATGGATTTAACTCTGTGGGTGTGAGTTGTTCTGCAATGTCGGACGTGTCTAGTAATGGTGGAAAGTATGGCCGAAGGCGGTCGACATTGAACACCGGGTGCAAGCCAAGGAATGGGGGAATGCTGAGCTCAAATGCATTCTCTCCCACAGCCTTGGTAATGGTGTAAGGGCCATATCGGAGTGGTTTGAGTTTCCGATAGGCTCCGGTAAGGCGTTCCTTTTGCAAATGCAACCAGACTTTGTCGCCCACTCAAAACTTGTGTAGCACCCGATGCTGATCATGTCGCTGCTTGTACTTGGAATTTGATTTCTCCAGAATGTCATGGACCTGCTGGCGAATATGTTGGATGTGCTCAATGAAGCTATTTGCCTTATCTGTTTCAGACTGGACATGAGCAGAATCTGCGTGAGTAGCTGCAAATGGCATGGCCACATCGATGGGACATAGTGGCTGGAATCCCAATCCCACCTGAAAAGGGCTGTGGCCAGTTGAGCTGTGGAGAGCCGAATTGTAGCTGTGCTAAACATAGGGGAGGCTCTTGTCCCATGTGCGTGGATGCTTTGATTTGTACATGCGTAGAATGTGTACGATCATCCTGTTGACGACCTCAGTCTGGCCATCAGTTTGAGGATGGAAGGCTGTGGACTTAGTGAGTTTGGTGTCCAGCATCGACCAGAGGCTAGACCAAAATGTACTGAGGAACCTGCTGTCCCGATCCGAAATGATAGACTGTGGGATCCCAAAGTGTACCCATACTCGTTCAAAGAAGAGTTTAGCAGTGGCTTCTGCTGTGATTTTCTTCTTGCAGGCTGCCATAATGGCCATCTTCGAGAACCTGTCGATGACCACAAAAACACAGTCATTTCCATGCCTAGTGGAAGGGAGGCCTGACATGTAATCCATGGAGATGGATTCCCAAGGTCGACTAGGGGTAGGCAGCAGGGTATAGAGGCCTTGCTTCTTGATGGTCGGTTTGGCAATAGCGTAAGCAGTGCATGATCTGATGTACTTCCCGACATCTTGTCGAAGATTCGGCCAATAGAAATATTTCTGCAGTACAAACACCGTTTTTTCAACCCCAAAATGCCCAACGGCCCGACTGTAGTGTGCTTCCCAGATCATCTTGGCACGCTCGCTTGAAGGAACACAAAGGTGACCCAGGTGGCATAACAGGTCATCCTGGAGGTGAAAATCTTGAACATGTTGACCCTCCAAGAGTGTCTGGTATGTGTGGCCGAATTCCGGGTCACTTTTGTAGAGCAGTGGCCAATCAGAAGTCTCGTGCCCACAAGAGTTGAGCACGGTGGTTAATGCCATGATCGGTGGTCGACTGAGGCAATCTGCGACATTATTGGTGCTGCCCTTCTTATACTTGATATTCAAATGGAACTGTTGCAGGTATGTGGACCACTTCTGATGGCGATCATTCTGCAATTTCCCTTGGGTCTATATGAACTGCAGGGGTCGGTGGTCTGTGTGGATGACCATTTCCTTCCCCAAAATGTAATGCTTCCATTGTCGACAGGCCTGCACAATGGAATACATCTCTTTGTCATAAGTGGGATACTTCCGGACTGTGTCTGAAAGTGTCTCACTGTGATATGCCAATGGATGCCCGTGTTGAGTAAGGACTGCCCTAATAGCATAGTCAGAGGCATCTGTCTCGACCTCAAATGGTTGTTGCAAGTCTGGTAATGCAAGAACTGGTGCTGTGCAGAGTCGATCTTTCAACTCTGTGAATGCCTTCTATTGAGATTCGGACCAAAAAAATTTTGCTTTCGCTCCTCCCTTGGTGACCTGACTCAAGGGCCAAGTGATATGAGAAAATCCCAACACGAACCTGCGGTAGAAGTTGGCAAGGCCTAGAAATTTGCAAAGCTCTGTCAGAGTTGTTGGAGATGGCCAATCCCGAATGACTTGGATCTTGGCTGGATCCACATGCACCCCCCGTTCATCAATAATGTATCCCAGATACTGAACCTGGGTCATGCCAAAAGTGCATTTCTCCAAATTGGCACATAACTTGTGTTGTCGCAGTGTTTGGAGAACTTGTGGGATGTGGTGGAGGTGCTCTTCCCAAGTCTTGCTAAAGATCAAGATGTCATCCAAGTATACCACTACAAATGAGTTGGTGAATGGCCGCAATATGTCGTCCATTAGCCTCATGAAGGTTGCAGGAGCATTCGTCAATCCGAAAGGCATAACCAACCATTCGAAAAGGCCCTCCTTGGCTTTGAAGGCAGTCTTCCACACATCGGAGGGTTCGATTGGTACCTGGTGATATCCTGACTTCAAATCGATCTTGCTGAAATATTTTGCCCCCTTTAGTTGGTCCAGGAGGTCATCAATCCGTGGGATTGGGTACCTATTACGGACAGTGATCTTGTTCAGCGCCCGATAGTCAATACAGAGTCTCCAAGTCCCATCCTTCTTTTGTACTAGCACGATCAGGCTCCCATAGGGCGATGAACTCGGACGGATGTGACCTTTTTGCAGCAGCTCCTGAATCTGCATCTTGATTTCATCGTTCTCCAGAACATAGCGCCGATAGATTGGTCCATTGGGCAGCGGCGAACCTGGGGTTAGATCAATGGAGTGCTTGACCTGACAGTGCAGAGGAACCCCTGCGGGGGAGGTGAAGATGTCCTCATACTCCTCCACGACCTTGTCCATCTGTAGTTGTCGTGCGGAGGGGCCCTGTCTAGAGGTCGTGGCCACCGTCTTCTTCTTTTCTTGAGGGCGTATCATCAGGAAAACAAACTTCCTGGTTTTGGAAATGAGCTTACTGCATTGTTTTGCAGTAACCAAAGAGATGGCGGTAGGCGGTGCTACCTCTGGTATCCTGTACAACTTATTTCCCAAAGTAACAATAACAGCACTGGGCCTTGACTCATACACAGCATGTCGCTTCCACAAGTATGGTTGTCCTAATAACACATCACAAACTTCAAGGGGTGCAATGTCACACAATACCTCATCCGTGAAGGGCTTGATGTTGTATGGAAGGCGACACTGTTGGCTCACGTGAAGATCCCGTCCTTGGTGCAGCCACCCAATGGTGTATGGTTGTGGATGCGCTGTGGTCGGTAAGCCCAGCCGTTTCACGACCTCTGCCGAAATGAGGTTCTTTTGGCCCCCGCTGTCGACAACGAACTGTAGCAGGGAGCCCTTTATCCACATCTGGGAGTGGAAGAGACGCTCCTCCTCCTCTGGATCTTCAGGTTCCTCCTTCTGGATCTTCGTGGTGGCAACAGTGGCATTGGGCTCCGCATCGATAATCTACTTCCCTTTGTCATTCCCCTTATCGATTTCTAACTCAGAGTCAAAACATGCATCTGATTCTGAAACCTTTAGCTCAGCCACCAGTGACTGCTTGGCCCGACACTCACTTGTCTTGTGAGTGGAGCTCTTATGGAACTCACACCACTTTCCGGTGTCCTTTTTCGGCTTCGCGGCGTTGTTCTTTGCTTGCAGCTTTGGCGGGTTGTCTTGGGCCACCCCGCCTTGGCTTTGTCCTTTTTTCTGCGGTTTGGGGGCACCTTTCCCTTGTTTCGGATTCGCAGACCCAAAGTCTCGCTTCTTCTGTTTAAACTTTTGCTCGACCTTGACGGCATATCGGTATGCCATGCCAAGCGAGGAGATGTTCAGAAATTCTATTTCTTCTTGGATGTACTTGTGCAGGCAGCCACGATATTTTAGTACCAAATGCTGCTTTGTATCCTTGATACCCAACTTTGTGCGAAGGGTATGGAAAATATTGGTAAACTCTGGTACGTCTTGGTCCCTTCCCTGCCGTAGCATGGTCCACTTTATGTATTAATCCTCATAGCTTCTGACAGGGTAGTACTACTCCTTGATGGCATCTCGGAATGAATCCCAAGTCGATGCGATTGAAAATAGTGAGCCTGTACTTTCATCTTTCTGTTCGCAGTAGGTTTCCCACCAATCCTTGACGTGGGGGGCTGCTTTGAGAAGAGCGAAAATAATCTTTTCCCGAATGGAAAAATCATGAACAGAAAAATAACCCTCTAGCACATTTAACCATTTATCGACGGTATCTGCATCTATCTGACCCTCGAATATGGGGATTTCAAAATTAACTTGTACCTTAAATGGTGTGGCATTTCCAGAGTTGCTGTTGGAAGTCGATGCGTCGCCCCTGGGTAGCTGCTGAAGGATTTGGGCAAAGTTGTCCATCATCGCGTTCCTTTGTCGCTCGAGGGCTTCTTCGAGCAAGATTTTGATAGGATCTCCTGCCCCCTCGTCTTTCTTTTCATCCGCCATGGGAGGCCATCGGGATTTGCGAGGCTGGTCTTGCAAAGGTTCGACCAGTTCAAGCCCTAACTCCTTATATCCCGACCTCGTTGGGGACATGCAAAGAAAAACAGAGAAGAAAAGCAGACTGCTCTGATACCACTGATCCGGATTTAAACAGGAACGCAATAAAATACAGAGATAACCATAAAGACAAATATGCAGTGGAAATAATACCTCAATTCATTATTGTAAAATACTGAAATATGCTTACAAACAGAAATGGAAATAAACCAGCTAGGGCGATGGTAGCTTATCTCTGAGAAGAGATGTGGTGGCTACAAGCCTCTGAACTGTCTTACAATGAGGCTCGAAGGCCTATTTATTGTTGAGAAACAATGGAAAACCCTTCACATTCCAAAACCTAACCCTAGAAGATGAAACGCCAAATTGTGGGCCCCGTTTTTGGGTAAGTTGGTACATCAACTTCCCGGGGTCGCGAATTGGTCATACTATCTCCGTTTGACGTGCATGATAGCCCGTTGGAAAGATCTCTCCGAGGACTACGACGGAAAAGATGATTTTTATCAAAAAAATTGCTGGCGGTGGATTTCCCAAAAAACGTCGTTTAGGGCCTCAAAACGGCTCTGGAAGTTTAGGACCCGAAAAACTGCTAAAAATAGTAAACTATGCTATAATTAAGGAAACTGAAAAAAACTGTAAGAAGCATTAGAGGGGATCCAAGTGGAATTAGCGGGTGGCCACCAATATCCACCTGGATCACACATTTGCATATCGCAAATTACCCTTTGGTTTAAAGAACGCAGGGGCAACATTTCAGAGGGCAATGAATTATGCCTTCCATGACATCAAAAACATCTTTCAACCATATCTTGATGACCTTCCGACTCATTCGTGAAATCCGACAGATCATCCGCAGCATTTGAGAGCAATATTTCTACGTTGCCGACACTACAAGATACGACTCAATCCACACAAATGTGTGTTTTGTGTCAGTTATGGTCATTTGCTTGGCTTTGTAGTCTCAAATGATGGGATTCGTCTCGACCCATGTAAGGTTCAGGCAATCATAAATTTTCCTCCGCCTTCAAATTTGCTTCAGATTCAGAAACTCCAAGGCAAAGCAAACTTTCTGAGGAGGTTCATTCCAAATTATGCCGAACTTGCTAAAGGTTATACACGTCTATTGAAAAAGGAAGTGCCCTTCATCTGGGATTAGGTCGCGCAAGCTTCCTTTGATTCTTTAAAATAATCCCTAATGAAAGCATCATTAATGTACGCTCCTGATTATCAAAAAGACTTTAACCTGTATCTGGCTACAGCAGATACAACCATCGCAATGGTATTAGTTCAAGAAGACAACAGAATTGAACATCCTATATATTATTTGAGTAGAAACTTAAATGATACAGAAAGAAAGTATTCCTATGTTGAAAAGCTAGCTCTCGCAGCTGTTTAAGCGATACAGCGGTTTCGACACTATGTCCTCTTTCCAAAAACTACCATTTTATCAGATTGCAACCCCATGACTTATATATTGTCGCGACAGTTGCTGGGGGGCAAATATTCAAAATGGATAGCAATTCTTCAAGAGTTTGATCTAGAATTTGTAAAATCAAAATCAAAGAAATCCCTAGTTTTCGCGGAATTACTATGCGATCTCCCATCGTCGTCCAACGATGAAACATCCGAAGAAACCATCGTGGATGAATCTTTGTTTCTGATATCTTCAAGAAATCCGTGGTATGGAGATATAATCATCTATCTCCAAACCCAAAAATATAGGTCTAATACCTCTCGCTCGGAACAAAAACGTATTCGATACCAATCAAAAGACTACATGATTGTCGGTGATACACTTTATCGTTGTGGTGTCGATACAGTTCTGAGGAGGTGCCTCACCCATGAGGAGGCCGAAAAAGCCCTGAATGATTGCCATTCAGGTGCGTGTGGGGGGCATCAATCTGGTTACGCTACGGTGCAAAAAATTTTACGAGCAAGATACTTCTGGCCAACAATGTTAAAAGATTGCATAACCGCAATCAGGAGTTGCCATGCATGTCAAATTTTCGATAGCAAAACCAGAAAGCCACCCGCACCTCTGCAACCGATAGTTGTTGTCAGGCCATTTGCCAAATGGGGCATTGATTTCATGACATGTAACCCCACCTCGACCGGGGGGCATGGGTATATCATAGTCACAGTAGACTATTTTACTAAATGGGCTGAGGCGATGCCTACATTAGATAACACTGGTGAAACAACTACCCTTTTCTTTTTCAATCATGTAGTCTCCAGATTCGGCGTTCCATAGGCTATAGCCACAGATCATGGATCGCATTTTCACAATCACATGATGGTCGAATTTGCGGCCAAATTAGGGTTGTCCCATGATAGCTCTACTCCATATTACCCGCAAGCCAATGGACAAGTTGAAGCAATCAACAAAGTCCTGAAGCGGATGCTGCAAAGGATGATTGGAGTCCACAAAAGGAGTTGGCACCTGATCTCGTACTCAGCCTTGCGGGCATACCGAACATCGGTAAGAAATGCAACTGGGTTTACACCTTTTCAACTGGTGTATGGCCTAGAAGCAATCTTACCAGTTCAGTGTGAAATCTCGTCCCTCAAACTCGCAGTCGACCTTCTCCCCAGAACTTTAGAAGAGGAGGCTCATTTCTTGGAACTAATCCAATTGGATGAAACCCGTCATGATGCCGCTTTGGCTAACGAAGCCCATAAGAAACAAGTCAAGGCGCAGTTTGACAAAAATGTCAAATCTCGTGTCTTCTCAGAAGGTGACTTGGTCTTACTTTACGACCAGGAGTCTGATAAATTGGGACCAGGTAAGTTCAAGTCTTTGTGGATGGGCCCCTATATTTTTAAGCGTTTATTAGCAAAAGGAGCGTATGAATTAATGGATTACGATGGGATTCCACTAGCGCAACCCCGTAACGGGTTGTACCTTAAGCGTTACTGTGCATGATTCAGTGTGGTAACCCATATGCTTTTGTTACATTTTTTTTTCGCTAAGAGTAATTGCTTTGGTCAAGTAATCCACTTTTTACATTTGTCTCAAATGTCGGACCTATTGGAATCTTTTGTTGGATATGCTGACGAGGCGAGTCGTAGTTCACAGAACCTATCTTCTGCGGCCTGGGCCATTTTTGATCCAAGCGGCGTGTTAGTAAGTTTCAGAGGGGTATGTATTGGTCAGTCAACAAATAACATCGTTGAATATAGCACGTCGATAGAACTTCTCTATGATGCCATCACACATGGCATAAGCCGACTTGTCGTCAGGCTAGACTCACAGCTCGTCATACTACAACTCACTGGTATCTACTCCATCCGAAATCGAGCTATCTATCACATGTTCCTAAGGGTCAAGATTTTGGAAAGGCAATTTTATTTTATTCAATATCAGCATATTTCCAAAAACTTAAACACATTAACAGACTCATTGGCAAATTATGTGTTAGATAGACATTTGCAACATTTATAAAAAGAAGCATTTCATCAGTATTTGCATCAGGATCATGTAACTTAACCAAAATAAAACTCCAAAAATCAAATATATATCTATATATATATATATATCTATATATATATATATATATATATATATATATATATATATATATAACTGTTTATAGTTTACACATAATGTTCTGTAACCAAGACAAAATTGGTCAAATGACCCAAAACTCAAAACGCTAGGGGGCACCCTAGTCTAATGATGCAGTGATAACAAGTCACCGCCTGTGCAATCATGTGTAAAAGCCTAGTCCACTGATTCGGTACGCCGGTAGTATGTCGCTGCAACCTTAGGGGCAGCTCATCAGTCCTCACATCCGGAGTACCAAGAGTGAGGCCTTCGACCTGATCCTGCAATACTGCAAGAGTCTCTACCACATCAAGTCGCAAAGGATAGCCCTTCCCACACCCTCTCTGTTGTAGGGAAAAGTATCCGATTCGGATGACCCTATCCCACTCTAAGGGTGATAGTACCTCAGCAACAACTGTAAACAAAACTACTTAAGGTTTACTTCTTTATGAAAGCAAGAGAGAATGAAGAAATGCACTAACCGTTGCCTTGCGCTTAATATTTGCTCCAATCTCTTCTCTTTGCTGCTTGCTCCTAGCTCTTTGCTCTTTTGCTGGCCCAGCTACAATGAGATCCTGCAAAATAACAAAGAAGGAAACTACAAGAAGCATGCATTCATAACTGATTCAAGGATTAGCATAAATCAAATATACAATCATCACAATACATCATTGAAACAAATGCATATAGAAGAACCTCAATAGCTTTTATTAATGGAAGAAGTAAAGTTCTGAGAAGGTTACAACCATTGAAGGCTCCAATCCAGCAACACCTCCCAGCAGAAATAATTTCTCCTCTTCACCTCCTTCAAGCAATCACCCAATAGCTCTATAGTGAAACCAACAGCATATCATTACTTTGCACAAAATTCCAGCCTCCTGAGCTCATAGGAGAGAGCTCAATATATAGATGAATTGAGAAAGGATGAGTCAGCTTGCAACTGATGTGTAGCTGCCTTGTGTCCTCTCTCTCTTCAGTTGATCTTCAGTTCTTGAGTCCACTTGGAGAACCTTGCTTCCACTTGGAGAAACAGAGCCTCTGACTCATCACAAGGCGAAATCCCTGATCCAAGTGTCATTTTTGGAAGATTCCAGAGCAATGGCTCAGTGTGCCACTTGTCCCATCTCGCTCAGCGCAGGTGGCCTTTGTTCTACCTGCTTTGAAATGCAGGTACACCATGGAGGAGTTGAGTTTCAGCGCAGAAGCCTAGTGGAGCACCTGCTTTGATTTCAGGATTGCTTGTTTTTGAGTGTTTTCAGGTGGAGAACTGATCTGAGAGCTGTTGGTTTGCTGACCTTGTTCCTCTAGGGGTAGGAACATCATGTTTAGGGACTTCGGATCCCTTGGATTATTGACAATTCATGTCTGATGCTGCAAGGCACAAAATTTTCTATAACAGATGCCCCCTAAAGTATGAGGTCGTTTATCGGGTGAAATGCTTTATTAGGAGGATCCGAAGTTCATTCAATCTGCTGAGAAGTGTCCTGTAATAAGATACAATACAATACATTATTTTTCATACTTTTTCATGATCTAGCTGAGGCGGGCATTCCCATGCTCAGCTTTATAAATTCATTTTCGTACATAGAACAGACGATCGTCTGATGGTAGACTGATAATTCCTTGCTGAAATTATCATCCTTTGAGAAGGATGATCATCTACTGCAATGATGTACACATCAAATGTCTTTATATCCTGAATATATATCGCAGCCCGGATGGATGAAACTAGATCCGGGGTCTTCAATCTCTTCCGATCTTCACTCGATGTACAAGTCGATCCATGTGAGAACTTCTTGAAGTCGAACATGGAAAGACATCGCTTGATTACCGGTCAATGATGTAAACCGTTAACAGGCGCGAGAGGAATCAACGATAAGGATGATGACCCTCAAGGTACAGCAGTACAATTCACATGGTGGGAATAAAGGACTTGGTGTCGACCACCATGCAAAATCTTCTGGTCGAAGGTCATTGATGTATACCTGTCGCCGGAAGTGAGAAACTTGCCATTGAGGCATGCAAGCTTCAAAGTACTGAAGGGGTTGTTCCTAGATCAACTCCTTGGATAATGAGCTGATGTCGACAAGGAGCGATCTGTCAAAGGAGGGCCTTAATGAATCCCACATCAGTGACACGGAACGGAGCTAGTGATTGTGATGAGGTGAAAACAAACTGTGATGTATGATTCAGGGTGGTGGTCATGAAATGGATGAAGGACAATGTATGGCAGTGGATGGGACACGGTTGACTCTTTGCAGAACAACATCTCTTGAACATATAACGACACTGATGTGATGGATCGATAGCATTACCCCAAATGTGGATGGTGTGGCGAGGACCATGGCGATGAGACCGGTGAATGAAACAACCCAACCCGATGTGATACGGAGGACAAAGTGTCATGTTCAAGAGTGACTTGCTACCATTAAAGCTGTGAGGTTCTCCCTATTTTTCCCCAGTCATTGCTGACCAGTACCTCTTTATTTTTGTCAAGCTTGAGGAGGATAACATATGCTTGTTCTATAACCTGCCCTTCGGGCAAGCCCATCGCTATGTTTTAACGAGCCTAGCGATAGGGAAACTCGTTCTCGTCTAAAGACAAGTTTGTCGCTATTTAATGAATTTAACGAGTCTAACAACAAGGATAACTCGGTCCTTTTCATTTTTAGAGAGTCTGAAAAGGTACATAAAGTCAACTCCAAAATTCCTTTTTCGTCATCTAATCCCTTAAGTCCGAAAAAGTATAAAACAATACAGAAGGGATGAATTTTCGATTGCTTTAACGAGCCGAACAAAACAAGCGCTCGATCTTTTTGTGCAATAATCCCTCAAGTCCAAAAAGATTAAAATCTAGAGGAGGGATAGCTCTTCCGGTTGCTTTAACGAGCTGGAAGGCCAAAACTCAGCAAACTTTTCATATTTTACGAGTCAGTGAAAAGAGCTCAAAAAAGACTCGTCTTTTGAGGAACGAGTGATGAACAGGGCAGCAGCAGATTCCAGGTACAGGTTGGAATATTCCAATCACGGCAGTGTCACAAGGATGGCTTAGTGAAATCACTCTTCGCAGCTATTCCTCAAAATGGGTAAACAAACATATGGAGAAGAACGATTGGCCAAATGAACGGATGGAGGTGAGACTGCAAGAACACGACCAAGGGCTTTAATATGGCTGTCAAAGGTTACATTTACCAAGGTTATTTACCGGTTCATTTTTTCTGGGTGAGCTTGAACTCTAGGGGAAGATTGCTCACAACTTATGTTTATTTTTTAACGAGCATGAACTATGTGCTAAAACTGCTCGGATCTTGCGTTTATTTTTTAACGAGCATGAACTGTGTGCTAAAACTGCTCGATATACCAGTCATAATACAAGAAATGCCTCACGTGAGATTGGCTTATTTACGGAGCTTGACCTCACAAGCCGCTCCTAATTTGGCAAGTTTTGACTTTTGCCCCACATCCTTTCTTTATGCAAGCTGGAAACGGCTAATCCTACGAGTTTAAAGGGTTAGACCTACAGGTTTAAAGGGAGGACCTAAAAATTTAAAAAATAAATAGTCGTCCCGTGCTTGCACTCCAAAAGGTTCGCATGCCCCCAGGTATAAAGTATAATTTCAAGGCTACCCCTCCTCTGTCTCACCTTTGTTTTTCTTTGGATGTTCACAGCTACTTGTCGTCTTGCTATATTTTTAACGGTACTTGTCTTCTCGTTATTTTTCGGTGCCGACGGTACTTGTCTTCCCATCAGTTCACTTTTAGATTTTTGCAAGATCGCAACAGATAAAACATTGGCGTTACGGAGGGAGGCTTGCCTCTTACTTATTATCCGAAAAATGGTTTTATTCGCTAGCGCAAACTAAACTCTCTTTTCGGCGATGTCTATCATTAGGTTGCTAAGGATGGTGACCATTTGTTGCAGCAATTTCATCTCTTTCTTTGGAGGCTGCCCCTACTTATCCTTCAAAACATATGTTTTAATGGGTGAGGCTTGCCTTCAAAGATGGTTACTACTTGCCGCCACAAATGGATCTCCTCCCTCGGCAGGGCCTACTTTTTTAGACAAAGGTGAATGACTCGTGCAAACACATAACTTTGACAAAAGAATCTTACCCTAGAACAACCCTCTCTTCCATGCCGGACGGGGTACGGACTAGTCCTATTCTTCTGCGGAAATTAACTTTATACCCAAGGTTTCCTCTGCCCAAGGCAGGCCAGGGTGCATGCCCCCTGGGTCCCAGTTCTTTCTTTCCGAATCACTCGCATTCATCGGGAAGTAGAACCGGGGGGGGAGGCATTCCTTGAGTGAATAAACCGTTAAGGGATGGTATTTGACTATTTGTGATGCGTGATCCTGGAAATGAAAGTTGGTCTACGAGATTGACCATCCTTCCTTCGTGTGGAAAACACATTACTCTAAAGAGTGAGGAGACTATAGCTCCCATGCAATATATATAGTCCCGTCCAAGGAGTAGGTTATAATCCAAGGGTCCTTGGACGACCATGACGTTCATATGAACCGTCTTCTTCCTCAATGTAATCGGAACATTGGGGAGGATCCCTAAAGGGCGACTGGTTCCTTTATCAAAACCTGATAGATTTCTCATCTCAGGTAGAAGTGCCGAGGAACCCAGTGCTTTCCAAGCAATAGAGGAAAGGATACTCACAGATGCCCCTTCATCAATGATAGTTCCAGCCATGACCATTCTGTAGATTTGGACAATGATTCTGAATGGTATATTGGCTGGTAACCGGGGTCTGCCTAGTTGGTTCCAATCAAAGGACACAACCAGGTTGCTTGGTGGTGGGACCGAATACACGGCCGGATACGACCCTAACGATGTTCCTTCCTGCGATAAAGGAATGGGCACATTGCCCTGATGCTCATCAGAGTCTGTGTTGATGAAAAGAATCTGGACGGTGTCATCCTTATTCTCTTCAGTGAGGGTGTCATTCAAAGATGAATCTTCAACGACGGTGTCATTTGAGGATGAAACCTCTGAAGGAAGAACCGGGTCAACTGCCGTTTCGACCTTTAGACTTTCGTCTGGTCTGGATTCAGTTGGTTCATTCTCAATGACCGACACTTCAGCTGACCACTTGATCGGGCCAGCTGCATTTTCAACTTTCGAGGGACATGGCACGAGTTTTAGGTATCCAGGAGGAAGCCGTAACGGTGAAACCGGACGATCTTCCAAAACTCTCTTCGCCTCATCTAAGAATGGACAACGGTGGATGGCATGATCGCCTTCACACAGTCTGCAGGGTGATCTTGGTCTCCCTCTTTGTCCTTCACTCTCGCTAGTTGACGGAATGCAATCAACATGTCTATCAGAGGTTGATGCTACCGGATTGTGCAACCTGGGGGACTAGTCCCTTAGTATCCGGGGAATACAGGGACAATCACGATGGAAATGGGCCCCTTTGCATATGACACATGGCGATTTAGGCCCGGTCGGTGCAGTGTGTGGATTTTTTCTAGAATGGTCATGTTTGCCCCCAGTCGCCTTTGGCTCCTTCTGCTTCTTTTCTCTCTTCTTCTTCTCCTTTTTCTCCTTAGGGACCTGGTTTTTATCTTTACCAGTTCCTTCAAGCGAAGAGGAAGGAGGAGAGGAAGAGTTAGAAGAAGTGGAAGGCTGGAGGTTAACTCTAGACTCATCTAGTAGTCGATTCGACTGTTCAAGATTTGTGGTGGCCTGAACTACATTAGTTGAAAAGAGCCATACAGGTAGGCCAATTGTCAATCCTGGAAGTGACAATGTGGCCATATGGGGCGCACCAACATCTCCCCAAGAGGAGAAGGGACTGGGACTTCCACCAAGGTGACTTCCTTGGTTGGTGGGCTCCATACTTTTCAACTGAAAGATCAACGCGGGAATAAGAGGTGATTATGTTCCGTTTAAAATAAATTTTATTAACGACGCTTTAGACACAACTTTGCTTTTTCATGTTTTAAGAGTCGAGAAAAAGCTAAAGATGACTCTAGTCTCCTTCGATGTTTTAACGAGCCCAAAGTGACAAATGCTCGGATGGACTTTTTCAGTTATGGAGTTTGAAAAAGGCCAAAAGAAACTGCTCTGGAGATCTAGGCAGAGGGTGTGCCAAACC
Organism: Pinus tabuliformis; assembly: GCA_031772625.1. Taxonomy (NCBI): domain Eukaryota; kingdom Viridiplantae; phylum Streptophyta; class Pinopsida; order Pinales; family Pinaceae; genus Pinus; species Pinus tabuliformis. Next base: position 40,828,800 of record CM062814.1, on the reverse strand, counting down.
TTTCGTGAAACCACAGAATACGTTTTACGGTACGGGTGGTCGATCTTCGTGAATGCTGTGTTCACTGCATCGCGATCAGTAGGGTGGCCGACACGGCTTCCTATGGATAAAGGCTTTGTTCCTATAGGGGTCTCCCAATATATACGCGACGGTACGTGGGAGCACAAGTCCGTATTAGTGCCACCGACTCTCAGGAGGAATCACCCACCTTCGTAGAGATCGACAGTCACTACGTTTAACGACGCCGGAACACGTCTCTACCTAGACCTCTATGTGTTTGCGTTATGTTACAAAGCGTTGTTATGTAAATTGAATTTATTTTAATGTTGATCTTGTTTAGCAGTTTGCCTTTAAGGATCACCACGAGATGTATGTAACAAATTCCTGAATGCAGTCTAAGATGAGAAGCAAACTTTTCAATCTTTCAACTTTGAAAATCTTAACTACTGAGGGAAAAGAAAGACAAATCTTTTCACACAGATCATAGAGCACACACTAATGCAATTTTTCCTAAATCATCATGCAAACTTTTTCAAATGCAAAATGCACAATGCATGTATTTTCTTTTCCCTTTCTTAATGTTGATGTATTACAAAAAGAAAGTTGTTATTTAACTTTGATTTCGATTTAAAGCGAAAACAAACAAGCTTATCCAAAATCAAAAGACACCTTAAGATTTACTTGTTTAATCACTGGAAATACATGAAATCAAACCATAATGACGAAAGTAAAAAGACTAATCAGCTATGGACAGCAAACAAGCTAACTCTTTAGACCAGCAAAATGCCTAACACAGGTTCAGATCTAAGAGGCCAAAGCCAGACTAGTTCACTTTCGTTATGGGAAATTGTAAATGATGTAAGAAATACAAAAGAACAAGTACAATTTCGTTATATAACAGAGGCGGAATGATGGCAAGTAAGGTTGGTTTCAGAACAGGTACAAGACTGGTAACTGGCTGCAAAATCTATAGTGAAAACAGGCAAGAAAAAGGGAGGAAACCCCAAATGCACAAGGCAAAATTGGGCCAACGCAGGTGCTGCACAGCCAGTCTGGCTCTCAGTGCAGGTAGCCCCTTCGGGACCTGCATTGCAAAGCAGGTAGCCTGTGTACTACCTGCTTTGGAAAACGAAAGTTGCGTTTTCTCAGTTTCCGGGTCACAATTTTCTCAAAAATTCACAGATTTTGCTCAAATCAGAAGCTATCAGTCAAGCACACACTAAGGGATGACAAGGAAGATGAAAAGCTATCACTAAGAGCTTACAAGGATCCTTGTAGATCAGCTCTTCAAATCATGAACATGCTCAGAAATGAGCTAGAGTAGCTGCCCTCTACTTCGCTTTTGATATAGTCAAAAGCTTTTCGATTTGGTACTCTTTTGTTCAGGAAATGAATAGAAAAATACTACAAACAATCAAACAGATACGATCCCCAGCGGAGTCGCCAGTTTGTTGTAGGGAAAAGTATCCGATTCGGATGACCCTATCCCACTCTAAGGGTGATAGTACCTCAGCAACAACTGTAAACAAAACTACTTAAGGTTTACTTCTTTATGAAAGCAAGAGAGAATGAAGAAATGCACTAACCGTTGCCTTGCGCTTAATATTTGCTCCAATCTCTTCTCTTTGCTGCTTGCTCCTAGCTCTTTGCTCTTTTGCTGGCCCAGCTACAATGAGATCCTACAAAATAACAAAGAAGGAAACTACAAGAAGCATGCATTCATAACTGATTCAAGGATTAGCATAAATCAAATATACAATCATCACAATACATCATTGAAACAAATGCATATAGAAGAACCTCAATAGCTTTTATTAATGGAAGAAGTAAAGTTCTGAGAAGGTTACAACCATTGAAGGCTCCAATCCAGCAACACCTCCCAGCAGAAAGAATTTCTCCTCTTCACCTCCTTCAAGCAATCACCCAATAGCTCTATAGTGAAACCAACAGCATATCATTACTTTGCACAAAATTCCAGCCTCCTGAGCTCATAGGAGAGAGCTCAATATATAGATGAATTGAGAAAGGATGAGTCAGCTTGCAACTGATGTGTAGCTGCCTTGTGTCCTCTCTCTCTTCAGTTGATCTTCAGTTCTTGAGTCCACTTGGAGAACCTTGCTTCCACTTGGAGAAACAGAGCCTCTGACTCATCACAAGGCGAAATCCCTGATCCAAGTGTCATTTTTGGAAGATTCCAGAGCAATGGCTCAGTGTGCCACTTGTCCCATCTCGCTCAGCGCAGGTGGCCTTTGTTCTACCTGCTTTGCAACGCAGGTACACCATGGAGGAGTTGAGTTTCAGTGCAGAAGCCTAGTGGAGCACCTGCTTTGATTTCAGGATTGCTTGTTTTTGAGTGTTTTCAGGTGGAGAACTGATCTGAGAGCTGTTGGTTTGCTAACCTTGTTCCTCTAGGGGTAGGAACATCATGTTTAGGGACTTCAGATCCCTTGGATTATTGACAATTCATGTCTGATGCTGCAAGGCACAAAATTGTCTATAACACTCTCCTGCTGGAGCGGCAGCGACACTCTCAGGCATACTACTGGCCGAACTGGTCCAACATCTGCATGAGCACATGAGTTTTGATTAGTCCTGATAGAAGAAAGCACAAGAACATTATAAAAGAAATGATAAACGGAGATATGGTCAGAGAATTTACCGATGATACCCCACTGCTCGCCGGCAGGCAGTACCAAATCCGGATCACCCTAGAAATCCATACCAGCATATGGATACTCGGAAAAAAAACATCTCTTGACGTTTGAACCACTCGAAAAAGGTATCAGAAAAGGAAACCTGGGACTAACCAGCATGTCTGGCCATAAGGTCGACCCATCTCTGCATATGTGGCTCAGTCGGTGGAGGTAAACCAAGTGAAACATACTGCGACTGCATCAGCGGGATCGTTTCCAAAGCGAAAGTTGTCAAGATAGAACCATATCCAAAGTTATTCAATCTTCCATTTTTCACCTTGGTCAGTTGTTCTTTCATCACAGAGAGTACTGCATCACACCAGTTGAAAACCTTTGGTTCAAGGCATTCCAAGGCGTACTGCATATAAGACCTGTTGGCCACGTGAAGTGTCACACTACCAGCCAATCTAGCAAAAGTGAACAGAATGGTCCTCAGGGACCTGTCATTGACATCTCAGATAATTATCTTTCCATCCTTAATCGGCTGAGATCCCTCTCTGCAATACCTGCAAATGTAATCTCTCACAGATTCACCCCCACGGGCCGAACCTGATAATGAGATAGGGGCACCCCGCCTCGATAAGCCGGTCAAAAAATGGATGTCCACGACAGTCAAGGGGATGGACTTGCCCCTAATTTGGAACACCTGGGTGGTAGGATCCCATGCATCGAGAAAATATTGCAACAGGTTGATTTGTTGCCTCATGCAAGAGATGGGGAAAAACTTAAATAGGCCACAGTTCCGCAGTGCATTTATCGTAGCCGGATCATGTAAAGAAAGCATGTCCTCTTCTTCATGCTTACGTTCTCGCCATGTAACAGGAATTTTTCTCCAATGAATCTTTGAAACAAATAAGAGAAGAGTCAAGATCCTAATTTGGTGAAAAACAGGCAAAATTTTCCATGAAAAACTGTGCATAAATTGCCCTCTTTGCACCCATCGCACCCCCAGCAGTGTTCTAGGTGGGATGCATGCTGACTGGCCAATGGCCAAGCCAGCATGCATCACACCTTTCGATGTAGAAGAGGTGCGATGGAGCCTGGGCGAGTTTTTCAAACCCCAAAGGCTCATAAAAAACAAAAAACATGCTCGGAATTCAAAAAGGAAAGGATGAAATTAAAGAGCTCAGGTTTAGCTCCTACCTGGTCCAGATGGCACCGAGAATCGTCCACAGAATCTCCCAGAATCAGCTAGTGAAAATCAAGGGGGAAAGCACCTCCAAAGCTCCAACAAACCAAAGTTCAAATGAAATGGTAAAATAAGAGGTAAAAAGCACTTTTAAACTACTTTTCACGTAATTCAAGTAAAATATTAGTATTTTAACTCATTTTTCAAACATATATTGTTCGTTTCTAACTAGTTTGATGAAGCAATTGAGCAGGCAGTACAACCTTTGAAAGAACAAAGATGTCAATGGTAAAATCAAGACAATCAATGACCATTATATCGAGCAGTTTTAACATGGAATTCGAGCTCGTTAAAAAATAAACATAAGCAATGAGAAAATGTTCCCCCAGAGTTTAAGCTCATTAAAAAATGAACCATTTTCCGGTAAATAACCTTTGTGAATGTATTATCATCAGCCTTTGAAGCCTTGGTCGTGTTCTCGTCATCACCTCCACTCTGTATTGGCCGATCATTCACCTCCATTTGATTGTTTACCCTTTTTGAGGAACAACTGCGAAGAGTGATCTTGTTAGCCATCTTTGTGACACTGCCGTGATTGGAAAATTCCAAACCTTACCGGAATCAGCTGCTACCTGTATTTATCACTCGTTCCTCAAGAAACGAGTCTCCTTTAACCTCTTTTCAACTGACTCGTAAAATATGAAATTATTGCCGAGTGATTGGCCTCTCCAGCCCGTTAAAGTGACCGGAAGTGTTATCCCTCCTTTAGATTTTAATCTTTTTGGACTTGAGGGATTATTACACAAAAAGATCGAGTGCTTGTTTTGTTCGGTTCATTAAAAGTATCGAAAATTCATCCCTTTTGTATTGTTTATACTTTTTCGGACTCAAGGGATTATATGACAAAAAAGGATTATTGGAGTTTTCTTTACGTCCCTTTTTCAGACTCTCTAAAATTGAAAAGGACCGAGTTATCCTTGTTGTTAAACTCGTTAAAACCAAATAGCGACAAAGTTGTCCATACAAACAAGAATGAGTTTCACTATCTCTAGGCTCGTTAAAACATAGCAATGGGTTTTCCCGAAGGGCAAATTATAGAACAAGCATATGTTATCCTCCTCAAGCTTGACAAAAATTAAGAGGTACTGGTCGGCAATGACTGAGGAAAAATTGGGAAGAAAACTTGAAGAAACTTTATTGGTAGCAAGTCGCTCTTGAACATGACACTTTCACTCCGCATCCGAGTCGGGTTGGGTTGTTCCGTTCACTGGTCATATCACCATGGGTCCATCACACCATCCATATTTTGGGTTAATGCTACCAATCCATCATGTCAGTGTCGTCGATATGTTCAAGAGAAGTCGCTCAGAGAATTCACCTGTGTCTCACCCACTGTAATACATTTACGCTCCATTCTTTCATGACCGCCACCTTGAACCTTATATCACCAGATCGTTTTCACCTCCATTAAAGTCATTTGCTCCATTCTGTGTCATTGATGTGGGATTCACTAAGGCCCTCCTATGACGGATCGCTTCTTGTCGACATCAGCTCACTATCCAAGAAGTCGATCTAGGAACAACCCTTTCAGTACTTTGAAACTTGCATGCCTCAATGGCAAGTTTCTCACTTCCGGCGACAGGTTTACATCAATGGCCTTCGACCGAAAGATTTTGCGTGGTGTTCGACGCCAAGTCCCTTATTCACACCACGTGAATTGTACTGTAGTACATTGAGGGTCATCATCATTATTGGTGATTCCTCTCACGCCTGTTAACAGCTTACATCATTGGCTGGTACTCAGGCGATGTATTTCCATGTTCGAGTCCAGAACATATCTCACATGGATCAACTTGTACTTTGAGTGAAGATCGAACGAGATTGAATACCCCAGATCTAGTTTCATCCATCCGGGCTGCGATATATATTCATGAAAATAAAGACATCAAATGTACATCATTACTGCAGAGATAATCATCCAACCTAAGGGATGATGGCTCTACCAGAATCATCAGTCTACACTCAGACGATTGTCTGTCTTATGTACATGAAAATGAATTTATAAAGCTGAGCATGGGAATTCCCGCCTCAGCTAGATCATGAAAATATTATGAAGATAATGTATTGTATTGTATCTTATTACAGGTCACCTTCCCGCTCGAAAAAACTTCAGATCCTCATGATAAAGCATTTCACCCGACATCAACATATTAACGACCTCATGCTTTAGGGGGCAACTGTTATAGACATTTTTGGGCACTGCAACCCCAATCATAAATGTCCATAAACCAAGGGCTCTTAATTCCCTAAAAGTGTTGTTCCAACCTCTAAAAGAATAAGGTCAACTGATTACATCTTCTCCCAGAAGTTCTCCATGAAAAACTACTCAGAACTAGTCAAACCTGGACCATCTCACCTACTCCATGGTCAAAGTGCGTTGCATCCCACCTAAATACACATGGGAGGTGCGATGCATCTTGAAAATCCCTTCTATGGGGTGCGATGGGCAAGAATGGACAAATGGCAGGGTCAATCTGCAAGGTGGAGGATCATGGAATCTTCTAGAAACTTCTCCTGTGACACTTGCCTCTCTGCATTCGCCCAAGGATGAGTGAGAGATCATAACTCTCCAAGTGGAATCAAGAACTATCAGAGAGAGGACATTAATCAAATCTCAAAAGCTAACTCACCCCCCTTGCAAACATCTATATATGGATCCCTCATCCCAGAGATCCAGAGGCTGGAATTTTGTATCTTGTAAGGAAGTGTTGTTGTTTTCTTGGTGCAACATCATAGTGTTGGGTGATCTAAGCTTTTCATGAGGTGAAGAAGGGCTTTCTTGCTGAGAGGATGATGCTGGGTCAGAACAATTGGTTGTAATCCTCTTTGCTATTCTTGATTATTAATAAAGCTATTCAAGTTTTCCTCCACATTCTTGTATGATTGATGATATATGCATTTGTGTTGTCAATTTATATCTGGTCCTATATTGTTTATGATAATAGATCTGTGTTCTTGGATAGTGTTATGCTGCTTTGATTCTACAGGTGCTCTTTGAAGCTGGGTAGACAAGGAACCGAGTGGCAGAGATCTATCAGAAGGGAGAGGAATCAAACAAGGAACCAAGCGCAAGACAGAGATTGGTCTCCTTTATTCCCCTCTTATCTATTTCTCATAAAGGAAAATGAAAGTAGTTTTAGTTTGTTTGTTTCTAAGGTAGCTACCAGCCTTAGTGGGACTAGTAGCTTTGCATAGACACTAGATTTCCCGATAACACCAACACAGGCTTGTTCACCAGGTATTTCAACGCGGAATGGTCAGTGTACATCTTCAAATGTCCTCCAAGTAAATAGTGTCGATATTTTTGGATTACGTACACCATTGCCAAACCCTCATGCTTGGTGGTAGAGTGGTTCTTTTCTACTTTGGAAAATTTTCAACTTGCAAACGCCATCGGGTGATATACACCCTCCGCGCCTTCTTGTGTGAGTACGGCTCCCAACGCGATACACGACGCATCAACATGTACATGAAATTCCATGCCGCATTTCAGGAAGACCAGGATTGGAGCAGAGGCTAGTTTCCCCTTCAGGACATCCAAACTCTTCATGCAATCATCATTTCAGCAATATGTAACATCGTCTTCCAATAGATTTTCCATTGGTGCGGTTATTTGGGCATAAATTTTGATGAACTTCCTAAAGTATATAGTGTGTCCCAAGGTAGCGCGCAGTTGTTTAACACTTTGAGGTGCTTCCAAATTTAGGATAATGACAATCTTCGCAAGGTCCACCATTAGTCCTTGTTTGTAGACCACATGTCCCAGTAGGTTTCCAATCCGGTGTCGGCGGCAAGTATCTAGCATCAAGCATAAGCTTGCTACGTGATGCTTAACTAATACAAAGACAGTCCAATCATCTAGATAGACCTCCAAAAACTTGTGGATGTATTCTTTGAACGCGGCTACCACAATGCACGAAAATACAGTTGGCGCATTCTTCAGTCCAAATGGAATCACGGTGTATTGAAAGCAGCCCCATTCTATTGCAAAGGTCGTCTTGCTCCTATCTTCTGGCACAATCTTGATCTAGTGGTACCCTAAGAACCCATCCATTAACGAGTATGCTTCTGTATCGCCAACATTCTCCAATACTTCATCTGTGAATGGTGTTGGGAATGGATCGTGTACACAGGCGTCGTTCAACTTCCTGAGGTCTACGCATATTCTTATTTCACCGTTTTGTTTTTTCTCTTGTACTACAATAGGGCTCACCCAATCAGACTCTTCCACCAGTTCAACAACGCCAGCTGCGAGCGTTTTTTCTAATTCGTTGTGGACCTTTTCTTTATATTTTGGATTCAAGTGGTAAGGCCACTATTTAATTGGCTTCACGTCAGGTTTTGGGGTGATCTTCATCATCCCTAAATCACCCACGATCCCTTTTAAGTCCGTAATTTTGGTCGGGAACAAGTCTTGGTATTTGCGAAGTAACTCAGTGACCTTATCGACCGTGGCATCATCCCAATAGTCCCCAAGCGTTGCGTACTTCGGCTCTGCCTCTATTCCAATGTTGACCTACTTTATCTTTAGTGGCGTAGTGATGTTGGGGTCTTCAAGTGATGGTCCGAAAATCTTGTGAGAGCCTTCCGTTTCTGAAATGTTAATGTTCTGTGGGTCCTCATCATCCTCTTCAACATTTATGTTATAACACTCTAGTGCACCGCTTAATTGTGTCACCCAGTTTGGCTGAAGTACTCCCATTAGCTCCTGTGGTATTTTGAAGATAGCGGCTTTTACTGCTTAGAGCGCATCGTCAACAGTGTTTGACCAATGATCTTCAAATGTGAACTTTAACAAAAATCCCTTGTACAAGGCATCCCATTCGCCTGTACCATGGCATAGCTCTGTCTCAATATACCAATTCATGGGTATGACGTCCAGGGTATGGTAGAATAAATGTACCCATTCAGGCTGTGGCTCTTCCCCGTAGACCTTGGTCCATTTCGCGAGGTGCATGTGTGGATCATCTCGTCCGTCATATTTGTCTACTAGTTGTAATTGTGGTTTTCCAAAATGCAGGCGCATCATCCTTCTACATTCGCGCCAGTCCTCAAAATTTCCTTGATGCGTACCCCACCATCGTGCGGGTCTGGCGCACAGTGCCCACTTTAGCTCATCGAATCACTTCTATTATGGAACTGCACTTTCAAATTTGCTCAAAAATTCATCTACTACTGACAATCCATCATATGTCGGCAACTCCCTTGCCTATGTTGTCACACAACGCAATGATCTGATCATCATATTACAGTTCATTGTTGTTACTTCGTGCAGTCGATTCTACCATCGCTTTATCTCTTCTCCTGAATCTGAAGTGCAGGAGCTTTCGCACTCCCATGAAATCCTTCCATCTACAGTCGGATTCAACCAATATTCTTCTCGCAGAGTTATCTTGTCAATATAATCAAGATCGTCATCACTATTGTCGTCGCACACCAATTCAGTGTATCACACTCAGTTGGATCTAGCAGTACTACCACGCATAGTGACTTTTTCTCAAAGATCATTTTGCACTTCTTTAGATTTATGACTCCATTCATCTCGGTGGCCCAGTCTATTCCTAGTAGTGCGGGATAGGGATTTTTGTCATCGAAAATCTCTATTACTTCAAAATCTGCCTGCGTGCTTGCACCTTCAATATTGATTGCTACCCCTTGTAATCTTCCCATGGGCAAAATATTCTATTGGTTGGCCATTTGTAACTGAATAGGGTTCCATTGTAGTGCGAGTCTGCCCATGTGTTCCCATGTTTTCTTTGGTAGTACATTCACATCCAAACCCAGATCTAGGATTACCTAATCCATTTCATACTCACCAATCGGCGCAATCAACCTCATTTCCTTTCCGGTGCACAATGCATGCTTCCCAAGTTTCCAAACCACGCACAGTTCTCCTGACCCCACGCACCTACTAATAAGTTCCTGTAGTCCTTTAACTGCCTTGCTATCACACAATAGTTTCATGCATGTCTCCAGAAAGGTAGTGAGCATTACAGGATCCATCCTTGGTTCTAGTTGATCCTTACTATCTGAAGTGGAGGCCTCCGTGAAGCTCTTCTTAGCTTCCATGAATGTCTCCTTCACGCGTTCTAAATCAAACTCAAGTTCCTTTGTAGGAGCCTTGCGAACCCATGCACTTTCTTCTAGCTGCTTCCCTTTATCATCTCCCATGGTCATACCGCTCTTGAGCATCATGTTTACATTTGGGTCTTCTTCGTGCAGCTCAAACCTCATCATTTGTAAATTATGGGTTGGAGGGGGCTGGAGTACCCCCTTTTCGTGCATCCTCACTATCAGTGAAGGGTAGTCTTCTGCCTCATGATCAAACTAAGTACAGTACCAACATGATATTCTTGTCGGGTTTGTGCAATCGTGGGCATCGTGCCATGGCCCTCCATAATTGTAACAAATTATTTTTCCGCGACCCCTTCCTGGTCCCATTCCGCCTTGACCCTTACTGCACCCCTAAAACCCAGCTCGTGCCATCCCTGCATTTGGGTCAAGGGCTCACATTTCGGTCTGCACCCTGAAGGTAGGAGTCTGGTCCATCATTAGTTCATAGCTTCGACAGGTGCATTCATCATGGCCTACCAACCTGCAGAAATTACAAAGCAATTGCTAGGACGCCTACGTATACTTCTACAACAGATGATAATTATCTATGGTGTGTTTTCCTCCTATCTCGTAGATCGTGCACCATAATGCAGACGTCGTACTTGGACCTGCCTGTGCCTCATGTCTTACCGGCATTAGCCCTCCTCCTGCCAAATAGTTTGTGAACAATGGACAGTGGTCCTTGTCGTGCCCTTGGCCTTTGCATTTTATGCACCATACCTCCTCATGCACCTCCGGCTGAGGTGTCCTGTCCTATTTCAAACTTTGCATTTCCAGACACAAATTCTACAGTTGCACATGGATTTGTTGTACTCCCAACCTGGGGTCTTGTATAGGGGTCTCATGCAATTTCATTTCCATCTCCAATGCTTCGGCCTAGGTGGAAAGTTTTTTTTGTGATAGCGTCGTCCTTAAGTGTGGCATAAGTGAGGCCACAAACCATGCGTGATGTTGTGCATCTGTTAACGTCATATTGGCTTTGCAGATCATACTCTTCAACCTTTGGTCCAAATCCCAGGGGGTCTCACCCAGGAGCATCGTGTCCTCCTTAAACTTGATGATTGATTGTGTTTCTGATTTTGGCCTGCTAAATTCCCTGTTTAGCACGACCTAGATCTCTACAATTCCCGCATTTGGGTGGTCATTAGAATGCTTGATACACCACGTTAATGCATGATCTTGCAGCGTGCTCACTAGCGTAGCCTTTTTAATATTATCATCCATGATGCCCTATGCTTCCCATACTTCTCTTACCATGAATCAGAATTGGTCTGGATCTTCATTTCCCACTCCTTTGAATACCAGTAGTTTGATCACACTCCCCATATTGAACTGTGGTGGTGGTGGAGGTGGGGCGGGTGGATATGGAGGTGTGGGTGGAGGTGGTAAACGCAGAATACGCTTCCTTATCAGACTGACCGCGTTTCTCGAAGAAACTTTCACGAGCTCCTCCTCGCTTTCCCGCGAGGGTGAGATTAAGGGACTGCTTTTCAATTCTTCACTACCTTCGCTTATGTAGATCTTCCCGCTCACGGTCCCTTGAGAAAACGTCACTCTGCCTCACTGTAGCTAACGGTCATGTCTACCGCAAACTCAATGATAAATCCTCCTATTATTCGATCGAGCCAATGGTCCACAGCTCACATTTTCTTATCCCCTGATGGTTCTAGTCTGCGCACTAATTATAGAGTCCACACTATTGGTTTGTAGAGCCTACACCTTCCCTGGATGTCTACTAACTTCGTGATCCACTCATACAATTTAGAAGGAAATGATGCAAAGAAAATTTTGTGGATTTCTATATACAAGTAACGCTCCAACCACTTGTTGGAAATAATACTGAGAGGGGGGGTGAATCAGTATTATCAAGTTCTTTTAATAAATCTTCCTTATTTATTCTTTGAATTATTTTTCCATGTCAGTACCATAAAATAATGAGCATGAACAAAGAAAACAGATAGTCACACCAAAGAACACAAGATGTAAGATGTAAACCCAATGTGGGTGAAAACCACCTGCTGCAATATGTCTCTATCTTCTTTCAAATTAGAAACTCATTTTACAATGGTTTTGTACCGGTGCAGTCCTTTACCAGTATGCAGGCTGCAACCTGTAGAGAGCTACAACTCTCTCTCGTTTTCCAGTCTCTCCTGGAAGGGAGCTACAACCCCCTACTTCTTTTCTTTCAAGGACCACTTTTCATAAATTTTCAAACTGGATCCAAGAACATCAAAAACCCATCAACTACACATGCATCATCAATCTCTGATTTCACCAAAGCCAACCCACATACAGATCTGCAAATATTTCCTTATAACTTTGCAGTTGTTACATCAGACATACCCAGATCATAACATGTGTAAAATAAAACATGCATCAATAATTCAAACCCAGATTATTAGATTTATAGATCAAGCGTATGCCACATATCACAGATCAAAATCATATAGAGATACCACTATTCCAGCCTTAAGATTTTGACCCATCAATAGAACTTATCCTTCTCCTTACGCTCAGGTTCCTTCTTCATTCAGATCCAGATCTGCACCAAAACCCAATCACAATATTCCAGATCTAGCACTTTATCAGATATTCGATAATTCAGAAGATGCTTTGCCAATGATCTCCTTCCTCTTTTATAGTCTTAGGCGTTTCACAATACCACGGGCCAAAACCATAGGATCAAAAAACTGTTGGACTAATACCATGAACCAACCATGAAAGTACGTGAGATCAACACTTTTGGATGCAATACCACGGGCCAAAACCATAGGATCAAAAACTGTCAGACTAATACCATGAACCAACCATGAAATTGCGTGAGATCAACACTTTTGACGAGGTACCATGGTCCAAAACCATAGGTTCAAATACCAAGGACTAACTACCATGGACCAAAGGTAAGTTCTCCAACATATACGTGCTTTTCCTTGCATGAAAGTGCGTGAACTTTTTCTCTACATGAAATAAACTTTTCTCTGCATAAAAGTGCGTGAACTTTTCTCTACATGAAATAAACTTTTCTCTGCATAAAAGTGCGTGAACTTTTCTCTACATGAAATAAACGTTTCTCTGCATATAAGTGCGTGAAATTTTATCTACACTATAATTTATTATCTGAGATGAGTGGGTTGCCATCAAGTACAACATATGTATCATAATGCCAACAATCTCCCCCTTTGGACTTGATGGCAACAACAACCAATCACTCTCCCCCTTTGACATCAAGGGCAAAGGGTTATGCTCCCCCTGACTATAAACCAGATCTGCAAAGAAGAACCATAATCCATGACCATGAAAGAGATAGAGACGTATTGCAGCAATATTCAGACCAGCATCCATGATCTCCTTCTGTACTTCCTCCATAATGCCAACAATGCATGATATGCTCCCCCTAAACCTGTGCCATTCGATCTTTGACTAATTCGCAACCCAGCACATGTACGCATATACTTCAGATGAACCTTACGTACAACCAACAATCAGAAGAGATTCAACAACAAGATGATGCATCAACAACCCCCAGCTTTTGCCTGAGGTATTCAAAGGTCTCCCTAGGCAATGGTTTGGTGAGTATATCAGCAACTTGTTCCTTAGAAGGAACATACTCCAACTTGACCTTTTGTTCAAGCACTTGTTCCCAGAGAAAGTGATACTTGATTGGTATGTGCTTGGTTTTTGAATGCATGACTGGGTTCTTTGAAATGATGATTGCACTTGTATTATCACATAAGATGGAGATGGGTGGTGTACAAGTGATTTGAAAATCCTGCAAGGTCTGCATCATCCAAAGGAGTTGAGTGCAGCAAGATGCAGCAGCAACATATTCTGCTTCAGCTGTAGACAAGGCAATCGAACTTTGTTTCTTGCTGAACCAAGATACTAATCTGGAACCCATAAAGAATGCACCACCACTTGTGCTTTTCCTGTCATCCACGCTTCCGGCCCAATCTGCATCTGTATAAGCATGAAGTGTGAGATCTGTATCTCTAGGATACCATAAGCCATAGTTTTGAGTCCCTTGAAGATATTTGAAGATTCTCTTTACTGCCTGAAGATGAGTTTCCTTTGGATTTGCCTAAAATCTTCCAACTATTCCCACTGCATGCATGATGTCTGGTCGGGTATCTGTCAAATAAAGTAGACTTCCAATCATAGATCTGTAAGTTGGTTGATGCACTGCTGCTGATTCATCATTTGCACTGAGGTTACATCCTGTGACCATGGGTGTACATACTGGTTTTGCTTTTTCCATACCATATTTCTTCAAAATTTGCTTGAGATACTTGGTTTGAGATAAGAAGATCCCTCCTTCATTTTGTTGGATTTGCAAACCAAGAAAATATGTCAGTTCTCCCAGCAAGGACATTTTGAATTCTTTCTGCATCACCAAGGCAAAGCTTTGACTCATAGCTTCTTCATTGCTGCCAAAGATAATGTCATCTACATACACAACAAGTATCAGCAATTTGTCATTTTCAACTTTTATATAAAGATTGTTGTCTGCTGATCCTTTTGAAAAACCTTGTTGATGAAGATATTTGTCCAAACGATAGTACCAAGCCCTTGGAGCTTGTTTGAGGCCATAGAGAGCCTTTTTCAATCTACATACAAGATTTGGATCATTTCCAAGAATGAAACCATCTGGCTGCTCAATGTATACTTCTTCTTCCAAGTCTCCATTCAGAAAGGCTGATTTCACGTCCATTTGAAATACTTTGAAGTTTTGAAAGCTTGAGAGAGCAAGGAACATTCGGATGGCCTCAAGTCTTGCAACAGGAGCAAAAGTTTCTTCAAAATCTATTCCTTCTTGTTGTGCATACCCTTTACAAACAAGTCTGGCCTTGTTTCTAATTACTTCTCCATTTTCATTCAATTTATTTTTTGAAGACCCATTTTGTTCCTATAACATTCTTATCCTTTGGTCTAGGAACCAGCTCCCAAGTGTTGTTCTTTTCGATCTGCTCAAGTTCTTCATCCATTGCTTTGACCCAACATTCATCTTTGCATGCCTCTTTCACATTTTGTGGTTCAGTGGAAGAGAGTAATGCCAAATAGCTTGAAGCTTCTGCAATTGTTCTTCTTGTTTGTACACCTGCTTCTTTCTGTCCCAAAATCTGAGATTCTGGATGATTCTTCTGAACATATCTGGATGGAGTCTTCTCTTCTATCCTTATCTGCTCCTCTGGTTCTTCTTGAGGTTCTTCTTCTTCATCATTCTGTCTTTGAGGATGGCCTTCATCTTCTTCGATATCTTCATGATTTACTTGCCTAGGAATGTATCCCTTCTCATCAACCACTACATCAATGCTGTCAACAATTCTTCCAAGTCTTTTATTATAGCACTTGTATGCTTTGCTGTGTGGAGAATAACCAAGAAGGATGCCTTCATCTGCTCTAGGTTCAAGTTTGCCAAGTTGCTCATCAGTATTTTTAATATAGCATTTGCTCCCAAAGATTTTGAAGTGCTTTACCGAAGGAGTCTCACCATACCAGAGCTCATGAGGGGTTTGAGTGTTGTTCACTCGGACATTTGTTTTGTTGAGAATAATAACCGCAGCATGTGCTGCTTCACCCCAGAAAGTTGCGGGAGTTCCAGATTCATCAAGCATAACAGTTCTGTTCATTCTTTCCACCACTCCATTTTGCTGAGGAGTTCTAGCTGTAGAGAATTCTCTTCTTATCCCATGTTCTTCACAGAAATCGAAAAATTCATTTGAGGTATACTCCCCACCTCTGTCGGATCTAAGACACTTAATTTTGTATCCTGATTCATTTTCAACCAAGGCTTTAAAGGATTTGAATTTTTCGAATGCTTCATCTTTGTGCTTCATAAGTCCTAACTAGACAAACCTGGAGAAATCGTCAATGAATAATATCAAGTATTCTTCTCCTCGAGGTGTCCTTTTCCTGAATGGACCACATGTATCTATATGTACTAGCTCAAGAGGCATGCTAGCTGATCCTTCCTTTTCTGGAAAGGTAGTTCTGGTTTGCTTTCCAAACTGACATGATTTGCATATGGTGTTGTCTGGAACTTTGATATCTGGAAGACCACGAACTGCATGATATTTGCATGCTTTCCTTATTTGTGAAAAGCTTAGATGCCCCAACCTTCGGTGCCATAACCAGTGCTCATCATCCTTGCTCAGATAGCATTGTTCTTGTCCTTCTTCAAATATGTATAGATTATTTGGAGTTCTTTTACCTTTGATCACTGTTTTACCTGTATCAAGATCACGAACAAGACATCCATTTGATCTGAATATCACCTCGGTTCTTTGATCACACATCTGGCTGAAACTTAGAAGATTATGTTTCAATCCATCAACATACAAAACATTTCCAGCTTTGACCTTTTCTTTTAACTGAGCAGTGCCTTTTCCTTTTATAGTTGCAGGAGTATCATTTCCAAAAGAAACTTTCTTTCCTTTTTCTAGAGCAGAATATGATTCAAGTTTTTCTTTATCACCTGTCATATGCTTCGAACATCCACTGTCAATGTACCATATATTTTCTTGTCCCTCTACATAAAATGCTATCCCACATCTTTCTATTTGTGGTTCCTTTATTCTCCATGTTTTGGTGCTTGAGGCTTGTTCCTTTGTCTGCTGAAACCTGCTCCTGCATTCAGAATCTTCATGACCAAAGTTATTGCAAATAGAACATTCAACTTCATTTTCAAGAACCGAAAAGTTGTTATAGGTCCTTTTTGTAATCCCAGTCATACTTCTTTGTTTTTGATCTTCTCTAGTCATGATCGTTTTATATGCAACACATTGAGTTGCTTTGTGACCAAAGTTATGGCAAGAAAAGCATTGTCCATTGAAGAAATTTCTGCGGTTATCAAATCTTCTGGCCAAACGATTGTAATTTCTATTGTCATTCATTCTTGAAGCAAATTGAGAGGATTTTACCTGTGGCTGGTTGTAGCTTTTGTTCATCCTTAAGACAGATTGCCCCTGATTTGCCTGATAGTCTTTGTTTGTAATTGGTCCCTGCTTTACTTGGTGATCTCCATTGTGCTTTTGCTCATTCCTTCTTGCTGCATCAAGATAACTCTTTGAGGTGGATGCTTGAGAAGTTTCTCCATTATAGCCCAGACCTGTCTTGTTTAGAGGAGAGCGATGTACATTGATGATCTCATCCAGAGTTTCAGATCCTTTGACAAACTTAAGATTAATAGCCTTTGTTTTCTCAATCTCTTTTCTAAGACCAACAATTTTGCCTTCTAACTTTTCAAGATATTTTTCTTTTTCATCAATTTGAAGTTGAAGAGTATCAATGATCCTATTCTTTTCTTCTATACATGTCTTAAGTCTAGAAATTTCTTCACAAAAGCTATCCACATCTATAGCATCCATGTAATCATCATCTTCAAATGCCATTAAGAGTTTATAGTCATTACCTCGTTCATCTTCGTCACTATTTGATAGACCATCACTATCTTCATGAGTGTAGTAGCTTTTCTTATTTGCAATTTGTTTCTTGTTCCATCTAGCAGGTTCCTTTCCTTTATCCTTATGAGGACATTTTGCAGCATAATGACCTACTCTTCCACAAGCAAAGCATTTAAAAGGTAACTTACCTCTGAACCTTCCAGTTCCCCTTTGAAGATTTCTGACAAAATTTGACTCTTCTTCTTCTTCTTCTGGCACGTGACTTGCTTCATAATAGTCTCCTTTGCCTGAAGCCTTGAAAGCAGCTTCTCTTCGGTCTGATGGACCTCCCTTTCTCATTTCATAAGCAATTAGAATTCCGTGTAGCTGAGACATAGTAAGAATTCGTAGATTTTCCTTTTCTTCTATTGCAGACACTTTAGATTCAAACTTGGGGGACAATGATCTTAGAACTTTTTCAACCACAATAGCCTCTTTTATTTCTTCACCCAAGTTTTTCATGCAATTAAAAATCTCATCTACCCGAAGGAAATAGTTAGCCACACTTTCGTCATTATACATTCTGAGATTCTCATACTGAATCCTGAGGGTTTGAAGTTTAGCACGCTTTACCTGTTCATCTCCTTCGTAGCTCAAGACAATCTTGTCCCATATTTCTTTTGCGGATTTATATTGCATAACCTTCACGAATTCTGTTTGAGATAAGCATCCCAGCAGAGTATTGACTGCTTTAGCATTTGTTTCATATTTCTTCTTTTCGGCCGTATCTGTAGGAGTAGCTGAAGGAAAAGTGTAGCCTGTATCTATGATATCCCAAACTTCTGTACCAAGAGATTGAAGATAGGCAGTAACTCTTACCTTCCAATAATTGAAGTTTGTCCCATCAAAAATTGGTGGCCTGATTGATGCTTCCCTCTCGTAGTTGCTCATGATGAATGATCTTCCTTCAAGCGATCAAGCTTCTCTGAAGGACCTGCTCTGATACCAATTGTTGGAAATAATACTGAGAGGGGGGTGAATCAGTATTATCAAGTTCTTTTAATAAATCTTCCTTATTTATTCTTTGAATTATTTTTGCATGTCAGTACCATAAAATAATGAGCATGAACAAAGAAAATAGATAGTCACACCAAAGAACACAAGATGTAAGGTGGAAACCCAATGTGGGTGAAAACCACCTGCTGCAATATGTCTCTATCTTCTTTCAAATTAGAAACTCCTTTTACAATGGTTTTGTACTAGTGCAGTCCTTTACCAGTACGCAGGCTGCAACCTGCAGAGAGCTACAACTCTCTCTCGTTTTCCAGTCTCTCCTGGAAGGGAGCTACAACCCCCTACTTCTTTTCTTTCAAGGACCATTTTTCATAAATTTTCAAACTGGATCCAAGAACATCAAAAACCCATCAACTACACTTGCATCATCAATCTCTAATTTCACCAAAGCCAACCCGCATACAGATCTGCAAATATTTCCTTATAACTTTGCAGTTGTTACATCAGACATACCCAGATCATAACATGTGTAAAATAAAACATGCATCAATAATTCAGACCCAGATTATTAGATTTATAGATCAAGCGTATGCCACATATCACAGATCAAAATCATATAGAGATACCACTATTCCAGCCTTAAGATTTTGACCCATCAATAGAACTTATCCTTCTCCTTACGGTCAGGTTCCTTCTTCATTTAGATCCAGATCTACACCAAAACCCAATCACAATATTCCAGATCTAGCACTTTATCAGATATTCGATAATTCAGAAGATGCTTTGCCAAATGATCTCCTTCCTCTTTTATAGTCTTAGGCCTTTCACAATACCACGGGCCAAAACCATAGGATCAAAAAACTGTTGGACTAATACCATGAACCAACCATGAAAGTACGTGAGATCAACACTTTTGGATGCAATACCACGGGCCAAAACCATAGGATCAAAAACTGTCAGACTAATACCATGAACCAACCATGAAATTGTGTGAGATCAACACTTTTGACGAGGTACCATGGTCCAAAACCATAGGTTCAAATACCAAGGACTAACTACCATGGACCAAAGGTAAGTTCTCCAACATATACGCGTTTTTCCTTGCATGAAAGTGTGTGAACTTTTTCTCTACATGAAATAAACTTTTCTCTGCATAAAAGTGCGTGAACTTTTCTCTACATGAAATAAACTTTTCTCTACATAAAAGTGCGTGAACTTTTCTCTACATGAAATAAACTTTTCTCTGCATATAAGTGCGTGAAATTTTCTCTACACTATAATTTATTATCTGAGATGAGTGAGTTGCCATCAAGTACAACATATGTATCATAATGCCAACACCACTATTCTTTAGACACTCGTGGATTTTTGTTCTCCTGTGCCGCAAACTCGTGAATCTTCTTGTCCAACCACTCTTCAATTTCTTTCTTCGTTGGATTCCAGTGGCACGAAATCAAACATCCTTTATGCAAATCCCGGTCCCAGCAACGAAACCATTTGTTGGCTTGTATGGGCTTGACCTAGGTTTAGAGGTGATTTAACCAAGCAAATCCCGGCACTACTGGTCCTTTCAACAACAGTCCGCGGAGAGCGGATTGAGGTCTCATCCGAAGTAGTATGGGAGGGTGCTAGAACCAAGTTTCTAGCGAGGTCCACGGTTTGACCCTGCGTGCACGTCGCTATGTGCACTTATTACTCCTTCGCAACCTGGGATGTTGTTTCCGCGCAGCCCTACTCAAGACGCAACTCGTATGATATGCAAGTTCCTTGCTATTTAATCTGTTATTACCTAATTACTTAACTTGCATGTGTAAGATTAATGATTATTATAGAATATTCAGCAATCATATCAGTGCGCATGATAAATAAACCAATATAAATACAAAGAAGGCAATGTACAACAAATACACGGAATTAATAATCAACTTCTCTTTATTAACCTTCAATCCCGATTATAGACTCGACACCGCCCTGCGCACTCAACTGCAGGGGTCTGTGCACTCAGCTGCAGAGCCTCTTCCTACTACTACGACCCAATACACTTAGAATCCTACTCTAAGCTCGAACCATTCGTATTCTTCTCTTTTATTCCTTCGCTATTCACTATCTTTACAACTTAGAGCCTCACTCTATTTATACAATCCCATGGTCTGCAGACCATGGGTAGGTCGACATGACTTTACATTACATTACATTACTTTAGGGCGGACAGCCCTATGACTTAACCTCTACTTTGCACTCCGTGCTTGCAATTCGCAGAGTTTTACAAAACCTTTGACCAAAACTTGGGCTCTGAGCCCCAAAACATGTTGTGGGGCGATTCCATGCCCAACACCCACATTGTATCATTGTCCTTGCTATGGGGTTGTGAAACCACGATACCAACACCCTTTATCATTTCTATAAATACTTCCTTGATATTGGTATCTAATGAATCAAGTTTGAAGCCCCTTTCCTCCACTACCTAAGTAATAAAATCATTATCCATCCAATACAATTTAATAATACTAAAAATATTGGTATCCTTATTTCTAAAGAAGCTTGGGTGTACAATTGACCCTTCAAATTCCTCACGATTTTTTCATTATATTTTTTTTCTTTTCTCCCTAATTGACACTTCCATTTACCTATTTCCCCCTTAACTTGAATATAAAACTTACAGTTGAAGTAGTTACCTATCGCCCAAACATCTTTCTTAGCCCTAGTGATGTAGTAGGGAGCTTCATAGTAACATAAAGTTTGGTTGCTAGTTCTAGACCTTCTAACTGCCATTTTTTTTCTTGTATTCTTGTCCATGTCCATATCCCTCTTATCGTCTTCAATGCCCAAAATTAAATAAGATAGAAAATATGAGGGACTGATGAGATATAGAGGTAATGAATAACAATAGCCTCTAGATGCTAGGGTAAACTAGGATCATGGTTAAGCAATTCTAGGCAAGCATGACGAAATATCCATAAGAAAGGGAAGTGTCAATTCCCAAAATATTTTCTTTTACCATCTACCTCAAACTCCCTCTTAGGTGTCCCTAGTTCAAGGGGAACCCAAGAGCCAATACATAGTATAATTAAACAAAAAAAGGAATAAATGGGAGAAAAATACTAGAACTTGTGAACTAAAAACCATGCATGCCATTGTCACCTTATTTATACTGACCAAAATGACTTCCAAACAGCACCACAATTTTGTGTTAGTTATTTTCAAACTTAGCCTTAAATACTTCCTCACTATTTCCTTTCATGATGTCCATTAACATCACCTTAGCCAGGCATTAAAGCTCAATACAATATTGGGGCAGGCTTGAGTGATCATTAAAACCACTACTTTGCACCTCCATTTACCTTGCAATCATAGTTTATACTTGGATTGATGTGCTTACCACCACATAACACATTGGGGTGGCATGAGATTAGCCCCTAACACCTCATCTGAGTTACGTTACATCTATCTTAAATGAGTATGGTATGTGAAGTTATGAGACACATGTGTGTAGTTATATATATATATATATATATATATATATATATATATATATATAAAAGGTCCTAATATATATTTTTTAAAGTGATGAACTTTTTAAGAATTATTTGAGAATATTAATGTTCTTTTATCATGAAACGAAGAGCATTTACATAGTTTCAAAATTGAGTGTAAAGTTCGTAGCCCATATATATTATGAACTCAACATATTCTAGGGTTAGTATAGTTATTATTGTACAACACTAATCAAGCTTGGACACTTCTTGGGATAATGTAAGCCCCATAATTTGGCTCCCACCCTTAGAATTATTCCCCATTAAATATGATCCTTAGACCAGACAGGGACTAAACCCCATTCAAACCAACTAATCTACATTGTATATAAAAATCAAATTTATCTAACATTACTATTAAAAATATAAAATTTCAA
Organism: Pinus tabuliformis; assembly: GCA_031772625.1. Lineage (NCBI taxonomy): Eukaryota > Viridiplantae > Streptophyta > Pinopsida > Pinales > Pinaceae > Pinus > Pinus tabuliformis. Next base: position 40,806,501 of record CM062814.1, on the reverse strand, counting down.
TAACTAAATTTCTATGGCAAAGATATAATAACAATAATATGTTTTATAGCTTGATAATTTAGCTATTTTAACATCTAAATTTAAAATTACAAACTTATAATTATATTTTGTTTTAAATTTTATTAGGTGGATGGTAAAGATTTAACCTCCACAAAATATTTGAATATTTTTAGTAGTATGCATAAATTAAAGGCTGAGATTTATCTCCAAAGTATTTATGTTCTTATAACCTTTTTAATTAAATTGATTAATTAAGAAAAATATCATATAAACAAATGGCATATAAAATGAGTTATAAATTTTTAGCTGTGTAATATTGATAAGTCATAATATTATAATAAAATCAAATTATAAATTAAAAAAATTCATAATCAAATAAGTAAGAAAGTAAAAATAAATCTTTATAATTAAAAATCTTATTATAGATTTTTTAAATATATTTATGTTTAAATTATATATTAATTTTTAATTAATAATAATTAAAAATTAATATATAATACTGACCTTTCTAGCCTTTTACAATGTCAAAATTATAGTGAGCTCGGGAGGCTTCTCTCCAAGCTTTTTGAGTATAGGAATAAAATCTTAAATCAAAATAGATAATTTGTTTCTTTAGGTCCGATAGACAATTATTTGGTCTCAGCGGACGTTAACCATCATCATCATCAATAATATGATGTTAAAATTAATTTAATAATTTTTATAATTTTAAGTAAGATTGATGCTGAAGCATTATATATATTATTGTTACTATCATTATATAATTTAAATAACCCGACTGCAAATTTAACTTATCATGCTTATTGTGATTATGATATAGACTATTGTGTTAACCCACTGTAAATAATATTACTTTTGAATCCCATTTCAATAATATAAAATATAATTCTTAACAAAATCCACCACTAACACTATGATGCTAAGTTGAAAGATATCTTTATATGTTCTAAATTATTAGTCTTATCCTTAAATCACATGGTCATACTAATTATATCATTAGATGCTTTCCAAAAATACATTAATAAAATGATAAATCCATTCTTAGGGACACAAAACTTAAGGCATAAGTTAATTATTAGGTTTAAAATAATTTTAAGCGTAATTGAAAAGAATATGCTCTCTTAACGGATAGTGTTTCCAAATTAACTCGTAGTGACACACAAATTAAGCCGTAAGTTAATTATATAATTTAAAATAATTTTAAGTGTAATTTAAAAGAATATACTCCTTTAAGAACACATGTATTGTTTCCAAATTTGAGCTCTTCCTCGAAGGAATTTATTGAATATAAACATATCCTTGAAGGAATTTAATGAATATAAACATATTTAATGATATCGAGGAAAATCATTTTTATGACTTTAAATTCAGATGCCACTGATAATAGTGTAGCAGATAATCAAAGGTTCAAAATAAACTTCCTTGTCTTTTATTATTATTATAAAATGTTGTAATGAAATTCGTTAGACGTCATTTAATTTAAGATGTCCACAAGTGATATATGGGAGTACAACATGTTGATGTAAAGTTATTGTCATTGTTCTCTAGGTACATATTTCGATGGAGCTGCTCAACATGGGATATGTGTATGTGGTGTATACATTAAAATAGCAGAGGATCAGGATATTGAAATTTATTGGAATGCTGCACTGGGGTCCAATAACAGAGCTGAGGTGGTGGCATTAGCGGGGCTCCTATCCTATTGCAACTTTCCTGACATTCCGTTTTTGCAAATCTATTGAGACTCAAGGATAATAATTGATCATGTTTTATCAAAACACAACATAAAAATATTCATCTCGCTGGATTGTTGGACAAGATTGCAGCGATATGGAATAACAAGAAGGCCTATAAGATTTCACACATTGACAAGAACAAAAACAAAAAAGCGGATGCATTATCCAAAATGGGTCTAACTTCTCCCCAAGGCGTTTGAAGGATGCAGATCAAAATGGACAACAGTTGCTTCCAGATACAGGACTTTTGTCTTCCGGGTATATAATTTTTAAGCTATGGAAAAATTTCTGGTATGTTTTCCTACACGTGCTCATACAATGGCTATCTCATAAGCATAGGATATGCATATATAATCTTGCTGCCATGGTAATCTTTTTGCTTCCCTATATCTGTAGATCACAATATCTAAATCTACTCAAACGTCATGTTGTATATAAAGGACATCTTTCAAATGTTTTTGCTAATACTTTAGATGTGGCGTGATCCACACGACAGCGTAAACTAATGGCAATATCAACCGAGTATGTATGTCTATATTTGAATATAATAAAAATATACAACTTTTTTTTCGCGCTGAAAAAAAGGTTATTGCCATTGTGAACTCGAGAGTGAGGCATGCGCGAAATGTGTCGTTTATATGATTATTTGAGATAGTCTAATTTATAAATAAAATAAAATTTTTATTGGAATTTATTAAAATTTGGTAATATAATTTTAAGATTTTTGTTATTTAAAATGCATTTTTGAATGTATAAATGGATTTAGTCCAATTAAAAATTATTGGGGCACTGAAATTCATCAAAATTAAGCAAAAAAAATTCAAGTTGTTTAAAATGCATTTTTGAATGTATAAATGGATTCGGCACAATGAAAAACCACATGGCACTTGAATTATGTAGATTAAACAATTTAACTCAAGTTTTTAAAAATATCTATCCGATTTTGATTAAAATTAACTAGAAAAAATGTCGTCAAAAAATGTCATTTCATCTATAAGTTAGACTACCCTTTGATTATTTAGTGTTTTTTTTTGGTTTCTCGAGAAAAAATTTGAGTTGTTAAATTTACATGGGATTATTTAAAATATATAAAAGTAATAATAATAATATATTAATGTAGTTGTATAAATTAAATAACTAGTAAATGTTAACATATTTCTAAATAAATATTTCACATTATTAAGATTTAAAAAATCATAAAAAATTAATTAAATTAAAATTATTAATAATAAAAAATTAATATATAATTTAAACATAATATATTTTAAAAATATGTAACAAGATGATTTACATTAGAGCTTCTAAATATATACATAAGTTTTGTTTCAATACCATGGTTTATCAATACGACATGCCCAAAAAACCATAACTCATTTCATATGGCACTTGTTCATATGATATATATTTTTTAATTAACCAATTTAATTAACAGTGTTAAAAGGGCATAACTACTTTGGAGATAAATCTTAATCTTTAGTTTGTGCATACTATTAAGAATATTCTATACGGTTAAATCCCTACCATCCACCTAATAATTATTGATAATTAAAGTAAAATTCTTGAAGCCTTATTCCAAAATAGGCATACCTATTAACACAATTAAAAAGATGGTGTAAGATACACAAAAATATTTAAAACAAAATATAATTGTAAGTTTGTAATTTTAAATATGGATGTCAAAATAGTTAAATTATAAAACTTACTATTGTTATTATATATTTGTGATAGAATTTTAATTATTAAAAATTAAAAGTATGTATAGTAGTACAAGAGAAGGTTGACTTTACATATCCATAATTTGTAGATTACTTGGTTTGTATGGGTTTAGTCTTTGTCTGGTCTTAGATTCAAATTTCATGGGAAATAAGTTTTAGGGTGGGAGCCAAATTGTGGGACTAACACTATCCCAATGAGTGTCCAAGCTTGATCAAGTCTTAAGCTTGATGGAATCTTGCACAATAAGGGCTACCCTAGAATACTTTGAACTCATAATAAATATGAGCTAAAAATTTTACGCTCAAGCTTGAAACCCTAGGATATGTTGAACTCAATGAATATGGGCTAAAAATTTTACACTCAAATTTGAAACAATGTGAATATTCTTCCTTTCATGATAAATTAACATTGATCTTCCCATATAATTCTCTAAAACTTTATAAGAAAGTGAAGACTTAGGGTTTTGCAAAAAAAATCCTTGAAAGGTTAACCACTAAGGCACGAATCTAAGGTATTTAGATCTGTATTTTAATATGGTGTATTCTGGTTGGCTGCATCACTGGAACACAAGGGAGGGGTGCAATCCCCTCCTATCGAAATGTGCTTTTTAGATCTCACAAGTCTTTGTGAGGGGAGTGGGCTCATCTGGAGAGAATGGAGGGAATAGTGAAAATCTAGTACTGGGGGCCCATTGGCAATCCCAGTTTAAGGGATGTTTCCTCCCAAAGGCAACACCAAACCCTAAACTGGTTATTTTGAGTGACTGGGTGGAAAAATCAAGGAAGTTTATGAAATATCACACATTGATATGTAAATTTATGGGAATTTGGCCTAAGGAGAAAGATATAGTGAAGTGGATCCAATTGAAATGAAAGTCGAATAGATTGAATATTTGTATTGAAAACTCTAGTGTTGTGGCCAAAATTGATCATTATCACCATAGGAAATTCAAAGAAGCGATCGAAATAGGGAAACACCATAACAACCTTAACTGCGATGATGGTTGAAAAATTAGTGATAACTAGATTCCCACTCTAACCTATGATTCAACCTTCTCCTAGATGTTCCCTGCCCTCTTTTCGCTTGTTTTGGCCTCCATAATCTTCCCTTTAGTACATCTACCTTACATTCAGTCAACATTTAAAAAAAACCAATATTAAAAATAAATAATTTTTAATTTCCTATTTTAATTAATTAAAAATTTCTAATAATTTTTAATTTCCTATTTTAATAAATTAAAAATTTCTAACTAATCTTTAGTTAATTTAAATCTCAAATCATTATATTCAATTTTGATGCAGGAGCATTCAGCTCAGAAGAATCATTGTATTTTAGTAGACATAGGGGGGTCTTGTGTTTTAAGGAAGTTGGTTTCCTAAGTGTTGAATTAATGTAATTATTAAGGTTTTGAGTGATTTTAATGAGAGAAGCTAGAATAGGGATTTAATTAAGTATAGTGAGGCATATTTGTAAATGTTCTCGAATGTTGGAGAACATGAGAGATTTAGGATAGTTGAGAGATTGAGAGATTTGAGAATTAATTGTAAAACTTAGATTAGGAGTTAGTTCATGATTTTGTGGATTAGAGAGGATCCTTAGAGATAAGGAAGAGATTTTAGGATTTTGTTGAGAAGGTTATGGATCTAAACCAGGAATTGGTTGTAGAATCCTTTTGTATAAATGTAAGCCTAAAAGGCATAGTCAAGTTAGATAGTTAGCTGGTTAGCTAGTTAGAGGTTGTGAGTTAGAGGTTTGATTGTAAGCCTACGGGCAGGTAGGAAAACAGAGGCCACTGATACAGAAGATCAAGCCAAGGAGAGAGTTCCTGTGTAAATACCTGTTTATTAATACAAACAACTCGATTCTGAGTTTATGTGTGTGTATGGTGTAATTTAGTTATAATCTATGTGTGAACTAGAGTAAGTTCTGTATAACAAAGGTTGCAGGTGGAGTTCGAGCGGAACAAAGAGAAGAAGTGATATGAAGGATCATATTGGATCGTTTGAATCCATTCGAAGGATCAGAGTCGAGATTCAGGAGTGACTGTGTTAAGAGCATGCGGAGTTAAATCAAGAGGGAGTTGTGTGCAGAACAACAAAAAACCAAAAACCCTGAAGTAAGCCTGAAACCACAGAGAACTTTGAGAAACCATGTAAAGGCGAAGAAAGTAAAGGCATGAAGGAAGGAAGTAAACATGCACAGAAGCCATTGGATCAGCTAGATCAACGGATGAGATTGTTTGCGATAAGTGGCCAGGATTAAGTCGCGTAGAATGGAGTCAAGAAATGAACGGCGGAGATTAAACCCAAGTGCTTGCAGAAGGTGAATTGTGGAAGTTGATCTGGATCATCAGATCAACAGATCCATTAGATCAACAGTTATCGCATGGGCAAAATGCGCGAGAAAAGTAGTTTTGCAGGCAGAAATGGTTTATCGGGTGGAGAAAAAGTGGTATGTGGTAATTCGGAGTGGTCACTCGATTCCATTTAGCAGTTGACACGTAACATGTCGAAGGAGAGAGGAACTGCTTTATCGGGTGGGTAATCTTCATGCAAGTGGCTCACCCGATATCGTTGTTAACCGTTGGATCAAATGGGTTTTGATTAATGGTCGTGGATCACCGATTAGTTTTATTGATCGAGGAAGTCAACAACCGTTGGATCTGAAAGGTAAGATCAATGACGGAGATTGAAGTCAATAAGGCTTGGGCCTGAGTGGACCCGAGAAGTTTATCAACGTGTGTTAAGTTCATTTGAGTTTCGGAGGATGAATGGAGATCGCACAACGACCGTTCATATGATGGAGTGAAATCAACGGTGGAGGTTGAACGCGATAAAGGTAACATCGATAAATGTGCCAAGGTCAAGGATTGGTGGAAAGGTAAGGCTTACGTGTATTTTATGTGTATTTCTATTATATAAGAATTATAATAGAAATGAAGCGGATAAAGGTTTTATGGGTTAAGTTCGAATATAACCAAAGTTAAGAGTGGGGTTTGGTTAATATGCGCGGGGTATAGAATTAACCAAAGTTTATGAAGGTTGAATAAAGTTCTGCTAGAAAGGTTAATGAAGGGTTAGACTATAGAAAGTCAAATGAAATGTTTCCGCATGAGATTAAATGAAGGGGCCTTAAACCTTTATTTGTGAAGGTTTTCACCATGGATCAGGTGATTAATTCTTGGGACCAGTGACATGCAATTTTATTTGCATAATGTGGGTATTGTCAGCTTAGGCTGGCATCAAATTTCTAAAATAAATAAATAAAAACTTTATAAATTAGTCAATAATAATTTATAACAATATATTAAAGTTTATAAGCATTAGAGACCTTGCATCTTCATTAACAAATTATTTCTAATAATTATATAAAAAAAAAATAATTTTAGAATCCTCAATTTGAAATAAATTAAAGGATTAAAAAATTCTATTCAATTTAAATCATCATTATTAATCATTATATATTAATTATTATTCATTTTAAACATTCAATTATAGCTAAAAATAAAGATAATTTCATACAACTTATTGAATTTAAATCACTAATATTCATTTTAATCATATAATTAATAAAAATTAATTAACTATACAAAAATTATTAGTTAATTTATAATAACTAATAGATATTGGGGTATTAATTAACATTTATATTTTTTAAACATTCAATAAAAAACCAAAAATACATTGGTCAAAAACTTAAAAAAAAAAAATTAATAATCTTTAAAGGAAATTGGATATTAAATTAAAACTAAAAAGTAAAACTAAAATCATTAACAAATTAAAACATAAATAAAAATAAAAATTATAACATGAATTATATCATCATCAAACCTGTCGGTTGCTTCCCATCCCAACCCTAACCTTTATTTATTAACCCTATTAAGTTCTGACTTATTCACTCATGGATCTAATTCTGATGATGAACCACATATGTTGGTTTGAAACGTCGATTCCAAAAAACATGAATGCGATGACTCCATAAGATAACACCACACAAAATATGGATTGCAGAAGCCTCAAATCAATAGATTGAATAAGCTGAGACCTAGGGCCAAATATTTTTTCATAGTGATCTTCACAGATTTGGAAGATCGTAAATGAAACTTTGAAAATGGACCGTATTTTATGAATAACGTTGGGTTATTTATGATATTTTGGGAAGCTTTTTATGATCTAGAGAAAGAGTAGTTCCTGGCAACCCCAGTGTGGGTTCAACTCTTCTCCTTGCCCAAAGACTTTTGTGAACACAATATTCTTGAAGGTATTGGGAACTCAATTAAGGAATTTGTGAAAGTATCAGAGATAACAAAGAGAAGGATGCATACATCATATGCCCGAATTTGTATATACCTTAACATCTCAAAACCCCTCTCGAAATCCATATGCATTGAGTACCAAGATGAGATATAAATGTAACAACTTAATTATGAGCATGTACCATTCCAATGTAGAAGGTGCCATGAACATGAGCACCTAATTAGGGAATGCCCATTGACTATTCAGGAAAACCAGGAAATGAATAAGGACAATAATCATGAGGGTTTCCTAGAGGTGGTCAATAAAAGGAATCACAATTCCTAGAACCAAACAAAAAAGACAATGTCGGAAATATCAATCGAAATGTAGGAACCACTGTCAAACAATAAGTTCTCAAATCTCACAAAGCTAGAAGAGACGACAGAGGGTTTAATACAACTGATCGAACCAATAGAGCTATCCATGGAGGTAGATAGTTAGGTTATAATTCAAAGAGAGATACCAACACCCAAAAGCGAAACCCTGGAGGAGTTGTCTGATGCACCAGATTTAAAGAGGCTACTAGATAATAGTAGAATTATCCTAGAGGCAGAAGATAGACTGGAAACCTTCAGTCTAGATGAGATTACAATGGTTAAATTTTTAAAAACATGGGCTAGGGCAAAAGTCACGGACATCTCGTCGAAGCAAATCCAACATTTTTACCAATTGTATGTCCAATGGAGGCAAACAAAACTTCAAATGGTGGGCGAATCAAAGAACCTTATTATAGCTCACGAAGGTTCTCCTAATCCTAGTATGCCAAAAGGGAAACAGATGGGTGAATGAGGCCACAAAGGAAGGAAGATGATGCAAGAGGTCATCAAAGAATTTGGAGAATTCTTCATTAATCCTAGGCATATCAACGAAATCACGTAATATTCCCCCTCTTTGCTCTAGATCCATAGTGAAAGTAGTCTCATGCAACACTTGGGGCCTCAATAATAAAGTTAAAGTGAGGTGCCTAAAGGATAGAGCATAAAAAGAAAAAATGGATACTATTCTCTTATAGGAAACAAAAATATTGAGTGAGAAACTTGTGGAAGTTGTTGGAAAATGCTTGAAAGGAAGCACATATATGGCTATAGATGCTCGCAGCAATTTAGACAAATTAGCGGTGGTTTGGAACCCAAGAGTAATATTTTTTCAGGACTTGGTGGCCTATCCAAAAATTCTTTCAGGAAGATTTCATTGTATAGAGGTGTAGGATGAGATTTTCCTCACAACGGTCTATGTCCCCTTAGTTATCAAGGATACAATGGGGTTTATGAAAGACTTACACAACCTAAGGAGCATGCATATGAATGAGTGTTGGATATTGGGGGTAAAAAAACATCTAATAAGACATCTAGATGAGAAGGAAGGGTGGGTTTGATGTCTAGATCAGTCAGCGCAAATATTCCAAGAGGTAATTCAAGATCTAAGGATTGTGGATATAGATAATATTAACAACACATTTACTGGGAACAACCACAAGGGAGGCAGACACCAAGTAGTTTCTCAATTGGATAGATTCTTTCTATCAATAGGATTGTTGGGAAGAGAGGTGGATGTAGAAGTGACTATTCTACCTTATTTAGGCTTTGATCATTGGCCTATATGCTTAGAGATTGATTTAAAGATAGCCCCTTTAGATTTGAATTTTTTTTGTTTCATTGCTAGGATTTCGTTCCAAAATTAGGGGAGTGGTGGAAAGAGATAGATGTGCAAGGCCGAAAATTGATGGAAACTTTCCAACTCAAATAGAAAGCCCTAAAATTTAGAATCAAACTTTGGAATCAGATGGAATTCGGAAACATTCATCTTGAGAAATGAAAGTTGGAAAACAGGATGGAGGAAATTCAATAATAAATCATCAAGGATGGTTGATAAAAGAATTTGATCAAGGAAGAGGGATTACTCATCCATGAATTGGAATAACAACAAAATAAAGAGGAGACTCTCTGGAGAAAAAAATTTAGAGTCGAGTGGTTGAACGAAGGGGAGTGAAACACTAGGTTCTTTTATAAGGCTATGATCAACCACACACAACATAATCAGGTTTTCTTCCTTGTGTTGAGAGAGGAAAATTGACTGCTACAACATGAGTAAATCAAGGATGAGCTAATATTTTATTTCCAAAAGCTTCTTAAGGAGACAGACTTTGATAAAGAGGAAGCTATTGATAAGATCACCTTATTCATTCCTAAACTTGTATATGCCAAGTAGAACTCAACTATGATTAGAGATATCTCATTTGTTGAGGTTGAGGAGGTGATTAAATAGATGCCAAGTAATAAAGCCTCAAGGCCATATGGATTCACCACATATTCCTTCAAAGCATGTTGTGACTTCCTAGGCCATGAAATTCACACACTAGTGGAAGTGTCAAGGAGGCTAAAACAGGTATGGTCCGGACTCAATGCTACCTTTTTTACCCTAATCCCCAGTACTGGAAACTCCAGTGATCCTAGTGGATTTCAACCCATAACACTTTGTAATGTGATGTATAAAGTCATTTATTTAGTCATTTTGAAAAGACTCAATTCGTTGTTGAATCATATTATTACGCCAGAGAAAATAGGGTTCGTGGAATGGAGGCATATTTTAGACGGAATTGTTACAACCAACAAAATGATTCACACTCTCGGGCTAGCTAGGAGAACATGTATGATCATTAAACTTGATTTATCAAAAGGAGATGACATATTAAATCAGAAGTACTTTCTCAGAGTGGTAGAATCATTTGGGTTCTTTCCTTAGTGGATCAAATGGATTAGATCCTTCATCTCTACACCTTTCTTCTCAATTTGAGTTAATAGTTCTCTAAAATGCACCTTTCGAGGGTTGGGGGGTTTGAGATAAGGTGATCCTCTAGCCCCTTTTTTATTCATTTTGGTAGTGGAAGGGTTGGAAAGGTATATAAAGGAAGTTGCATATTAGGGAGAAATTAAAGGAATTAGATTATTAGGCCAAGATATCCTGATCACACATCAACAATTTGTTGTTGAAAACCTACCTTTTCAGAGAAACTTCACTACAGGAAGCATGGTGTGCCACTCTCATCTTATCATATTTTCTAGACACGTTAGGTATGAAGATCAATGGGGATAAATCTCACATATTTCTCTTCCATACCCGAATATGAGTATAGGTTCACCTAGCTTGAACTTTGGGTTTCCAAATAGGAAGTCTTCTAGCCAAATATTTGGGCATTCAGATGGTAGAAAACTCCTTCAATGCCTCATTTTGGCAGGAAATGTTGGAGCATATTGAAAAGTTTCTAGCTAATAGAACCTTTCGTTTTCTGAACTTGGCTAGATGGGTTACACTATTGAAATCGGTCCTCCAGGCTTTTCCGGTGTATTAACTATCAATCCTACCATCACCAAAAATGGTATACAAATATATTGTGTTTATTTTTAGGAATTTCTTATGGAAGGGTGAAAATAAATGGAAGAAATGGACCCTGGTGGTGTGGGATAAGGTTTCTCTTCCCAAGATGGGACGAGGTTTAGGAGTGTTAGATGCTAAAATCTTCAACATAGCATTGCGAGTGAAACTTTGGTAGTAGTGGCTACAAATGGGATCAGAGTTATGGAAGCGAATTTGGGATGACAAATATAGCATAGATAGCTCCTTGGAGGAAAATATTAAAATGAAAACCTTCCCCTTGGGACCACTTATATGGAATATGGCCTAGGATAATAGGTCCCTTATTCAAGATAATATGTTTTGGGAAATATGGAATGGTTAGATGGAGAAATTCTGGAGAGAAGCATGGTAGCCACTTCGCAACCTGAAGAATAGAGATGAACTAATGGAGCTCAGAGAATTCAGTATTGCATGGGGTGCTAATTGGTGGCATAATTTTGGACAGATCAAACCCCTCAATCTAAATAGTGAGAGTGGAAATCCCAGGTACACTGGTCAGAGGATCAATCAATGCGGGCATGGTAGTTGTTGTCCTCATGTCCATAGGAAAGGAAAATACAAATAACTCATGACCCAGATAAACTAGGCTGGGGATATAAACCTAAAGGATTGTTCATAGTAAGACAAGGGTATATAATCATGGCAAAACATCAGGAAGCTCATCAAGAGCCTCTGTGGTGGAGAGTATGGACAAGTAAATTATGGCCAAAGGGAGTCCATTTCCTATGGTTAATAGGAAGTCAAAAGCTACTAACTTGGGACTTATTAAGAAAGAAAGGACACATAGGCCCATCCTATTACCCCCTATGTAGGATCCGGGAGGAAACCACGAAACAAATTTAAACTTATGTAATTTCATTGGAGATTTATGGAACAGAATGCTCCTCCTCTTTGGACACTGAAACTATCACAAAACAACCTCAAAGAGACATTGGAGACATGGCAGCTTCATCTCTTCAAAAAACCTATGGTGAATAGAGCTTGGACTCTAGTTCTAAGATTCCTATTGTGGAATGTGTGGAAAGAGTGAAACCAAAATATCTTTAAATATTAGAAGCCATCCATAAACCATGTGTGGAAAATCACTAAGAAAAACTTAAAATAGACCATTCTATCATAATCTTGGAACTCTAGAGATTGGAAGGTGGAACAATTAAAGGAGTGAACCTTGAAGGATCTTAAAATATCTCACGAGATGGTTGTTTCAATTAAGACTCTGCAACCTCAACAAGTGAGAATGTCTTCCCTCTGCTGCACCCCTCCCCTTACAATATTTATTAAGTTGAATTTTGATGGTGCATCTAAAGGTAATCCCGACCTTGCTGGTTTCAACGACATATTTTGGGATGAGAGGGGAACTGTTTGGCACATCTACGCAGGGTATTGTGGATACACTAGTAATAATGTGGCATAATTTATTGTATTAGAGAGAGAGTTATGAATTTCCAAAGAGAAGGGGTGCATAAAGATCCAGGTCAATGGAGATTCTTAGTTAGGAGTGGGTGCAACTCAAAAATTGATATATGGGGCCCCAATGACGAAAGTTGTTAAAAGTTGGTGTTTGGATATCCTGTTATATCAAATCCAATATTTGTTATTATCCTTTTCCTACATGATATATTATCACTCTCGCGGATATGGTAATAAAGAAACCGATCTCCTAGCTAATTGGGGAAGTGTTGTAAAATATTTAGAGTTTTCCTCCACATGGTTGGTTTAAACTAGCTACAATTGGTCTAAAGAGATGGCTAAAATCTTGGAAAAAGACAGGAAATCCCCGATGGGGGTGTGTTTCCATGGGATAATGAGGCTCATGTTGATTTTTCAAGGCAAATGATATTTTGTGTTAATGTCTTAAAATCTATGACATAGCCAACTCAAATGCCTCAACTTATCCTACACTGCTTGCAACTCCTTGAATAAGGATAGATCTACTGTTGATGCCTTCTTGAGGAGACGTCACCCTTATGATGTAGATCTGGCCTCCCTAGAAGCCCTCCTTGGCTTCCTAGCTCGGCCTCTATACTACAGATTTTATCTTCCCTTGAGGATGAGTGTCCTTGAGATCCTCCTCCTTGAATCTGAGCATTTTTGGCCTTCTTCTAGACTTGGGTCTGACCTTCCTTGCTCCCACTCGACCTCCTTATATCTCTATAGCCTCGAGGTAATCAGACCTCTCTTCTTGGCTACATATTTAGAAGCCCTCATGATCAAATGAATTCTTCACTTGATTCCTAGCCTTATGCTAAGGCCTTCTTTAAATAAATTTCTCAAGCCTTTTTAGGAACCATCTAGACCTTAGGGGTTTGATCCTCTTTAGATTTAGGAATTTAATTTTAATTTCCTTTTTAATTTTTCTTTTTGAATTTTAAACCTCATCTGGGTCTAAAACCCCTTCACTTGGGCCTTTTGCTCACAAACTGATTTTGCAACTAAAATTCACACAAACCTCAATATAGGCTTATGGAATATCTCGCAAGCTACACATTTCAACACTCCCTCTTAGAAAGGAAGGTGCTTCCACTGAAGTATCCAATATCACTAATGAAACTAGCCAACCTGACATCCACCTCTGCAGCATACCCTGTAGAATGGATCACAGTCACTATGTAGTGTCTCTGCCTCATCCGATCCTGAAGACCTCACACTTCCTTAGGGATGCTCCCATTGAATTTATACTCCCTCTGAGTCTACACGATCTTTAGTGGACCACAAGATTCCATGTGCATACTCTGATCCACTGGCCCTTCAAAGTAGCTCTGATACCATGTTGATTTTTCATGGCAACTGATATTCTAGGTTAGTGTATTAAAATCTCTAATATAACCAACTCAAATGCCTCAACTTACCCTACACTGCTTGTGGCTCCTTGAACAAGGAGAGATTTGTTTTTTATGCCTTCTTGAGGAGATGTCACCCCTATGATGTAGATATGTCCTCCCTAAAATCCCTCCTTAGCTTCCTAGCTCGACCTCTATATTGCAGATATGATCTTCCCTTGAGGATGAGTGTCCTTGAGATCCCCCTCCTTGAATTTGAGCTTTTTTTACCTTCTTCCAGACTTGGGTCAGACCTTCCTTGCTCCCGCTTGACCTCCTTAAATCTCTGTAGCCCTGAGGTACTCAAATATCTCTTCTTAGCTACATCTTTAGAAGACCTCATGATCAAATGAATTCTTCACTTGATGCCTAGCCTTATGCTAAGGCCTTTTTTAAACAAATTCAATTTTAATTTCCTTTTAATTTTTCTTTTTGAATTTTAAAACCCATTTGGGTCTAAAACCCCTTCTCTTGGGTCTTTTGCACACAAACTCCTTTTGCGACCAAAATTCACATAAATCTTGATCTGGGCTTGTGGAATATCTCCCAAGCTACACATTTCAACAAATTGAAGTTGGGATTCACCACACCATGAATCCTCGTGATATCGGCTAATTTAATTTGTGGAAGATGGGATGCGTGAAATCTTGTGTGAGACCACAAGCCATAGTAGGGTGCTAATTAAGAATGTTAATTCTTGTCATTTTGATCGTTGGAGTTTTATACCAGTGGAAAGAATGATGATTTTTCTAGTGACAACAGTTCCTATAGTCTTAAATGAGAGGAAGGGAAGATTATAGTTTGCATGATTATGTGTTGGGAATCATAGAGAAATACAAGGGGAAGTATCTTTGGTCTAGTATTATGACGATAGGGGGAATTCATGGAGAAATCTGGCTTTGTCATTCTATCAAGTAGGAGATCCACGGTGAAGGAAATGGAGAGCTAGGCAAAGAGTGGTGCGATGTGATATTGTTCGAGGAGAAGTTAGACCATACTCTAGATGTAGTCTCTTTGATTCATCCCACAGAGTTGTTATGGGTAATCCATACCAGGTATAAAACTTTAAGCCTGACCATTCCTATTGAGATATTTGGTTTCATGTTTATTGCATCTAGTTTCTTAGTGTTCTTCTAGGAAGAGTGGTCATTTGGCAATGGGTAGTTTTGTCGGCCTTATATATTTGTAATTGGGGAGGTCAATAGTTTCCTTGGTGTCTTGTGGGGGGAGAAGCACACCCATAGATGCTTGAGTCTTATAAGTGACCAGGTCCCTGGTTGCGCATGGGTGTCGCCTCTATCAGTGGGTGTGTTTCTCATAGGAGTCATCCTAGTGGGAAGAGGTGGGATAATGACTATTTTCAAGGACTCTTTGGTCTCGATGGTGGCTTGTGGAGGCTCCCTTATTAGGATGTGTTTGAATTTGGGAACAATGAAATCTAAGGCCCCAAGCAAGGAAAAGGGTCATCCTTAGTTTTCCAAGTGGATTTAGTGGCATAAGAGAGTAGTTTTTTTTATAGGGAAAGTTGCTAATTGGAGGGTGGAAGTGCAATGGCATTTGCAAAAGCTCCAACATAATATGCATCCTCATCAAGGTTGGGCACATCAAAGAATGGAGGGGAGGGGGCATATGGCGTGGAAACAACAATTGGACCAAAGTCAAGGTGAAATTATTGACCCACCACCTTCATAGTTTATGCCCATGACATTGAGAGACTCCCCGATGGAGGGAAATCCTAATTTCATGAAAAAATTAAATTCTTCCTTGGAACAAATTAGTTGGGACTGGAAAGATTATCACAATGGAATTATGGACTTCATAAGCCACATTTAAAGAAATTTGTGGGAGATCCATAATCGATTAGTCATTATATGGAGAAAGAAACAATGAATCCAAGAGAAGCTAGACCATATAGAGACTAGATTAACTCACATGGAGGGGCATGTTCATTGTGAATCTAGGCCTCCTCCATCCCCTGGCTAGGTCTAGATTATCCTACTACGATGAAGTCTAGATATTTCTTATGATAATTGTTTGTCTCTTAGTCTTATGGGTTTTTTGGAACTTCTTTCCTATCAATCTATGTAAGTTTTTTTCACTCTGGAAATTCACCTTGTATTTGGGTATGCATCTATTGGCCAATAAATATAGTAAAAGTGAGGCCTATAGGTTTTTGGAAAATGTTATGGAGATATGTAATCTTTTGAATTAATAGAAAACCTTTGGTTTACAAAAAAATATGATTGCAAAGGAGGTAGAGGCAAAAAGTAGGGGTTTTAATAATCACTCAAGCTTGTCCTAATGGTGTATTAACCTCCAATGCTTGGTTATGGCGATGTTAATGGACATCATGAATGGAAATAGTAAGGAGGTCTTTTAGGCTAAGTTTGAGGCCAACCAACAAAAAATTATGGCAGTGTTTTTAAGTCATTTTGATCAATATAAAGAAGGGGACAAGGGTGCTCGTGCTCTTTGGTTCACAAATTTTAGTAATTTTTTCCATTTTACTCTTTTTTTTTGTTTAAATTTAGTATATGTTGGTTCGTGGGTTCCCCTTCGACTAGGGACACCTAGGAGTGAGTCCAAGTTAGATGGTAAACAAAAATATTTTGGGCATTAGCATTTCCCTTTCCTATGGATATTTGGTCCTCCTTGCCAAGAATTGCTTAACCACGATCCTAGTTTCTTCTAAAATCTAGAGGCTATTGGTAATCATTACCTCCATATCTCATCATTCCCTCACATGTTCTATCATATCTACTTTTGGGCATTGAAGATTATAAAAGGGATATGGACATGGACAAGAATCAAAGAAAAAATTGCTAATTAGAAGGTCTAGAACTAGCACTTAAAATTTATATTCCTATGAAGCTCCATGATATATCACCAGGGCTAATAAATAAGCTTGGGTGATAAATAGTTGTTATAAATTAATCAACAGAGCAATGGAATATATAAAATATTGCGGAAACACAAACACAGAAAAACATAAAACAAGAGAGACACAAATATACGTGGTTCACTCAATTTGGGATATGTCCACGAAGAAACAACCAATCCTTCTATTGACGGTGTTGTACCCGCCAACATGTCAGGGGATCTCCCCGGTAAGAAGTCCCAATTAGACCTCAGACCGTTTGGTGTAGGAGTCCCAGCAGTGGGTTGTATGGTATTTCCTTGACCGCAATTTCACATAGAGGCAAGTAAGATAACTCTGTTGGTAGCAAGGGTGTGACAACTGCAGTGAGCCAAGGAAGGTGCATGAGAGGTTCTAACACATGGGGGTTGAGATGAGTGCACCCCTTGGAAACCTGTGATAACACGTAGTTAAGAAGGGAACACACGAGAAAAGATACATCACAACATGGAAGGAAAATTAGCAAGCAATCCAAAGTGATGGTTAAACCAACAACACATTTCAGAAATATTCATACATACATACACAAATAACTATACATGCATGTGTAAGCAAACCAATACATATATCATTTAGAGTAAACCAGATAGCATAGAATACAATACAACATATGCATGAAACGTGCTAGCTCTTGTTATATTAAGAAGTGTAAGTTCCAGTCATACAATACATCCATGTCCAACCACTAGTTTCGATAGTGGAATGTTACAACCACAACTCCCTACTCCTACAAAGAGATGTACTAGCTCTCTCCAAGATAGTCTTATCGGAAGCTTGGCTGACCAAAAGCCTATACAATGAGTTATGAGGGACTATTTATAGCAAAGGGTGGGGTGACCCTTGACATTCCCCTTTGTGACAGTTCATCTACTTTCACGAATCTTCATCTACTCTATGACTGTTACATCCAACTATTGACACTTGACTGACACTTGACATGACGTTACATTACAATGCACATGTACCCATGTGAGAGAAATGGCTTGAGCAATCCATGCTAGACATTACTATGACATAGACAACCATGGAAGTCCAACTCCTCAATATCCTCGTGCTGATAAACAGTAACATACCAATGCCAAGATTGGTAGTCCACGATGGTGTCCATGTTCTCCAAGGTGACATATTTCTGGAACCTGACTCTTGCCTCCATAGCATTCGGGTACACTGCTCGGGCTCCTCTGTCCAACTCGTTTGTAAGTATGCACATCATTGCCTTCAATGCAGCCAGACCAGCAACATACTTGTGCATGATGTCTGCACTGATGGGCAAGTCTGAGCTCGTGGCAATGCACATCAACTCGTAACTTGTGCCCAATTACATTATTTATATATATTTTATTCATAACACATCGGCCAAGGCTGTTGGATGTTTGCGCACGTTAGACACAATCAATCATTCCTCAACTTGCGCAGGATATGTATGATCATTCAGAGTCAACACTCTGTGACATTGCACAACTCTATGTTGAGACTCATCGAACGAGATGTTGTGCATCTCTCCGTCTAGTTGATTTCCAAGGATCTCAGTGCCTCCTCGCTCGCTTAAGACTTGATCATCATTTGGATGTGGTGAAGTAGGTAAGTTGACCTCTTGGTGGTGAGGCATAAGGTTGATGTCCTATTCCAATTCTGTTTTCTCCATATCTATATCCAACTGTTGAAGTGCTTGCTCTATCTCACGAGTGAAGTCCTTCTCTTGCAATGGTTCACTCTGTCTGCCTAATGCCAGCTATTTTGATGAATCCACTACTTGTACGGCCGTTGTTTCCTCTATTTTCACATGTTGTGCCCCATGCTGTACCTGTTGTTGTTGCGCTTCTCTCACTTGTTTACGCAACTCTTGCTCCTTTCAGAGTTGCTCCTTCAGCTCATGCAACTCCTTCTCCGTTTCCTCCATTCTTCTCTTGTCCCTCTTTCTTTGCGTGATTCTCTTGTCACGTTGTTGCCTCTTCACCTCTATAGACATAACTGCTTTCTCCACAAGTGGATATGCTCGGAACTTGCAACTTTTCTCTTCCTCCATGTGATCGACAATCTTCCTCTTGCCCTTATCAGGCACTGGTATGCTTGCCTATGCTGCTACTGTTGCTGCTGCTGTTGGCGCTCTCCGAGATGCTACTTCATGTTGCTTCGCTAACCACTCCACAGCAAAGCTGACCTGTTCATTGGGTCTAGAGCAATTGTAGCAATATCTCCATGTGTCCTCCTCCACCCAATGAAATTCCCCATGGATCCAGTTGAATTGTACTCTCATGCAGTGATCTTTCACAATACAATGTGGGTCATATGGATTGTAACTTCGAAGGTCGAACGGATACTTCTTCATCTATTCTCCTTCGACACCCGCTTGCTTGAAACATCGGATCTCATATAACCCAATCCGCAATGGAAGAGCGGGCCAAGGGGCCTTCTTCTTACAATGCATTCTAGTTTTCAATCTTGTCGAGATGTGATATGCTACTTCCTGCATGAAGAGTATGTCCAAGGAAAACTTCGGCAGAAGATGCTGAGGCTTCTCCGCGTTGAACATTCCTATGAAGGTTCCGGACGGTGAGGCATACCAATCAACAATGTATATCAGTGCCTCCATTGCTTCCTTCGACATGCAGGGTAGATCCTGTTCAAATATCATCTTGTAAACTGTTGTGGCCACCAACAACCCCCCTCCTTATTTAGTATTAGCAATAACACTATATAAGTGGGGACCCTTAGTCAAAAAATTAAAAAAAAAAAGCAATTAGTGCTTATATTTCCTTTTGGATAAAACTTACCATCATGGACTTAGGAAAATACTTTTGAAAAATCTAAAAAGCTTAAGTTTCATGATGAAGAAAGTAAAGTCACTCCTTAAGAAATATCGCATCGCGCAAAGAATGATAGGGTACCTTCTTATGAGCCAAAATGATAAAAAATGCAAGATTGCGATGCGAAACTCCATCGCATCGCATGCATTAATGAGCACTCACATTGGAAACCTCAAAATCGCCGATATGCGATGTCACATATCACAAAATCGCAATTTGCATAAAGCACATCAACAGTAACGATTAGACGATATTGCGATTTTGCGATATTGCGATATTGCAATAGAACAGCACGATGATATTGCAGTAATGCGATGCAGCGATCTGCGATATTGCAAACCAAATCGCAAAATCTCTCCATCGCAGTTGGTTCTGGCTCATTATTCAAAAAGCTTTTTCCATAAACCAAGAACCGGTTACGTGCTTTAATGATAATTAATGAGTTACATGCCAGTTGTTAATAAAATATGGTTTTGTGTTTTCCAAAGAGCCAGTTCACGTAAGGTGGCGTGTTTTTGCATATCCTTGGCATTTAAAGCTTTCCTGTCATTATTTATTATCATTACTCTCACCTCACTTGTGAACTGCAGGAACGAAGAACAAAAGTTACACAAAGCAATGTGCAGGAAACTATGGGGAAAAAGGGTAAGGCTCCAATGTCCAAAGACAGAGAAATGGCGCCCTTATACACAGACACCGCATGCAACAGAGCCACAGATTCACAGAATTTTGCTGAGCCATCCATTACAGATCTCTCATATACAGCCATGGTTAAATGGGTACTGAACGATGTTGATATCAGAAACAAACAGTTTAATGCTCAGGGTCAAGAGCTCACGAAATCATTATTTTTACAAATTTTGAGCTTTATACTCGATAAGAGAAAGAGGCGCAAAAGGCGAAAAACGCATCAGAGAAGCCCGGATCAAGGAACAAAGGCAATTTCCAATGCGTGATTAGCGCCTAGTGCTAATCGCGCATCGCTGAGAAAATTGCTCGAGAAGGAAAGCTTCTAATTGCTCAGTCACCTGCAAGCCCCGAAAATTGCAAGAAAGCAATGATAAAAACAAACTGGAAACAGAAAGCTAAAGAAAAGGCAGAAGCAATCCAAAGGTTAACCAAGTTGAACTGGGATTATTACTGGGCATACACGGTAAAGCCACATAGTCAGTGAATGACTCTCAAGTATATCATCCATTTTGCTGAGAAGATGGCGCCAGCTCTTGCCGATTCTGTTTGCTTAGCTCAACTAAAAGCGGAAGACAGTCAGCCGACTCTACTCAAGCAAATACTGAATGCTTGCAATGTTAAGGAGCAAATGCAGAAATAGTTAGATATTAGATTTAATTTTAGAAATAGTTTTGCTTAGAAAAAGGACGGTCATTTAAACCGCATCCTGAATTTTTGTAAATAAGTTATTTTTAGATTTAGTTAGTAGTATTTAAACCCTTCTCATGCATTTAGAGAAGGGTCCAGAAATTTGTCAAAAACTTTTCCTCAGAACATGCACTTTTTCACCCTCCGAGCCGAGGTTTTGATGAATGAATGGAACATGATTTGTTGATGTTTGAATTTAATATCTGCTACTGATGTTGCACTTCTGTACTCTTAGTGGATGTTAGATCAAGGAGAGATAAATCATTGTCACTTGAAGCTCATGAGTAGGACTAGTTATAAATGGTACTTTTATCTCTTAACCATTTCTGCTTATGTGTTAAAGTGATATGCAGTTTTAGTTGTTTATATATTACTGCATGAATGCCTGAGTTATCATTTGGAACTTTTGTACGGCGATAGCTATTTATTTATGCTTAATGTATGAATATCTCATTATGCGATATGTTTTTCACAATTGTTTCGTCTAACTTTTTATATGAAGTGGTTCATCCTTATTGATTTCTTTTCTCATAATAGCTAAATGATCTTTATTACTAGTTGTTATTTGAAATCTTTTTAGATCGCATAATAGAAGAATTACACCCCGGGTTAGTATAGACTTAGATGTTGCTGCTTATTAGAATACAATAGCATAGCATTAGATTAAAGTTAGAATTAGAATATCTTAATTAGGAACTATTAGATCAGGAACATCAAATTCTACACACACACACTCATAAATTGGGAAACTGGTCCCATATCCCCAGTCGAACCCGCTATACCAAACAGATAAGGAGCTGCCAACCAAGGTCCGGACCGGGCGGGTATCCCCCTTGTTGTAGACTCGATTTTTGGGGCTTCAACATATTTGGCGCTAGAAGGAGGGCCTGAACTATGAATGGCAAGTAAATCTAAATCTAAATACCATTCTGAGAGTAAATCGCCCTCACCATCTCCCCCAACTTCTCCATTACACTTAAATCCAGAGTTAGAAGTCGCTGGAGCATCAACCGCTGCTACAAACCCTGACATTTCAGAACAATCTACTATTGAACCTCCTGAAGTCGAATCTCTGATTCACAAACTTCAGTGATTTTCTATTTCTCCTCAAAGATCTGATAAATCTCAAGGCAGCGTGACTTCGCAATATAACCCTGCTCATCCCCTGACCAGATTAAAGAGTGAAAAGTTTGGCGTTCAACCAACCGAATTACCTCTTCCCAAAAGGAAAAGAGCAAGGAAATCACCTAAAGAGTCCGATAGTGAGACTCTTTCATCATCATCATCCATCTCAACCTCTTCACCGTGAAGTCAACCATCCACTCCTCCACTTCAGATCATTGTCCATCCGCCCACTGGAACCCCCACAACTCCTCCTCAATCATCTGCAATCGTAATATCCTCATCCTCCCAACCGCAGGGATCATCTTCTACACTTTCCTCTGTTAGTAGTTCAGCAATGGCCCAAACTCCATGGAATAACCCTGGGGCAGTCTTAATGCCTACACCCTTGAGTCAAATACCGGCCCATCCTGAGAAATGGCTGCCTAAGTTTAATCCCGAGGCAGGCATGCTAGCAGAAGAGCATATAAACAACTTTATGCTATCCATTAATCTCAATGGGGTTACTAATGAAGATGCTGTTGTTCGACTTTTTCCTTATACTCTGCAAGGAACAGTCGGATCATGGTATTTCTCATTACCCTCTGGATCTATCACTAGTTGGGACATCTTCCAAGAGCAATTCCTGACCAAGTTTGGTGATGACAGGTCTACGGCAACGCTAATCAACGACCTATCTAACCTTAGGGCCAAGTCAAGAGAGCCTATCAAAGATTTCAATTTACATTTCAATAAAATCCTAAACAAAATTCCTACTGCTTCCCAGCCTAGCGAAGAAGTACGAAGTGAATGGTATATCACTGCTTTACCATCAAACATAGCAATCTTCGTGGATAGGGCTAATAAAACAACCTTAGCCGAAAACATGAAAGAAGCAATAGCAGTAGAGAAACGTATAATAGCCCTAGAGAAGAAATCTGCGATAGAGGAACGGAAATCCAAGAAAGTCACCTTCAAGGAAGATTCCAAGAAGAAACAAACAAAAGATCCATTCGATTTGGAAGGATTGCAAAAAGTTCTGAAGACCATGTCCAACGAAATGGTTGACATCAAGAAGCAAGTAGCAGAAAATTCTTCAAAAAAGCCCTACAGAGCTTTTAAAAGAGGCCCTTCAACAGATTCAAAGCCACCCAATTCTATTACAAATGCTGAATCCGAAGAAGAGGAAGAGGAAATTGCCATTGAAGGGCAAACCGATGAAGAAGTTGTAGAGTTACAAGGAATGTGGGATTTCATCCTCCCACAAGAAGAAGATCAAGAAGTATTCCCAGTTAGCACACGAAGTAGAAATCAGCTTGATCCTCCCCAAACTATCCCTAAGCCAAAGAGCGCAAGCTCTGCAATAAAGGATAAAGTCGCAACAAAGAAAACGACATCTAAAGCGACTCAAACCAGCCCAGTCCAAACAGATTCATCAACTCCATCTAAAATGCTGATCGTTTCGGATGAAATGGAGTACAATATTATAGAAGATATGAAAAAGACTAGGGCCAACATCACTCTTTACGAATTGAGCAAGTTAAAGCATCAACAAAAGATAATGTTGAAAGAATTACATGCTGTGCTAGTTGCACCTTTGCCTGCCGCTGTACTTTCTCAAGCTTCCCATAACATGGGAAGACCTCCAACTAATGCGACCAATAAGATTGATCCAAATGACATCACTTTAATTGGAGGAAGATCGAGATCTCATACTCCCCCATTTCTCCTTACTTATGAAATTTTCAATAAAAATGTGCATAATTGTTTAGTGGATTCTGGTGCTTCATCGAATATTTTACCAAAGTCCATATGTGCCAAATTAAACGTTCAACCACAGAAATCCACTGTGTGCATAGTTCAGCTAGATCGATCTCAAGTCGAAGTGATTGGCGAACTAAATCAAGTAACCATAAGGTTGTCATCCAACCCAAAGGTATGTCAAGTTATTGACATTTTAGTTGCTGATATTCCAGAATTTTATGGCTTAATTCTTAGCAGGGATTGGTCAGAAAAACTTCATGGATACTTCACAACTGACTGGTCGCACATGTGGCTGCCCTACAATGGTAAACCAAATCAAATAAAAGTTGAACGAGAACTACATTAGAAATACATAGTAACGGAGCTAGAGGGGGAAAATGAACCAGTAGCATATAACAATAGCATTATTGGCAATTACTCAGTAGATTCTTTCCTCGGCAATTTTAATGCTCATACGTCACCTTACTTAGAACATTTTGTTTTGTCCCAAGTCAAAAAAATTTCTCAAACGGATAGTTCAAAATGTATCAATTTTTTAGATAGTCCTGTAAATAAATCTTTGTTTTGGAAATTATTTTTTGATGGTTCTAAATCTAACAAAGGAGCAGGAGCAGGATGCATTCTAATTAGTCCAGAAGGAGATAAAATTATGCTAACATGCAGACTCGAATTTGATTGCACCAACAATACAGCAGAATATGAGGCTTTAGTCCAAGGGTTGTACAAAGCAATTGGGTTAGACGTCAAGTACCTTCAAGTTTTCGGAGACTCTGAAATTGTAGTCAGACAGGTATGTAATACTATACATTGCTTATCAGGTCATTTAAAACATTATCAATCCTTAGTTCAAGATCTGACTGAGCATTTTATAGCATTTAATATTTCTTCAATTCCCAGACTCCAGAATGCAAGTGCAGACCTTTTAGCTAACGTAGCTTCTAAGCTTATTCCTTCAGAAGATTTTAGTCCAAGGTTTGTACAAAGCAATCGGGTTAGACGTCAAGTACCTTCAAGTTTTCGGAGACTCTGAAATTATAGTTAGACAGGTACGTAATACTATACATTGCTTATCAGGTCATTTAAAACATTATCAATCCTTAGTTCAAGATCTGACTGAGCATTTTATAGCATTTAATATTTCTTCAATTCCCAGACTCCAAAATGCAAGTGCAGACCTTTTAGCTAATGTAGCTTCTAAGCTTATTCCTTCAAAAGATTTTAGTCCAAGGTTTGTACAAAGCAATCGAGTTAGACGTCAAGTACCTTCAAGTTTTCAGAGACTTTGAAATTGTAGTCAGACAGGTACGTAATACTATACATTGCTTATCAGGTCATTTAAAACAATATCAATCCTTAGTTCAAGATCTGACTGAGCATTTTATAGCATTTAATATTTCTTCAATTCCCAGACTCCAGAATGCAAGTGTAGACCTTTTAGCTAACTAGCTTCTAAGCTTATTCCTTCAGAATATTTTAGTCCAAATAGATTCTCAATAGAATTAATCTTTAGACCATCTATTCCTGATAACATCACAAATTGGAGAATATTCAACGACGATCCTGATATCATAAATTTCCTCACATATGAAGGATCCTACTCCAATCAAATAATTGACAAAGACCAACATGATCGACAATTGCAACAAGATAGCACTAACAATGCTATACCTAAGTCGGTAGTCAAGTTATAAGACCTGTATGATTTGAAAGATCAGTTTAAAAGGTCTACCAATTCAAAACTCCAAAGTTGAACTTTGAATTATGAATTAGTAAACCTAGGAACCGATGCTAAACCACAAAACATTAATCTAGGTCTCAGCCTAGCCCTTGAAGAGAAATTAGAGTATATTCATCTTTTGAGACAATATAAAAATGTTTTTGCTTGGAACTATGATGAACTCAAAACATATGACACTTCCATCATCCAACATACTATTCCAATGATCGATAATGAAAAACCTGTCCAACAAAAGTTAAGAAAGATCCATCCCAATTTAGAAAATCAGATAAAAACTGAACTCAATAAGTTATTGAAAGCCAAAATAATCTTTCCCGTCAGACATTCTAAATGGGTCTCCAATATGGTACCTGTTAGAAAGAAAAACGGAGATATTAGAATTTGCATTGACTTTCGAAATCTTAACAAGGCCTGCCAAAAAGATAATTTTCCCTTACCACCTATGGAACAGATATTGCAGGCAGTGGCGGGCTCAGAATTAATGTCTTTCTTGGATCGATTTTTAGGATATAATCAAGTGTTGGTACATCCTGATGATCAATTAAAAACCACATTCAGAACTAAATGGGGCACATATGCATATTGAAAGATGCCATTTGGTTTGATTAACGCTGGTGCCACATTTCAGAGAGCCATCGACATCGCATTCAAAGGTTTAGTCAATAAATCTGTAGTAATTTATTTGGATGATATAACCGTGTATTCCAAGAAACGAAGCGACCATCTTAGAGATTTAAAACAAATCTTCCAACATTGTTTAAGGTATGGAATTTCACTTAACCCGAAAAAATCCTTTTTCACATTAAGTGAAGGGAAACTTCTAGGATTCATAGTGTCAAAATCTGGAATTCACATCGATTCCGACAGAATCAAAGAGATTTCTGAAATATCCTTACCTCACAACAAAAAAGCCATGCAATCTTTCCTTGGTTAGATCAACTTTGTAAAGAGATTTGTTCCAGATTTTTCACGAATCGTGTCTCCTTTGCAAGCCATGATTAAAAAGAACTCAAATTTTAAATGGGGCCAAGATGAACACGAAGCATTCAACCTGATCAAACAAGCTATTATTAATGCTCCATCTTTAGCAACTCTGAATTTTTCAGAGCCTTTTATTTTATATACATTTGCCTCAGATAGGTCATATGCTGCGATACTCACTCAAGCAAATCAAGAAAAAGCGGAAGCCCCAATTTCTTTTTTCAGTTCAAATTTACAGGGCACTGAATTAAATTATTCAGATGTGGAGAAATAGGCTTATGCTATTTTCAAAGCAATCAAATACTTCAGACCTTTTCTACTCAAAACCCATACAAAAATTATAGTACCGTTTCCAGTGGTAAGGAATCTTCTAGTACAGAAGGATGTGGGTGAGAAAAGGGCCAATTGGGTTACTGCCTTACAGGAATATGACATAGAAATTAAACCAGCAAACATTGTAAAAGGTCAAGGCTTTTGCAAAATGTTGGGTGGAGCATCGCAAATTTCTGAAATTCCATCTGTAGAGGTACAAATGTGTGAGGTAAGCCTAAACGATGCAGAATCATTATACGTTGATATCATTTATTATCTTAAGAACGGGTATGCTCCTTCACACCTCAATCATACTAAGAAAAGAGCTCTAAGGTTGAAAGCCAAACAATATCAGCTCATAAATGATATTCTTTTTAGAATAAATTATGATTCTGTTCTCCTTAGATGTCTTGAGAAATTTGAAGTTGAAAAAGTTTTGCAAGAACTCCACGATGGGCCAGCAGGTGGACACTATGCTGGAGATGCTACTGCACATAAAATCTTGCGTGCAGGCTATTACTGGCCCACGTTATTCAAAGACTCGCATAGTTACGTGAGGAAATGTCAAGTCTGCCAAACTACTGCTGGGAGACAAAAGAAGCCATCCTTGCCACTACAGCCAGTTAACATTGAGCAACCTTTCAGTCAGTGGGGATTGGACATAATAGGTGAGATTGTTCCTCACTCTTCTAAGCAGCATAGATATATCCTTACAGCAACAGATTATTTTACTAAGTGGGTAGAAGCAGTTCCACTCAAGACAGCTAATGCTGAAAATATCATTGAGTTCATAGATCAATTTATAATCACCAGGTTTGGATTGCCTTCCGCTTTAATGTTTGATAATGCATCATACTTTTCTGGAAATGTAATGACTGAATTTGCACTTAAAAGAGGATTCAAACTTAAATATTCGGCCAATTATTACCCACAAGGCAATGGATTAGCTGAGTCTACAAATAAAAACCTAATCAGGATTATCAAAAGAACAGTTGACCAAAATCATAAAAATTGGCATAAGACTTTAATATATGCTTTATGGGCAGACCGAATAATGAAAAAAGCTTCTATCGGCACTTCTCCCTTTAATTTAGTTTATGGGAAAGAAGTGGTTCTTCCGACTCATTTAGCAATTCCCTCTTTGTCTCTAGTTCAATACATTGATGAAGTACCAACTTCCTCCTTACAGCTAAGACAAATGGAAATAATCAAATTAGAAGAACAATGAGAACAGGCTAAGAAAACCCATGCTCATCATCAAGCACTAGTAAAATCCTCTTTTGATTCAAACATAATGACCAGAAAATATTTTCAGATGGGAGACTTAGTTTTAAAATGGGACAAGGCTCATGAAGAAAAAGGGAAACATACAAAATTTCAAAGAATGTGGCTTGGTCCTTTTCAAATTGTAGAAATCATAGGTCCATCAACGTTTGTGTTACAGGATTTAGCAGGTAAGAGAGACTCTTTTCCTGTTAACGGACAAATTCTCAAGAAATATTTTCCATAGAAGATTATTCTTCTATTTTGTAGAGTAATTGTTTTTCTTTTCATAATAAAACCAGTTGTGAGTGGTTACATTAGGCATTTACGAATAAGACACCAATTCTCTTTCAAATTTTGATTTTTCGCTTGTATAAATAGCAATTTTTTTTGGAAAATTGATCTTTATTATTGAAAGATACAGTTAAAGACTCTAGCCTAGATATGATACTAGTTTCAACTTCATAAAGTTTGATGAAAACAACCTTTAGTGAAGAAATTGTTTTATGTCAGTACAATGAAAGGTATCAATAACAAAATAAAGATTCTTTGTAGAACAACTATTTCCAAAAACTCTACTATTGTCGTCCAGAGCTATCTTAAGGAAACAATGACTTCCTCCCTGCTAAGGAAATCACAACTTTCAGAGGAACAACCCAAGGATACACTTCATCTTGAAGAATAAGAGGTCTCATCACGAGCTGGCTTATCATAATCACATATATTATAACTTGCTGACTTTGCCAAATACTGTACACCACAATAGGGCAATGACTCAAGATTGTTGCAATCAAAAGACAAGGGGTCTCATCACGAGCTAGCTTGTTCAACAAAGTTATAAATCAAGTGAATGACTGTGTCATAAATTGGCTATCAAACCAAGACATTTTTCTTTAAGAGTAAAGAGAAAATCAAAGCAATAAGTGTGGATGTGGATTCTTCTTTGAGAGTTGTAGGTTGCTTTAAGTAGGATACAGGATCATTGTTGGGTAACAGGTAACCCTGTTGAGGCTATAAATGCCTGCTGGCAGCAGAGGCTCTACCTACGACAAATGAGCATATTTAAAACTGGTTTATAGAGAAGACTTTGTTTTATCTTTACAGACCAAGTAATGACTGATGTAAATACAAGGACTAGCCTGAGGGAGCAAATAATCAAAGTTGAAAATAGTTGAAACAAAATGTCATTGACAGGTTAGAGCATAATGTACTTTATCTTTCCATAATAAAGTTTAACTTTCTGAAAAATTTTCTGTTTTGGAAGTTTAGAAAATTCAATAGAAAAACAGAGATAACTGGTTCTTCCAAGTGAATCGCCAATTGTTGTGGCCACCAACAACCCCCCTCCTTATTTAGTATTAGCAATAACACTATATAAGTGGGGACCCTTAGTCAAAAAATTTAAAAAATCAATTAGTGCTTATATTTCCTTTTGGATAAAACTTACCATCATGGACTTAGGAAAATACTTTTGAAAAATCTAAAAAGCTTAAGTTTCATGATGAAGAAAGTAAAGTCACTCCTTAAGAAATATCGCATCGTGCAAAGAATGATAGGGTACCTTCTTATGAGCCAAAATGATAAAAAATGCGAGATTGCGACGCGAAACTCCATCGCATCGCATGCATTAATGAGCACTCACATTGGAAACCTCAAAATCGCCGATATGCGATGTCGCATATCGCAAAATCGCAATTCGCATAAAGCACATCAACAGTAACGATTAGACGATATTGCGATCTTGCGATATTGCGATATTGCGATCAAGCAACCTTGCGATAGAACAACACGATGATATTGCGGTAATGCGATGCAGCGATCTGCGATATTGCAAACCAAATCGCAAAATCTCTCCATCGCAGTTGGTTCTGGCTCATTATTCAAAAAGCTTTTTCCATAAACCAAGAACCGGTTACGCGCTTTAATGATAATTAATGAGTTACATGCCAGTTGTTAATAAAATATGGTTTTGTGTTTTCCGAAGAGCCAGTTCACGTAAGGTGGTGTGTTTTTGCATATCCTTGGCATTTAAAGCTTTCCTGTCATTATTTATTATCATTACTCTCACCTCACTTGTGAATTGCAGGAACGAAGAACAAAAGTTACACAAAGCAATGTGCAGGAAACTATGGGGAAAAAGGGTAAGGCTCCAATGTCCAAAGACAGAGAAATGGCGCCCTTATACACAGACACCGCATGCAACAGAGCCGCAGATTCACAGAATTCTGCTGAGCCATCCATTACAGATCTCTCATATACAGCCATGGTTAAATGGGTACTGAACGATGCTGATATCAGAAACAGACAGTTTAATGCTCAGGGTCAAGAGCTCACGAAATCATTATTTTTACAAATTTTGAGCTTTATACCCGATAAGAGAAAGAGGCGCAAAAGGCGAAAAATGCATCAGAGAAGCCCAGATCAAGGAACAGAGGCAGTTTCCGATGCGCGATTAGCGCCTAATCGCACATCACTGAGAAAATTGCTCGAGAAGGAAAACTTCTAATTGCTCAGTCTCCTGCAAGCCCTGAAAATTGCAAGAAAGCAATGATAAAAACAAACCTGAAACAGAAAGCTAAAGAAAAGGCAGAAGCAATGCAAAGGTTAACCAAGTTGAACTGGGATTATTATTGGGCATACACGGTAAAGCCACATAGTAAGTGAATGACTCTCAAGTATATCATCCATTTTGCTGAGAAGATGGTGCCAACTCTTGCCGATTCTGTTTGCTTAGCTCAACTAAAAGCAGAAGACAGTTAGCCGACTCTACTCAAGCAAATACTGAATGCTTGCAATGTTAAGGAGCAAATGCAGAAATAGTTAGATATTAGATTTAATTTTAGAAATAGTTTTGCTTAGAAAAAGGACGGTCATTTAAACCACATCCTGAATTTTTGTAAATAAGTTATTTTTAGATTTAGTTAGTAGTATTTAAACCCTTCTCATGCATTTAGAGAAGGGTCCAGAAATTTGTCAAAAACTTGTCCTCAGAACATGCACTTTTGCACCCTCCGAGGAGGTTTTGATGAATGAATGGAACAGGATTTGTTGATGTTTGCATTTAATATCTACTACTGATGTTGCACTTCTATACTCTTAGTGGATGTTAGATCAAGGAGAGATAAATCATTGTCACTTGAAGCTCATGAGTAGGACTAGTTATAAATGGTACTTTTATCTCTTAACCATTTCTGCTTATGTGTTAAAGTGATATGCAGTTTTAGTTGTTTATATATTACTGCATGAATGCCTGAGTTATCATTTGGCACTTTTGTATGGTGATAGCTATTTATTTATGCTTAATGTATGAATAGCTCATTATGCGATATGTTTTTCACAACTGTTTCGTCTAACTTTTTATACGAAGTGGTTCATCCTTATTGATTTCTTTTCTCATAATAGCTGAATGATCTTTATTACCAGTTGTTATTTGAAATCTTTTTAGATCGCATAATAGAAGAATTACACCCCGGGTTAGTATAGACTTAGATGTTGCTGCTTATTTGAATACAATAGCATAGCATTCGATTAAAGTTAGAATTGGAATATCTTAATTAGGAACTGTTAGATTAGGAACATCAAATTCTACACACACACACTCTTTAATTGGGAAACTGGTCCCATATCTCCAGTCGGACCCGCTATACCAAACGGATAAGGAGCTGCCAACCAAGGTCCGGACCGGGCGGGTATCCCCCTTGTTGTAGACCCGATTTTCGGGGCTTCAACATAAACTCAGGTGACAAAATGATCGGATAGCCATGTGATAACTCCTCTAAAGCTACATCGGACAACAACTTAGAATATGTGTTCACAGCAGTCTTCGCCAATGACCATGCCCACTCCAAGCCTGGTAACTCCTGTCGGGCATAGATTGCATCTTAGATGTAGGTGAACATGTAGATCTATGCTTGCATACCTCTAGGTTACTGTCGAGCCTTTGTTACCTATTCCTTCAGCTGATGAGCCAACATGCTGGAACAATTACATGGTTTACCCTCTCTAGCCATTTGGTTCAGCGCGATCACCCAACTCTGTGGAAAGGTTTCCGTGCTTTCTTGGACATATAGTAGACATGCAAATATGACCAAGTATTGATACGCCTTCCGCAGTATCTTTGTCTTATATATCTGGTTGGGTGTCATCCTGGATCTAGCTGGCTCCTTTACCCGATTCTTCAAAATGTCTCTGGAGTTGGCACTGCTGATCGGTAAGCTTAAAGGAGTCTCCATGATAGTCATGGGCTTCAACATCTGATAGATCTCATCATAATCTTGTGCTCAGAAGGTGGCAAGCTTCGTCCCGCTGACACTGCTCAAAATCATCGTCTTGGGATTAGTGTGCGAGACAATCCAGTGTATCATGTCCATGCATGGGAATGCAGGGTATCTGCATGCAATCCGGTACAAGCTAGACTTGTGAATGTTCACATACACCTAACAGTCTTCGAGGTCTTCCCCAAAAGTGCCTGCAAATGCTTCATTGACCTCTTGCCATTTCAACTTGATGTCCTTGTCTAGAAACAACTTGGTATCTTCATAGATCGATAGACATACGGACACCTGCTCAATTGTTGCTCCAATTGCACTTCCGTCAGCGCCCTTTCATCCTGCTCTCTTGGAGGCCATTGATCCTATACTGCTAATAGGCGGATGAACACCTAAAAGATATAGAGACAAAGAAACATGCATGGCAAGAAATCTATTAGTGAAAACCAAAGCAAATTCGGGGAATGACTTAACACATACCTGGGGAATGATAGGCAAAGATTGCACAATTTCTTCTGGGAGGCTGGGTGACTGGCTGCCAAAACTGCGCAAAAGGAAGTCTGGACTATCTAGGAGGCAAGATTGGCTACTGGATTTGCGCAATGTGAATCCAGGCTGATTGTCGGTTGTTGCGATTGCGTAATGCGCAATTCCAGCTGGCAATGACTACAGGCTCAGGGAATGCATTGCGCAATTTTCTGGGCCAGCAGTCACTGTCCCTCAGAAATGCACAAAGCAATCTTGGAGGAAAGTGCCTGGGAATAAATGAATATTTCTGGAGAGGAAGATAGAGCCTTCCTTCTCCAGATTGTGCAATGTTGTCTGGATGAGGCAAAGTCTGGGCCAAGACTGCCCAGACCACCGACAGGCAACTGAAAGAAAATATGAAAGTGAATGCATGGTGACACTAAGTGAAAGAAGAAGTGATTGATCATGCATGCAAACATTGAATGAAATATTTAGTAAAAAGATCAACATGCATGTGGGTGAAGCGAGTTGCTGAATCGGCGACCATTCATGCAAAATAGTTTCATGCATGTGACAACAGTGAGATAGCAACGAAAACTAAAACGGTGCTAGTACAAGCTAGTATGCATGTAAACGATAGCAAACATTCAAATAAATCAAGCAAACAACACTCACACAAGCGAAAACACAAAAAGCGACAAAAATGTTGAAAAAGACAAGTTGAGACCACTTACCCGTGAATAGCTGAGCCGGATGTGTCGAAGAGTCTTGGATGTGCTGTGGGATGTCAGAGCTCCAAGATCGATGTGAAAGAATGAGCTCTGATGCATCGAATAAATAAGTTTGAGCTCATGACGCGCATGCCACAAATCTAGGAAAAAGCGACACTTGGAGGAAAGTTTCTAAAACGAACTTTGCATGTAACCTCTAGTTGCTAAAAATATCTCCTTGAATCATGGGATGCTTTTTGCATGTTTCCTTTTGCTATTCCAGGAAAAAGCAAGCCATGCATGCAAGTCAAGTTTCCTTGGTCTCGGGTGGAACTGGTCAACCTAACTGCTCATGCATGAGGCTGCTCAACTACTGGGAGAAAATGCGCATTTCTAGGCAGAGCAGTTGATTGCTGCCCAGGATTGCACAATTCCTGGGCTGAGAAGCCCTGTTGGGAAGGATTGCACAATTCTGGAGCCCAACAGGCTGCTAGACAGAATTGTGCAATTTCTGGAGGGAAGGCTAGTTGCCCTCCAGAATTGCGCAATTTCTTGGGGGAGCTGCTCAGCTTGCAGCTGGACCAAGTCTGGATGAACAACCTGTGAGGGGAATGCATCAAGCTTTGATCGACAGGTTGTCTTTGTGCAAGAAAACACTGAAGCTTGTGTACTTGACGAAGCAAGACAAGGTGCTATGAAAGGTTGGTAGGGAGGCTCCAAAACGAAGCTAAGGAAAAATTTTGGAGGGTGGTTGTAGCTGCTACAACACCTTCCTTTTATATTATCCAACAGAATGAAGAGATACAACCTACAAGAAATATATTGTAATTTCCTATTCTCTCTCACACAATCTCCTCTCTCTTTCTCGCACAGAATAATCATACACAACCGTAATATAATTCCCTCATATAAACAGAGGGTTTCCTTCTAGAGAAAAAAACCTTAAATTAACATAACTTCTATTGTAACATCTTCCACATAATGAATGACGTAGATAAACTACGAAATTACAATATTTTATGAGGCAATTTTTCATCTAATTTTTTCTTCATCAATGCTTCCCTCGAACCCCCGCCAGGGGGTGGGGGGGGGGGGGCGCTTCAAATAATTTTATTCGCCCCCCATGGTAGCACCAGTGGGGGGTAAATCCCTCGTCAGGGACTGGGATCTAACCATGGCTAAAACAAAAATCCTTTGAACAATCAGAAAGATAATCAGGCTCCACATCTAACAATAGCTACTTTCATTGTAGTTTCTCTATTCAAGTTAAGGGGGAAATAGGAAAATAAGAGTGTCAATCAGGGAGAAAAGAAAAATAATATATAATGAAAAAATTCAGGAGGAATTTGAAGGGTCAATTATAGACCCAACACTTCTCTAGAAATATGGATACAAATATTTTTAGGGTTATTAAATTGTATTGGATGAACAATGATTTTATTACTCGAGTAGTGGAGGAAAGGAGCCTCAAACTTGATTCGTTGGATAGCAATATACAAGAAGTATTTAGATCAATTTTGATGCAAGGAGGAATGCTTGTATGTTATCACTATTTGATATTTAATGGGACACTTATCTACTACCTACTTATGACAAGGAACTCCATGTCCATGTTTCTATACTAGAGAAAAGAGAGTAGAGCGACCTTTCCTTCTGGTTGGGTTTTCTCCCATAATGGGTTTCCTAGGGTAAATCTTGGGTTTCTTTGTAGATGGTGTGTGAATATTTTTTTGTTCTCTATTTTTTACATTTCAACTATTTCATACATTTAAGCAAAACCCAATAATTAAATAATTTTATATCTAAAGGAAATTTATGGTGATGAACTATTCTAATCGAATATCCATAACAATTTACAAATAAATTTCTCTTTCATTTTTTTTTCTTTTTGTATGTTATATTATAGGCTATTAATAGACATAGTTATGTCTTTATATGATCATGACTGTAGAGATGTTAGAATGAGTGAAGCTAACTATTAAGGATCTGTTTTATTGGTTGTGATTTTGATTTTCTCAATGGTAGGCCACAACTAGGAATAAACATAATATCTTTTATATTATATAAATAAAAGATAGATGCAATGTGATCATATATTTTTTGTTCTTATATGGTATTTAAATGCAATAAAATTTAGACCAAGGCTTATAATATCTTTACATTCATATATCTAATACACTCTTATGAAAATATGGTCCTATAAAGACCAAAAATGACCATAGTTTTATTTTATAGGTGATTGCTAATTTATTTTGTGATTTTACAAGCCTAGGAGCTCAGTTTTTATACAATATATTAATGAGTTTTCAAAATAGTGGAAAGGGTTATGGTTGGATGTTGTTTGTCAGTTTCATGGGATGGGAAGCATGGGTGGTCATCATGAACCCTAGAGGAACAACTAATATTTTTTTTCACATGGGGACTTGTTATTGTATGCAACAATCAAGCAAGAAGGATTGGAAATAACTAAAGGCTCTTGTGCTCGATCATTTAATTGTGATAGGACACTCCAAGTCAACCATATATCATATAGTGCAAGTTGACAACCCCTTAACATCAATTATTACACTAAGAAAACAACGGGGGAGCACCTTGAAAAAAATATCATACTATCACGTTATGCAGGAGAACAATTGTGAAACATACCTATGGGAAACTCAAGCATCAATATTAAAAGAGGGGGTGGTTAATGACACCTTTAGTCAACATTTCATCCCCTAATTAACTATGGGTACACATACACATATCAAGAAATCAATCTATCACATGGTTCACAAGTTGAGACTCCACACTAGGCCTACGAATAATAATGAGAAGGGACATAGGTCCCTCCTTCACATGTATGAAGCTATGAATACACATGCTTTTGTAAAGGATGTTGTTTTTCTTTTTGTTCAAGGTGAGATTATGGTTTTGTTCCTCAAGATGTATTCAAGGTAAGCCTAATAAGAACCCATGTTGATTTATCATGGTTTTTGTTTAGTTTACTATTGGTTTGTTGTAAGTTCTTAGGGAAACCTCCTCCTTGGAGTTTTATCAAGAATAGGGACATTTGTGCTATTAGGTCATTACTTTTTTTTGTGGCATAGATTTGGTACTTTCCTCAACCTTTCATTGTGATATGCCCTTTAATTTTTTTCTTTGGAAGTGTCCTATGCTTTTGAAGACAAGTTAGACAGGTTCATTTACGAAATAAGTATGTGTGACACAAGAGCTAGATTACTAGCTAGTCGTTGTATCTAAGAGACATAGGTTAGAGTATGTGCTTAATGGATCTTAGAGAACTCCAAGAAATGCATGAAGAGGATATCAATTGCAACAAAGCCTTAATTTTCACTATCACTTCAAAATTTCATGAGATAAAATGACAAGTCACCTTTAAGATAACATAAATTATGAGGTGTCTAGCCGAAATGAAGAATCAACTAGCAATATTGAAAATGAAATGCAATCTTTTAAGAAACTTAACCCTCAATCTATGTAGCAAGAGCAACTAGGGACCTATAATAAATTTTTTTTTCTTACTTCTATTGAAAGGAGCCAAAAGAAGATGAAATGATGCACCAACTTCTTGAAGATAAAGAATTTGTGAAAAAGGTGGCCTAATTCTCGGTACAAATCAATAAAGCTACTGATGGTTATGTCTTACTTTAGTTATCATGTTTTTCAAAATTTTAAACTTATCTTAAAGTGGTCATTATACCTTAAACTAATTATCATGTTTTTTTAAATTATAAAAATTTAAATCTATATTAATAGTTAATATTAAATATTATTAGTAGTATGGTTTAAATTCCAAACCAAATTGTGTTGTGGGAATACAATAGGTTTTTCCTTGAAATACTTAGACACTGGTTTGAGAACTTGTAAAACAATAAACACCATTTCTATGAGAGTTGTTATTTTTCATTTTGAATTTAAATATAAAAACAAAATTATATAATCACCAAATTTTAAAATGTAATCAGCTAATTACTTTACTCCATCTTTAATTACTATTTACACCTAAAATGTAATCAGCTAATTACTTTACTCCATCTTTATATCTTCCTCTGTGTTGCATCCAAGCCAGATCAACGTACCATCGTAGTCAACATTAAATTGAGGTACAATCAACGGTAAAATAATATTACAGACTATATGGAAATCCAAAGTCTCTCGAACTGTAAGAAAGCGTCCATCTTAAATCTGGATGTGAACTTAATTTTTCAATATAATATTAAAAAAAATAGTTACTAGTTTTGGGGGTGTTTGTGATCGTTGTATAAATAAAAAAAAGGATTAGTTACTATTTAAGTTTTGGGTTTGGCGAATTTGGTTATATAATTGTGGAAGGGATTGTAATTATGGTTTAAATTAGATTTAGTATCATATTTATTTATTTATTTAATTTTTATTGTGTGATTTCAAAATTTAAACTTGTATTATGTTGATAAGGATGTTTATTTTGAATTTGGATTTTTAAAATTTTAATCTAATTATCAATAATTATTAGGTAAATGGTAAAGATTTAATTTTTATTGAATATTCTAAAATATTTTTAGTAGTGTATATAAATTAAAAGATGGAGATTTATTTTCAAACTAGTTATGTTTTTTTACCATTTTATTTAAACTTATTAATTAAAAAAATGTCATATGAACAAGTGTCATATAAATGAGTTATGGTTTTTTTTGACATATAGTATTGATAAGCCATGATATTCACCCATGGTATTGCAACAAAACTTATTTACAAATTAAGAATCTCCATAATAAAGTGGGGGTGAATCTGCATAGTTAATAATCTTGTTACATGTTTTATTTTAAATGTGTATATGTTTAAGTTATATATTAATTCTTTTTAGCATTAATAATAATAAGAAGAAAGTTATATATATATGTGTGTGTACGTGTGTGTGCAAATTGAGATGTATGATGAAGTACGTATATTGATGTTTAATTGATGCCTATCAATATTTACCAATCATTTACTTTATATGGCTGACTTAGTTTTAATAAATCTCCCTCAAATTTCCAGCAAAATTTATCAAAAAAGTATGAAAAAAACTCTAAAGAGTTACACTAGAGTACTCAATGTTGAGATAGTTTTGCACACTTAAGGTTGTAGAAATAACTCGAAATTTGTAGTTTCTAATGAATTCAGACTGAAAACAATAGACACAAATTTATTCTACTCAATCTGTGGAAAGAAAAACATACAATATAAACAAATTCAATCATTCAATCACAATGAACATAGTGT
Organism: Pinus tabuliformis; assembly: GCA_031772625.1. Classification (NCBI taxonomy): domain Eukaryota; kingdom Viridiplantae; phylum Streptophyta; class Pinopsida; order Pinales; family Pinaceae; genus Pinus; species Pinus tabuliformis. The sequence goes on along the minus strand of CM062814.1, from coordinate 40,767,571 downwards.
TTTTTCTGGGGAACCCAACTAGGAAAAAACCCTCCTATATTTGTATGATATAAGACAAGAAAAAATGATCTATTACAATGAAAATTTTGATCCTTGAATCTCAACCTACACTGCAATACTTATCTCCTACTCTCTAACTTGCTCTGACCAACACTTAGCCAAAATAGGCCTCAACCTTCCTCCTATTTCCTTTGCGCAATTTCGAGGAAATTAGCTCCTAAAAGATAGGGAAATCTCCTATTTCCTTGTGCAAATACTTGAGGAATTGATCACCCGCTCCAATGCAAAACCTGTACACTCAACTAGTATATAATTGATAATTACAATGTGCCTTTTCCTCCACCTCAATTAGGCAATTCAAATTCCATGCATGACTAGGACTATTTTTAGTAAATTGACCAGTTAACTAAGAAATCAATGAGTTACCAATAGTTAGAACTACTCAACTAAAATCCTACTGACTATATTCATGACTAGAGCTCAGATAATTGAGTTTCACTAACTATAACTCCACTAGATCGCTAGATCTTATCAATCAACTCATGCACAACTCTACTTCTTGCCCACAAACTCGAATTGATTGACTTAACTAAGTGACTTGGCAATGTCACTCTTGCTAATTGTAAATCAAGTTAGATGTGGAAATTCAAATTTCTCCATTTGAGTAAGGCATACGTCAAATGAAGCCTTTTCTTGCTACAATTTAACACTCCCTCTTAGAAAGAAAAATGATTATGCACAATCCCAATCGTGCTCTAGTAGAATGTAATGTAACATAATTAACACTCCCTCTCACTGTTGTTGTTGCTACTGCAACAACTGCAATTGAGAAGCATCCAAAAAACTAAATCAACTATGTCTCTAAGCTACAATTATCTCTTGAGTCTTTGACTACTAACTAGCTTGCAACTGTCGCCCAAGATCTGACTGCATCAATTGACACTGATCCTTCTGCTACTAAATATTGTGGGCCCCTGTAGCAAGGGTAATGATCCATGAGAAGAGTATACTGCAATTGTTGTTGCTCTCCTATGGACCCTACCCAAATATTGCAACTTTGGGACTAAGGCTCTACATCGCCCCACCTCACTCCTGGAGGTACAACTGCATGCATGGTGAAATCTACCTCTAGCTTGTAGAGACTTTTAACTCGAACACCAATTTATTTTACTTGTCCAGTAGCAACATCCTTTAGAAAATCTTCCCCCTTATTAAACATCACATCATATCCACGGTCTTCAAGTAAAACTATAGAAACTAGATTTTTCTTTAGGCCAAGTACCTGCATTACATCCTTTAGGTGAAGATGAGAGTCTGACTCCCTCTTAAAGGTGATAGTATCAATCCCTTTTCTACTATACCTTCCATCATCTCCAAGCTCTATGTGTAATTGTAGGTCCTTCTCCTCTAGGTTGCTAAAGAACTCCTTATTTCATGTCATATGATACAAAGCACTAGAGTCTAGGTACCACTTACTCCCTCTTATTGTGCTTTCCATGCAAGCAATGATGGTGAAATCAAATCTGAATTGTGATGTAAGAGAATATCCTCTTGCTCCTGCTCTAGGCTCCTTACTGGATTTCTTGTGTGGACACTTGGTTCCATAGTTTCCATACTCATTGTAGTGAAATCATTTAATTTTACTAAGGTATTTCTTCTTGCCATGGTTCTTGTTGGATTTTGCCTCACCTTGGGCCTTCTTGCCTTTGGCATTATTTCCTTTGCCAACTAGAGCACAATATTCTTCCTCATCAGCTCTATATGTGACACCAATTCTAGTGTTTCCTCTAGTCTCCTCATGCACCAAATCATACCAAAGTATATCCCAATTCGGAAGCTTATCTCTTCCATTAACTGAATCCATATATTTTTTATAGGACTTCAAAAGAACAAGAAGTGCTAAGCTCACAAGCCCAAATTGTGGCAGAGTCTCTCCTACTCTTCCAAGTTCATATCTAACCTGAGTGAATATAGGTAGGTAATGAACAATAGTTTCATTATTCTGCATTCGAATATTAATTTTCTGAGCTTATTTTTCAATGCCAATTTCCTGGCATCACTGTTGCTTTTGAATAACTTTATGAGGGTTTTCCACATTGCATAATCATTTTTCTTGCCATGAAACCTCAAAACCACATGATCTCTGATACCATCCAAGATAATCCTCTTGGCTTTTGAAGTATCTTTCTTCTATTTTTCTAGTTGTTGTGCATCTGATGCTATTGGTTTTGGAATATCAATTTGTGTGTACTCCAATACTTTGTTGGCATCCAAAATAACTTCCATTTTGTCTTTCCAGGCTATGAATTTCTAAGTGCCCTCCGATGTATACTCAAGCCTCAATCCATTGAAGTACATTGTTCCTGCACTGAAGAAAATTTGCACCAAAAACTCTGCAAATCAAAATTTCTCTAAGAGAAGATCTGGAATCTAGTTTCTATGTAGTCTTCAATAGCTCTGATACCATGTAGAAATAGCTTGAAATTTGCAGTTTCTAATGAATTCAAACTGAAAAAAATATACACAAATTTCTTCTACTCAATCTATGGAAAGGAAAACATATAAGAGAAACACATGCAATCATTCAATCACAATGAACACTGTATTTTTACTGGGGAACCCACCTGGGAAAAACCCCATCCTCTGTTTGTATTATATCATATGAGAAAAATTGGTCTATTACAATGATAAATTCAATCCTTGAAGCTTAACTTGCACTGCAATACTTATCTCCTGCTTTCTAACCTGCTTTGAGCAACTCTTAGCCAAAATATGCCTCAACCTTCCTCCTATTTCCTTGTGCAATTCATAAGGAAATTAGCTCCTAAAAGATAGGGAAATATCTTATTTCCTTGCGCAAATAATTGAAGAATTGGTCACCTACTCCAATGTAAAACCTATACACTCAACTAGTATACAATTTATAATTACAATGTGCCCTTTCCTCCACCTCAACTAGGAAATTCGAATTCCATGCATGACTAGGACTTTTTTTAAGTAAATAACTAATTAACTGAGAGATTAGTGAGTTAACAATAGTTACAACTAGTCAATTGAACTCTTGCTGATTCTATTCATGAATAGAGATCAAATAACCGAGTTTCACTAACTATAACTCCACTAGATTGCTATATCTTAGCAATCAACTCATGCAAAACTCTACTTCTTGCCCACAAACTCGAATTGAATGACTTAACTAAGTGACTTAGCCATGTCACTCCTGGTAACTGCAACTCAAGTCAGATGTGGAAATTAAAATTTCTCCATTTGACTAAGGCACAAGTCAAATGAAGCCTTTTCTTGCTACAATTTAAGAAATGTACATTCAAGCCTTTCCTTATAATCTCATATATCAACCCATTGTGTTGATCCACAGTCATCCCATTCAATGTTGCCACATGAGCCACAAAGGAAAAAAAGATTTCTTATCCATATTTCAACTATAATGTTGTCTAAGTTGTTGACACCTATCAACGTTAGTTAATTTCTGCAAACCATTGATGTTATCCTTGACTAATACTCCCCTAATGACTCAAAATTTGAATGAAATTGACCTAATAGGTGGGACCTTTGCTAAAGAAAATTATTTGTAAGCTTAAGGTCGGTTTGCATTTTGACGAACTCGAATAAAGTTTTTATGAGGAAATCTCACATGAATTATATCAATGCTTCACATGCCAATCTAAGTTTGAAGACTTCTTTTATTTCACAATTATGTGGCTCTTAAGAATATATATATATATATATATATATATCTATATATATATATATATATATATATATATATATATATATATATAATATATATATATATATATATATATATAGATATATATATATATATATATATATATATATATAGATAAAGCGACAATGGACACACTTTATAAATTAATGATGAAGCGCTCCATGTATACCCACCGTTGAAGAACTATTTACATAAATGAGTCTGGGTCATTTTATATAACACACAAGACATATATCACTGAAATGCTTCACAAATTATATGGACTGGACTATGGGATATGTGCTTTCATATATTATAGTTACAAACTTCATGTTCAAACTCATGTGCTTATGGTGCCAGTTCTATGTGCCAAATTGGTTAATAATGGGGGCTTGATGCAATTATGAGGAGTGGTCACAGTTGATATGTTTTCAGTAAAATATTAATCATGGGATTCAACACATTTTTCAATATAACTCTATTTTGGTTGATAGTTGTATCAATTTAAATTGAAGGATGACTTGGCGATACACGTAGGCTGGGTTGAATAACATGATTGGTTTCATTCATCTCCTTATGAGCTTGATTGTAGTGACTCATTTTCCATTTCAATCGCACTAGTTATAGCATAAATATGTATTAAATGTCCTCATCCTCCTTGATGGCGCTATGCCTCACATGCCTTCCCATAACGTTAGCTCAAACCCCCCAGACATCAAGCCATTGTTACCAAAAACAGAATGGGATGGGAAAGTACTCCAGAAACAAGATGGGATGGTAAACCACGTTTTATATAGGTGTTCTCATTTTCATTGATGGGAAAATGGTTTCTAACAAAACAGATCATTTCCCACAACGTATTATGCAAAAAAGTTTATCCGTTTTTGATGAACTTTTTCGTTTCGCCTATGTTTATTCCTCCTTTTCTCCATTTCCTTTCTCAACAGATGTTAGCTCCCTTTTCAAAAACAACAATTTCCTTTTCAAGGTGTGTTTTCTAGCCATGCATGCGAGCTAGCAGTTGTGACTGCCCGTAAAGCAAGGTTTGAGGACGATTTAATCTGGAGAGGAGCGTAGATTCATCATTCACAAATGTCAATAAGGCAATGTTTAAGGATGGTTTGAGTTTGGACAGGAGGACATTCAACATACTTCATAACAGATTGGATTTGTTTGCGAATTCCTAATTTTCTACTATGTTTTCATATTATGTCAATGAATGTTAAATAATAGCATACCTCATTAGCATTTAATATATTATTAAAATACTCTTACGCCGAGTCTGCACACATGTCCATCATTTGAATTAGTTCAAATAAAATTGTTTATTTTCTGTTGACCGAGGTATATATATATATATACACACATATATTCATAGGAATTAACAATTTGACTGTAAATTCTTATATGGGGAAATATATCCATATGTTCCAACAACCCCTAACATTACATTCTTTTGACCTAGCTTCTCTACAATTCTAGCTAAACCAAAATCAACAATATGGGTCTCCAATTCAGAATCCAACAATATATTATATGATTTAACATCCCTATGTATTATTTGAGGCAAACAACCATGATGCAGGTAGTACATTCCCTTAGTAGCACCAAAAGAAATCTTATAACAAGCAGGCCAATCCAACGTTTCCCGTTGAGAAATATGAAGTCGTTCATACAAGATCCCATTTGGCATGTATTCATACACTAACATATTAGAATCTATACCAGATATGCAACAAAGCAACTTGACAATGTTGGCATGACTAATATTTCCTAAAGTCTCCACCTCTCCTTGAAATACCTTGTCTTGGGAAGACTGCAGTTTCCTGTTGTTCCATATCATTTTCACAACAATAATATTATCATTTCCCATTGTTGCCTTGTACACTTTTCCTGCATCTCAACATCCAATAACTGTTGGTATCCTAAATTTCCCTATTTTCTACCTCATTTCCATCAATATCAACCTCTGTTTTACCTTAATACAAGACCCTTCTTCCCTGCACTAGTACAAGATGGTTGCCCTTTTCGTGCACATGCTCATAGTTTACATTAAGATTTGATACAACACTTTATTAGTCTTTTTATGTATATTTCATGTTATTTACATATTCTTGCAACTCATATTGATTTCCTAGAAGTAATCATGGAACGTAGTGTTAATAATGTATGAGTTGACTAGTGTAGGAAGATTCCTGCACTACCACTGTCTGAGATTCCGAGAGCTATCTTCCACGAGGACGGATCTCGATCTTTGACTCCGAGTTTAACTGCTGATAAACTGAAGTAGGTGGTGCGTATCTAGGGATTTTTCTCCAAAGATAGATCATGGCCCAATGAAGCTCGTGTTGTTATAACCATTGGCCAAGTTTGTAATTCGGTTTCTAAGTCTGTTTGACCGAGAGGCCTGAACAACAATTATCTGTAATTAGTGTAAACGGCTTAGAGCTGAAGGATATATATGATGTAAATCGTAGATAGGAAAGGGAGCGAACCATCGGTTATTATTTTGGTTTATGTAATTTGGTTATCGCCTCGTTCTAGGGCTGGACTGCTTTGTAATGTAATTTGCCGAATCAAGTAAATACAAGATGATCATTATGGTTTGCACATACAGCATGTAATTTTGTCTTTTATGTGTTATTTGAAGTGTTAATCACGTTCGTTCCTTAGAAGGGGAATGAGCTGGTTGGCTAGGGCCTGGCCAACCCAGCTCGTTGAACCCTCTCGCTTTCATGATTTGGGAAGATGGTGTGTTTATTTCGTAATAGTTGTGTGATGAAATAATTTAAGTGTTAATCTTTGAGTTCTAAATTAAATTATATTTTGTAGCCTATGTGTGGAACGGATCCGTAGTTTGCAGAGTATTTGTGTTCATTTACATTTATAACATATCTTTTACACATTTAATTTATTCTTGCTTTCTGTTTTAATTAATTTTTGAAGCAGATCGTGCAAGGAACTCTTTCCTTCACCAGTGCGTGTTGTTGCTTGCACCGCACTCAATCATTCGTTGCAGCAAACATTAAATCACTCACCTGCATTTTATTTCCCATTATTTCGCAAGTGAATGAATCAATAAATCAAGTAACTGTTTTTGATATTAAAAGTTCATCTCTAAAAGGATCTAGAAGTAGTTATATTAACTACTAAATTATACTTGCAAAGAATGTCATTATTGTGGGTGAAGTACCAAAACTAGTTGACACATGCAAAGTACTTAGGCTATTGATTGATTCTTTTGTAAGTGTTTTATCTCATGAAGTTTTTTTCCCTTATGAAGTTTAATAAGTTGAAGTATTTTCTTTCTTGTAGCTAGTTAATTCAGAATTTCATTACAGTTGCAATTCCTTTTCAACATATCTTTTCATCTTTCGAAAGTAAACCGGAAACTGAGTAAAGGGAACCCTACTTCGGGGCAAGAGTAAGTCTCTTAACACCAGAATGGAGTTCTCCAAGCCCTAAGGCTTAGAGCACCTTCACGCAAACATAAGTATTCAATAAGGAAGATTGAACATACTCTTACACATAAATACTGTACCTGCACTAGTGCAAGCAAGATTGCAACTATGCAAGGACAGGTTGTTTGTGTGGGAGAAAGATCAGAAGAAAGGTAGAACTCTGCAAGGGCCCACTTGTTAGACTACTTATCATCCATCTAGAGATTAACATAGCATTTCATTCAGCATTTAAGATTGTTTCTATTGTGTGGAATTTCTTTACTTGATTTACTTGCAAATTGTCTTTTACATTCCAGCACTAGATTTGTGTTGGTGTAAATTGCCTTCCCAATTGTTTTCTATATGATTTTGCAAAACATTCCCTTCAAGAAGTAGGATTAGAAATATGAAAATTTCATACCATTTCTGGCATTTCCTGTGCTTCGTCTCTAAGTTTACGAAACCCTCGGGTTGACAATTAAGTGTTGAGGAGTTTGCTCAAGCGCAATTCCTGCACCCAACATTTTGGCGCTGTTGTTAGGGAGGCGATTTGAATTGGTAAGAATTTTCCATTTTTTTGCAATAGGGGTAAGTCTTCTATCATTTTTTTCTGCAGTGTTCTTCTATTGTTTGAAGGAGTTCATAGGTGCCGATTTATTTCTAAAACTTGCAGCATTTACTTTTTGAATTTTGTTTGTCATTTTTTCTGTAATGAATGCCTAAAAGAGGTAGGGGTCCAAAGCCCACTAGGGGCCAATGAAACACTGAAAAATATGAAACCAAAAATCATATTGGGCCTTCTTTTGTAGGCAGAAAGTCCAAAAAAACTCAGACTCATCACGTAGGAATAGTCCACCTAGGCTCTGGTAGCAGTAGTTCTAGTGTGACACAACCCATAAAGGGGAAGAAGGGGACTGTTGGAATCCATAGTCAGACTTCTCAGCCTGTTAAGAGCGGTTCATGTGGAAGAACAAAAATGGCAGATATGGAAGACCACGTAGAAGGAAGTGGTGAAAATTAGGTAAATGAGGAACAGTCTACTTTCGCATTCCCTATTGTGAATCCTAATATACAAGCACAAATGAAAAATATTTCACCATCAACTCTTCCTGATTTCTATGGTAAGGTGCATGAAGGTCCAGACTCTTTCTTATTTGAGTTTGATATTTTGTGTAGAAGTTATGATTACTTATCTTATGCCCAGAAGTTAAAGTTGTTTCCTGCAACTCTCAAGGACGTAGCACTCTGTTGGTTCATGGGACTAGGAGGAAACATTATAAATTCTTGGGAGCAAATGAAGAAAGTGTTTTTATCAAAATATCAGGAATATTATAAAACTAAAGATATCCATGATGAAATCTTTACTATTGTGAAAAATGATGATGAAATGCTAGAGGACTATTTGGAGAGATTCATGTATATTCTCCAAAGGTCAAAGCACAAATTTGATATAGGTACTATTAGAACCTTGTTCTTACATGGACTTACTGATGATTCTAGGAATAATCTAAATCTATTAGGACAAGGGGATATTTCTCAAAAACCTTTTGATCAGATCTGTGACTTGTGCAGGAAATTCTCGAGGAACCAATATAGATCCGGTAAAGGAATTCAAAATAAAAATAGGAAAACTAAATCTATTGATGCTATGATTATTGGATTAGAAAAAAAAATGGACAATATGAAAATTGAAATAATGAATACTGTTAGTAAACAAATAGACTCTTTGAAGTTTCAACAAAAACTTGTAGAAGAGCAAGAAACATTGTCTATTTTCTGTTCAAGATGTAGAAGAAAGCATCCTCTAAGAGAATGTCCTCTAGATATTAAAGAGACTAATAAATGTGCAATTTGTGCAGATAACCATGCCACGGAAAAATGTCCCTCCCTACCTAGGCTAAAAGCTGTATTCAAAGGGGGACAACCTGAAGCTGAATCATTACATGCAATGGGAGCACGAAGAAATTGGCCTTAGGTAAGTGCAGGTATGGTTCTTGAACCTCCACCACATTTTTTTGGTTATAATGCACACTCATATTCCTATCCTAACACTGGTCACTCTCAGCATTGGCAACATGGGAATCAATATCAATATGGACAACCCTCCCAATCTTGGCAACAAGGATGGAGAGGGCCAAACCATTCACATCATTCACATAATTCCTATCATGCACCGATGAAATCATATCCTCCTACATATGCACCTTACCCAATGCCTCAACCATCATTACCTCAGCTGAGTCAACCTATGCCACCATTACCTTTACCTCCACCGTTTCGACCTTCTCAGCTGCCTACTCAACCTTTACCCAATCCTAATAATAAAGCGGTACAAATGATCCATTCTATGACCTCGCTTTCTTCATCTAGATTTCAGACTAAACCAGTTGGAGTCAATGATCTCCAATTGAGATCAGGGAAAGTGTTAACCTCAAAAAATCAAAAGTAGCCCATGGTGATTATCGATGAGAAAGGAGAGGAGGAAACTCCTGACCATTCTGGGAAAGATGACACCATTCAGCCTATCCCTGTACATTCTGAGCCCTTGTCATCTTCTTCCAACTGACCTCCCTATCTAGAGAGGTTAGTTGTGGAGAAGAAAGGCCCCATTCTCGAGTCTAGCCTAGCTTCTGAGCTTAGGAACCTTTTTATAAAGGTACCTTTGCTCCAAGCTATCAAAGAGATCCCCATCTGTACAAAAATCATTAGGGAACTCTGCCTCAAGAAGCCAGGGAGGAGAAGATTGGAACCCCAAACCATTCAATTTTTTGGTAGAGCAGTAGAGTTAATGCCGGGATGTATGAACATGGAAAAATATACTGACCCCGGAAACCCTGTTATCTCTATTCAGATAGGTGATGTCCCTGTCTCCAATGTACTTATAGGCCTAGGCGTAGCCATTAATGTTATTACCAAGCAAACCATGGATCAACTTGGATTGGTCCATATTTTTCCTACTCCCACTATGCTTGAATTGGCAGATAGATCTAAAATCAAGCCAGAAGGAGTATTGGGTGATGTGATTGTTTCCTTAGATTCTTGGGAATATCCCGCAGATTTCATTGTGCTTCAACCAAAGAATCCTGTAGGAAGGCATCCCTTGATATTGGGATGACCATGGCTTGCTATAGCTGATGGGCTCTTAGACACTCTATGGTTAGACTATAGTGGTGATGAGGAGACCCAGCCTATTTCATTGATACATCAGAATGTTGAGTCCTCACAAGAGGGTTAGATTCAAGACTTCCTAAACAATCTAGACACCATGCCTAATTTTGAGTCATTAAGTCAGATTTTTAGTCTATATTTTCAAGAAGGATATGACTCTCTACCTCCATCATCACCACCTCTAGCAACACCTTTGTGTACTCTGGAACCTGACACTAATCTTGTTGAGATTAGTCTAGGTAAATCCTTGTATATCAGTCTAGACTTGGACCCTTCTCAACGAGAGCATCTTATGAATTTGTTGCGAAACCATCTTGATGCCTTTGCATGGGGTTACGAGGATATGAAAGGAATCCTTCCTGAAACTTGTACACACCATATCTATATTTAGGATGGATCCCGACCTGTCCAAAAACCCTAGAGGCAAATGAACCCAGCTCTAAGAGATGTTGTAAAGGAAGAATTGCAAAAACTCTTAGACGCCGATTTTATCTATCCCATTTTTGATAGCTAATGGGTCTCTCCATTAGTGTTAGCCCCGAAGAAAGATGGGAGATGGCACAATTTCATTGACTACAGAGAATTAAATAAAGCCACTCTCAAAGATTACTTCCCCCTTCCTTTCATCGATCAAGTAATCGATACCCTTGCTGGTAAAAAGTACTTTTCTCTTCTAGATGGTTTTAGAGGATATAACCAGATACATATAGCACCCAAGGATCAAGACAAAACCACTTTTACATGTCCATGGGGTACATTTTCTTACCGAGTGCTTCCCTTTGGGCTATGTAATGCCCCGGCTACCTTTCAAAGGGCAGTCTTGGCTATTTTTGCTAACCTCGAGTGCGTGGAAATCTATATGGATGATTTCTCTGTGTTTGGTGATTCATTTTAGGAAGCCCTCAGGAATCTAGAAAAAGTGCTTCTTCGCTGCCAAGAAGCTCATCTTGCCTTGAGTGACAAGAAATGCAGATTAATGTGCAAGGCAGGAGTAGTTCTTGGCCATCTTATTTCCAACAAAGGTATCCAAGTTGACCCTGCAAAGATAGAAGTCATTTTGAGTCTTCCTATATCCAAAACTCAAAGGGAAGCGAGAGATTTTCTAGGACATGCGGCTACTATAGGAGATTCATTGAGAATTTCTCAAGGATAGCTACCCCCCTTTTCCGACTTTTGGCTAAAGATAGTGAGTTTTCTTGGTCTACAACTGGCCAATAGTCTTTGAGACACTGAAGGAAAATTAGTTTAGGCACCAGTTTTGAGAGGACCAAACTGGTCCCTGCCATTCCATATTTCCACTAATGCCTCAGATACTGCTATTGGCGCAGCTTTAGGACAGGAAGAAGAGAAACTATATTTTGCTATTTATTTCATTAGTAAAAACTTGTCACCCACTGAACTCAATTATATTGTTACTAAGAAAGAGTTTTTAGCTGTAATTTTTTCTATTAATAAATTTAGACATTATATTATAGGATATGAAGTTTTTGTACATACTGATCATTCCGCTATAAGATATTTGATGAATAAACCATTAACTAGCGGTAGAGTGACTAGGTGGTTGCTATTATTACAGGAATTTAATATTACTATTGTTGATAGACCAGGGAAATCGAATGTAGTAGCAGATTATCTTTCAAGATTAAATAATCCTAGTGAAGCAATTCCTGTTGATGATGATTTTCCTGACGAACATCTTTTTGTTGTGTCAACAAAGTCTCCATGGTTTGCTGATATAGCTAACTATTTAGTCATTGGAAAATTACCACCCCACTTATCTGCTCGTGAAAAGCGGAATATCATTCAGAAAAGTGCTGCATATTCCTGGATCCAAGGAGACCTCTTTTACACTAGAGTAGATCTCATTATCCGTAGATGTGTAAGAGAGGAAGAGGTGTTTGATATCTTAAAATCTGCCCATGATGAACCATGTGGTGGTCACTTCGTCAATAAGTGAACTGCATACAAAGTGTTACGAGCTAGCTATTTTTGGCCTTCCTTATTTAAGGATGCCAAACAATACGTCAAGCAGTGTGATAGCTGTCAGTGAATTGGCCAGCCTAACCAAACCAATGAGATGCCTTTATGTCCTCAAGTTATGATTGAGCCTTTTGAAAAATGGGCTATTGATTTCGTAGGATCAATAAATCCTTCATCATCAAATAAAAAACATATCTTGGTTTGTACAAATTTTGTTACTAAATGGGTAGAAGCTAAAGTTGTTTCTTTTTCTACTGAAAGAGTTGTTGTTGATTTTATTTTTACTGAAATCTTTACTATATTTGGTGCACCTAGAGAAATTTTTTCTGACAATGGATCGCAGTTTATTTCTAATATGGTATAGGGTGTAATGGAGCAATACAAAATTCGGCATAGGAAATCCACACCATATCACCCGCAAGCAAATGGCCAGGTAGAATCCACAAATAAGGTGATTGAGTCTATCCTCACAAAGATGGTAAATATGAACAGAAATAATTGGGCTGACAAATTACCAGAAGCATTGTGGGCCTATCGGACCACTTGGAGAAACAACACGAGACACACACCATATGAGCTAGTGTATGGGAAACAAGTCCTTTTGCCGATAGAATTCCAGATCAAGACTTTCAGGACTGCAGTCCAATTGGGGTTAGATCTCTCTGAGGTATAGAAGCAACACCCTATACAATTGAACGAGTTAGATGAAATCCGAAGGGATGCTATTCAACAGAACATCTTGGTTCAACAACAACATAAGAAGTGGCATGACATGTCCATTCAGAAAAAGAAATTCCAATCAGGTGATTGGGTGCTCCTTTACGATTCAAGATTCAAGCATTTTAAAGGAAAATTCCATACACACTGGATGGGACCCTATGAGGTGGTCAAAGTGTTCGAAAATGAAGCGGTAGAAATTAAAACTATTGATGGATGAAACTCAGTGTTCCTAGTAAACGAGCATAGATTGAAGGTATATTTTTAGCCCCTTACTAAAGGAGATTTTATGCAGCAAGTCCAATAGCCATTTGAAAAGGAGTTGGTAGGTGATAACACCGACCTATTGAAGAATTGATTCCTTCTTGTCCTTATTCTAAAGAAAAAATAATCAAAGAAAAAAATAACAAAAATTAAAAGTATAAAAGAAAAAAATTTCCTGTAATTGCGAAAATCAGTTGACTAACATGATTGTAGAAGGATCAACCTAAAAACCAGCATGCTGGTAGGAAGATAAAAAATTTTCATAAAAAGGGAATGTTACTTGAATTTTAGATATGCTGGCTGCCACCAAGAAGAAGTAGGTTCACGAAACCGAGCCCTTACCCAAGTTTGGGGTAACTAGTGTGGACATTGTTTTCCAAGTAAACGCTTACTTCCTACTGCAGTTATTTTTCCTGCACTAGTGCAGGCAGAATTCAAGGTAAAATCTTCTTCTATTTCCCATTTCGAAATGTCCCACTAGTTTCTTTTCTAAATTCCCTAATGAATTACCTTCCTCTTTCTTCCAATAAACCACCCCTACCCGATTCATAGAATCCCTCTTCCCCTTGAATTTTTTTCCCACATCCTGTTTCGTTTATCCCTCTTGATGCTATCGTTTTGAAATCCCTGCTGTAATATTCCTTCCCATTCTGAAATTTTTACCCCTTTCCCACTTCTTTATTCCCTCATAAGTTGATTGCAGAATTTGATGCAGTCATTCAGAAGGCATGTTGAGAAGCACCAAAGGATGGCGAATAAATTTTTCTTGTATAATGAGGCAAAATTTTTAAAAGTCCAACTACAGAAGTATGTCCTATCAGAGTTTCTATTTGGTAAAATTCTCTAGTGCAAGCACAACGCAGTGCAAGCAGGTTTGGGGCAGAGATACAATTAACTATGGGAGTAATTTACACAGTCCTGAAATGGTTTATCAAAGATCTATGGGCCTGTATGTATGTACATATGTTGATATGATAACTCACTCCATGTTTTAAATTGATGCTTTGTTTCATTAGTTACTAATCTAGGGATAAATCTTTAAAGTGCAAGGTGTGAAAGGCTGAAATCTAATCTTTTTAAATAAATGCTGAAAATAAGTCTAATTGAATTATGATGATGACTGCGGAAGGCTACTCCATCCGATAACCTGCACTCAGCCTCTTTGCAATTATTTCACACTATCCTACCATCATTAACCTACCTGTGATCATATCATTCTAGCCGTTGCTTCACCGTCACCCATACCACCACTACATCCAATCATCGCGATTCACCTATAACGATGATCACTAACACAGATCTACATCCAAAGTGGAAGGATTGTTCCATCATAGCCGGGTAAGCAGGTCTACAAAGACGGAAGGCAAGGAACCTCTGGTACAGAATTCTCGGTGAATGTTGGAGTTACCCTGGAATTTTTCCGAAGGTTTGATCGGTGAAGTGGAAGAGGTTCAAAATGGCACCCATGAGGAGTGAACCACTGTCGCTATAGGAGATTGAACAAACTGCCAAGTACAAGAACAATCTTGCACTTTTGCAAGAAACTGGGTTCCTGCCATTTCTCCAAAAATTTGACGGATTCGACATGGGTGTAGTGCTAGAATTTTCAAGAACGTTCAAGGAAGGCCGAGTTAGGGTTAGGTCCTTAAAATTTAAAATCATTGAAGAGTTCATTTCGCAAGCCACAGGCCTGCCACTTACAAGTGAGCGCTGGCTTAAGAAGGAGCGGTTGACAAAGAAGTGTTGGCAGCGATTCGTGGTTGATAGGAAGATTGAGGTCGATTGGAGAAAGGGATTGCCACAGATTGCCTTGGTCAGAAAATGGCGAGATTTACTATTTATATTACAGAAGTTTGTCATAGGTGAAGGATGCTATACCTTGGCATTTGTATACCACCTTCGACTGTTGTCACATTTCGAGGTGGGAAAATTTATTAAGTTCCCTCACTTCTTGCTCAGGAGCCTCGAAAAGATGGTGAAAAATGTTCAGAGCGCAAGTGCAAGCCAGGTCCACCATGGACTCATTACGATGCTGGTCAAGAAGAAGTTAGAGAAAAAAAAATTGCATGGGAGAAATTTCTGAAGGAATTCTAAGAAAAATATTCAGAAGAACGTGCTAGCACAAGTGCAAGCAAAAAGAGAAAGGCAGAGACATTGTCTCCTGCCAAGTGAAGAAGTAAAGGCTCACCAGTGCAAGTAGAGAAAGGGGCCATTGAAAACACTCCACCTACAACAAAGACAAGGAAAATTAGGACCTCGGCGAGGAGGAAAGTTGTCGGCCAAGGAACAAATCAGTCGGGCTCCCCAATTGTAATCGACGACTCGCCCCAAGTCTCCCCCACAGTTCACAATCTCTTGGTGCTTGCAGACGCAGTAGCACACACTGTGGAGGATGAGGAGAATGCAGAAGATGACGTGTTATTGTCAACATTCATCAGCAGGCTAAGGAGCAAGAGAACAATGTCGACACCAAACACTGGCGAAGTCCAAGCAAAGGAGGACAAAGAAGAACAACATGAAGAATCTCCTGACAATTTTAGTGAACCGGAGGTGGAGACCCTTAATGATTTCGAGGACCAGGGCATTGAAGACCCTGCGGTTTTTGAAGGACAGGGCATTGAAGACCCTGTGGGTTGTGAAGATCAGGGTACTGAAGACCCCACAATTTTTGAAGATCAAGGCATTAAAAACCTTGTGGTGTTCAAAGGACAGGGTACTAAAGTCCCTGTGGTAGTAGAAGAATGGGGAATCGAAACCCCTATTGATTTGGAAGGACAGGGTGTGGAATCCCCTGAGAAAATGGGAGAGCAAGTTAAGATCCCGGAGGAATTAGGTGCACAGGGTACTGAAACCCCTGGCACAGAGATTGGTGAGGGTATCCAAACCCTCAGCGACAGCAAAACCCCGAGCATAGAAACCCTTGGTGATGTCTTAAAGCAGACTTTTGATAGTCTTGACCTTGATGTTGAGTCCGTGGCAGAAAAGGCATTTTCTCCCGAAGATCTCAGTACAACACCATCCACTCTCTTCCTTAATAGCAGAATAGTGGACTTGGAGCAACAAGTCCATGACCTGGAAGCTCTAAACCAGGTCATGAAAGAGCAGAGTTGGCAGAAACAGAGTGAGGTGGAATTACGGGCTGAAGTAAAGAAGCAGAAGCAACAGGTAAAGGTGTGGAAATACCGGGCTTCCAGATGCTATAGATGCCTGAAAAAGGTAACTAAGCAGCTGCGAAAAGCCCGGGATAGGAAGCCAAAGATAGTAAAGACAGGAATAAACATTGAAGTGTAGAACTGAGGTGTGACCACTCATTTTTGAAGGTTTTTTGCAGAGGTAAAATGTTGTGTGAGGACACACAACAACTTAGGGATGGGAGGATGTTGGTATCCTAAATTGCCCTATTTTCTACCCCATTTCCATCAATATCAACCTCTGTTTTACCTTAATACAAGACCCTTCTTCCCTGCACTAGTACAAGATGGTTACCCTTTTCCTGCACATGCTCATAGTTTACATTAAGATTTGCTACAACACTTTATTAATCTTTTTATGTAGATTTCATGTTATTTACATATTCTTGCAACTCATATTGATTTCCTAGAAGTAATCATGGAACGTAGTGTTAATAATGTATGAGTTGACTAGTGCAGGAAGATTCCTGCACCACCACTGTCCAAGATTCTGAGAGCTATCTTCCACGAGGACGGATCTCGATCTTCGACTCCGAGTTTAACTGCTGATAAACTGAAGTAGGTGGTGCACATCCAGGGATTTTTCTCCAAAGATAGATCATGGCCCAACGAAGTTCGTGTTGTTATAACCATTGACCAAGTTTGTAATTCAATTTCTAAGTTTTTTCGGCTGAGAGACCTAAACGACAATTATCTGTAATTAGTGTAAATGACTTAGAGCTGAAGAATATATATGATGTAAATCATAGATAAGAAAGGGAGTGAACCATTGGTTATTATTTTGGTTTATGTAATCTAGTTATTGCCTTGTTCTGGGGCTAGACTACTTCGTAATGTAATTTGCCGAATCAAGTAAATACAAGAGGATCATTATGGTTTGCACACATAGCATGTAATTTCATCTTTGATGTGTTATTTGAAGTGTTGATCGCTTTCGTTCCTTAGAAGGGGAACGAGCTGGTTGGCCAGGGCCCGGCCAACCCAGCTTGTTGACCCCTCTCGCTTTCGTGATTTGGGAAGACGGTGTGTTTATTTCGTAGCAGTTGTGTGATGAAATAGTTTAATCGTTAATCTTTGAGTTTTGAATTAAATTATCTTCTGTAGCCTATGTGTGGAATGGATCTGTAGTTTGTAGAGTATTTGTGTTCATTTCTGTTTATAAGATATCTTTTATGCATTTACTTTATTCTTGCTTTCTGTTTTAATTCATTTTCGAAGCAGATCATGCGAGGAACTCTTTCCTTCACCAGTGCATGTTGTTGCTTGCACCGCGCTTAGTCATTCATTGCAGCAAACATTAAATCACTCACCTGCATTTTATTTCCCATTATTTCGCAAGTGAATGAATCAATAAATCAAGTAACTATTTTTGGTATTAAAAGTTCATCTCTAAAAAGATCTAGAAGCAGTTATATTAACTACCAAATTATACTTGCAAAGAATATCATTATTGTGGGTGAAGTACCAAAACTGGTTGACACATGCAAAGTACTTAGGCTATTGATTGATTCTTTTGTAAGTGTTTTATCTCATGAAGTTTATTTCCCTTATGAAGTTTAATGAGTTGAAGCATTTTCTTTCTTGGAGCTAGTTAATTTAGAATTTGATTACAATTGCAATTCCTTTTCAATGTATCTTTTTAGCTTTCAAAAGTAAACCAGAAACTAAGTAAAGGGAACCTTGCTTCGGGGCAAGAGAAAGTCTCTTGACACCGGAATAGTGTGCTCCAAGCCCTGAGGCTTAGAGCACCTTCACTTAGACATAAGTCTTTAGTAAGGAAGATTGAATATACTCTTACAAAAAAATATTGTACCTGCACTAGTGCAAGCAAGATTGCAACTGTGCATGGATAGGTTGTTTGTGTGGGAGAAAGATCAGAAGAAAGGCAGAACTCTGCAAGGGCCCACTTGTCAGAATTCTTATCATCCACTTGGAGATTAACATAGCGTTTCATTCAACATTTAATATTGTTTCTGTTGTGTGGAATTTCTTTACTTGATTTACTTTCAAATTGTCTTTTACATTCCAGCACTAGATTTGCCTTGGTGTAAATTGCCTTTCCAATTGTTTTCTATCTGATTTTGCAAAACATTCACTTCAAGAAGTAGGATTAGAAATAGGAGAAGTTCATACCATTTTTGGCATTGCTTGTGCTTCATCTCTAAGTTTATGAAACTCTTGGGTTGACAATTAAGTGTTGAGGAGTTTGCTCAAGCATAATTCCTGCACCCAACAATAACATTATCTTTTGTCAATCTCTTCGGAATGTCTGACTCATCAATTCTACCTTGTGAAAGGCTGAGAAATTCCATGACTCTGTATTTGTTTTAACCCGAGAAAAATTCTTGAATGTCTTATACAAGAAACCTATACCAATCAAGCAGAGTACTACTATCACAACAATAACCAAAATCAATACCCTATATAGATGGCTTTCAGATCTGCCTTTCTGCTGGAAACATGAAGGTAGCAATAATGACATGTTAATGGAAATAATGGTGTGTTAATGGCAATCGGTATTCCATTGCTTGGGCTAGAGATGGCGTGTTAATGGAAATCTATATTCCATTGCTTTTTAAATTGTATCTCATATGGAAGCCAATAATCCAACTTGTTTTTTGTTAGTGTTTCATTTTGTGCTTTATGAAACTGTTATCAAATAAAATGCTTGTGTAGTTATAGTAATTAATTTTTTACACTTCGATTTTTCAACAACCCCAACAACCCAAATCAAATATCAGAGGGATTATTTATTTATTTATTGTATTGTTCATTATGTTAAAAAACCGAATTACATAAAAAGAGACTTTGTATAAGAGAGGATGCATTTTCATTTTAAGCCATGAATATGTAACTAGAGCTTACACAACAAACTTCAACAAATTTGATGTTCAAAGAATTTTAAATTAAAGTCACTTAACTTGGAATTCCACTAAACTAACAAAAAAAAGTTTTTTTAACAAGAAGTTATGAAATCTGATGCTTCACCAGGTCTCTGTGCTTAAAATTTTTTACTTGAGTTTTGTCCTTAATAAAATTTACTTGAGTTTGAACTTACATTTAGTTCAGCGGGATATCTACAATGCTATTCTGATATATATATATATATATATATAAATTTTATTCATAGTATTTTTGGGTTAATATTTACCATTCCTAAAAAGTCAAATACATTATTCGATCTTAAGAAAACCCACTGCAGTTGACATAGAATTAGAAATTTTATTGATTCATTTAAATATAAAGTTTTATAACATCTTTTAATTCTCAAATTAATTTTAAATATGTCATTGTCATTATTTTATTAAAAACATCATCACAGTTTGCATGGAACCAAATTTTTTATTTATTAAGGTAAATATAGAGTTAAGTGCAGACGCCTATGACCATTCTTTGTCATGGCCATGGGAAGACCGGATGGGAAAACATTGTTTTCTACTATCATTTGAAAAAATAAATTAATACACTTTTGTTGCTCAAGTGGTATCACAAAGGCCAACCTGGATGGCGACATGGAGCATGATGTTCATGGAGAAGGGGGTTGACCATAGAGACCTCTTTAGTTTGCTCGACAATTCAATTCAAGAAAATTTTAAATTATTTTTAATAGGAAGTGCACCTCAATCCCGTAACACCCGGAGAAATATAATGTTGTAATTTTAGGTGCGCACCTCAACAACATCTACAACTAAAACTGAGGTCAAAGTGGGTGAATTTCTTATTCTGTTTACCAGTAACTAAAATCTGTCATTTGAAGCTTACAAGATAAAGATGCTGCTAAAAGTGACAGTGAGTATCCAACACTAAAATCAGTTGAAAGGGTTACCCCTCTAGCCCAAGAGTGAACTAGAGGCTTAAAGGGGGGACATTTTTCAGCCTCTAGAGAAAGCCTTGGCATAGTTCCCTAGCCATGGACATTTTGAGGAAAAACATTTGAATTGATGTTTTTGCTGGAGAGAAAAGTTGCATATTTTATTTCCCTAGGGAATGAAAATGTATCTTGGTTCCTTTAAGTTAAATCATTTGGACAATCATAGATTTCTCAACCTTCACAATTGTTTTAGTTTAATTTTTTTAAGTACTCAAGCATTCATTAGTTACAATTTATCTAATTTTAGTTATATGGAAAATTATAGATTTCTCGGCCTTCACAAAATTACTTTAGTTTAACTCATTTGGACATTAGAATTACACTTATTACATATTACATTGTAAAATTTAAGTATAGTAATGAAATTTAACAAATTTGAATTTAATTTTACATTAAATTTATGAAATTATCATTGCTGTAGGAGTATAGTCCCTTATGAAATACATTAAACTATGCATGTGAATAAATTTAGTTTTTCAAACTCTTTGTTAGTTGTAATTTTCTAATTAAGTATCAATTTTTTTTTAATTAATTTTCAAATATAAACTGTGCGGATTAGAATTGGTTGTGGCAGAGAATTATCTATTCTTTATTCTACTCACGTCCCATTATAATGTAAGAAAGTTCAGCTTCACAAAGTAGACCACCCCTTTCCCGATAGAAATCTTCCACAATAGCATAAAAAAAAATCCAAAGCAAAGAATATCAAGAAGCAAAAAAGGCCATTGAAGCAAGGTTATGAGCAGTCGTGAAATGCACTAAATCTTATAGTGGAGGAGCAAGTGGATCAACTGGTTTAAAGGCCTGGTTTTTCCCTTATTGTAAAAATCAGAAATTAGGGAGTGTAGCAAGAGTTTGATGGCATTTACTTGGAATGGGGAAAAAATAGCAAACAACTATATGTACGAGTATACCTAACATAGAGAGCATCTCTACATAAACAATTTAATGAACTTGAAAAGTTGAGACATATTGTTGAAAGTTCAATTCAAACCAACAACAATCCTAGTGGATTGGTAGTTGGTGGTCAACACTCTTATTCTCAACATCAAGTTTTAGTTTCCCACCTTGAAAACTTATGGGATGTAAAAGGGAGGGGAAATCTTGATGCATCCATTGGACGATTTTTTTCCGCAAATAAAATAGCTTTCAATGTTTGTAGATCTCCTTATTCAAAGGAAATGGTGAGGAATCTAGTTAACACTGCCCCTAAAGGTTACACACCTCCTAGTTATGAAAATATGAGGACACCAATGTAATATTAAGAGAGGGCTTGGGTTGAAGCTAGACTTCATGATATTAAAAATAGTTAGAAGGAATATGGGGTCACCATTGTCTCAGATGGTTGGACATATGTCAACCATTATCCCCTTATCAATATTTTGGTTTCTTGCCCAAAAGGAGTTATGTTCTTAAAATCCCATGATACCACAAGAAAGACAAAAGATGGTCCATACCTAATGGGTCTCTTCAAAGAGGAAATAGAGGAGGTTGAAAGAGAAAACATGGTCCAAATTATTACAAATAGTGCCTCAAACAATGTCCTTGCTAGGTGATTGATTGAGGATGAATACCCAACAATTTTTTGGACTCCTTGTTGTGTGCACTGCATGAATTTGCTCCTGAAATATATTAATAACATTGCATGGTTTGCAAAAATATAAGTGAAGCAAATATGTTACAAAATTTTATTGTTAATCATGCAACATCGATAGCAATTTATAGGAAATATGAAAATCTTCATCTTCTTTGATGTGGTAAGATCAGATTTGTATCTGCATTCATCATGCTTCAATGCCTTATTAAAATGCATCAATCTTTGAGAGATATGGTAGTATCAATGGATTGGCAGAGATGGAAGGGCTCTGATATTGGGCATGGCCCAAAAGTTGAGGAAATTATTATTGGCCTTTCTTCAGAGGATTTTTGGAGGAGAGTGGAGGATATTGTTATCTTCATCACACATATTGTTTCCAACCTTCACATATTTGATAGTGATCAACCATGCTTAGGGGATGTGTTTGAGAGTATGGATCAAAAGAGAGAGAAACTTCATGATATAATGAAAGATGAAAATTCTAGAATTAACAAAGACACTAGAAATGAAGTCTGGGAACTTAGTCTGACAAAGTGGAAAATGTTTCATAGCCCTCTTCATTCAATTGCATTCTTATTCAATCCTATATGATTTCAGAGGAAACTGTCTACAAATGTAGAGGTGATGCAAAATTGGAACACTTTTATAAGTACGTGTTATGATCTCCAGGATCGCACTACTTAACGACTTGAGTTGGGAAAGTACTTGAGATCAGAAGACCACTTTGCAAATGAAGATTGTGCATACAATAGAGAACGACTTGGACCCATATAATTTTGGATGTAATATGGTACAGGGACTCCCTTGCTTCATAGGTTGGCTATCCATTTTATTTCATAGGTCTGATCAATAACAAGTACCTTTAATGTATTTATTTATTGTTTAAGAAATTAAGTCTAATGTTCATTTTCGATTATTTTCCTTTTAAGATTTCAAATGTCTATTGCTAACATAATGTTAATTTTATTTTATAGGTTACTAGTTCATCTGCATGTGAAATGAAATGGAGTGAATATGCCTTTATTGATTCATCAAAGAGGAATCACCTAGGTACAAAAAAGGCACAAGATTTGGTGTTCATACACTCAAATCTACACTTGTTGTCTTGACAACAACTAGAGTATAAAACTAGACCCACAAGAATGTGGGATTATGGTGGTTCACAAGATGATGGAGATGATGAGCTTCCACTTGAGGTGCTACAACACAATGTTGAATACATGCTTGATAATACCAAGAAGTCTACTGACCATAGTAATGCTTTTGGAATTGGGTCAAGCTCAACAACCATTCTAGAAAATGAGCTTGACAATCTAGATTATTAAGTTTATTTGTCTTTTGCATATGAATTGTTAGAAGTGGCTTTAGAGATACATCTATATTCAAAAATATACATTTAATTATTTATATTTCAAATCTCTTATTCTCATAAATGTTTGCTATTTTTTTGGAATTAATGATTGGCTAAATTTTTGGATCTGGCAAATTATGACATCTTTCTTAAAACTAAATCACTCTTTATGAATGTTTCTTTACAACTTCACATGTGGAAACATTAGGATTTTATGATTAATGTTGTGTTTTATATTGTTCACCTTTAATCTTGTTTTTTCTCTCTCCTCATTTCTTATACGTGAAACCTGCAAACTCTGTTTCTCGTATCGTTCTCATTTCTCATTTCATTTCCGATTTCACGTTTCTGGTAACATAGCATCAAGCCTTGCTCCATTGGCATGTCAATATTGGATCATGCTTAATTGGCTTACTGACATGCCAATTGAAACCTCATATTATGTCTTGGCTTGTTATTTGTTGTACCACCAATACATTTCAACTTTATTATTGTATTAACTCACCATTACTATCATCACCTCATCTTTCACCTCCATTTTCTTGTTTTTATGAAGCCTTCAATGGGTCCATTATCTTCTCATTCTTGCAATTTTATTGCCTGGTGAAGGAATTAAATATACCCTAGCTCTAAAATAAAAAGGAAAGCTAAGGTTGAACGTTGCGGGTGGTGGTTGGATTCTCCTTTCAAGCTCGTCAAAGATACTAAGGTATTTATGTTTTGCTAGATTTCTTGTTTTATTAGATTAGAAATAAATCTTATTCTTTCCCCAGTTTACCCTTTTCCTAGTTTTGGTTGCAATCACTTGGCATGGTTATTTCTCAAACCTAAAATGCTCTTTTGTTAACAATTATCTTATAAATTTTCTTTTCCAAAAAAGAGAGTTTCTTTTTTCTTGTTAAAATCTCCATCCTGATTTAACTAACCATCACCAATTGCTTTTAGTCCTTTCGTCCTTGCGCACTATAGGTGTATTACCCTTGAGGTTCACCTCAGGCACATAGCAATTGTAAATCTATGTTGTTTCACTAAATTGAAAATGTTTTATACATGAATATTTTAATCTTTCACTACAGAGTTTTGAACTTTGTACATTTTAAATCTTGTTTTGCTTAGGTTTAAGTTTTGTTTCATGGTGCATGAGTTTCAAAATTAATTTTATTAAGAATTAATCAACCCAAGAAGATACCATTTGTTTGTTGATATCTATTTAATATTAAAGGAGCTTCATAGTGATGTTCGTTAACTGTTAAAACCATAATCTGTTATTTTAAAAAGCCCCTAATCAATTATTTATTTTCCCTAACCTTTCTCCTTTGGGAGCCTTTGAGGTAATCTCGTCTTGGTAAAAAAAGCATGAGTATGGCCATGTGCAAGGTGCCTATTGTTTATTTGACTCAACAAAAAACTTTCTTTGAAAACCCTTATTCATGTTAATCTACACACAGTCATGTGCTAGTTTTCCATATTGAAACACTCTCATCTATCTAAAAAGAAAAAAAAAACCTTTTGTGTGTCTATAAAAAAAAGACTTGGTTCTATCTTATATATTTTGAAAGAATGTCAATCCAGTGCACTTGCTCGACCTCTGCGTTTTCTTTATAACCCTTTCAAGGAAATCGTTTCTTTGAGTTTTCTGATGTTTTTCCATAGGTTGCTTGGCATTCCACCAATGTGATCCCCTTCCCCTTTTATATGTATTCCTTTCTGTGGTTTTCTCAGATGATAAACTTATTTGATTAATAATGATTTCCAATTTTTTATTGATCTGTGGGTAAATTTTTAAAATTGATTTCCAGTATGATATTTTTCAACAAAAATAGAGGCAGTGACAGAGGTAGGGGGAGGAAATAGAAACTAAAATTTAGGGGTGAGAAGGGATAAAATACATAGGGTATCAATACATTTCTATGTTGATTCACATTAACTAAGATAAGTGCTCCACGCTGGTGTCCTCAATCTATGCCTCAACCACAATAGCCCCCTGTTCCTCATGCATCTAGAGTTGGTATTCCTCTCCTACCACACACATTTTCTCCTCTTATTGTCCCAAATAATGATGGTTGGGAAGCTTCCATCCCTACACAACCTTTGTGTTCAATCCAAGATTAGCCCACTACCTCTTTGCCTCCTCCTCCTAAAGCACATGTTTCTCACTTACATTCCATTACTTCATGTATAGTCCACTGTCCTCATGCGACACCACAACCTTATACACCTTCCAGTTAACACCCTCATTCTTCCCATCAAGCCTCCAAACAACCTACTGTGTTTACTGGTCCCATTTGTCAAATTTCAAAACAAGAAATCATTCCACAACCTGCTGATCTGAAAATGAAGAACTTAGATTACTTTTAAGGTATTACAAACTCATGTGCATGGATTTTCCTATATTACTTAGTGCAACGGATCGATAAGACTGTGAATAATATAGGCAATTGAGCAGTTAGAGAAACATAATAGACTAACACACATAAACACAACAAGTTTAATATGGAGTTCACCCAAAACTCTTGGGCTACATCTCCTGGTCCAGCCTTTAGTGGTGACCTCTCTATTATGTCTTCAAGAGCAGATTTTTACAAAATGTGAGCTAAAATTAAGTCTCAACACAACAGATACAAAACAACAGGAGTTTTACTTGAACCCCTCAAGCCTCTCTGAGTACACAGACTCTTTCTCTCACTCTCTGTCTCTGTCTTCTCTTTGTCTCAACACTGCTTGTTCCTATCTTCTGTCTTATGTGGCTTTTAAGCCAATCGGCACTATCTGTTCATTTCCCCTTCTGAGTGTTAGCAATCATGTCATAACATCTTCAGGGAAGGTGGCCATCTGTTCTGCAACGGAAAGGACCATCGGGCCTTTGAAATCCCCAAAAATAGTGTTCTCTGTTTACACAGAGAAACACTGTAAAACACGGGAAAAATATGCCAAATCATTGTTTATCAGACTTCAAATATTATGAATTACACCATATATTCCATCGGGCCCGCCTTTAAATCGCTATCACATGTTGTAAATTCCCGTTTCGTGGTTTCTCTTTGTATTTGAAAAATACATTAAAACACTGAAAATATCGCAAAATGGCTTTATGGCGGACTTGAAATGCTATATATTTTCACCTATAAGTTCCATCAGGTCCACTTCATTGCATCAGGGGCATTTCCTTTGCATTTCATTTATTTAACGAAAATGTGAAATACAAAGGAAAATGCCATTTTTCGAATCTCAAAATATATAAAATATCATCTATAACTCCATCGGGTCCAGCTATCGCAAGTCATATGTATATCAGCCCCGCTCCATTGTACTGCTCCACACGATATTGCGATGCGATTGATCACAATCGCATATCGCATAGACCTCAGGCCGTTTGGTAAGCGCTCCTTGTATTTGCCGATTGCGATATTGCGAGTTAACCTGGGCCATTGATTTGCGCGCTTGATCGACAGTCCTCGTTGACCCGCACTGATCGCGATCGCAATTGTCATATGGTCACCTCCAATAGCCTTCGCCTGTCACCACTAATTGCGATATGCCGATCGAATCTGGACCGTTGATCGGCCAGATCCGACGGCTCCTGTGCAAAGTTGTTTTGACCTCTGATAGGCTCTATTTCCGTCGTTTCCTTGTGTTTTTCACTCTTGATAGTGTAATCCACCATTTTTAAAGGTTCTTCTTATGTGATAGTTTTGGATGTTTGAAGACTTAGAGGGTGTTTAGGATCCATTTTGGATCACGCCTTCCCACTAAAAAATCTTTTGGACCACCAAAAGTTGGTTTTCAAGCATCGATCAAGTGAGGATACAACTTCCTCACTTGTCCAATTTCCATCCATCGTGCACTGCTTGGTTTTGAACCTTTGAGTCCAATTCTGAGGTACTCAATATCCCCTCTGCGCGTAGTTCTCACCTTCCTGTCCAGAACTGTATCTTCCTGCAACTCATTGAGATATTCAGGCAACAGATCATCAATAGAAGGCAACTGACTTTGCTCTTCAGGATCTTCAATTAATGAAGGTTCAAACAGTCTCAAATTTTCTGCATTAACCACTGAATAGATGTGCATGTAAGCTGGCAAATCAAGGCGAAAAGCGTTCTCACCAATTTTCTCAAGTATCTTGAAAGGCCCATACCTTATTGGCTTCAGCTTCTTTCCTTCACCTTGCATTCTGTCTTTGCTGATGTACAACCAGACTTGATCACCAACTTGGAAGCTATGTTCAATTCGATGCTTATCATGCCTTGCCTTGTACTTGGCCTGGCTCTTTTCCAGCTGTTCCTGCACTACTTGGTGAATTTCTTGGATCTGTTCAATGAATTTGGTGGCTTTGTCCACATCACTATGTCCATCAACTGTTATGTCTTTTCCAAAGACAAAGTCCAAGGGATACTTCGGTGTAAAGCCAAAGCAAGTCTCAAAAGGAGATCTCTATGTAGAAGAGTGCTTAGCATGGTTGTAAGCATGTTGCACATAACACAAATGTTCATCCCAAAGTTTGGGATGCGAAACTGGATCACTATCCTGTTGACCACCTCTATTTGGCCATCTGTTTGTGGATGAAAGGTTGTGCTCTTCTTCAATCTGGTGTCCATCAACTCCCACAGACTTGACCAAAACTTCCCAACAAATCGGGAATCTCGATCAGATACAATGGAAGTGGGTAACCCAAAATGAACCCAGACATGCTGAAAGAACAACTTTGTTGTTTGTTCAGCTATAATCTGCTTATTACAAGGTATTAAAATACACATTTTGCTGAACCTGTCCACAATAACATATAAATAGTCATGACCTTTTCTAGATTTTGGCAATCCCCCAACAAAGTCCATGGAAACACTTTCCCAAGGACGAGAAGGAACTGGAAGTGGAGTGTACAAGCCTAATTTTCTATTGTTGGGCTTGCTTTTAGCACACATGGTACACCCTTTAATATATCTAGAAACTGTTTCATGCATTCTTGGCCAATAGCAGAACCTTTGCAGCTGTGCAACTGTTTTACTTACACCAAAATGACCTGATATAAGAGAAGTATGTGCTTCCCGAATTATGTTAACTCTTTCAGTTTGTGGAATGCATAACTTTCCCAAATGATACAAGAGTTGGTCCTTAACATAATAATCTAATTCTTCTACTTGTTTGCCATGACTTAAAGTTGCATATACATCTTTAAAATCTATATCTTGAGCATATTGTTCAATGTAGCTTTCATGCATTATTGAGTTATGCTTAAGTATAGTAGATGCATTTATGATTGGTCTGGACAACATATCTGCAACTTTATTGTGTATGCCCTTCTTATATCTGATTACTAGATGAAACTGTTGTAGAAAACTCATCCACCTATAGTGTCTTGATTGCTGCAATTTAGTTTGTGACTGCAAATATTGAAGTGGTTGATGGTCTGTATGGATGATTGTTTCTTTGCCCATTAAGTAATGTTTCCACTTTTTCACACTCTGTGCTAATGCATACAATTCTTTATCATATGTGGGATAATTAACTACTACAGAATTAAATGTCTCAGAATGATAGCATATGGGTTTACTGTGTTGCATCAACACTGCACCCATGTGTTATCAGGAAAACTAGTGTCCATTCAAAGCTGCTAGTCCCACTAAGACGGGTAGCTATCTTAGAAACAAACAGATTAAAGTTACTTGTGTTTTCCTTTATGAGAGATAGATGAAAGAGAAGCAGAGAGCACCAACCTCAGTCTTTCGCTAGTCTCCTTGCTTGTTTCCTCTCTCCTTTGATAGAGCTTTCGCCACTCATTTCTCACTTGTCCCACTTCAAAGAACACCTGTAGAGTCAAGGCATTAGAATACCATCAAAGCATAGAGATCTATAACCATCAATAATGTAGGATTAGATGTACATTAACCATATAAATGCATACACAAACAAGATTCAGAGATATACAAGCATATGGAGGAAAACTCAAATAGCTTTATTGATAGAAGTAGTAGAAGAGAGGATTACAACCAAGCTATCTGATCCAGCATCATCCTCCCAGCATGAAATCCCTCTTCACCTCATACAAAGCAAGATCACCCAACAATGTCTTCAAAGAGAAACCAACAACACTTCCTTGCAAATTACAAAATTCCAGCCTCTAGATCTCTTGGATGAGGGATCCATATATAGATGTTTATAGGAGAGTGAGTCAGCTTTTGGGATTTTGATTAGTGTCATTTCACTGATAGTTCTTGGTTCCACTTGGAGATTTCAAATCTCTTACTCATCCCTGGGTGAATTCAGAGAGGCAAGTGTCATATGAGCAGTTTCTAGAAGATTCTCTGGGTTTCCACCTAGAAAACTGCTTCTGCCATTTGTCTGCTCTCGCTCATCACACCCTACAGAAGGGCTTTCCGGTATGCATCGCACCACCCGTGTGTAATAGGTGAGATGCATCGCAGTCTATGCATGGAGTAGTCTGTATGGTCATGTTTTGACTAGTTCTGAGTAGTTTTTCATGGAGAACTTCTGGGAGATGATGTAATCAGCTAACCTTGTTCCTTTAAGGTATGAAACAACACTTTTATGGGTTTAGAAGCCCTTGGTTTATGGACATATGTGATTGGGGTTGCAGTGCCCAAATATGTCTATAATAGTTGCCCCCTAAAGCATGAGGTCGTAAATCTTTTGATGTCGGGTGAAATGCTTTATGTTTTTCGAACTGGAAGGTGACTTGTAATAAGATACAACATAATATGTTATCTTCACAATATTTTCATGATCTAGCTGAGGCGGGCATTCCCATGCTCAGCTTTATAAATTCATATTCATGTACATATGATAGACAATCGTCTGTGTGGCACACTGATGATTCTGGTAGAGCCATCATCCTTTAGTTTGGATGATTGTCTGTGTAGCTGTGATGTACATTTGATGTCTTTATTTTCCTGAATATATCGCAACCCAGATGGATTAAACTAGATCCAGGGTCTTCAAACTCGTTCAATCTTCACCTGAAGTACAAGTCGATCCATGTGAAAAGATGTTTTGATGTCGAACATGGAAACACATCGCCTGATTACCAACCAATGATATAAGCTGTTAACAGGCACGAGAGGACTCACCGATAATGATGATGACCCTCAAGGTATTGTAGTACAATTCACGTGGTGTGCATACATGAGTTGATGTCAAACACCACGTAAAATCTTTTGGTCGAAGGCCATTGATGTAAACCTGTCGTTGGAAGTGAGAAACTTTCCATTGAGGCATGCAAGCTTCAAAGTACTGAAAGGGTTGTTCCTAAGTCAACTTCTAGGATAATGAGCTGACGTCGACAAGAAGTGACCCGTCGTATGAGGGCCTTAATGAATCCCACATTTACGACACAGAACAAAGAAGATGATTTTGTGGACGTGAAAACGATCTGATGATACAAGGTTCAGGGTGGCGGTCATGAAAAATGGAGAGTGAAGGTATTGCAGCGAATGAGACGTTAGCTAGGTTGGTGAATTCTTTGAGCGACTTCTCTTGAACATACCAGCGACACTGAAATAGATTGGTAGCATTAACCCCAAGGTGGATGGTACGGTGGACCAATGGTGATATGACTGGTGAATGGAATAACCCAACCCGACTGAATCATGGTGACGGAGTGAAAGTGTCATATTAAAGAGCGACTTGCTACCAATGAAGCTATTCAAGTTTTCTTTCCTTTTTCCCCAGTCATTGCTGACCAGTACCTCTTTATTTTTGTCAAGCTTGAGGAGGATAACATATGCTTGTTCTATAATTTTCCCTTCGGGCAAACCTGTCACTATGTTTTAATGAGCCTAGCGACAGTGAAACTCGCTCTTGTCTACATGGACAAGTTTGTCGCTATTGTTTTAACAAGTTTAATGACAAAGATAACTTGGTCCTTTTCAATTTTAGATAGTCTAAAGGTATGGAAAGGAAACTCCAGTGGTCCTTTTTCGTAATGTAATCCCTTAAGTCTGAAAAAGTGTAAAATAATACGAAAGGGATGACTTTTCGATAGTTTTAATGAGCCGAACAAGACAAGCGCTCGATCTTTTTGTGTAATAATCCCTCAAGTCCAAAAATATTAAAATCTAGAGGAGGGATGGCACTTCCGATCACTTTAACGAGCTGGAGAGGCCAATTGCTCGGCAATCTTTTCATATTTTACGAGTCAGATGAAAAGAGCTTAAAGGAGACTCGCTTTTTGAAGAACGAGTGATGATTTTGGATAGAAACTGGTTCCAGGTAAGGTTTGGAACTTTTCAATCACGGTAGTTGTTATGAAACCAGCTCAAGAAAAGATAGAAAAGATAGATCAACGCCTTAGAATTCAGCCTCTTCGAGGGGGCAACCTCCTTTACATTACATAAATGAACAATTCTTGGATAATTCAAATGACAAAACCTCCTTTCTATATATAGGAGTCTAAGGAGTCACAATATAATCCAGCCGACCTAACAATAATAATATAAAGCCACAAAAATTACAATAGAGGGATTCTATGGGGCACAGTAATAACAATATGGGGGCAATAGGGGCACAACAATATTAATAAGGGGTATAACTACAATAGTAATGGGGTAATCACTAGTATTATGGGACCCAACATGCCCCTCTCCTTCAAAAAAGTGTTGTCCTCAACGCTTGAGTAGTTCTGGATACTTCTACATAAAATTCTCATCCTCCCATGTGGAATCTTCAGCGGATAAGTTCTTCCACTTGATAAGATACTCTGAAATTGATCGATTTCGTAGCTGTCGAGTTCTTGTTTCTGTGACTGCTTCCGGTTCCAATATAATTTTTCCTTCCTCGTCAAGTTCTGGCAATATTGTTTGAACTGGGAGCTTGTCGCCTATAACCTTCTTTAAACATGAAACATGGCAAACTGGGTGCAATCGAGAAGCTACAGGAAGCTCCAATTTGTATGCCATAGTACCAATGTTTTGCAACACCTTGTACGGACCATAATACTTTGGTGATAATTTATTATCCTTCTTAGCTTGCTTGAGGGACATTTGCTTATATGGTTGTAGCCGTAGGAATACCCAATCA
This sequence comes from Pinus tabuliformis, assembly GCA_031772625.1. Taxonomy (NCBI): domain Eukaryota; kingdom Viridiplantae; phylum Streptophyta; class Pinopsida; order Pinales; family Pinaceae; genus Pinus; species Pinus tabuliformis. The sequence goes on along the minus strand of CM062814.1, from coordinate 40,735,235 downwards.
CCTACATCAAAACTTCTTTCACTGCGATGTTGATCTGCCTGTTGTTTCATTCTATTATGTGCCAACACGAGGTTATCCTTTAAGAGTTGGAGGACTTGTTGTTGATGTTCGATGTGATGTTCCACTGCCTAAACCTTAGAATTTTCTCTTAAATATGATGTGATGGATGGTGGTTGATACCCATAAAGTGCCATAAATGGGGTCATTTTTGTTGCTGTATGAAAGGAAGTGTTATACCACCATTTAGCCAGAGGCAACCATTTGACCCATTGTGTCTGTTTATCAGATACAAAGCAACGAAGATATCCTTCCAAACATTTGTTTACTATCTCAGTTTTCCCATCAGATTGAGGATGATAAGATGAGCTATGAGCTAACTGAGTACCAAGACAAGAAAATAATTATGTCCAAAAATTTCCAGTGAAAATGGGATCTCTGTCACTTACAATAATCTTTGGGTTTCCATGTAGCTTTTGAATTGTTTCCATAAATGCAGTAGAAACTATACTGGCTTTAAATGGATGTGATAATGCACAAAAGTGTGCATACTTGGTAAGTCTGTCAACTACCACCATGATGACACTCTTTCCCTCAGACTTGGGTAAACCTGTGATAAAATCCATTGAAACCTCCTCCCAACGTTGGCTTGGAATGGATAAAGGTTGTAATAGACCCGCTGTCTTAATTGTTTCAACTTTATTTTGTTGGCAAACCAAACATTCCGCCACAAACTTTTGAATATCTGATTTAAGGCCATCCCAAAAAAATTCCTTCTTAACCCTGTGGTAAGTTTTTAAAAATCCTGAGTGCCCTCCTAAGGGAGAAGTGTGCAATTCCATAAGAATCTTTTGTTTTAGCTGGGAATTCTTACAGAGGTATAAGCGATCTTTGTACCATAACGAATCATTTTGCCAGCTAAATGTATCAGACGTACTGGAATCTTGTTGTATCTTTCGAATAAGTGTCCACACTTCTTCGTCATTCTTCCATTCCTCCCTTGCTTCATTTATCCAATCTGGTTGGATAATAGAAATGGCGCACAACAATGCTTCCACATCCTCATCCTTTCTTAAGAGTGCATCTGCCACCACATTTTGCTTCCCTTTTTTGTAGATGATTTCAAAGTCATAACCCAACATCTTTGTGACCCACTTTTGTTGCTCTTCAGAGGATAATCTTTGTTCTAAAAAGTATTTAAGGCTATCATGATCCGTTTTTACCTTGAAGTGTCTTCCCATTAGGTAGGGTCGCCATTTCTTAAGTGCATGGAGTATTGCCAACATTTCCTTCTCATAAATAGCTTTGCTTAAAAACTTTCCCTTGATTGGACGACTTTCAAAAGCAATGGGTCTTTCATCTTGCATTAGAACAACACCAATTCCATTTCCTGAAGCATCACATTCCACAATAAAGGTTTTTGTGAAGTCCGGTGTAGCTAAGACCGGTGCTTGGCACATTGCCTCTTTAAGATGTTCAAAGGCCTTTGTTGCTTTCGGAGTCCATGAAAATGCATCTTTCTTCAATAATGTTGTTAGAGGTGCTGCTATTCTCCCATAATTCTTAACAAACTTGCGATAATACCCTGTCAACCCAAGAAATCCTCATAGATGCTTTATGGATGTGGGGATTTTCCATTCCTTAATGGCTTTAATTTTGCTAGGGTCTACCTTAACTCCTTCATGAGATACAATATGACCCAGATATTCCACCTCCTGGACTCCAAAGAAACATTTGGATCTTTTTGCATATAATTGTTTCTCCTCCAATAGTTGTAGCACCCTGTCAACATGTTCAACATGATCCTTCCAAGACTTGCTGTAGATTAGTATATCATCAAAAAATACTAACACAAATTTTCTAAGGAATGGTTTGAAAATTGAATTCATCAAACCTTGAAATGTTGAAGGTGCATTGGTAAGGCCAAAAGGCATGACCAAAAATTCATAATGACCCTCATGAGTTCTAAATGCTGTTTTCGGAATGTCTTCAATCTTCATTCTGATTTGATGATATCCTGAACGAAGATCCAACTTGGTGAAGTAAATTGATCCATGCAATTCATCCAGTAATTCATCAATGACAGGAATGGGGAACTTATCTTTAATAGTGAGCTTGTTGAGCTCCCTATAATCCACACACATGCGCCATGATCCATCCTTCTTGTGCACCAATACTACTGGAGCAGAGAAAGAACTTTGACTCGGTTGAATTATACCAGCCTCTAGCATTTCTGCAACCATACATTCAATTTCACTCTTTTGGACATAGGGATATCTGTACGGCCTGATGTTTGGAGGAACACTTCCTGGAATCAGATGAATAGCATGATCATGATCACGCATAGGTGGGAGACCTTTGGGAGTCTCAAATACCTTGGAATGATTGTCCAGGACTTTTTGGAGATCTGGAGAAATAGATGATTCCGATGTGGAAACATCTAGCGAACATAATTGTGCAATTACACCTCTTTGCTCCTTTTTTAGAAGCTTTTTCATACCATTAGAGCTGATTATCTTTCCTGGTTTCCCTGCAATACCCCTTAATTCAACTTCCTTTCCTTCCATAGAAAATTTGATGAAAAGTTCTTGAAAATTAAAAGCTATTGTACCCAAGGATTGTAGCCATTGGACTCCTAGTACAACATCAGCACCTCCCATTGGAATGGAAAGCATTGGGCTAGTCAATACATATTCTCCCATGGATAGCTTGATATTATGGCACTTTCCAGAGCAATTTATTGTTCCTCCATTTGCAATCATCACTTGACACTCTGGTGCTGGATATAGGAAGCAATTCAATTCTTTTGCTACCTTACAATGAATAAAATTGTGGGTGCTTCCTGAATCAATCAACACTATTACCTTTTTCTTCTTGATTTGTCCTTCTATCTTGATGGTTTGAGGAGTGGTAATTCCTGCCAATGCATTACAAGATATGGTTAGATTTATTTTTTCTTCATCTAGGCTTTGTTCCTGGAGTATATCCTCTTCTTTTGACCTTTCTTGCTCCTTTTCTTCTTCCTCTTCACAATCTATGTAGAATAATTTCTTCTCAGCACACTTATGACCTTTAGTGTATTTGCTATCACAACTGTAACAAAGCCCTTTTGCTCTTTTTTCTTCCAATTGTTGTGGTGTCAACCTTATAGGTTGTGGAAGACTAGGGGCAACAACACTTCCGTCTTTATAGTTGTGAGTGGTATGCTTCCTGGTTGCCATAATTTTGCTTTCCATTTTTCTTGCTAACCTGAATGCCTTCTCTAATGAATCAGGTTCCCAAAGGCGAACATCATGTTGGATATTATCCTTTAAAGACCCTATGAACACATCAATCCTATGCTCCTCTGGAATATCTTTTACCCTTATGTTCAATTTTTGGAACTCCTCAATGTGCTCCATTATTGAACCCTTTTGTTTGAGACTTATCAATTGGCTAAAAAAAGTGTTGCTTTTTGTATCCTCATAATGTGCTATCAATTCTTCCGTAAAAATTGCCCAAGTGATAAATTGTTTACGAGAGCAAAGCCATTGATACCATACAAACTGATTTGGTTCCAAATATAAAGTTGCCATACGTACCTTTTGTGTGTTTTGCACATTATTGAGATCGAAGAATTGCTCCATCTGTAATATCCATGTTGCGGGATCCTTGCCATCAAACTTCCTCATATCGATTTTTGGAAGATGGTGGGTCTTCAATCCAACATTAGAGTCTATGGAATCATGATTAACATTTCCTTTTTTCTCATCATGAGTTTCCTTTACTACCCTTTCACCATTAGTAACCCTTTCTTGTAGCAACTTCTTCAATTCTTCCATGTCTGTCTTCAAATCTATATTCAAATCGTCCATCTTAGCTTCTATGCCTTTCTTTAAACCATCCATCTTAGCTTCTACATCTTTCTTTAAACCATCCATCTTAGATTCTGTTCCTTTTTATGCAAGTGACACTTGTTGCACTTGGTCTCGTAATTTTTCTATATCATGTTGCATTTCTTCCTCTTCTTCATAAGTCATGCTAGAGCTTTCAGGTTGCTTACTAGGTGTTTGCATTTTCTTTCCTCGGGGCATCAATTACTGATAATAATGCTTTACTATGCCCTTTGAATTCCTTCAAACCAAGCTTACGCAAAAATTTAAAAAAAACTCCACACCTTTTTTCACTTTGTAGAAGCCTGATATTGAATCTGCTGTATCTCTGTAATTTCAAATCATCTAGTTCTGAAATTATGAGCTATAGTAGCCTTCTGTGTCCTCTTTCCAATGCCACTAGTTTGATCCAAATTGGAATCTCCAAGAAAGATTTATACACAATCTCCCGCAGTGACCTGATTGTAGACTAGTTCAGTAGAGCGAATTTGTATGAAGTGCCACATGTCATTGTTTCGACCTTTGACTCTAAAAAATATACAAAAGAAAACTACAGTCCATCCTCTTTTTGTAACTTCTTGCGAAATTTTAATCCGATGCTCAGAAAGAAAGTTATGACGATTTTCCCCAGGTCACCTGTTTGGAATGTAATTCAGGAGTCTGCAAAAAGACCAACTTCCTCAGATCATATCTTTGCAAATATAGCGCGAAAAGATTTGAAATTTAGACCCAAGGTTCAGAGCGATTTCTTCTCAAATGGGTGTTTTTTTTAACTTTTGAAATGTCGCAGAAAAAACGTTATAGCGAAAATGCCACGATGACCTGTTTGGAGCAGCGAAACCCTAGAATCCAAAGCTCCGATACCAAATGTTATGAAACCAGCTCAAGAAAAGATAGAAAAGATAGATCAACGCCTTAGAATTCAGCATCTTCGAGGGGGAAACCTCCTTTACATTACATAAATGAACAATTCTTGGATGATTCAAATGACAAAACCTTCTTTCTATATATAGGAGTCTAAGGAGTCACAGTATAATCCAGGCGACCTAACAATAATAATATAAAGCCACAAAAATAACAATAGAGGGATTCTATGGGGCACAGTAATAACAATATGGGGGCAATAGGGGCACAACAATATTAATAAGGGGTATAACTACAATAGTAATGAGGTAATCACTAGTATTATGGGGACCCAACAGTAGTGTAAAGAAGGTGGCTAATAGAATCACTTGTCGCAGCTATTCCTCAAAAGGGTAAACAATCAAATGGAGGCGTATGATCGGCTAAAAAAGAGTGGAGGTGATGGTAAGAACGCGACCAAGGTTCAAAAGCTGATAATTATGCGATTACAATGGTTATTTACCGAAGGTGGGGTTCATTTTTTAACGAGCTTAAACTCTATGGGAACATTTGCTCATTGCTAGGTTTATTTTTTAACGAGCTTGAACTTCGCGTAAAAATGCTCATGGCGAGGTTTATTTTTTAACAAGCTTGAACTTTTCATAAAACTGCTCATGGCTAGCTGCTCGTGTTTCCTTTTTATGTAAGCTAGGAATGACAAAACTATAAAGCTAAAAAGCTAAAAACGCTAAATTGGTCGTTTTTGCTTGCATAAAAAAGTTTGCATGCCCCCAGCATGAAAAAGTCCTTAGTAACCATATGGAAACTTACTGTGGTTAAGCAGGATGATCTTCTATCAATACTTAGACAGAACACTTCCTGCACTTTTTCCGCCAACTAGACAAAGGTGAAAGGTCACCCGGACCGATCACATAACTTACATGGAAACTTACCTCTACAACTGAGTTTGTCCACAAAATAGACAAGGGTGCATGCCCCCTAGGCTTCATTACATTCACCAGACTACTCACGGTAATTAGGTGGATGGAATGAAGGTTCCTTTACAAGATCAAGTGAAAGACTTGACTTGGAACTTTTCTCAGCCTTGTTTCATTTTTTAACGAGCTTGACACAAGACAAGGAATTCTACTCAAATCCTTGGTTTCATTTTTTAACAAGGTTGACACTAGTCAACGAACTATCCTCTGGCGACCTTTGATCACAACTCATAAGGGGTCATGAAGGAAAGATTTGGTTCCAATGCCCCCAGTACATAATGTACAACATCACTGAATTGATCGTCAGATGATGTAGGTATGGTAGGGCTTGGAGGCAATACCTCGCGATGATCCACACTATCAAAATGTTCAGAGTTCTTCTTCATCTTTGTTGATGTAGAAGATATCATGTGACAGGTTTCCACTGTGGCCACTTCTACCAGATTACTCGGAGGTGGAAGGGCAAAAGTCCCCATTAAGGAAGGGTTTTTTAGGAGACCTACTCTGATATTTTGAAGTCATTGAGAGCTTCCATGGATCAATGGAATGCTTCTGGTAACTTGAGAACTGTTGGGGAGAAAGGTTTGTTGGTAAACGATTGTAATTCCTCCTTGAAAGGGAAATGCAATCTTTCTAAAGTAAGTTTACACAACAACAGCCATAGCATAAATCCAGGGCCTTCCCAGTAGGATAATGTAATCGAGGTTTCCATCGATAACTTCGACATCAATTTCTACTGTCTTGCCCCCCAGTTCAACTTGTAAGTTACTTAATATCCCATATGGCATGTATGTTCTTCCATTGAATGTTTTTAATGTCGTTGATGATCGTGACAAGGGTGGAGAGCCTAAATTTTTCCAGCAACTCATTGACATAATACAGGTAGATGCCCCCTCATCAATGATTGTTCGATGAACAGTTTTGTTGAGGGCTTTTACCTGTATGAGGAAAGGGAGCTGGGCTGGTAACCAAGGTTCATATCCTTTATGATTAAAGGCCACTAGATCAGAATCCGTTGGATCAATCCCACCTATCACTGATAACAAAGCCTACTTTTGGGAGGGGCAATTCTGCAGTACTTCAAGTGTCGACATAGCAGATGGTGATTGGGCTAGATCCTCCACTATATTATAATTCTATGTTGCTCGAGCATGAGGATTAAACGTCGATTTATGTACTACTCCCTTAGGCGGTTTTATTGTCAATTCAGGAATGATTGGTGGAACAACTTCTGCTGAAGTTGTTGTCGAACTACTGGGTTGATCTATAGCCTTGCCGTTCGACAACTGTGGATTTCCATAATCTTTATTCCTTATTGATATCAAAGCATCATTTTGGTGTTTTGAGATGGATAACATAAGCACTTGGGATGGGGAAGCACGATCACTAGCAACTAGGTTTATTTTTGGGCTTGGAAACGGATTAGTCAACACCGCTGGGGTATTTGAAGTTTTTAAAAATTTCATAACCGTAGCTTTATGTGGACAATCTTTCGTGAAATGCTCGTTGTCGCATATGTAACATGGATAACGAGCTTTCTTTTGCCCAACAGGGTTTTCAGAAGATTTTTCAGGAGGTGAATTTTCCTGTTTCTTCTTATTCTTTGTCCCTTTCTTCTTGGCCCCTGGTTGCTTAGCATTTTTGCCTTTGTCGGTTGACACGGAATTGACCTTCGAGGCAGGAAGTTTGTCATTTGCCTTTTTACTAGAAACTGCAAGGGCTTTACCAGATGGGGCCTTTGCGGTTTGTGTACTTGAGGTGCCAATCACGTCGTCACCGGCATGAGAGTCCCTATTCGATTTAGGAGGAGGAGGAATGGAAAATTCTGGTCTAGGAGCATCAAGAATTTTTTCATAGAGCGTGCCAGACTGAGTATAGATCAAGTCTAGATATTGTGCATGAGCAATGACTTGCTCTTTAGTGACGACTCCTCCCTTGGCCACATCTTCTGTAATAGAAGGTAACAATGACTTAATAAACCATTCAGCTAGAAGCTGATTAGGAACATACGTCTTTACCATTCGACGACGACGTCGCCACTCATGAATATGATCAGATATGTGAGTGGTTGTTGTCTGTTTAAAATTGGTAAGGAGTTCTGTTCCTATTTCATACCTTATGGGTAACTGAAAATGGGTTAAAAAGGTGGTGGCAAGGGTACTGAAGTTATCAAATGAAGCTCTAGGCAATTTTATATACCATTTAGCTGCTGGACCAGTTAACGTTCACTGAAAAAGGCGAAGCCTAATCGAATCATCATTCAAGGTGTTGGATGAACACCACAAATGGAATGTCATTACATGATTCGATGGATCTTCACCCGGATTTCCATTGAATTTAGGAATATCAGAGGGAAGTTTATGAGGAATCACAGGCCACCAAGGGGCGTAAGCAATTGGATCATTCATCAAACGGTTTAGATCTAGTAATTCTAGAGTTGCTACAAAAGGCAACTGTTGATTCAGGTTAGGCGAAGCATATCTAGGATAAGATGGAATCGCCTGAGCAGTAGGTCTTTGCATACCAGCATAATGTATTTGATGTTGGTAACTTTGATAAGGTTGATGGGCATAACCATTATAGTATGGTTGTTGATAACCGCTTTGGAAATGCAGTTGCCCATTACTTACAAAGACTTGTTGCTCAGGTCCTTGGTATGATTGCTAGAATTGCGGTTGTTGATATTGAACCAGCCATGGTTGTTGGACCATTTGTTGTTGTCCAATACTGGATGATTGACCAAGATGCGGATTCATAGTACTTGTTTGAGCCTGAGTCGCTCCAGATAAGGAGGCACTAACCTGAGGTTGTGATTGAATCACTGAGACGAGAGGCTATTGTATTGCAACTTGAGAAACTTGAGGTTGACATACAACAGGTAGCACTTGTACTTGTGATACAGTCACAATAGCAGGTGTAGTGGGAATATTTGACATAGGATGGACTGGTTGTATTGAATATACAACCCTTGGTTGTTGAGGCAGTATTGGTACCCAACTGTTGGATGTAATTCCAGTTTGACCTGAATTTTGCTGTAAACTCTCATATGGTTGTTCTCCTGGAGGGAATAATGAAAAGGCATACTACCCCCCATATGGTTGCAATCCAGTACTTAAAGGGTAGATTGGCCTTTGAAGACACATTGGATTAACTTGTTGAGTTTCAACATAAGAAATACGAGATGAGATTTCGGATGAAGAAATAGGAACAGAACATGTCGTCGAAATAGTCCCTAATTGGACTCCGGTTTGTTGTTGATAACTAGCGGGGACAGATGGTAAACCAGTAATCATTGTAGGAATGACAATAGGAAGCTCCGTCATAGCTGGGTCAGTTGACATAGTCCTAGATGTTGATGGTTGTTCAGACATGTTTAGTCTATCCAAAAGATTTCCTAGCGATTCGATAGGAACTTGCGATGAAAAAGAACTAACTTCTATAGTAGAAGGATGTAAGTGGATCCCAGTTCCAAAATGCACTGGAGTACTGGGTGGAAGATCCTTTATTATCTCTTCTATAGCAAGAGCTAGACTGTTAGGTCCGTAAAATATTTCTAGTGCCAAAGAAGGTATAGACTCTGCAGCGACAAATGTTGGAGGGGTGACACCTTCTGAATCAGCCCTAGATGGAATTGTTTCAGGAATAGAAGTGTTTACCATTACACGAGGATCAGTTCTAATGTCCTCTTGTAACTGCGGAACTTCTTCTGTAGAGGCAAGGGTACCAGAAATAATTGGAGTAATTGTAGTCTCTGACGATGTTGAAACACAAGTTTCAGACAAACCAGGAGACTTTGATCCAGTTAAACAAGATTGCTTGTCCCGGAATGGTTTCGTTTCCAGAGTCAAAGACAATTGACTCGTTAGTCTTCGTGAATGATGAGATTTTGATTGACTTTCTTCCATGATTGCGGATTACTTGATCAACTCAAAATAAAAAGGGGAAAAATTTATTCCGAATTAAATGAATTTTATGACGCTTTGACACTACTTACTTTTTCAATTTCTAAGAGTCGAGAAAAAGCTAAAGATGACTCTAGTTGCCTTTGATTTTTAATAAGCTTGAAGTGACAAGTGCTCAGATGGACCTTTTCTTTTAAGGAGTCTAAAAAGGAATGAAAGTGACTACTATGGAAATCTAGACAAAGGGATTACCAAACCAATCACAAAACTGCGGAATACTTTTTACGGTATGGTAGTCAATCTTCTCGAATGTTGTGTTCAGTGCATTGTGATTGATAGGGCGGCAGACACGGCTTCCTAAGGATAAAGGATGTAGCCTATTGTGGTCTCCCAATATATACTTGATGGTACGTGGGAGCACAAGTCTGTACTGGCACTTGTCGTCTCAAAGAGGAGGAATCACCCAACCTACGATGAAATCGATAGTTACCAGGCTTTACGACGCTGGAATACGTCTCTAGCCTATACTTCTAAATGTTGTGCGTTAGGTTCCAAAGCGTTTTTATGTACATTGAAGTTTATTTTATAGTTGATCTTTCTTAAGAAGTTTTCCTTTAAGGTTCACCGCGTGATGTAGATATACAATTCCTAAATATGCAATCTAAGATGATAAACAATCGTTTACTTTCTTTTTGCAATGAAAATCCTAGCTACTAAGGAAAGAGAAATAAAATTCTTTCAACATAGAGCAGAGAGCACACACTAGATGCACTTTTCCTAAATCAACTTCAGTATGCAGTCTTAATGCAAATGCACATGCATGTATTTTTTTTTTTCAGTTTCCTTAATGTGAGAATGACAAAAAGAAAACAAAGTATAGATCTGAACTATTCTCTTTCACAATGACAATACTAACAATTTTCTTTTCAAAAAACAAAAGTAAGGTCAAGACGACACTTTGCGATTTTGAATTTAAACTACTTTCGACACTTGAAATACTAATGATTCAAATCAAATACGATGGCAAAAGTGTAATCGACTATCTAAAAGAGGAATTCTTTGTGACACTCTTTTTCTTGACTGAAAATGACACTTGCGACACTTTCAAATCAAAAGACGATAGTTCGATTAAGCTACTATTTGCAAAGGAGAACCGTAAATGATGAAAAATACATAAAAAACATTCACAATTCCTTCTGATGGAGGATGAATAATGCAAAGGAAGATGGTTTCAACAGAGATATACTGATCACAAATAGCAAAACTACTGAATAAAGCTGAAGACAATGAAGAAAAAACCAAAATCTGGAGGCAGAAACAGTCTTAGTCAGTCATTGCACCTGTAACACAGGGAAACATGGATGCATCTCACCTGCAACACACGGGAGGTGTGATGCATCCAGGTTACCAAGAAGAGATAGTGTGGTGGTCTAGGGACAAAACTATGCTTGGTTTTCACTTACAGTTTGTAGCTAAGTTCAGGGATTTAGGCTGAGCTAATGATTGTCAGTAAACACAAAGTATAGGGGCTGATCTAATGAGGTTATTTGAGCTACCACCAGGGTACTTAGGATGTTTGCAAGCTAGATGTTCAGTTCATAAACCAACCCGGAGATTGACTGAAGCAACATTGATCTACTTTGCAGTTGCATAGAAAAATCAGTTCGAAGGCTAGCTGGCTTAACTTCAGGCTCCGTTTGTGGTTTATAAAGCAAAAAAAAGTAACAAAACAAACAAACTATTCGTTCCCCAGCAGAGTCACCATTTTGTTATCGGGAAAAATAGTGTCCATTCAGAGTTGCTAGTCCCACTAAGACGGGTAGCTATCTTAGAAACAAACAAATTAAAGTTACTTGTGTTTTCCTTTATGAGAGATAGATGAGAGAGAAGCAAAGAGCACCAACCTCAGTCTTTCGCTAGTCTCCTTGCTTGTTTCCTCTCTCCTTTGATAGAGCTTTCGCCACTCCTTTCTCGCTTGTCCCGCTTCAAAGAACACCTGTAGAGTCAAGGCAGCAGAATACCATCAAAGAATAGAGTTCTATAACCATAAATAATGTAGGATTAGATGTACATTAACCATATAAATGCATACACAAACAAGATTCAGAGATATACAAGCATATGGAGGAAAACTCAAATAGCTTTATTGATAGAAGTAGTAGAAGAGAGGATTACAACCAAGCTATCTGATCCAGCATCATCCTCCCAGCATGAAATCCCTCTTCACCTCATACAAAGCAAGATCACCCAACAATGTCTTCAAAGAGAAACCAACAACACTTCCTTGCAAATTACAAAATTCCAGCCTCTGGATCTCTTGGATGAGGGACCCATATATAGATGTTTATAGGAGAGTGAGTCAGCTTTTGGGATTTTGATTAGTGTCATTTAACTGATAGTTCTTGGTTCCACTTGGAGATTTCAGATCTCTTACTCATCCCTGGGCGAATTCAGAGAGGCAAATGTCATATGAACAGATTTTAGAAGATTCTCTGGGTTTCCACCTAGCAAATTGCTTCTGCCATTTATCTGCTCTCACTCATCGCACCCTACAGAAGGGATTTCCAGTATGCATCGCACCCCCCATGTGTAATAGGTTAGATGCATCGCATCCTATGCATGGAGTAGTCTGTATGGTCATGTTTTGACCAGTTATGAGTAGTTTTTCATGGAGAACTTCTGGGAGATGATGTAATCAGCTGACCTTGTTCCTTTAGGGTATGAAACAACACTTTTAGGGGTTTAGAATCCCTTGGTTTATGGACATATGTGATTGGGGTTGCAGTGCCTAGATATGTCTATAACACCATGGCATAGTCACTGGCATCTGTTTCAATTTCAAATGGTTGTTGAAGATCTGGCAGTGCTAGTACTGGTGCTGTAGTAATTTTTTCTTTTAAGGTGTTGAAGGCTTTTCACTATTTTCCTCCCCACTGAAACACCTTATTCAATCATGTTAAAGCATGTAAGGGAGTTCCAATCAAGGAAAAGCTAGCAATAAACTTTCTCCAATATTGTGCTGCTCCTAGGAAACTCCTAACTTCTGTAGTAGATTTGGGTTTATGCCAGTTCACAATGACTTCAACCTTAGAGGGATCTATCTTCAATTCACCACCTCCTACAATATGACCCAAATAATTTAAAGATGTTTTGCTGAATTCACATTTTGACAATTTCACATAGAGATTTTCTCTTTTCAAAATATCTAAAGTCTGCTTTACATGCTTCAAATGTTCTTCCCATGTTTTATTGAAAACAAGAATGTCATCTAAATATACAATTACAAAATAATCAATAAAAGGCCTGAGCACATCATTCATAACTCTCATGAAAGTGGCAGGAGCATTAGTTAAGCCAAAAGGCATAACCAACCATTCATACAGCCCTTGCTTTGTTTTGAAAGTATTCTTCCATGCATCTTGTTCTGCTACTCTGACCTGATGATAGCCACTACGCAAGTCCAACTTGGAAAAGTAAACTCCCTCTTTTAGCTGATCTAATAGATCATCAATGCGAGGAAGAGGATAAAGATTCTTCATCGTTATTTTATTCAGTGCTCTGTAATCAATGCACATCCTCCACGAACCATCTTTCTTCCTCACCAACATGATTGGAGATCCACATGGTGATGTGCTTGGTCTTATGAACCCTTTACCGAGCAGCTCCTGTACCTACTTCTTGATCTCTGGATTCTCTAAAGTGGATAACCTTTTATACCTATGGCTGTGATTATTGTTTCATCACCTGAGTCTAACCCCAAGTCTTTCTGAATAGTAGCAGCAGTCTTCTTCTTCTTACCACTGAACTTCTTGGGTTTGAGCTCCAGATGCAAAGACCAGTAGTGTTCATCATCATGTCCATCCTTCTTGTAATGAGTGCATGAAGGTTTGTCTTTCTGTACAACATTTTCCTTCCTCTCTTTCCATCTCAGCTTCTTCTTTTCCTTGTTTTTGCTTGTAGAGGGCTTTGATGATCCCCCAATCTCTGGGTTCATATTCTTTCCTCTAGCCTCTAGATTGTTGGGTTGTGTTATATTCTTTCCAGGACTAGCCATGTAGTTAACTAGGGGGTTAGAGGGGGGGCAGAGACCCCCTTCGTTGTGACGATTGTTTGGGGGGGGGGGGGGGGGGGGTCATAGGGGGTTTGAGGCATACCCGTAACCCCACTTTATGGGGTTTAGGGCAGCGCCTCAAAAATGTTTGGTTTTGGACCCTATGTTAGGATGGGTGGACCCACCTATGGTTTTGTGTATGATTTTCGCACATGTTTTTGGACACGATGGTTTTCTGTCCATGGTATTGGATGCTTCGGCATGTATAAATATGTATTATAAAATTGAAAGGAACATAATAAAAACTCAAGCTGGTAGTCCCGGTTTTGGGATCCAGGGGAAAATCTCTGTGTATATGTGTTTTATGTGTTATGCTCTCACATTGTTTATTTTTTGTGTTTTAGAATTCGTATGCAGGTAATTTCTGTACGTGGTTAAAACCTACATTTGGTATCAGAGAAATTTTGGCTTCAAGGGGATGCCTTTGTTGCTGAGGGGTTTCGCTCGGGCCTGTGGTAGACCCTGTTCAGTGGGAGATCTGCGAGATCAATTCTGGTGGTGAGAGAAGATGGCGAGCAGTGGAAAGATAGAGATCGAGAAATTTAATGGTCAAAATTTTGAGTTGTGGAAACTCAAGATGGAGGATGTATTAGTGGATAAAGATCAGTGGATCACGGTAGATCAGGGTACTAAACCAACGGGGGTGTTTGATGAAGAATGGAAGAAGTTGGATCGGAAGTCAAAGAGCACAATACAAATGTGTGTCTCAGATTCAGTATTGTTGAATGTATCAGGGCAAGCTACGGCGAAGGCTTTGTGGGACAAGTTAGCGACTTTTTAACAATCTAAGTCTCTGGTGAATAAACTGTTCCTGCGGAAAACATTGTATAACCTAAGGATGAAAGATGGAGACTCAGTGACAGAGCATCTGAACGCATTTAATACTGTGGTAAGTCAGTTAGCATCTGTTGATATTAAAATTTCAAATGAAGATAAGTGCATCAGCTTGTTGTGTTCTCTACCAGATTTGTGTGATAGTCTGGTTATTGCAATAGGTAGCGATGCAATTGCCTTGCAGTTTGATGAAAAAGTCTCATCCTTGCTGACGGAGGAGATGAGACAGAAAAATATGGAGAGCCAGAATGGTGATGCCTTGTCTGTATGAGGATGGTCCCAAAACAGAAACAAAAATAAGTCATCAAGTGGGAGATATAAATCTAGAGGGAGATCTAAATCTCCAGGAAAACCTGTAAAGGTGGTGAGCTGGAAATGCAGAAAGGAAGGGCACTACAAAAGGGACTGTAAATCTAAAGCTCTTGATAAAGGAAAGGGATCTGATGATGCTCCTTCTGCAGAGGCGAAAACCACCTCAGATGAAGGTGGGGATGTGTACTTGGCTTCTTCAAGCACACATGTAGATCATGAGGCATGGTTGATTGACTCAGGTGCATCCTTTCACTTCACTCCCCATAGAGAGTGGTTCTGCTAGTATGAGAAATACGATGGTGGTGATGTTTTCTTAGGGGATGATAGGAAGGCTAGAATCATTGGTCGCGGAAAAGTAAATTTGAAGTTGCAAGGTGGAAGGGTTTAGAACACTTCCGGGTGTTTTGCATATTCCTGCATTGGCCAGAAATCTGATTTCTGTAAGAAAGATGGATGAGGCAGGTGTAAAAACAGTGTTCGAGAAGGATACTTGCAAAATGGTTCGGGGAGCACTGGTATTGATGCGGGGAGTTCAAATTGGAACTCTGTACAAGCTGCAAGGTAGCACTGTTATTGATGGGTGCAACAGTTCTGTTGTTCCTGAAAGTGGAGCAGAAAATCTACTGGTCTCTGGAGAGAAGACCATGTTGTGGCATCAAAGGCTTGGACATATGGGAGAGAAGGGCCTTCGAATACTTCATGGTAAAGGTATGGTAGAAGGTATGAGTAATAGCTATCTGGATTTTGATTTTTGTGAAAATTTTGTATATGGGAAGCAAAATCGGGTGAGTTTCCCCTCTGGTAGTAAGAGGGTGAAACAAATATTAGAACTTGTGCACAGTGATGTGTTTGGACCTGTGAAGGTTCCATCACTGGGTAAGTCTGTGTAATATGTATCATTTATAGATGACTTCTCAAGGAATACATGGATATATTTTCTTAAGAATAAATCTGAAGCCTTTGACAGGTTTAAAGAATTTAAGGCTCTTGTGGAAAATGAGACAGAGAAGAAGATAAAGGTGCTGAGGACAGATAATGGTGGAGAGTTTTGTAGCAAGGAATTTGAAGAATTTTGTAAGAAGTGTGGTATAGCACGATAGAAGACTACTCCATATACACCTCAGCAAAATGGAGTTGCAAAAAGAATGAATAAGACGTTGATGGAAAGGGCAATAAGCATTCTCAGTGGTGCTGGGTTAGGACAGGAATTCTAGGCAGAGGCGGTGGATACTACATGTTACCTGGTCAACAGGTCACCTTCATCAGCGTTGGAGGATAAGACTCCACAAGAGGTATGGACTGGTAAGAAACCCTCTCTTTCACATTTGAGGGTATTTGGATGTGATGCATATGTACATGTTCCAAAGGAGAAACGAACCAAGTTGGATAGTAAATCTGAAAAGTGCATCTTTATTGGGTATAAGGATGGTTTAAAGGGTTATAAGCTTTGGAACCCAGTCACACGGAAGGTTTTGTACAACCAAGATGTGGTGTTCAGAGAGGTAAAAGATGTTATTAAACATGAATTCCAACCAAAGGTGTTACAGGGAAAAGTGTCTATATAGAACTGCTCTATCCCACTAAGGTGTGACAGCTGCCTTAGAAACAAACAGAGAAAAGCTACTTATGTTTTTCCTTTATGAATTATAGATAGAGAGGAACAGAAAGACCAACCTCTTTCTTGTGCTAATCCTTCGATTCGATCCCTCTCTTCGTTGATAGTCTTCAGCTACCTGCTCCCTTGCACGCCCAGCTTCACAAAGTACCTGTAAGATCACAGGAGCATAGCACTATACAAAGACATGGATCTATAATCATAAACAATCTAGGATCAGATGTAAATTGACCATACAAATGTAACAAGCATCAATGATACAAAAGCATGGAGGAAAACTCAAATAGCTTTTATTGATAAACAAGAAAAGAGCCAGGAGGAGTTACAACAAGTTGTTCTGACCCAGCATCAACCTCCCAGCAAAGAAGCCCCTCTTCACCTCAAACAAAGCTTAGATCACCCAACAATCTGATGTTTGTCTCTAGAAACCAACAACAATTCCTTACAATATGCAAAATTCCAACCCCAGGATCTCTGGGATGAGGGATCCATATATAGATATCTGTAAGGAGAATGAGTCAGCTTGTGATTTGATTAGTGTCTTCTCTCTGACAGTTCTTGCTTCCACTTGGAGACTGAGGGCCTCTTACTCATCCTTGGTCGAATTCAGTGAGGCAAGTGTCACAGGAGAAGATTCTGGAAGCTTCCATTGCCTCTCCACCTCGCGGAATGACACTGCCATTTGTCATTTCTCGCCCATCGCATCCCACAGAAGGGACTTTTGAAATGCAACGCACCCTCACAGTGTATTTAGGTGAGATGCAACGCACTTAGCCAGTGGAGCAGCTGCAATGATCCTGTTTTGACCAATTCTGAGTAGTTTCTCATGGAGAACTTCTGGGAGAAGCTGTATTCTGTTGACCTTGTTCCTTTAGGGGTTAGAACAACACTTTTAGGGACTTAGGAGCCCTTGGTTTATGGACATTTCATGCCTGGGGTTGTAGGGCACAAAAATGTCTATAACAGTTGCCCCCTAAAGTATGAGGCCGTTAACCTTTTGGTGTCCAGTGAAATGCTTTATTATGAGGATCCGAAGTTCTTTCAATGCTGGGAGGAGACCTATAATAAGATACAATACAATACATTATCTTCATACTATTTTCATGATCTAGCTGAGGCGGGCATTCCCATGCTCAGCTTTATAAATTCATTTTAATGTACATAGGACAGACAATCGTCTGAGTGTAGACTGATGATTCTGATAGAGCCATCATCCTTTTGAGTGGATGATTATCTGTGCAGCAATGATGTACATTTAATGTCTTTATTTCCCTGAATATATATCGCAGCTCGGATGGATGAAACTAGATCCGGGGTATTCAATCTCGTCTGATCTTCACTCAAAGTACAAGTCGATCCATGTGAGAAATGTTCTGAAGTCGAACATGGAAAGACATCGCTTGATTACCAGTCAATGATGTAAACTGTTAACAAGCGCGAGAGGAATCACCGATAATGATAATGACCCTCAAGGTACTGCAGTACAATTCACGTGGTGTGAATAAAGGACTTGGCGTCGAACACCAAGCAAAATCTTTCGGTCGAAGGCCATTGATGTAAACCTGTCGGCGGAAGTGAGAAACTTGCCACTGAGGCATGCAAGCTTCAAAGTACTGAATGGGGTGTTCCTAGATCAACTTCTTGGATAATGAGATGATGTCGACAAGAAGTGATCCATCACAGGAGGGCCTTAATGAATCCCACATCAATGACATGGAACGGAGTAAATGATTTTAATGGAGGTGAAAACGATCTGGTGATATAAGGTTCAAGGTGGCGGTCATGAAAGAATGGAGTATAATGTATGGTAGTGGGTGAGACACAGGTGAATTCTTTGAATGACTTCTCTTGAACATATCGGCGACACTGATGTGATGGATTGCTAGCATTAACCCCAAATGTGGATGGTATGGTGTGACCATGGTGATGTGACCGATGAATGAAACAATCCAACCCGACTCGGACACGGAGCGGAAGTGTCATGTTCAAGAGCGACTTGCTACCAACAAAGTTTCTTTGAGTTTCCTTCCCAATTTTTCCCCAGTCATTGCTGACCAGTACCTCTTTATTTTTGTCAAGATTGAGGAGGATAACATATGCTTGTTCTATAATTTGCCCTTCGGGAAAACCGATCGCTATGTTTTAACGAGCCTAGCGATAGTGAAACTCGTTCTCGTCTATAGACAAGTTTGTCGCTATTAATCTTTTTAACGAGTTTAACGACAAAGATAACTCGGTCCTTTTCAATTTTAGAGAGTCTGAAAAGGAACATAAAGGTAACTCCAAAATTCCTTTTTCGTCATCTAATCCCTTAAGTCCGAAAAAGTATAAAACAATACAGAAGGGATGAATTTTCGATACTTTTAACGAGCCGAACAAAACAAGCGCTCGATCTTTTTGTGTAATAATCCCTCAAGTACAAAAAGATTAAAATCTAGAGGAGGGATAGCACTTCCTGTCCCTTTAACGAGCTGGAGAGGCCAATGGCTCGGCAATCTTTTCATATTTTACGAGTCAGTTGAAAAGAGCTTAAAGGAGACTCGTCTTTTGAGGAACGAGTGATAAAACGGGTAGCAGCTGATTCCAGGTAAGGTTTGGAATTTTCCAATCACGGCAGTGTTACAAGGATGGCTAGTGAAATCACTCTTCGCAACTGTTCCTCAAAATGGGTAAACAATCAAATGGAGGTGAATGATCGGCCAATGAAAAAGTGGAGGTGACGGTGCAAACACGACCAAGGCTTTAATGGCTGAAGTACTACATTCACGATGGTTATTTACCGGGGAATAGTTCATTTTTTAACGAGCTTAAACACGGGTGGAAACATTTTCTCATGTCTTATGTTTATTTTTTAACGAGCTTGAACTATGTGCTAAAACTGCTCGATTAATCCAGTCGTGTGATAAGAAAGTCTCATATAAAAATGGCAACTTTTAGAGATTTGCCCCACATCCTTTCTTTATGCAAGTTAGGAAACGACCAATCCTACGAGTTTAAAGGGTTAGAGGTCCTAAAAATTTAAAAAATAAATAGTCGCTCTTCACTTGCATGCCAAAAGGTTTGCATGCCCCCAGGTATAAAACAGAGTTTCAAGGTCACCTTCTATTCGAGCTGACAAAACATTTGTTTTACCAGGAAAGGTATACCTCTTACAGGTTACCCAAAGCTTGTTTTATTCACAGCACAAACAAACCACTTCTTCGGCGATGTCTATCGAAATAAACAAAGGTGAGCGGCGATGCCCGCCAACTCACATAACTTTGAAAAGAGAATCTTGTTCCAGTCCAACTCCCTCTTCCAATCACAGATGGGAGTACGGAGGTCATATTCTCTCACGGAAACCTACCCTATACCCGAAGTTTTCCTGCCGAAATAGACCAGGGTGCATGCCCCCTGGGTTTCAGTCATGTCCCCCCGAATCACTCGCGCTCATCGGGTGGACGGACTGGAGATTGAGACATTTGTAGTAATTTACAGGGTAAGTTCCTCAGAAAGAACACCAAAGGGAACCACTCACAACCAGATCGCAGATCAACACACCAGTATTTTTGACGTGGTTAAAACCCTCAAAGAGGGAAACAGTCCACGGCCTGAGCCAACGCGGCCACTTCAGGCAATTTATTAATAAAAGAATGAAAGTTTACATATGTTTCTCTCATGCACGGATTACCCTACAAATGACCCTCCATGCGCTTTAAATAGAAATCATGGACCAATCAGGTGTCAAGCCACGGATCAAGTGTCGGTAATACCGAGGAGAGAATGAACCGTCGGATCACTACATATCGTGACCGTCGGATTGTAAGTTACAAAATGTACAACGGTAAAGAAACACACTTTACCTAACTCTATACTAGACCAAGTTGTACTTAACTATTTCCTATGTGTCGGAATATCCTAACATCCCCCCTTAAGAACAACTTGGGATAGGATTGAAGGATTTACAAAATATGACACAATAGGAGAAGGAAGGAGGCACTAGAGCCTATCCCCCCTTAGTGACAACTTCCTGAACTCCAACCATAAATCGAATTTTAGTGAACTTCGCCTCTGTGAGAGCCTTTGTGAAGATGTCTGCAACTTGATCATCTGTTGAACAATATTGCACTTCAAGAACATGGTCGTGAATGAGCTTTCTGATGAAGTGCATGTGCAGTTCAATGTGTTTGCTGCGCTGATGTTGGACTGGATCTTTGCATAGCTGAATAGCACTTTGATTATCACACCAAAGTGTAGTCGGATGATACTGCTCAAAGCCAAACTCTGACAGGATCTGACGAAGCCACAAGGCTTCCTTACTAGCTTCTACAGCACCACGATACTCTGCTTCTGCTGATGAAAGAGAAATGGCACCTTGTTTCTTGCAAGCCCATGTAATAGGACCTGAACCAAGAGTGAACACATAACCGGCAGTAGACTTCCGATCATCAGGGTCACCAGCCCAATCAGAATCAGTGAAACCAACCAATAGAGGAGCTGCTTCGGCACTGTAATGAATCCCAAACTGAACTGTACCTCGAACATAACGAAGTATTCTTTTAGCTGCTTTCCAATGACTTTCACGGGGGTTTTGCATAAACGAGCAACAAGGCCAATAGCAAAGGAAAGGTCAGGACGAGTATGGGTTAGATACAAAATTTCTCCTACAAGTTGACGGTATAAGGTAGCATCAACTTCAGGAGAAGTACAAGTGACTGAAAGTTTGACTCCAGACTGAAAGGGAGAAGGGGCTGGCTTACAGTCTTCCATGTGAAAATGATGTAGAATATCACAAGCATACTTGGACTGGGAAAGGGAAATACCTTCCTTGGATTGCAAGACTTGAAGACCGAGAAAATAATGTAAATGTCCTAAGTCTGTCATTTCAAATTTCCTTTTAAGGCTGGACTTCACATGGTTTATAAGGTTGGGATCACTACCAGTAAGGATAAGATCATCAACATAAAGAACAAGGATAATAAGGGAGTTGCCCACTTTCTTGGTGTAGACAGTATTGTCAGAATGACACCTAGAAAAGCCAGATTCTAAAAGAAAGCTATCCATTTTGGCATACCAAGCCCGAGGAGCTTGCTTGAGACCATAAAGGGATTTCTTAAGCCGACATACAAGGCTGGAGTCTGTTTTTATGAAGCCAATGGGTTGTTCCATGTAGATTTCTTCATGCAAGTCCCCATGCAAGAAGGCAGATTTAACATCCATCTGATGGACTTCCCATTTGAAAGAGGCAGCAAGGGAAAGAACAAGACGGATAGAGTTCATTTTGGCAATAGGGGAGAAGGTTTCAGTGTAGTCAATGCCTTCAACCTGTGAAAAACCTTTAGCAACAAGACGAGCTTTATGTTTATCAACTTTCCTATCTGGTCCATACTTGGTTCTGTAAACCCATTTGCATCTAACAAGTTTTCGTCCCTTTGGTAGAGGAACAAGATCCCATGTATCATTTGCCAATAATGAATGATATTCTTCATTCATAGCTGCTTCCCAATCTGGATGGCCTGAAGCTTCTGCAAAGGTGTCAGGATCATAATTCACTAGAGCTTGAGCCAGTAAAGAAGAGGCTCTATCAAACTGAGAACGTGTGCATCGCTGATCTGTAGGATCACCGGCAAGATCACCTGCTGCATCCCGAGTAGCACGGACCCATCTTGGAAGCTGAGGAGCTGAAGGAGGATCCTGAGAAGGTGGGGGAGGATTGTCATCCTCACTTTCATCATCTGAAGAAGAAATGTTTTCAAAAGTAGAAGAGATAGGGAGAGGTGGCACATCCGCCGGACTAGGCTCGCAGGCCGATATATTTTCATCAAATTTTACATCTCTTCTAATGATAACATTTTTGGACTTAAATGGAATAAGTCTATAGCCTTTGACATCTTCAGAATATCCAACAAAAGTACATTTTTCACTCTTAGGTTCTAAAGCTTTATGCTTATCATCTGGAATATGGGCCCACGCTTCACTTCCAAAAACACGAAAGTGACTTACATCTGGTTTGATTGAGCTCCATGCTTCTTCTGGAGTGATATTCTTTAAAGCCTTAGTAGGAGTGCGATTTATTATGTAATTTGCACAGTTAATTGCTTCTGCCCAGAAACTAAGACCAAGTCCTTTAGATTGTAGCATACAATTAGCCATTTCCTTTAAGGTGCGATTCTTCCTTTCAGCTACACCATTTTGTTGTGGAGTATATGGAACAGTATGTTGCATTTGAATTCCATTCTCAGTGCAAAAGTTGATGAATGTGTTTTTAACATATTCTTCGCCATTATCAGATCTTAGCTTAAGAATTTGATGTCCAGATTGTTTTTCAACAAAGGCCTTGAAGGCCAAAAATGTGTTAAATACTTCACTCTTGAGTTTTAAGAAGTATACCCAAGTGCATCTAGAGAAATCATCAATGAAAGTTAAGAAATACTTGCAGCCAGAGAATGAAGCAACAGGAAGTGGACCACATAAATCATTGTGCACAAGCTGTAAAGGGGCTGAGGTGTGCCAAGAGGCACGTTTTTCAAAACTATCCCGATGATGTTTTTCGAGTACACATCCAGAACAAACACCATCTCTGCAAGATACCATAGGAAGACCTGTCACCATATTTTCTTTACATAGATGCTGAAGGGAGCGATAGTTTAAGTGACCAAATCGCTCATGCCAAAGTTTGCTCACTTCATCGCTATGAGCAACAAATACTAAGGGAAGAGTTGATGACCCAAAGTTGTGAAACTTATACAACCTTGTAGAATCATCACCAATGCCAGTAGCCAAAATCTGTTTAGGATCTTTTAAGTCCTTGATTACAACATCATGAGGTGAAAATTCAACGATTTTACCTTCACCTGAATGAGTTATCTGATATACAGATAGAAGGTTGTAGGATAAGGTTGGAACACATAATACATCATTAAATTGACCATTGTCTAGATGAACAGTTCCAGTCCCTACAACACTAAGAGATCTATCATCACCAACATATATATTTTTGGTGTTACAATCATTTAAAGAAGAAAACATGGCTTTGTTTTTGGCCATGTGATAAGAAGCTCCAGAATCAATGAGCCACTCATGAGAATGAGAAGAAGAAGATACATTTAATGCATAGCCAGACCGAGATGCTTGACAACCACATGCAGAAAGTGCCATTCCTGAAGATGAAGTTGAAGTTGAAGATTGCCCCAAATGGATGTTATGCTTCTTCATCGCTGCTTCCAAGGCTTCCATCTTCTTAAAGCATTTGGATTCTAAGTGGCCATCTCGATTACAAAAGTTGCAATGTCTATCAGTCTTCTTCCATTTGTTTTTATTTGTCTTATCATTTTGTTGAAATGATTTTTCGTTTTGAGGTTGAGATTGCTTAGGACCCTTGTTTGGTTTAGGACCATTCTTTTTAGGATATGACTTCTTAGGATTCTTTGAATTTGATTGTTGCTGGGCGGCTAACGCTTTCTTGGAAGAGTTTCCAAGATTAAGAAGACCAAGGTGTAAGAGTTTTTCTTGTTCTCTTATTAAAGAATAACAAAAAGAGTCAAAGGAAGGGGACTTGTAGTCTGTTCCTTGAGAAATGAAGGCTTCTCTTGTAGAATGGAAGGTGGAAACAAACACAGAGTAGGCTGGTCCCAACTTAGTAAGAATGGAATAGATAAGGTTACTATCGTATTTCTTAACTTTAACACCTTCCAAGAGATATCTAAGGGTCTTGAACTTGGACAAGAAATCTTCAATGCAAAAAAAATTATTAGGGTCCAATGTAAGCAACTCATTTTCAAGTTGATGGGCTCTAAGTTCATTTTTAATCCCAAAAACTTTATTGATTTGTTTCATTGCTTCATCAGGAGTATCAAGTTCTACAATATGGAATCTAAGATCTGGAGAAATAGACATCCCTATCAAACCACGTGCTTGATCTTGCCTATTTTCCCATTTAGCAGCTTTATCTTCATCCTTTGGTTTCTTTTCTTGACCTGAGGCTATTCTGTAGAGACCTTTGCTTCTAAGTAAATCCTCAATGTAGGCCAACCATTGGAAGTAGTTGGTGTTGTCAAGGGTATCTTGGTATTGACTTTCCATTTCAATGGAAACTGAAGCTAAAGATGCTGAAACTAAGTGTTCCAATGGATAGATCTCGAAAAATTAGGCTGGTTTAAAAAAAATGGCTCTGAAAACGGCTTCCGGATGAAGAAGTTATGGCTTTTTGAAAACAAGTTGTTGAAGTTGCCGACGAAGTGCGGGAATGTGCGGAAATGAAAAAGTCCGCCCCCACAAAATGGAGACTTGAACCCAAGACCTCTACTCTCTTAAAATAGCTTTGAACCAATTGAGCTATACAAAAAATTTGAGAGAGAGAGAGAGAGAGAGGGGGGGGGGGGGTGTTTTGGGTTGCGTGCTTGCTTTGAGAAAGCTCTTTTTCCCTACAAAACAAAAAACACAAAACCCAACACGGACATGCAAAGAAAACGAACCTTACGGCTCGAAGTTAGCTTTAGCCGAAAAACTAAATATTTTCAAAAATGAACCTTGCGGCTCAAAGTTAGCTTTAGCCGCAAACTAAATATTTTTCTCAATGTTTTTGATTTTCTGAGATCACACTAAGGCGCAGGGAAAAGAGCATATGCATGAGAAAAATCCTTCCTTTATGTTTCTGATTTGCCCAGATCGCATAGAGTCGCAGGGAAAAGAGCATACACAGAAATGAAAGGTATAGATCCGGTAATAAAAAAAGCTAAATAAACCGAAACCGAAATAATCAGAGAGAAAATAACTATAAACTGCAAGTAAACACTGTATACCTCCAGATCTTAAAAATGACGCAGCTAGGGCTACCGGAAACCTTTTCGCATGAAACGAAAGGGGTTCCTCACTGGAATAGATGCTCCCAACACAACAGAGCAGTCCTCTCGGCCCGAAAGTAGTCAGAAATAGCAAATCTAGGAAACGGCAGTCGGATGCAGTTCTACCGGCTTCAGATTTGGATCACCAACGGACGCGGCCCTCAAATAGCTCTGATACCATGTAGGAATTTACAGGGTAAGTTCCTCAGAAAGAACACCAAAGGGCACCGCTCACAACCAGATCGCAGATCAATACACCAGTGTTTTTGACGTGGTTAAAACCCTCAAAGAGGGAAACAGTCCACGGCCTGAGCCAACGCGGCCACTTCAGGCAATTTATTAATAATAGAATGAAAATTTACATATGTTTCTCTCATGCACGGATTACCCTACAAATGACCCTCCATGCGCTTTAAATAGAAATCATGGACCAATCGGGTGTCAAGCCACGGATCAAGTGTCAGTAATACCGAGGAGAGAATGAACCGTCGGATCACTACATATCGTGACCGTCGGATTGTAAGTTACAAAATGTACAACGGTAAAGAAACACACTTTACCTAACTCTATACTTAACTCTATACTAGACCAAGTTGTACTTAACTATTTCCTATGTGTCGGAATATCCTAACAACATTTCTTGCGTGAAAAGACCATTTAGGGATGGTATATGACTATTTGCTATGCGTGATCCGGGAAATGAAAGCTGGTCTACGAGCTTGACCACTCTTCCTTTGTGCGGAAAACACATCACTCTAAAGAGTGATGAGACAATGGCTCTCATGCAATAAATATAGTCTTGTCCAATGAGTAGATTGTAATCCAGGGGTCCTTGAACTACCATAACGTTCATGTGAACGGTTTTCCCTCTCAATGTTATGGGCACATTGGGAAGGATCCCTAATGGTCGACTGGTTCCTTTATCAAAACCTGTCAGATTTCTCATCTCAGGCAAAAGCGATGGCGAACTAAGTGCTTTCCAAGCAGTTGAGGAAAGGATACTCACAGAAGCCCCCTCATCTATGATGGTACCAGCCATAACCATTCTATATATTTGAACAATAATCCGGAATGGTATACTAGCTGGTAAACGGGGTCTGCCTAGTTGATTCCAGTCAAAGGAGACAACTAGGTTGCTTGGAGGTGGGACCGAATAGACGGCCGGGTACGACTCTGACGAACTTCCTTCCTGTGGTAAAGGAACGGGTAAATTGCCCCCATGTTCGTTGGAGTCTGTGCTTATGAAAAGAATTTGGATGGTGTCATCCTTGTTCTCTTCAGTGACTGTATCATCCGAAGATGGAACCTCTGAAGGCAAGACCGGGTCAACTGCCGCCTCGACCTTTTGACTTTGGTCTGGTATGGATTCAGATGGTTTATCTTCGATGATAGGTGCTTCGGCTGACCACTTGAGCGGGCCAACCGGATTTTCAACTAGTGACGGACTTGGCAAGAGTTTTTTATATCCAGGAGGAAGTTGTAACGGTGAAACCGGACGATCGTCCAAAACTCTTTTAGCTTCGTCTAATAAGGGACAACGGTGGATGGCATGATCGCCTTCACACAGTTTACAAGGAAATCTATATCTTCCTCTTTGTCCTGGGGCTTCACTTTCACTAGTCGATGGTGTGTTTTCAACATGATCACCAGAGGTTGATGACACCGGGTTGTGCATACGAGGAGACCAGTCCCTTAAGATCCGAGGGATGCAAGGACAATCTCTGTGATAGTGGTCTCCTTTGCAAATGACACATGGCGATTTAGGCCTGGTCGGTGCAGTGTGTGGATTTTCGCTAGACGGCACTCATTTGCCCCCAGTCGCTTTTGGCTCCTTCTTCTTTTCCTTCTTCTCCTTAGGTACTTGACTTTTGGCTTTACCAGCCCCATCAAGCGAAGAGGAAGGAGGAGAGGAAGAATTAGAGGAAGTAGAAGGTTGGTGGGTAACTCTGGACTCGTCTAATTGCTGATTCGATTGTTCAGGAATTGTGGTGTTCTGAACGACAGAGGTTGAGAAGAGCCATACAGGCAAACCAATTGTCAGTCCTGGAAGCGACAATGTGGCCATATGGGGTGCACCAACATCTCCCCAAGAGGAGAAGGGACTAGGATTTCCTCCAAGGGGAATTCCTTGGTTGGTGGATTCCATTTTCTCAACCCAAGATCAATGTAGGAAACAGGTAATGAATATTCCGTTTAAAATAAATTTTAGACGCTTTGACACAACTTGTTTTTTCAGTTTTTAAGAGTCGAGAAAAAACAAAAGATGACTCTAGTCGCCTTCGATTTTTAATGAGCCTGAAGTGACAAGTGCTCAAATGGACCTTTTTCGTTAAGGAGTCTGAAAAGGAACGAAAGGGACTGCTCTGGAAATCTAGGTAGAGGGAGTACCAAACCAATCGCAAAACTGCAGAATACTTTTTACGGTACGGCAGTCAATCTTCCTGAATGCTGTGTTCAGTGCATTGCGATCGATAGGGCGGCAGACACGGCTTCCTATGGATAAAGGATTTAAGCCTATTGGGGTCTCCCAAAATATACTCAATGGTACGTGGGAGCACAAGTCCGTACTAGCACTTATCATCTCAAAGTGGAGGAATCACCCAACCATCAGTGAGAACAACAGTTACCAGGTTTTACGACGCCGGAATACGTCTCTAGCCTAGACTTCTAAATGTTGTGCGTTAAGTTCCAAAGCGTTGTTAGATTCATTGAATTTATTTTAAGTTGATCTTGTTTATGAAGTTTGCCTTTCGGGTTCACCATGAGATGTAGATGTAATTCCTAAAATGCAATCTAAGATGATAAACAAACTTTTTATCTCTTTTATGCAATGAAAATCCTAGCTACTAGGGAAAAGAAAGACAGAATCTTTTCACAAAGAGCAAAGAGCACACTCTAAATGCACTTTCCTAAATCAAGCCAATCAGACTGTCTATATGCAAATTCACATGCATGTATTTGTTTTTCGACTTTCTTAGTATATGGATGCTAAAAAGAAAGTTGATGCACAAATCTAAATTTCTTTTCAAGCGACAAATATAAACAAGTTTCTTTTCGAAATCAAAAAATGGAGACGATCACAACACCTTACGATTTTGAAATGAAAACTCGTTCTTGACACTAGAAAATTACAAATTCAGACCAAAAGCAATAGTAACAGGATAATCGACCATCAACAGCAATCAAACTCTTTCCTACGATTGAAATCGACACTTGCGACAGTTTCAAATCAAAGGATGACAGTACGATTACGCTACTTTTGCAAAGGAGAACTGAAAATGACTTAACAAACACACAAAAACATTTACAGTTCTTTTGTACAAAGGAGGCAGAATAACAGCAAGGAAAAGGGGTTTCAAACAGACATATACTGATCACAGGCAGCAAAATTCAGGAATAGAACTGGAAAGAATGATCCACAGAAACCACAACTGCACAGAGCTAGTCTGATCAGCGCACCTGTAACACAGAGAATCTAAAATGCAATGCAGGTTGTCCACTCGGGAAGTGCGTTGAAATTCAGAATCTCTGAACAGTACCTGCGCTGGGCCAGAAACGAGACTCTGTTCGGTCTCTGGGTCACAGTTTGCAGTTCAGTTCTTGGTTTTTGGCCGAGTAAAAAGCAATCAGTAATGCAACAATCAGGGGTAGATCTAAGGAGGATCTAAGAGCTATCACAAGGGCAATCAGATAGTTTGTGAATCAGTTGTTTAAATCATAAACAGATCCAGTAGATGGATTGAAGTAACAGTTTTCTACTTTTCATTTGTTATGGCAAATGCAGTTCGAATGCTACTTGTAAGTTTATGAAATAGACAACAAATAATGATAAACAAACAAACTAATTAGCTCCCCAGCGGAGTCGCCATTTTGTTACAGGGAAAAGTGTCTATATAGAACTGCTCTATCCCACTAAGGTGTGACAGTTGCCTTAGAAACAAACAGAGAAAAGCTACTTATGTTTTTCCTTTATGAATTATAGATAGAGAGGAACATAAAGACCAACCGCTGTCTTGCGCTAATCCTTCGATTCGATCCCTCTCTTCTTTGATAGTCTTCAGCTACCTGCTCCCTTGCACGCCCAGCTTCATAAAGTACCTGTAAGATCACAGGAGCATAGCACTATACAAAGACATGGATCTATAATCATAAACAATCTAGGATCAGATGTAAATTGACCATATAAATGTAACAAGCATCAATGATACAAAAGCATGGAGGAAAACTCAAATAGCTTTTATTGATAAACAAGAAAAGAGCCAGGAGGAGTTACAACCAGTTGTTCCGACCCAGCATCAACCTCCCAGCAAAGAAGCCCCTCTTCACCTCAAACAAAGCTTAGATCACCCAACAATCTGATGTTTGTCTCTAGAAACCAACAACAATTCCTTACAATATGCAAAATTCCAGCCCCAGGATCTCTGGGATGAGGGATCCATATATAGATATCTGTAAGGGGAATGAGTCAACTTGTGATTTGATTAGTTTCTTCTCTCCAACAGTTCTTACTTCCACTTGGAGATTGAGGGCCTCTTACTCATCCTTGGTCGAATTCAGTGAGGCAAGTGTCACAGGAGAAGATTCTGGAAGCTTCCATTGCCTCTCCACCTCGCGGAATGACACTGCCATTTGTCATTTCTCACCCATCGCACCCCACAGAAGGGACTTTTGAAATGCAATGCACCCTCACAATGTATTTAGGTGAGATGCAATGCACTTAGCCATTGGAGCAGCTGCAATGATCCTGTTAGCATTCGAATTTGCCTCAAGCTGAGGAAGGCAAAACTCGAGGCAACATCAAACCAAGCTCAGCCTCGTAGCTAGCCCTACGAGGATAGGAGAGGGCTCTCTCCGGTCAATCTCGGCAAAAGGTAATCAAAGAAGCTTGAGATGACTGAATTGATGACTAATTTTAGGCTAGGTATGAAGCACAAGGACTACAGAATTGATTTTTTGAAGTTTTATTGAATTCAAGGGAAAGGCAATTTTGGGTGCGGGGATGAGGCACAGCTTTTGCAGAGGTCTACTTGGGGCAAGATAGGCAATTGTTTTGATGCCTTTAAAATGATTGAATGCATAGACCTGACAGGTGAGGAGCTAAGGAGAGCAAGGAAGTCTCAAGGATTCTCCTTAAATTGAAGAAAACATGGAAAATTAAACAAACTTAAAGGCAGAGCATAGCAAATTTATGGATTCTACCTTAACATTTCATTTGTTTAATTACAGAAGATTAAATAAGGAAAGTGATACACATACACAACTTACAAGTACTGAGAGAATCACACCATCAACACATAAGGCCACATGAATCCCAAATAGTGCTGCAAAACCCTAGTCTATCCTTCGCCAAAATTGCAGAGAAAATATGTACAATAGTGTATCAAGCTATTCCCAAGAGTCCAACCCTGAAAATGACTAAGAAAATACATAATATAGGCAAGTTAACACATTCCATTGCCTCTAGGGGTCGAGCTCATCATCCTAGGAGCTGTTTCAACCAATTCTAAACAAAGCACTACAATCTAGGCAGTCAAAACAACTTGCCTCTATAAGCTAGGAAACCAATTCATTCATTAAATTTTTGCTATTTTATGAATGAATCATATAGAATAGGTAAATAAGTGTCAATTCAACATAAAATTCCATTAATTACATCAAGGAGGGTGAAAAATCCCATCACAAGTCAAAATTGGTCAAACTGGCTTCGTTTCCCGAACTAAAGATGAAAACTTTGCAAAAAAATCCTGATGCGTAGCCCGCCTGAGCCCTCTGCGTAGCGCGCCTTTCCACCTGCTTTTGGGGCACTTCCCGGCATCCAAATTGAGCTCAGGTTGGCTTGTTGGAAAGCCCTGGATTTCTACTTTCCAACCCAAATGGAATTTTCCAATTTGATGTCCATTTTCCATTCCAAAAATGCATTCTCCCAAGGCTACTTCTTGTGTGTCCGAAAAGGGGCAGTAGGTCATTTTTTGCATTTTTTTTGACCTTTTGGGGACCCAAACCTTGATGAAATGCCTTGGCAGTAGCGGAGAAGGTGTATTTCATCATGAAAAATCCAAAAATGTAAACCTTTCGTGATTTGGACCTCCCAATCTTATGGGTAGCGCGCGGCGCGCTACACGTTGAGCCAAAAAACCTGTTTTTTACACAAAAATTTCAAAATTGACAAAATTTTCCCCAAACTTGTTGAAATTTGGGCTGGGGGTCCCCAATCAAGTACTATGCTCAGTCAAAGAGGCTTCGGCCAAAATTTGGAGTGGATCGGGCTTTTTCCGCTGTTTAAGTGCCTTGCTCAATCGCCTCTTAAGGATCTTCATTTTCACTTTGCAAACATGCATGCGGGCCCAGTAATGATTCTTCATGTGACGAAGCAAGTCTTTGTCTCTATTGGCCTTCGCCAACAACCCCTCCAAGTGTCGGTTGACCTTCTCAAGCACAAATTGCCGTGCAACAGGTGTCAAATCACCCAGTCTTTTACGGGCCAACCTACGGTCTTCACGGATTCGTTGCAGCTCTATAAGTGTGTGCTCGTCCTCTAACTGTTTATTGCGCTGCTCCAAGTATTTGATCTGACATTCTGCCTTCAGCAACTTCTCATTCAATCTATCAATTTCGGTCTTTTCCACATCAGTCAATGCAACATCAATATCATGACCACCTGAATGGCCCTCCTCGTAAATTGGCTCCTTTCCTCTGTCCTGAACCTGTACCTGTACTGAAGAAGAAGGCGAGACCCCTTCCATACCATGTGGAGATAATACTCGTCGTGCTGATGAAGTCAACGAGACCCCTTCCACGCCAGGTGGAGATAGTACTCGTCGTGTAGATGCAAATAAGGCCCTGTGTCCTCGCTGATATGTCACACATGCTGGAGCGCTGACATGCTCTATCTCAGGAATGTCAAACTGATGTGAAGGCCCTCCCTCATCATGAACAATCTCAGGAGGTGGCTATAATGGTGCAAAGTAATCACGGGAGATGAAATCTTCCCAAGTAATGCTCTGCTGTGCCAACTGATGCATCACTACGATTTTAATCAATGCATAATGATAGATGCTCTTATGCTGATGTGCTGGGCTCTTCCTTTGTACTAAAGGCACCATCCTCTCTATGTTGCGACACATGAAAAATGGAATGTTCATCATACGTACCCTGGTAAAATGCATCAACAAACGGACATGGTACGCATAGAGACGTGAGAATCTGCCCTCGCAACTGAAATATCGAATGATGAGTTTCATCAATGGTGCATACTCATCCCTTAGGAATCTAAAAGGAAAAACTACAGTCAAGTGTCTTATACACCCGGGCTTGATATATGGCTCATAGTAGAATCTGTCTAACAGCTAGCGTTTACTCCATTCCTCACCTACATTTGGTATCCCAGTGGCCTGAGCAATAGTCGCGGGTGACAAGGTGAAATTCACTCTGGTAAGGTTCACATGACCATCCCGTAAATGTAAAAAAAATAAACGGACTAGTTCCCGATGATGCTGGATTTGTGAGATTAGCTCACAATATTCAAAACATGATTGCCTCCGAAAACAATCCATGGCAAGTGGGCAAGCTTGCAATTGAGCCAAAGAAGTAGGCTCCTCCCTGACATGCCGACCACCTTTGCCACCTTTGTGATACCTCCTTGGCACATTTACCTCCGGTGTAGAATCAGTATCATAATCCTCCTCATAGACTGACTCGGTCTCTGACATGTTTGGCAGACAAGATAGCTGGAATATGTATATGCTGGTATACAACTGTGTGCAAAATTGATTGTAGACTTTTTCCTTTTTCTCAAAATGCTGTGATTTGATGCGTGAGAAGAGGTGTTTGAGTGTGTTTCGGGCAAAGTCTGGGCATAAACTCCAATGCGCCGCGCGCCTCACCCAACGCGCCGCGCGCTCCTGATGCGCCTCACTCGTGTAAAATAACACTGAAAATTGTCGCCTGATGCGTAGCGCGCCCTGGAAACGGCCCGATTTGCTCACAAACTTACAAAATCGCCTTAGAAGAATACTCTTTGCTCTTGGAATGTGGAATGGGTTGCAAATGAGGAGAAATATCTTCATATAGACTCCTTGTTGATTTTTGCTTAACCCAAAACCCATTTTCTTATGTTTGGTTGTTGACACTTTTTGAAAATTAATAGGCTTTGACCTTTTTGGTTTCCCCTTTAAAATTGGTTGAAATAATGATTTTCACTGATAATTTTTTGCAGGGATAGCTCTGATATGCTCTGGAAAAGGAGACCAAGGCTGCACTTGAACGATTGAAGAACTGAAAATTTTGACAATTTTTTCAAAAATGAGATGGCGACTTATCTTCAAAACGGAGTTTTGAAGAGAAGTCCTAATTCAGCTGTACAATGATGAAAATTATTGAAGTGATGATCTATCAAAGACATCCCTCTGGCCTGCTGGTCTTCTAAGACTTTTCAAGACAAAATTGACTCAACCCTAGACCTAAGACCTCAAAATTTAAAACATGATTGTAAATGACCTTTGAAGACTTATTTTAATAAACAGGCCTGAACCAGCAGTGCCAAGCACGAGGGGAATGAGTGACACAACCCACTCCATCAGAGTTATGGCATGCCTAACGAAATGAAACTGATCAAAAACTGATGGGACACCTAATCATGAAATGCAAAAGAGCTTTGATCTCTGACGGAGGGATAACTAGACCGACTCTAACAGATCCTGTTTTGACCAATTTTGAGTAGTTTCTCATGGAGAACTTCTGGGAGAAGCTGTAATCTATTGACCTTGTTCCTTTAGGGGTTAGAACAACACTTTTAGGGACTTAGGAGCCCTTGGTTTATGGACATTTCATGCCTGGGGTTGTAGGGCACAAAAATGTCTATAACAAAAGGAACCTAAGAAGATAGAGTTTGAGCTTAAGGAGGAAGAATTAGACTCTACAGTAGAGGAGGAATCAGAAGATGAAGAGCCACAAACTTTGAGTGTGAGAAGATCAGTTTGAGAAAGAAGGCAGCCAGAAAGGTATATTCCATCTACTTTCTATTCAAATTTTTCTTTATCTATCACTGACGATGATCCCAGAACTGTGAAGGAAGCAGTAGATTCAGAGGATGGAAAACTCTGGAAAGAGGCCATGGTTGTTGAAATGGAATCTTTGCACAAAAATGAGGCTTGGGATCTGGTGGAGTTGTCGGTTGGAAGGAAACCAATTGGCAGCAAATGGGTGTTCAAGAAGAAGACAAATGCAGAAGGAAAGGTGGAGAAATACAAAGCTCGGTTCGTAGAAAAAGGTTATTCCCAGGTGTCAGGAATTGATTTTGGTGATATTTTTTCTCCTGTTGCCAAGGTAACTTCTATTAGATTCTTTTATCTGTTGCTACTGCTTTTGATTTTGAGGTAGAATAGATGGATGTGAAGACAACATTTCTTCATGGGGATCTGAAAGAGGAAATATACATGAAGCAACCTAAAGGCTTTGCGGTGAAGGGTAAGAAAGAACTGGTATGCAAGTTAAAGAAGTCTATGTATGGGTTAAAACAGTCACCAAGGATGTGGTATCAGAAATTTGATACATTTATATGGGGACTTGGCTTCACCAGAAGCAAAGCAGATCACTGTGTGTATTTTAAGTTAATTGGTGATCGTGTTATTTATCTGGTCTTGTATGTGGATGATATTTTGCTGGTTGGAAATGACAAAGAAATTATCCAGGATTTGAAGACCCAATTGTCCTCCAAATTCGACATGAAAGTTCTTAATGTTGCAAACTATATTTTGGCATGGAAATTAAAAGAGATTGGGCAAAGAGGAAGCTCTGGTTAAACCAGAGGAACTATGTCGAGACAATACTGCAGAGGTTTAATATGCAGGATAGTAAACTGGTGAAGGTTCCTATTCTTGTAGGTGTGAGGTTATCTGCTGAACAGTGTCCTAAGACACAAGAAGAGGAAGAGGACATGTCCCGTGTTCCATATGCAAGTGCAGTCGGTAGCCTGATGTATGTAATGGTCTGTACTAGACCAAACATTGCACATGCAGTGGGAGTATTGAGCCGGTTTATGTCAAAACCAGGGAAGAAGCACTGGACAGTAGTGAAGCGGGTTTTCAGGTATTTGCGTGGCACTAGTGATTATGGTTTGTGCTACCAAGGAAGATCGGGATTGGACATAATATTGGATATTCGTGGCTTTGTTGATGCAAACTGGGCTGGAGATCTGGATCAGAGAATATCTACAAGTGGGTATGTGTTTAACCTATTTGGAGGTGCATTCAGTTGGATGAGTAAGAAACAATCTATAGTGGCACTATCAACTACAAAGGCATAATACATGGCAGCCACTCATGCAAGCAAAGAGGCAGTTTGGTTACAGAGATTGTGTTCAAGTATGGGGTTAGTACAGGGAGCTATAAGGATAGACTGTGACAGCCAAAGTGCAATTTTCTTGGCAAAGAATCCCACATATCATTCAAAGACAAAGCACATTGATGTTCAGTATCACTTTGTGAGGGATATGATAGAGGACAAACAGGTGTCGCTAGTAAAGGTGGACACTTTGAAGAATACTACAGATGCATTGACAAAATCTATGAGCTTTGAGAAGTTCTCTTGGTGTAGAGAGACAATGGGCGTTTCAGGGCTGGAAAAATGACTAAGCTCTCTTATGGCCCCCTGTGGAAAGAAAACAAAAAGTGGGAGAATGTTGTTTTGTGTTATATTCTTTCCACAACTAGCCCACGTAGTTAATCGAGGGGTTAGAACGGGGACGGAGCCCCCCTTTGTTGCGCTGATTGTGTAGCGGGGGGGGGGGGGGGGGGGGTCACAGGGGGTTTGAGGTGTACTCGTAACCCCACTTTAAGGGTGTCTGGGGCAGTGCCCCGGAAAATTTTGGTTTTGGACCCTATGTTAGGATGGGCGGACCCACCTATGGTTTTGTGTATGATTTTCGCACATGTTTTTGGACGCGATGGTTTTCGGTCCATGGTATTGGATGCTTCGGCATGTATAAATATGTATTATAACATTGAAAGGAACATAATGAAAAATCAAGCTGGTAGTCCCAGTTTTGGGATCCAGGGGAAAATCTCTATGTATATATGTTTTATGTGTTATGCTCTCGCATTGTTTATTTTCTATGTTTTAGAATTCGTATGCAGGTAATTTCTGTACGGGGTTAAAACCTACATAGATGTGTAGCCTGAATTGATACATCATCTAGGCTAGTGGGGTTAAACATGAGAATGGTGTGCTTAAAATAGCTATGTAGACCACCTATATACTTCAACAAGGTTTCAGGTGAGTCTAGAGAAATGCTAAGAGTTAAAGCTCTTTTTCTAAATTCCTGGGTATAGCTTTGTACACTTTGGCCCTTTAATTGGCGAATAGTTTGCCAACTTATCATTGCTTATTTCATATAAGCTAGAGGATAGAACTGTTTTTTAATGGCAGAAAAAAATTCATTCTAGGTAGAAAGAATTTTACCATGCTTCTTCAAATCAACTTGTGTCCTGCCTTCCCACCACACTAGTGTAGTTCCTCCAAGGCGAAGGCTAGCCAGCTGAATTTTTCTCCTTTCTGAATCAATGTTCTGCACCCTGCAATACACATCAATCTGTCTAATCCAGTTATCTAGCTTTTCTGCATTTAATTCTCCATCATAGATTGGCAAATCAAATTTTACATCTAATTTAATCAAAGATGTTTTCTTCTTTTTCTTTTCAGGGCTAGAAGGAGGAGTTGATGGAGGAGGCTCTTCCCCTTTCCCTTTTCCTTCTGAATGGGCAACTAGAAGAGGTTCCTCTACTCCTTTTCCTTGTTCGGGTGTTGAGGTGCTTTCACCTCGATCCTTCTTAAATTCCCGATACATTTCTTCCACCATGGCTCTCATGGTCATGAAATTGTCCATGAACTGAGATTCTGATTCCAATGGGACTTCTCTGGCCATTCTCCTCTAAGCGTAGACTCTTCCAATTTCTGGATTAGCCTCAACAAGCTCTCCTTCTCCTAGTTTGAGCTTTGACCTAGTTAGCATTCAACAATCCAGTACAATCTTGTATAACCTTAGCAAACCTAAAGCTCTGATACCACTTGATCTGAAAATGAAGATCTTAGATTACTTTTAAGGTATTACAGATTCATGTGCATGGATTTTCCTATATTACTTAGTGCAACGGATCGATAAGATTGTGAATAATATACACAATTGAGTAGTTAGAGAAACATAATAGACTAACAAACATAAACATAGCAAGTTTAATATGGAGTTCACCCAAAAATCTTGGGCTACATCTCCTGGACCAGCCTTTAGTGGTGACCTCTCTATTATGTCTTCAAGAGCAAAGTTTTACAAAATGTGAGCTCAAATTGAGTCTCAACACAACAGATACAAAATAGCAGAAGTTTTGCTTGAATCCCTCAAGCCTCTCTGAGTACATAGACTCTTTCTCTCACTCTCTGTCTCTGTTTCTCTCTGTCTCAGCACTGCTTGTCCCTATCTTCTGTCTTCTGTGGCTTTTAAGCCAATCGGCGTTGTCTATTTGTTTCCCCTTCTCGGGCTCTCTGGCTCCCGGCCTCTATCCACTCAAATCCCCTTCTAAGCATTAGCAATCATGGCATAACGTCTTCAGGGAAGGTGGCCACCTATTCTGCAATGGAAGGGACCATTGGGCCTTTGAAATCCCCAAAAATAGTGTTCTCTATTTACACAGAGAAACACTGTAAAACATGGGAAAAATATGCCAAATCACTGTTTATCGGACTTCAAATATTATGAATTCCATCCTATATTCCATCAGGTCTGCCTTTAAATCGTTATCGCATGTCGCAAATGCCCATTCTGTGGTTTCCCTTTATATTTGAAAAATACACTAAAACACTAAAAATATCGCAAAATGGAATTATGGTGAACTTGAAATGCTATATATTTTCATCTATAAGTTCCATCAGGTCCGCTTCATCGCATTGGGTGCATTTCCTTTGCATTTATTTTATTTAATGAAAATGTGAAATACAAAGGAAAATGTCGTTTTTCGGATCTCAAAATATATAAAATATCATCTATAACTCCATCGGGTCTGGCTATCGCAAGTCATATGTATATTGGCCCCGCTCCGTTGTACTGCTCTAACACGATATTGTGATGCGATTGATCGCAATCGCATATCGCATAGACCCCGGGCCATTTGGTAAGCGCTCCTTGTATTTTCTGATTGCGATATTGCGAGTTAACCTGGGCCATTGATCTGCGTGCTTGATCGACGGTCCTCATTGACCCGCACTGATCGCGATTGCAACTGTCATATGGTCACCTTCGATAGCCTCTACCTGTCACCGCCGATTGTGATATGCCAATCGGATCTGTACCGTTGATTGGCCAGATCCGACGACTCCTGTGCAAAGTTGTTTTGATCTCCGATAGGCTCGATTTCTGTTGTTTCCTTGTGTTTTTCACTCCTGATAATGTAATCCGCCATTTTTAAAGGTTCTTCTTATGTGATAGTTTTGGATGTTTGAAGACTTAGAGGGTGTTTAGGATCCATTTTAGATCGCCTGCTATGAGTGACAAAAGAAAAAAAGTACAGGTCACTCTTTTTTATTCATCACATGGTTCCTCACACTCTGTCATATCTCACCCTTGCTAGGAAGAGTAACAGGTAGAGCCTTCTCCATCACACAGATAGGAACAATAGTTCATGGGTACCTACATTTTATTTTGGTATATATATGGATGTCGTTGAGTTATTGTTGTTGATAGACTTATTCATGATGATGTTACTTCAGTTTCATTTGGATACTCTACACTGCACATACATGTGGATATTTATGATGATCTATTTTTTATATGGGTTTTATTTAAAGGGAATGATTCATGATTATGTATAGAAAACTCTATTTATATACAACACTTTATTTATTATGATGGTGCACTTGATATACATAGATTGTGAATATGGAGAAACAAGGAGTATTGGGAGATAGAAGGCCTAATTTTTTATGGTTGTGATCTGATTTTTCTACTATATGCGGGAAAATTTGATGACATGGCATGCAATTTGTTTGGCTGAACATGAGATATAGATATGCTCTTTTAGATTTGGTACATTACGTTATTATGGATTTAATTGAGAATTATGTGGGAATAAATTTTTGGTCACGTGGATTCTTTATTTATATATTTAAAGGAAAATAAATTGTTAAACTCAATCGAATGAAAACAAGGGTCCCACCTACTAAAGATAATAAATAAAAAATCATAAACAAATTCATTAATTATTGCCTTTAGAACATCCCTCCTCATGCTTTCTAAGCAATAAGAATGAAACTAAATATAATCTTTTAAACACGAAAACTTCCCAAACTTTTTTGGATTCCTTTAAAAGGAGGAAGGGTCCATGAAGGTAAAGGGGAGAGAACTCTTAAGATATGTATGCCATAGAATTCATGCACGTCATTTTGTCCTCTGATTTTAATTTCTTATAAGTTAGAAGCTAATCTTGATAGTGACAATAGTCTTATTTCACCAAGGAGAGACAAATTAGGGTGACTCACTAATATTTTCAAGGAAAATTTTCAGGTATCTTGTGTTTTTTTTTTTTTTTTATCTATTTATTGTTGTTTGAGGATCTGGTTACCATTTACCACTACCAACAACTATATTTTTGCTTGTTTACCGAGCTATTGATATGATGTGATTTACATTACAATTTTTTTTTTGTTAAGATTGATCAAAGGCTTTCACAAAAGTCTGCCTTTCAGGATTTGGCTGTACTTTTTTCTTTATTTACAAAATCATCCATTGTTTTTACAACTCTATTATTTTTCATATCTTTGTTTTTATTATACATTTTATTTCAACAATATATCTCTGTGTCCTATTATTTATTGGAGCTTATGCT
This sequence comes from Pinus tabuliformis, assembly GCA_031772625.1. Classification (NCBI taxonomy): domain Eukaryota; kingdom Viridiplantae; phylum Streptophyta; class Pinopsida; order Pinales; family Pinaceae; genus Pinus; species Pinus tabuliformis. The sequence continues at coordinate 40,695,059 of CM062814.1, read as the reverse complement.
CTACAAAATTAGGGCTACCAAACCCAAATTCTGACTAGCTCATTGCTTTAATTGAATTTGATTTTTATTTTATGTTTTTACCTCTTTTTGTTTATCATCTGATCTACTATAAATATTGTATTTCAAATTTATATGTTTTCACTTCTTTGTTAGTATAATTTTCCTATTCTTGTAATATAAACCTTTTCTAAGAACATAAAAAACAAAAAAAAACAAAAAACATTAAGTTGTAGTTCTAAATTCTGGTCATACTATCTCATTTTCTCATTGTGTTAACGAGATTCACGGAGTTGAGCTGTTAGAGTTTTAACAAACTTAAACAATCATCAACATAAGCTTCAAGTTGAATGAGATCTATTAGCATCATGTGCAACGTCATATTGATATGCATGTCATTGATCTAAATACACCACTTCCTAAGAGAATCTCCACTCATGTCATTTCCTTATTGATTCATTGAAAAACACCATTTTACAATATATTTTTCATCTTGAATAAGGGACTTTGACATAAACTTGAACTCCTCCTTATAGAGAATAACACTTATTTAATTGTTTCCAATCAATGACATGAATTTCACGCACTGATTTGTGGAATAAATTGTTGGCTACACAATCATGGCGAAGGAGAATCTAATCCATTAGAGTCACCAAAGGATCACATGTATCTCAATCCACATGAAATGTCTCCTTGTGGAGACAATTGGCCCATGAGAGACACAAATGTTATAATTAGGATTTGAACCTACATGGGGAGGAAAACAACTTCTCCTCTTAAACACTAGAGCTAGACCCTATCGAAATATAGTAATTTTGACACACATGCACCATCTCCATGATGCTTCGCTTTCCCATGCTTAGTCTCAAACATAGTTTTCAATATGTGACACATAATATGTTTAGTGTAAAATACAACTATTAGAATATGTTGGCAGTAATTTTAGAACAATTGAAAGTATTTTTGAATGCATATTTCCACAATCCATAATCATGTTGATGTAAGTTTTTGGATATATGTTGTGTGCAGATTTAATGATGTCCTACATTTCAAGTGGTCTCACCACCCATCACCAAGGACTCAAGTAAAGCATAATAGATTAGAAAAGAGCATTGGGTTGATTATAAAGGAAGGACTAACCAAGAGAATGTTAATATGACCGCTAAAGGGAGAAATGACCAAGTGAAAGTTAACACAGATTTTAAAAGATTTAAGTAATTAGGAATTTAATAAAAGTGTTTGATCATAATCTAAGAATAAAATTATCAAAAGATTTTTGAACATAATTAAGGAATAAATAAAAATATTTGTGATTATAATTTAAGAATAGATAAAATTTTGGTCATAATTTAAGTATAAATAAATAATTTTTTGACTAAAAATGAAAAATAAGGATTTTTACCAAAATTTAAGAAGATATTACTAATAATAAAAATGACAATAAAATTAAAAATGATAAAATAATATAATGATAATAATAAAATGATAAAGCAAAAATATGTTTTTGACATATGACAACATTATAAGAATTAAATTGATATGAATTGAATAAAAATTTATTAATTTTGTTAATATGATAAAAATGAGAATGGTTAAAAAGGGTTAATAATGATAATAAAATAACATAAAATAAAATAAATGGTTATGATTAAAAAGTTTTAATAATAAAATAAAATAAATCATTAGTAATAATAATATGATAAAATAAATGGTTATTGATAATAATAAAATAAAATAAATAGTTAGAAATGAAAATATAATTTATTGAAAAGAAAAGAAAAAAATAGTATTTTTTTAATTTTTAATAAAAAGGGGTTAGTAATAATAATAAAATAAAATAAATAGTTAGAAATGAAATAAATTGTAATAAATAAAAATAAAAATTATCAAAAAGATAAAAAAAATTACTGTAAATATAATAATTTGTAAAAAATATTTTTCATAAAAATTCTTATGGATTTAACCTGCAATAAATACAATCACCTAAGATATATGGGATGTTTAACCATAAGGGGGTAAATTTAAGGGAGGAGAGAGAGAGGGGGTGGGGGTGGGCAAAAGCAATCTAGAGGGAAGAGGAGGAGGAAAGAGGAAAGTAAGAAGGAGGGGGGCAGTGGGTAAAGAGGGAAAGGGAACATGTTTGGGGGAAGAGGGAAGGGAAAAGAAAAAAAGGAAGGGTTAATGATAGGTTGGGTTAATGATAAAGGTGGTAGATAAGAGGTTTCCACGAGTCACTCAAATTGTGCTCATCCTCACTATTGAAGATTTCAGAGTTCTTTTCAATTTCCAATGCTTCACGAATAAGAAGGGTAGACTAGAAAGGGGCAAGGACAAGGATTTTAGTCTAGTCGACTCTGATGAGATGCGTGTTCTTGAAGGAATTCTTAGTGTGAGATGACTTTAAAACTTGGTTAAGGATTGTATCAACGATGTGCTCCTTTAATCGAGCCTTAAAGAACCAACCAATTTGGCCGATGTTGGACTTGCCACAGTAACATGGAATTTGGTAGACTCTAGGGCCGAGAATTGGATCAAGTTTATCTTTAGGATATCTAAATAAATATTTTAAGTTTTTGTTGGGTTTAAATAACGTTTTAGTGATATTTTTAGCTAAGAATTTAGAGATGATATCAGTGGTGCCTTTTATGTAATGAAGAAAAATTAGAGCCCTGGGTAGACTTCAGTGGGGGCAAGGGTTCTTTGGGGCGAGAATGAGAGCAAGCAAAATTAAAGGCTTTTCTAATTTGGGAAGCAGAGTAACAATTCTTAATGAGGGCTTTGGTTAATGAAAGAATCAAGGGTACCAACGAAGGGTGCTTTGATTCTTTCACCTAACCCAAACCCTCATTAAGAATGGTTACTCTTCTTCCAAATAAGCAAAGCCTTTAATTCTACATGTTCTCATCCTCACCTCAAAGAGTCTCTTCCCCCGCCTAGGGATCTAATTTCTCTTCCTTATATAAAAGGTGCCATTCATACCATCTCTAAATTCTTAGCTAAAAAGAACATTAAAACATTATTGAAACCCAACAAAACCTTAAAACATTTATTTAGATCTCCTAAAAATAAACTTAATCCAATGCTCGACCTTGGAGTCTACCAAATTCCATGTTCCTATGGAAAGTCCTACATGATCCAAACTAGCAGACCTCCTTTACGGCTCGGTTAAAGGAGCACATTCCTAATATAACCCACAACCGAGCTTTAAAGTCAGTTCTCGTTGAGCATTTCTTCAAGACCAAGCACCTTAACAACTTCGACTAGAATAAAATCCTTGCCCCTACCCATTTCTCATCTACCCACCTTATTTGTGAAGCATCAAAGATTTAAAAGAAACCATGAAAAATTCAATATGGAAGATGTGTACAAGATGAGTGACTCGTGGTAACCTCTTATATACCACCCTTGTCATTAACCCTTCCTTTTTATTGTTTTTCCCTTCACTCTTCCCCTTAACCTGGTCCCTTCCCCCTTCACTATCATGCCCACCACTCCCTCACCTCTCCTTTCTATCCTCTTTCCTCCCCCTCCTCCCTTTTTGTTAGGACCTGCGGTTCGTGCGACGGGCAGGGCAACTCCACTGTGCGAAGTGCGTGCAAAATATGAAACAAAACGAGCCAAGAAACGAGTTTATAAGGTGTTGGGCGAGTTGAGGGGGCGGTCCCATGAGTTGGGCAGGCCGACCATCCTCTTGGGCGAAACAACACATGTTGAACGAGTCGGCTTGGGCGTTTGGTGTGGGTCGGCCGGGTGACACAACCCGCCACCCGCACATATATATTGGAGGTCGTTTGGAGGCAAATGACCATCATTCGATCAACACGAGTTCGAATAAGGAGTTCTGCAGTGCGTGGATGAGCCCGCACGACGGGCGGAACTCGGGTGTAAACTCGTTCAGAAAAGTCGTTTGGACAGTCGTTCGGGAAAATCGTTCGGACAGTCGTTCGGGAAAATCATTCGGACAGTCGTTCGGGAAAGTCATTCGGACAGTCGTTCGGGAAAATCGTTCGGACAATCGTTCGGGAAAATCGTTCGGACAATCGTTCGGAAAATCGTTCGGACAGTCGTTCGGGAAATTCGTTCGGACAGTCGTTTGGGAAAATCGTTCGGACAGTCGTTTGGGAAAGTCGTTCGGACAGTTGTTCGGGAAAATCGTTCGGAAAGTCGTTCGGGAAGGTCGTTCAGAAAAGTTGTTCAGGAAGGTCGTTCAGGTAGAACTCGGGCGAGGTCATTCGGGCGACCTGGGCGAGGTCGTGTGGCGACCTGGGTGAGGTCGTGCGGGCGACCTGGGCAAAGTCGTGTGGCGACCCAGGTGAGGTCATTTGGGCGAACTGGGTGAAGTCGTGTGGTGACTCGGGTGAAGGCGTGTGGTGACTCGGGTGAACGAAGTTGGGTGAACGGGTAGATGTGCGGACGGGTGGTCGAGCGAGGGCGTGTCGTGCACGCCGGAACGAAGAATCGTGCGGACGAGCGACCCAGGTAGGGCACGCCGTGCACGACGAAACAGTGGAGTGTTGAGATTTTGAACAAAGGTGTGACTCGTGCGGAGGCGCCCGTGTGTGGCGACTTGGTTACGACAAGACGCGCCCAAGTTGGGCAAACAACACGATCGTGCAACGAGGTGAACAAAGGGTTGGTGAGTCGTGCGACGACCGTGTGGAGGCGCCTACGAGCTGGGCAACCGAGTTTGCCGAAGTCTGAAAGTTGGCTAAGTGTAAATTTGGGGTTTCCCAAGATTTAATTTGTACTTTGTAAAAGTGAATATTGTATAATATATTGATTCGGGCAGACTCATATTGCAGGGAGTTGCCCCTCCCTTTATACTGTTGTGCATTTCTCTTGTATAATGTTGTTATGTGAATGTTATGGGCTTTCACTTGTATAAAGGAACACATAATAATTCTTGGTAACGAAAATAAGACTAAGTATGGAATGTTAGGCGTAGTCTACAATCATAAGTATTGGTGAAAAAAAATGGTTGGTAGTGCCGCACCTCGCTATAAGCGGTTGAAAGACTACCGCAGGTGTAGGGGCGTGACACTTTGGATTGCATTCGTTCCCCCCGTCCCCCTCGTTCCTCTCTGTCCCCCCTTAAATTTACCCCCTCATGGTTAAACATCCCATATATCTTAGGTGTTCGTATTTATTGTTGGTTAAACTCATAACCTTTTTATTAAAAGTACATTTTTTTATTTTTATAGATTCTTATATTTACAACCATTTCTTTTAAATGTTTTCAATAAATTATATTTTCATTTTTTACAATTTATTTCGTTTTATTATTATTATTATTAATTTATTATTGAAAATAAAATAATAAATAAATATAGATTCTTAAGAAATTTTGTGCTTTCAATAATTTTTATTTTATTTCTAACCATTTATTTTATTTTATTATCATTATTAATCCTTTTTAACCATAGTCATTTATCCTATTAACAAAATTAATAACTCTTTTTTCAATACCTATCAATTTAATTTAATTTAATTTAATTCATTTAATCTAGTTATAGTTGAAAATTTATTTTTCTTATCATTTTATTATTATCATTATATTCTTTTATCATTTTTATTATTATTATTAGTAACTTCTTAAGAAAGGTGAAAAAGCAGTGTTCTTCATTTTTCTCAAAAATAAAATTATTTTATTTATCTGTGCTTAAATTATGATCAAAATTTTATTTATTCTTAAATTATGATAAAAAATATTTTTATTTATTTTATATTAGGTTTTTTTTTTTTTTTATAATTCTATTTTTAAATTATGGTGAAACTTTTTTTATTAAGTTCATAATTTTCACTGAGTCATTTATCCCTTTAATATTTATATTAACTTTCTCTTAATTAATTCTTCCTCATAATCAATCTAGTATTCTTTTATGATATATTAGGTTTTACTTGAATCCTTGAGTAAGACCACTCTAAACATAAGACATTATTAAATTTGCATATAACATAGATCTAAAAAGTTACAATAATATTGTAAAGAACGAAAATCATCCAATCCGTCATCACTTACATAGAAATGATAATCCTTCAATATTACTATACTTGTGAAATAAACTATTATATTATTTATTGTTTTTTAATCTTATTTTGTCAATTAAAAATATAATTCTTAACCAAATCTACCCGTATCTAATTCTTAACCAAATCTACCCGTAACAATATGATGCTAACTTGAAAGATATATTTATATATTCTAAATTATTGATCTTGATATGTTAAATATATTGTTAAATACTTTCCAAAAATATATTAATAAAATGATAAATTTATTGTTTATATTTATATATTCTAAATTATTGATCTTGATATATTAAATATATGGTTAAATACTTTCCAAAAATATATTAATAAAATAATAAACTTATTGTTTTTTAATCTAATTTTGTTAATAAAAAAGTATAATTCTTAACCAAATCTACCATAACAATATGATACTAACTTGAAAAACATCTTTATATATTCTAAATTATTGATCTTGATATATTAAATATATTAATAAAATGATAAAATCACACTTATTGGAATACTTTCCAAAACCAATAACAATATGATACTAACTTGAAAAATACCTTTATATATTCTAAATTATTGGTCTTAACATATTAAATGTATTGTTAAATACTTTCCAAAAATATATTAATAAAATGATAAAATCACACTTAGTGGAATACTTTCCAAAAATATATTAGTAAAATGATAAAGTCACACTCAGTGACACAAAAATTAAGGCATAAGTTATATATTAGTAAAATGATAAAGTCTCACTTAGCGACACAAAAATTAAGGCATAAGTTAATTATTACCTTTAAAATAATTTTAAGTGTAATTTAAAAGAATATACCCATCAAGAACACATGTAGTGTTTCTAAATTAACTCAGTGGTGGTGCCACACAAATTAAGATGTCAGTTAATTATTACATTTTAAATAATTTTAAGTGTAATTTAAAAGAAGATACTCCCTTTAAGAACGCATTTAGTGTTTCCAAATTTGCGCCCTTCCTTGAAGGAATTTATTGAATATAAAATTATTTAATGATATCGAGGAAAGCCATTTTTATAAGTTTAAAGAATCTAAGGTTCAAAATGATTCTACTTTGTATGTGGTATCATTATACAATGTTGTAATTTAAGCTATATCTTCAATTCATATTGAAGTTACCGATGTGAAGCGAGAATTGTGTCGCTCATAAGATTCTCTAGTGTTTGGTTTTCCGACTCTCTAGGAAATTTTTGGGTAATATTGAAGGAGTATTATTTTTACATAATTGATCATGGGTGTTATGAATTTCTTTCCAAATAATATTATTTTTAGTTGTTTTACAATTATTTGAAGGATATATAAATGGATTGACATTGGATTTGGTAAGATAGTTATCAAGGTTAGTGCAACGTTGTTCACATATTGTAATAGTTGTAATTTTTATACAAAACATAGTAGGTGTCTGATCCATAAACCATTGTCGATATTCTACTGGACAGTTCATCACAACAGATCTGATAATAATATATATAAATACTGGAATTTTATACTATTACAGTTTTATTAAACTTTAAGATTTGTGGATTTAATTGTAATTAGTGCATGCATGCGAATATAAATTATGCAAAAAAATAGAGAATGACAAAATAAGCTCACACACACATAAGACACAAGATATGCTCTATGGGAAACCCTTTCGGGAGAAAACCCAACTGGAAGGTGAGGTCGCTTCACTCTCTTTCTCTATCTAGAAATATGGTTGTAGGTACAAAGAAGTAATGTCTATGGCCCATGGGCTACTACAGTGCACAAATACTCTCTGTGTGCTCTACCTCCTATCTCTCCTGGTTGTCTTTGCTCAGCTATGGAACAACATGCTCTCGAAAGAATGGAATGCCTCTTCTTACTAGTGGCCTGGTTATAACACAACCCAATAGCCTACTAGTGGTTAAGTTTAACTACATCAACTCTTAAATAGAGTTACAAAATAAACTCTTCTATATTTGTTTGCATCAAAAACACATGGCTAGCCCTTTTTCCATAAATAATGGGGGCTAACGCGGCATCCTCCCGAACTATAGGTGTGAAATCAGGAAGGTCAACTTCTAAGTGGCATAACTTTTGCATACAGACTTTGATTGACACGCTTCTTGCATCGATGGAAAAGTCTCTGTGTGTAGAATAGCATGAAAAAGGTCCACAATGAAGCGACAAATTTTTACCCTAAGAAAATGTCATTTTATGCCTCAAAACGCTCCTAGAAGGTTTCAGACCTCGTTTTGCCAAACTGGGTCCCGCCGGTAAAAACCGTCCCGTGAGTTGATTCATCAACTTTTTCCACTCCAAATGCATCGGGATGGATGACAAACAATGTAATGATCCAATTCGGATCACACCTCCCCATTTTTGGAGGCTTTTGGTCCCCAAAATATTTTACAAAATGAGGTGAGGAAAATTTTCCTCCGCCTTCTCTTTGGTGTACCATTTAGCTTTTCCTGGAAGTTGTCGCTTCAACCCAATCTTCCAAAGGTCATGTTGCCCCTGTCTTGTAGTTTTGGACCTCTTATGCAAAATAGTATCTTTTTTCAACTTTGCTTAAGTGTTTGGTGCCAAAGCCTCCACAAAAAGTAGGACATGTTCCTCTTCCTAATCTAGCATGGAAGACTCATAGAGTTTCAAATTATCTACATTCAAAACTGATTAAATGTGCATATATGGTGGTAAAATATGTTGACAGGCATTATCACCCACCTTTTCCAGTATCTCAAAGGCACCATACCTTAGAGCCTTGATTTTCTTACTAGGCCCCTGCATCCTCTCCTTGTTCGATTGTAGCCATACTCTGTCTCCCACCTTGAATGTTTTCTTTGTTCTATGTTGATCATGCCTGGAATTATACTTCTCTTGTGACTTTTGCAGTGTTTCTTGTACCTGTAGATGGATCTGCCTAATCTTCTCTATAAATTTTTCAACCCTCAAAGCATCTCTTGTAAGATATTCCCTCACTCCTCCTTGCTGCCCATATGCAATATCCAAATGTGAAGGTGGAAAATATCCAAAACAAGTCTCAAATGGGGACTTTCTTGTAGAAGTGTGGACTGCTCTATTATATGAATGTTGTATATATACCAGATTTTCATCCCAGATCTTCGAATGCTTCTGGTTGTATCTCCTCAAAAGTTGCACCAAATTCTTATTGACTACTTTTGTCTTCCCATCTGTCTGTGGATGGAATGTTGTAGATCTCTTCAACTTTGTGTCCATCTTCTCCCACAATGTAGTCCAGAATGCACTGAGAAATCTTGTGTCCCTATCTGAAATGATGCTCCTTCGTATCCCAAAGTGCACCCGAACCTGTCGAAAGAACAAGTTTGTTGCTTCTTGTTCACTGATGGTATTTTTACAGGGAATCAAAACACACATCTTGTTGAAACTGTCAACTACCACGAAAAGGTAGTCATTTCCCTTCATGATTGTTGGTAAACCTCCCATAAAGTCCATGGAAATGTTTTCCCAAGGACAAGTAGGTATAATTAAGGGATGATATAGAACCTGTTTCTTGTTGCTAGGCTTGTTGGTACAACAAAGCATGCATCCTCTTATGAACCTAGCTACTTGCTCTTGCATCTAGGGCTAATATACATACCTCTGCAAGTTAGCCACAATCTTCCCTACACCAAAGTGCCCTGCAACCTTGGAGCTGTGAGCCTCTCTAATTAGCTGCAAACGCTCACCTTTAGGAACACATAACTTATCCAGCCTATAGAGTAACCCATCCTATAGATGGTAGTCAACGGTGTTTCTCCATCATGCACATGACTATGACTCTATAAATGATGATATACCTCCTTGAAGTCCTCATCTTCTGAATATGCCTCTCTATATGCATCATGGGTGAATGGCTCCATGTGAGTAAGAGTCACCAAAGCTGTAATATTTGATGTGAGTGGCTTTGAAATAATATCATCCAACTTGTTTGTGCTACCCTTCTTATACTTGATCACCAAATGAAACTGTTGTTAAAACCCCATCCACTTGTGATTCTTGGTATGTTGTAGCTTACTCTGGGCTTGCAAGTACTGTAACGACTAGTGATCTGTGTGGATTACTATCTCTTTTCCCATCAAATAGTGTTTTCACTTCTTCACACCTTGCACCATGGCATATAGTTCCTCATCATAGGTAGGGAAATTAAGAACTACCCCATGAAATACTTCAGAATGGTAGCAAATGGGCATTCCTCCTTGCATCAAGACAACACACATAGCATACCCAATCACATCTGTCTCCACTTCAAAGGGCCGCTACAAGTTTGGTAATTCCAGAACTGGTGCTTGACTGATCTTCTTCTTAAACACCTAGAAATCCTTTTGTTGACCTTTTCCCCATTGGATACTCTTGTCACTTGTTGTTATGGTGTGGAGTGGTGTTGCTACCACTGAAAATGAGGCTATGAACTTCCTAAAGTATTGTGCTACCCCAATGAAATTCATGACCTTAGAAACATTAGTAGGAACTGACCATTTCATGATGGCCTCCATCTTGGAAGGATCTATCTTCAATTCTCCTCCACTGATCACATACCCCAGATACACCAAAGACTACTGCGCAAAATCACACTTCTTGAGATTTGCTAGCAGTCAGTATTTCTTCAATGTTTCTAGCACCTACACAAATGTGAAATATGCTCCTCCCAGGTAGCAATATATACTAGTATATCAACTAGATAGACAATAAAAAAATGAATCTATAAAAGGAGGAAGTATACCATTCATTAATCTCATAAATGTAGTTGGTGAATCACATAGGCCAATTGGCATAACAAACCACTCATACAAACCTTGCCTGGTTTTGAAGGCGATCTTCCATGTATCTTCTTATTTGACTCGAACCTGGTGATATCTAGAATTCAAGTCCAACTTGGTGAAATACTTTGCTTGTTGCAACTGATCTAGAAGATCGTCTATCCTGGGCAGGGATATCTATTCTTGAGCGTGATTTTATTCAACGTCGTGTAATCTATACACATCCGCCAAGTCCCATCCTTCTTTGTCACAATGATGATGCGTGACGCACATGGTGATGTACTTGGTCAAATGATACCCTGTTCCAGCAGTTGTTGCAACTGTTTCTTCACCTCACTTACTTCTATAACAAACTGCCTGTACAACCCAATATTTGGAAATGGGGAGTGTTATTGTTCTATATTTTTGAGGTTGAGGGAGTAAATATATTGGAAAACATCAACCCACTTTTGAAGCTGGGATCTAGCCCTGCCATCTTTCGAGAGGGATCTCTCTTTATGATTTAGCATGTTTTTCAAGTTGATTTTAGGCTGGTTATGATTGTGCTTGGTTGTTTGTTTGAATTTGTTTGATTGGTTTGGTTTGTTGATCTGATCAAATTGATTTCTTTCCATTAGGCTATGGAGTCAAATAAAGTTGGATGCTGCATCAAAAGTTCAAAAGAGTAATCACAGGGCAAGCTAGTTACATTTATTGGATCTTTAAATTGAATTATGGAATGGAGAAAAGGTGTGATTCAATAGTGATTGAAAAACATTTAATAATTTCTCAATCAGACTTCAGAAGAAAACATACAAATTGTAAATGCAATCCAAATAAGGTGCTTAATAACATATCTTATTTATCACATCTCATGTTTTGCAATTAGATTTCAGATGATAAACATACATAGAATAACAATGGAAACACAATTATACTAAGAAAAACATCACAAGTATATCGCAACACAAGTATCCTGTGAAGAGACTTTTTATAAATGATGCTCCAGAAGCATGGAAAAAGTACAATGCTTGATAAAAAGAGTTACAATGATCACGAACCAACCCTAAATACTTCGACTGAATGAAGTATTTAAACATAATTTGCAAAATATATTACAATTAATTCCCCATTAACGTGACATTCTATTATTGACTTCAAACAAACAAAAATAAAATAATGAGACCAAAGAGGTGAATTGGCAAAGTGATCTCGACATCTAGCACTGCTTTGGTGGAGAACAGTTGCTGAGTGGCCACTATTTGGGTGTTGTGCTGGTGAACCTGGACCTTTCTTTAATCCTGGAATTCACACAATTTATCCCACCGCTCCTCATCTAGAATGGTATTTTTTTTACTTTGTGGTATATCTCATCTACCTCGGTATACCGAGTGAATGTGGGTTTTACTACAAAAATGTGCTTTATCTCATGCTGGATGAAACTCATGTTACTGATAGCTTCATAAAAATCTCTCCGTGTCATAGCACCTTTGATGTGGGAAGACTTGGCAGTATCCTTTGCAATGTCTTTCAGCTTCTTCATATAATATTCCCTGATCATCATTTTGTCATTGATTACAAATAAAGAAGGCAGGCCCTTCTTATTTAATGCTTCTATTCTGGTGAAAAACCTGTTAACTGCTACCTCCAAAGTGTGACATTTCTCTGTCAGCTGCACAATCAAATTCTTCTTTGTCAGAACTTTCTTTACTTCTAAGATTGTTTCTATTCTGTCATCTACTCCCAAATCATCCAATTCATATATGTTTTTAGAGTTGAGAAATTTGATAATGTGGTTGGTTGTGGTAGGCATTTCTCCCAATTCAGTGTTGATAGTGGAAATGGCCTGCTTGGCTTTCTCCATCAACTCTTTCTACTCAAATATAATTTGGATACAAGGCCATATTTCATCCATTGCTTCAATAATATTATTCCAAATAATTTCTTTAACTTGGGCCAGTGTGTGGCCAATAGAGGACTCAATTTCTAATTTCCTCCATACTTCTATATGGTTTTGAGCTCTTTGTAGCTGTGCTGCATGGAAAGTCTCAGTCTTTGTCTGATAATCTTGTAGAAGATTGACTTGAGTCTGCAATATTTGATTTCTTCAGTCTGGAGAGACATGTTCTGAACTGCATTTTCCAACTGATCTGCAGCAGCCCCTGTGTTTGTTGTAGAAGATGTAGCTGTAGGAATTGCTATGATAGGCAGTGCTTCCAAAGAGACAACAACCATTTTGGTAGGTTTCTCCTTTTCTTTGATTATCTTTTCCATCTCTGTCTCCATTTGCTTCAACTATGCACTCTGCTCCATGATGAGATTCATCATGTCTTCCTTCTGTGACTCCGTTTCTTCAATGTCCTTGGCCAGAGGATCTTTTGTGGCTGGTAATTTCAACTGCTTCCTTAATGTTTCTATATATGTATTCTTTTTCCTTACAAGCCCTTCTGCAGCATTGATATTTGTAGGATCATAACCTACTTTGATCACCAAGTCCTCCAAAGCTTTGATCCTTATGTCTTTGGCAAGTGCAGAGACCTTCTCCATATTCAATTATGATTGAACATTGGCTAGTGTAACCTGCAATTTAGAAAAACTCATAGCAGTGTTAGTGAGAGTGGAAGAAATCATTTGCCCAATCTACTTGTGTATATCCATTTGGTCAATGGGATGTATGTCTTTCACATCAAATTCAAATCATGTATTCTTGTAGTCTGATGTTGCCTTAGGTTGTGGAATTTGTGCTTGGAGGAAGGCCATTTTCATTTTGCCTTTTTCTGAATCAAAGGCTGACAGTAGCCTGCTTTGAGAGCTGGAAGTCTGCTTCCAAAACTGATTGTATGTGTTGATTTTCAAGGCCTCATTTCTTACTTTAATCTCCTTGAAAATATCAAATATACTCTTTTCTGTATCCCCTATGGTAGATGTGCTAGTCTACATAACCTACTGTTGATCTTGTGAAGCTCTGGAGGTAGTGGGAGAAAGTGTAGTGTGATCACCCACCAATGAGGAAACAAGTGGCTCTTTGGTGGTGATAATGTTTTCTTGCTCTGAATCCTTGTTTAGGCTTAGCTTAGAATGTAGCTTGGCCTTCTTTTTGTACATGATTTTGAAGCCTTCACTAGAAATCTTAGTCACTGAAGGTGACTCTTCTTCTCGGTTCCTCTTTGTTGTTTTCTCCTGTGCAATAGGAGTTTGTACTGTTGAAGATGACACCAACTTCTCCTCTGCCTCTTGTAGAGTGTTCTCAATGCATTCTAGCTAGTTTTTATGATTTTCAATCTCTAGTATGGTTGTGTGAAAATAAGCATTAGATTTGTTCTCTACCCTCAACTTGGAGATGACCCCTAATGGATCATATGACCAGGTGAAACTAAGGCTAAATTGCATCTCTTTCAGTAACTTATCTGCTTCTTCCCCTACTGCCCTATTGTTGCAAATGAAAGGCCCTATTTGAGTTTTGATTTTGAATTGGGATTTCTTCTTAGTAGCTACAAAGTGAATCTCATCCATATTGAGCATTTGCCTGATGTATTCTAGAGCAAAAATCCTCATTGGGAGGAATTTTGGCAGCTTGTAAGGGGCAAGCTCACACCCAAATACCCTCAGCTCTGTGTAATTCTGATAAAGGTACCAATCCCCTGTCTGGACTTGGTCTGATAGCTGCAAAAATTTCCTAATTTCTTCACTGATTCTTGGCTCTGTCCTGCTGCTTAGAAGGCTGAGTGTTGGATGTACAAACATATCTATGAATTGTTTGTATGAAAATTCCTTTTGTTCCTTCATCACCAATGTAGTCCAGAAGATGACTGACTATTGATTTCCTTCTTCATCCAGCTTTTGTAAGGCAAGCTTGAGGTTGTCTCCCTAAAAATATAAAAACATATAAACTAACACAGAAGCATATTTGAATACTTCCTTAGTTTGGAATTTGATAAACTGCTCATGGATAGAATCTGCAAGAAATTGGCTAAAGTTAAACAAGATGGAAGGCTTGGAATCTGCAGAGAAAATGGAAAGAAATCCTATAATTGCCTCATCTACCCACTGATCTGAGTAATAGCCAAGGAGGTAGGAGATGACTGTGATGATTTGCTTGGCTCTCTCAGGGAAAATGGAGGATGGATAGGGAGGATTTTTCTTGGGTAATGGGGCATCTTCAGTTAAGAAAATCTCAAGGGTTTTGGCTCTTTTAGCAAAGTCCAATTTCTAATACAATTCAACAAGTGCTTCATGGGAAAAAGGGGTGGCATTCTCTGTTGTAGGAGCTTGCATCATTTGGTCTATAGCTTGGGGAGTGATGGTGAATAGAATTTCTCTAGTGGGGGCAATAATAGCTCTTTGGCTAGGCAGATAACATGCATGAAATTTCCTAACAAATTCAGGGGTGTTGTGGGTACGGGGAAAGATATAGTGGGGAAAATTGGATTCCCACAATTGAATATCATCAGATTTATCTATAAACTTATCCTCAAGCCAGCAATACATCTCAAAAAGATCAAATTCACAGAGGGTTTCATGGATTTTATAGTCTCTGTCTACCAAAGGAATGTGGTGAAAATCAATGGGAGGATGGATCAGAGGACTCATAGGTTCTTCTGGTCCCTTGTCTTTTGGAGGCATGATTGGATAAAGCTAAGGACAGTGGTGAAATCTGGATTATAGGTTTACAATACGCAGAGAGGAATTGGGATTTGCAAACAAAAACCAAGGTAATGGTCTGAAATTCGGTTAGATGGCAATGTTCCCGACCTGGTGAAGTTTTTGCAGTTCGGAATGGTACACCTGTAACAGATCAATAGTAGTGTATAAGAACAGTAACCAATGAATGGGTGAAAGGAGGGATTATATAGTCTTCTCTAACTTTCCCGTTGATGGTGGTGCAGGTCCATTGAATTAACAGTTAAGCAATTTAATTGCTTAATGGATTGATTTTGGAGGGAGTGGAGGTGATTGGCAGAGCAACGGGCGAATGACGTGGTGAAGGGTAACTAGCAGGAGTGCAAGGGATAGAGCAGTGGTATCGGATAGCGAAGAAACTGCTTTTCGAAGGGAGGGAGGAGGTTAATGGTTTCGGCCAGGGGGGTGTGAAACCATGTGGTGGTGACACGTTGTGGTGGGCACGGGTTTAAATAGCGCCCATTTCGGACCCCCCCCCCCGACGGTAAAGTTCGGATGGTGAGGGGGGACCAAAACGCCCTGTGGGCTATCAGATTTTAGGAGGTGGGCACAAATGAGGGGAGAAATGGCGAGATGTTAATGCGATGATAGGGCGTATGGTGGGGTCGAGAAATATTTTTAATGCATAGCGGGGGAATGATTGGAATGTTTGGTGGGGTAGGCGAATGAATGAGAATATGAGCGGAAGGGTGATTTTGGGGTTAATGAAACTTAGGGATAGGGAATAATATATCGAATATCACCTGATACACCGAACTTTAGAGTAAAACTTTTATTCCTTTTGCCTTTTCTCTGTGCATGAAAATACATTTGGAATTCAACTTAGAATAAAATCTTCATGCTTTTCCTCTAACCACCATAGTGCTTCTACCTACCCTTTTGCATTTCCATTCTTTTTATAAGCTAACATTTTCTCTTCTTTCTTTGCAAGGTGCATTTGAACTAGCAGACTGAAATCATTTTTCTTTTATACAAATTTACCTTATCCTATTACTTATCTCACCATTGATTCAGATTAAACTATTGAATCAATTTTATTTCTACCTAGCTACTTATTTGCCAAGATTAAACGGTTTGTTAATTATTCATTCACTATCATATTGAATAGAAATTTAAATTTGTTCAGTCATGATTAAACTGTATGACCTGAACAAAATTTTATTCATTGTGGCATTCAAAAACAATTTTCACACAACCTTATTTGATAATGAATTAAAAGAACTAACTTATCAGTAGTGGCATTTAGACTTGCAACACTTTCAGTATTATTTTCTATTTTTTCTTTTGTGGGGTTCTTATTTCCTTTTTTCTTTTCTCTGTTTTTAACATGCCCTCTTTTCATTTTCTTTTTTCATATTTTTTTTGGAAATCATTTGAATATTGAAATTATGTACAATATGAAATCACAAATACAAAATACTGAATCACCTTGAGATCCTATAATTTATAGGACCCTAATAGTGGCTCCAGCTGGGGATGGCACTTCTCCAATTGAAGTGTCAAGAACATATGATCAGTAGCCTTGAGTACTCCATGTCTATAATATCTTCATTTGATTTCTTTGTTGCTTAAGATACTATTGGTAGCTCATCAATCCAAGATTAGGGCCTTCATTGTGGGCTTCAACCTTTTTTAATAAGTTACCCAATCAAAACCATAAAGGCTATGATATTTACAATGATAAAAATAAAATATGTAAGCTAAGAAAAGTAGTGCTTCAGCATCCTGCCATTGACAGGACCTGTTATAGACATTTTTGTGCCTTACAGCATTAAGCATGAAATGTCCATAATCCAAGGGATCCAAAGTCCATAAATGAGTTGTTCCTACCCCTAAAGGAACAAGGTCAACCAATGACAGCTTCTCCCAGAAGTTCTCCACCAAAAACAACTCAGAAACAGTCAATTCAGGATCAATTCAGAGGCTCCACTAGCTGTCTGTGCTGAAATGCAGAGGTTACACTGGCTAGGTGCACTACAACGCAGGTGGAAGCACTACCAGGGTGCGCTGAGTGGGAAGTGACAAATGGCAAGCTCATTCAACGAGGTGGAAAGACCCTGGAAGCTTCCAGAATCTTCCTCAATGACACTTGCCTCAATGAATTCGACTAGTGATGAGTAAGAGGTTCTCAACCTCCAAGTGGAAGCAAGAACTGACAGAGAGAAGCCACAAGTCAAAACATAAGCTGACTCATCCTCTCTACTTACATCTATATATGGATCTCTCACCCAGAGGTTCAGGAGGCTGGAATTTTGTATTTTGCAGAGAATTGTTGTTGGTTTGAGATTGAGATTAGTACATTGGGTGATTTATGCTTTGTTGGAGGAGAGGAAGGGATTCCTTTGCTAGGAGGTAGATGCTGGATCGGGACTCACTTGGTTGTATCTCCTCTTGGACTTTATTATCATATCAATAAACTATTTGAGTTTCTCCTACATGCTGTGTATCAATGATGTTTTGTTATATTTGCATGTTAGGCTTAATCTGATCCTGAGCTTTTTATGAATGTATATCCATATCTTCGTGTAGTTTCTCTCTCTTGTGATTTTGCAGGGATTCGGTGAAGTTGGGCCGGTGAGAGAGCTGGGAGCTGGGAACTACTGAAGAGAGGAGCGATTGGATCAACAAACTAGCGAAAGACACAGGTTAGTTAGATCCTTTCTCCTCATTTACATTTCATAAAGAAGAACACTCAAATAAGTTTCCTTGTTTGTTGCTAAGGCACTATCACACCTTAGAGTGGGATAGGGGCATTCCGAATTGGATACTTTTCCCAACAACAAATTGGCAACTCCACTGGGGAGAGTATCTTGTTAGTTTATTTGTGTTTCTATTGTTGTTCATCTCATAAACTCAAGGGTGCCGAATCAAACTGCATTTGCCATTTACAAATGCAAAGTAGAGATCTGCTACTCTAGTCCATTCACTGGGCCTGTTTATGATCTGAACACCTGATCCACAAGTGCTCTAACAACCCTTTGTGATAGATCTTAGTCCTCCTTTAAATCATCCCTCTAATTGTACCTAATTGATAGCTTTTATCCGGCCAAAAACTGTAGATTAAACTGCAAACCGTGACCCAGAACCCAGAAACAATTCTCGTTTCTGCTTCAGCACAGACTCTGTGAAGAGGTTCTGCATTTCAACGCAGGTCCCGTGAAGGCTACCTGTGCTGAAGTTCAGTTTCTCTATACTGAGGGTGCGCTGATCAGTCTTTGCCTTGTGCAGCTGTGGTTCCCTGCTTCCTTTTGCTCAGTTTCATCTCTGATTTTTGCAGCCTGTTATCAGCCAGTGTACCTATCTGAAACCCCTTTTCTTTGCCTCAATTCTGCCTCAGTTGTATAAAGAAACTGTATTTGTTCTTTGCGTATTTGTTACATCATTTGTAGTTTCCCATTACAAAAGTAAACTAGTCTTACTGTCGCCCTTAGATCCAGACCTGTCGTAAGTGTCGTTTTGATCTTGGGAGTGAGTTTGTTTGCTGTTCGCAGTTGATTGAGATTTTACTTTTGTCGTTTGGTTTGAATTTATGCATTTCTAGTGTCGAAACAAGTAAATCATAAAGTGTCGTAATCGTCTTCTTGATTTCGAAAAGGAACTTGTGTGTGTTTTTCACTTGAAATCGAATTCAAATTTATACAACAGCTTTCTTTCTAGGCATCAATATTAAGAAAGTGAAAACAAATACATGCATATGTGCATTTGCATTTTGATAGTTTGCATGCTTTGATTTAGGAAAAGTGCATTTACAGTGTGCTCTATGCTCTTTGAGAAAAGTTTGTGTCTTCCTTTTCCCCTTGTAGCTAGGATTTTCATTGTTGAAAAGTTATTAAAGCTTGCTTATCATCTTTAGACTGCATTTAGGAATTGTATCATACATCTCTTGGTGATCCAAAAAGGCAAACTTCTAAGAAAGATCAACCTAAAATAAATTGAATGAACTTAACAATGCTTTGTAACTTAACGCACAACATAGAGGTCTAGGCTAGAGACGTGTTCCGGCGTCGTAAAACCTGGTGACTGTCGATCTCGCTGATGGTTGGGTGATTCCTCCTGAGAGACGATAGCGCCAGTACGGATTGTGCTCCCACGTACCGTTGAGTATATATTGGGAGACCCCTATAGGCATAAAACCTTTATCCTTAGGAAGCCGTGTCGGCCACCCTACTGATCGCAATGCACTGAACACAGCATTCGGGAAGATTGACCACCCGTACCTTAAAAAGTATTCTGCGGTTTTGCGAAAAGTTTGGCACACCCTCTACCTAGAACTCCAGAGCAGTTCCTTTTGGCCTTTTTCAGACTCTATAACGGAAAAAGTCCATCCGAGCATTTGTCACTTCGGGCTCGTTAAAACATCGAAGGCGACTAGAGTCATCTTTTGCTTTTTCTCGACTCTTTAAAATTGAAAAAGCAAGTTGTGTCTAAAGCGTCTAAAATTCATTTAATTCGGAAACATTTTTCCCCTTTTTGTATTTTGGTTGATTGAGTAATCCGCAATCGTGGAAGAAAGTCAATTGAAACCCCGTCGTTCGCGGAGGCTTACGAGTCAACCGTCTTTGTCTCCGGAATCGAAAACAGTACGGACAAAGCGAACTCGTTTAACCGGTTCGAAATCTCCTATCAAAGTTAGAACAAGTGTTCCAACAACATCTGAGATTCCGGTTACTCCAAACATTTCTGGAAACCCTGCCTCTACAGAAGAAGTTCAGCAGCCACAGAGGGACAGTGATACTGATCCTAGTCTAAGAGCAAACACTTGTGTTACTGAACCAGTTCCATCTGTAACCGGTTCGGAGAGTCTTGCTCCTCAAACATCTGTCGCTGTCGATTCAACCCCTTCTTCGGCACCAGAAATATTTTACGGACCTGATGGTCTTCCCCTTCCACCTGGTTTGATTGCGATAGAGGAAATTGTAGAAGATCCGCAAGCAAGTACTCCAACACATTTTGGAGTCGGGGTCACTCTATTTCCTTCGACATAAGAAGTTAGTCTACCACCAGTGGAAGTTCCTGTAGAATCGCTAGGTAATCTTTTGGATAGACTCAAAATGTCTGAACAACCGTCAACATCTAGGACTGTGTCGACTGACACAGCGATAGCAGAACTCCCTACCGTCACTCCGACAATGTTTGCCGACATACCATCTGTCCCGACTAGCTCACAACTGCTAGAAGGAGTCCATCCAGGGACTATTTCGACAGTGTGGTCCATTCCTGTTTGTTCCTCCGGAATAATATCTGGCAACTCTTATGTTGAGACTCGACAAATTGATCCATTCGGAGGTCAATTTGGGCAATCCAGTCCCCAAGGGCAGACAATCCCCTTGAGTTCCGGATTACCACCGTATGGGGGGCAGTATGCCCTTTCATTACCCCCTCCGAGAGGATATCCATACGGGAGTTCACAACAGTATTCAGGTTATACTGGAGTTACATCAAGTGGTTGGGTACCTATACTACCCCAACAACCAAGGGTTGTGTATTCTATGCAACAATGTGTACCTATATCAAACATCCCTACAACACCAGCTATTGTAACAGTGTCACAAGTTCAAACGTTGCCTGTTGTATGTCAACCTCAGATTTCTCAGGTTGTAATGCAACAGCCCCTTGACCCTGTGACTCAACCATAATCGCCAACTGGTGGGCCGACACAGGTCCAAACGGGTACAATTACCCCACACCTTGGTCCAACGGTTAGTATAGCGCAACAGAACATGGCTTCGCAACCATGGCTGGTGCAATATCAACAACCACAATTCCAACAAGTACACCAAGGTTCTGAGCAGCAGATCTTTGCGAACAGTGGACAACCATACATTCAAAACGGTCAAAATCAACCACTTTACGGTGGTCATGTCCACCAACCGTATCAGTCATACCAGCATCAATTACATTATGCTGGTATGCAAAGGGCAACTGCTCAGGCAATTCCATCGTACCCTGGGTATGCTTCACCTAACCTGAATCAACAGTTACCATTCGTGGCAACTTTAGAGTTACCCGATTTACACCGGTTAACAAACGATCCAATTGCTTACACCCCTTGGTGGCCAGCGATTCCTCACAAACTTCCTTCAGACATTCCTAAATTTAATGGAAATACAGGTGAGGACCCATCGAATCACGTGATGACATTTCATCTGTGGTGTTCATCAAACACCCTAAACGATGATTCGATAAGGCTTCGCCTTTTTCAGAGGACGTTAACGGGTCCAGCGGAAAAATGGTATATTGAATTGCCTAGAGCTTCGTTCGACAATTTCAGCACCTTAGCCACGACTTTCTTAACCCATTTTCAATTACCGATAAGGTATGAAACGGGAACGGAAATCTTAACCAACTTCAAACAGACAACGGCCACTCACATATCTGATCATATACATGAGTGGCGATGTCGTCGTAGGATGGTAAAAACGTACGTTCCCGATCAGCTATTAGCTGAATGGTTTATCAAGTCGTTACTTCCTGCCATAACGGAAGATGTGGCGAAGGGGGGAGTCGTAACGGAAGAGCAAGTTATCGCTCGTGCGCAATATCTAGACTTGGTCTATACTCAGTCTGGCACGCTCTACGACAAAATACCTAACGCCCCTAGACCGGAATTCTCAATTCCTCCTCCTCCTAAATCAAACAATGACTCTCATGCCGGCAATGGCGTGATTGGCACGACAAACGCGAAATCGACAAAGGCCAACTCCAAGAAGGCCCGTAAGATTTCAGATCAAAATGCAAAAGATGAAATTCTTGCTTCGGAAGTAAATGTCGTATCAGCAGATAAGGGCAAAGAAACCAAACAACCAGGAAGCAAGAAGAAACAAAACAAAGGGAAGAAGAAGAAACAGGGTGAATCGTCTCCTGAAAAAACTTCTTCAAACCCTCCTGGAAATAGGAAACCACCCCCCTCAGGGTGTCAGATATGTGATGAGGATCATTGGATGAAAGAATGTCCATACAAAGCTGAGCTTAAAAGATTCTTTAAAAGTTCGAAAACCTCAGCAGTGTTAACTGATCCGTTTCCAAATCCAGGCACAAATCTGGTTGATAGTGGAAATGCTTCCCCGTCGCAAGTGCTAATGTTGTCGATTTCAAAGCAGCAAAATGATGCTTTGATTTCAACAAGGAACAAAGATTACGGGAATCCGCAGCTGTCGAACGGCAAGGAAAAAGATCGACCAAGCAGTTCGACAACAACTTCGACAGAAGTTGTACCACCCATCATTCCTGAATTAACAATAAAACCGCCAAAGGGAGTAGTACATAAGTCGACATTTAATCCTCGCGCCAGAGCAGCGCAGCATTATAACATAGTGGAAGATTTGGCCCAATCGCCATCCGCTATGTCGACTCTTGAAGTACTACAAAATTGCCCATCCCAAAGGCAGGCTTTGTTATCGGCCATTGGTGGGGTTGACCCTAAGGATTCCAATCTTGTATCCTTCGATCACAAAGGATACGATCCTCAGTTACCAGCTCAACTAGCTTTCCTTATTGAAGTGAAAGCCCTCAAAAAAACTGTTCATCGAACAATTATTGACGAGGGGGCATCTACATGTATTATGTCGTTGAGTTGCTGGAAAACTTTAGGATCTCCAACCTTGTTGTGATCCTCGACAACATTAAAAGCATTCGAAGGAAGGACATATACCCCATATGGTATCCTAAATAACTTGAAGATTGAACTAGGGGGAAAAACAGTAGAAATAGATGTTGAAGTCATTGATGGGAATCTTGATTACAACATCCTACTAGGAAGACCGTGGATCTATGCCATGGCAGCTGTTGTGTCAACCTATTTTAGAAAGATTGCATTTCCCTTTCAAGGGGGGATTACGATCGTCGACCAACAAAACTTCCTCCCCAATGGTTCACAAGTTACAGGAAGCATTCCCATGATCCATGGAAGCCCCCATTCACTTCCGAATATCGGAGTAGGCCTACTAAAAGATCCTATACTAATGGGAACTTTTGCTTTTCCACCTCCAATTGATTTGGTGGAAGTAGCGTCAATAGGTACCTGCAATATGATATCTTCCACAAAGATCTCAGAAGACGATATCAACATGGATCATGCAATGGTTTTTCCCCCAAGCCCAATAGAAATATTGTAGCAATCAATGTTTCTAGCATGGGAGGCAAACCCAAATCAACGCTCGTCAAGCGTTTGGATAGATAGGTCTAGAGAATATGGAACCCCTTCAGATCCTTGGTCGCGAGTGCATGGAACCGACGAAGGAATTCTACAATCAATGATGATTGAAGGGGCCCCATGGAATGATCACCACCATCGTTCCCTTCTTCCTGATTATGAAGAAGATACTCAAGATGACCTTTATCATCCTTCAGTTTTTGAATTCCTATCAAATACTGTAAATACGGTGGATTCCGAGCGAAACTTATCCAATATTGAAGAGACTATAGCCATAAATATCTCGACTAAAACAAATGTTGTAGAGAATATTTATGTCGGCAAAGGTTGTTCTCCTTCAGAACTGGAAATATATAACGCTCTTTTTCGCGAGTTCAGAGATGTCTTTGCTTGGTCATATGATGAGATGCCAGGCATTGACTCGAGTATCGTTGAACACGAAATTAAGATGTATCCAGATGTCAAACCGGTACGACAACGGCTTAGGCAGGTGCACCCCAAGAAAGCCGCTGCCATTAAGGCAGAAGTTGAAAAACTTCTCCATGCTGGTTTCATCTACCCGGTTCCTCTAACCGATTGGGTATCGAATATTGTCCCTGTTATGAAGAAACAAGGGACAATTAGAGTGTGTGTCGATTATAGGGATGTAAATCAAGCTTGTCCGAAAGACAACTACCCTACACCCTTCATCGACCAGATAATTGATGAATGCGCTGGATGTGAAATCTTTTCATTCATGGATGGATTTTCTGGGTATAATCAAATAAATATCCGCCCACAGGACCAGTCAAAGACTGCATTCATTTGTCTGTGGGGCACATTCGCATATCGAAAATTTCCCTTTGGTTTAAAGAACGCAAGGGCGACGTTTCAGAGGGCAATGAATTATGCTTTCCATGACATCAAAAACATCGTTCAACCATACCTAGATGACCTTCCGGCTCATTCGCGAAAGCGAACTGATCATTCGCAACATTTAAGAGCGATATTTCTACGTTGCCGACACTACAAGATACGACTCAATCCGCACAAATGTGTATTTTGCGTCGGTTTTGGTCGTTTACTTGGCTTTGTAGTCTCCAAGGATGGGATTCGTCTCGACCCTTGTAAGGTCCAGGCAATCATAAATTTGCCTCCACCTTCAAATTTGCTTCAGATTCAGAAACTCCAAGGGAAAGCAAACTTTCTGAGGAGGTTCATTCCAAATTACGCCGAACTTGCTAAAGGTTATACACGTCTTTTGAAAAAGGAGGTACCCTTCGTCTGGGATCAGGTTGCGCAAACTTCGTTTGATGCTTTAAAGGATTCCTTAATAAAAGCATCATTAATGTACGCACCCGATTATCAAAGAGACTTTAACCTGTATCTGCCTGCAGCAGATACAACCATCGCAATGGTTTTAGTTCAAGAAGTTGATGGAATTGAACACCCTATATATTATTTAAGTAAAAACTTAAATGATACAGAAAGTAAATATTCTTATGTTGAAAAACTAGCGCTTGCAGCTGTTCAAGCGATACAAAGATTTCGACACTATGTCCTCTTTCGGAAAACTACTATTTTGTCTGATTGCAACCCCATGACATATATATTGTCGCGACAGTTACTGGGGGGCAAATATTCAAAATGGATAGCAATCCTTCAAGAGTTTGATCTGGAATTTGTAAAATCCAAATCAAAGAAAGCTCTAGTTTTCGCAGAATTATTGTGCGATCTCCCATCGTCGTCCAACGATGAAACATCCGAAGAATCAATCGTGGATGAGAATTTGTTTCTGATATCTACAAGAAATGAGTGGTATGGAGATATAATAATTTATCTCCAAACCCAAAAGTTCAGGCCAAATACCTCTCACTCTGAACAAAAACGTATACGATATCAAGCGAAAGGCTACATGATTGTCGGTGATACGCTTTACCGTCGTGGTATCGATAAAGTTCTGAGAAGGTGCCTCACCCATGAGGAGGCCGAAAAAGCCCTGAATGAGTGTCATTCAGGCGCGTGTGGGGGGCATCAATCTGGATATGCTACAGCACAAAAAATCTTACGAGCAGGATACTTCTGGCCAACCATGTTCAAAGATTGCATAACCGCAGTCAGAAGTTGCCATGCTTGTCAAATTTTTGATAGCAAAACCAGAAGACCACCCGCACCTTTACAGCCGATAGTTGTTGTTGGGCCTTTCGCCAAATGGGGCATCGATTTCATGACATGTAACCCCACCTCGACCGGGGGGCATGGGTATATTATAGTCGCCGTTGACTATTTTACCAAATGGGCCGAGGTGATGCCTACATTGGATAACACTGGTGAAACAGCTGCCCTTTTCTTTTTCAATCATGTAGTCGCCAGATTCGGCGTACCACAGGCTATAGTTACGGATCATGGATCGCATTTTCGCAATCACATGATGGTTGAATTAGCTGCCAAGCTAGGGCTATCTCACGACAGCTCTACCCTGTATTATCCGCAAGCCAACGAACAGGTTGAAGCGATCAACAAAGTCCTGAAGCGTATGTTGCAAAGGATGATCAGGGTTCACAAAAGAAGGTGGCACCTAATCCTGTACTCAGCCTTGTGGGCTTACCGAACATCGGTAAGGAATGCGACCGGGTTCACACCTTTCCAACTGGTGTATGGCCTAAAAGCAGTCTTACTAGTCCAGTGCGAAATCTCGTCTCTTAAACTCGCAATTGATCTCCTCCCCGGAACTTCAGAAGAAGAGGCCCGTTTCTTGGAATTAATCCAATTGGATGAAACCCGTCGTGATGCCGCTTTGGCTAACGAAGCCCATAAGAAACGAGTCAAGGCGCAGTTCGACAAAAATGTCAAACCCCGTGTCTTCTCAGAAGGTGACTTGGTCTTGCTTTACGACCAAGAATCCGATAAATTGGGAGCAGGTAAATTTAATTCTTTATGGATGGGCCCCTATATTGTTAAACGATTGTTAGTGAAAGGAGCCTACGAGTTACTGGATTATGACGGAATTCCACTGGCGCAACCCCGTAATGGGTTGTACCTCAAGCGCTACTATGCTTAAATAGTAACCAGTATGCTTTTGTTGTATTTTGTTTTCGCTGAAGTGTTTGTTTTGGTCGAGTAATCCACCTTTTTACATTTATTACAGATGTCAAACCTTTTGGAGACATGTGTTGGATATGCTGACGGAGCGAGTCGTAGTTCGCGGAACCTGTCCTCCACAGCCTGGGCCATTTTTGATCCAAGCGGCGAGTTAGTAAGTTTCAGAGGTGTATGTATCGGTCGATCAACGAATAACATCGCTGAGTATAGTGCATTGATAGAACTGCTCTCTGATGCCATCACCCATGGTATACGCCGACTAATCTTCAGGCTAGACTCACAACTCGTAATACTACAACTCAATGGTATATATTCCATCCGAAATCCAGCCATTTATCGCATGTTTCTAAGAGTTAAGATTTTGGAAAGATAGTTTGATTTAATTCAATACCAACATATTTCCAGAAACTTCAACACATTAACTGACTCATTAGCAAACTATGTGTTAGATAGACATTTGCGACATTTATAAAAGAAACACATCATCAATGTTGTACATGTGGATCACATAACTCAACAAGAATAAAACCCCGAAAATCAAAATATATATATATATAAGCTGTTTATGGTTTACATATAATGTTCTGTAACCAAGACAAAATCGGTCACATGACCCAAAAACTCAAAATGCTAGGGGGCACCCTAGTCTAGTGATGCTCGTGATAGCACGTCACAGCCTGTGCGATCATGCGTAAGAGATGAGTCCATCGTCTAGGCACACCAGTAGTATGCCGCTGCAACTGTAAAGGTAACTCGTCGATCCTCACATCTGGAATACCGAGAGTAAGGCTCTCAACCTGCTCCTGCACGGCTGTAAGGGTCTCGGCCACGTCAAGGTCATGGAGGATAACCCTCTCGGCGGCCTCTCCTGCTGGGGCAGCGGCTGGCACTCTCAGGCGAACTACTGGACGAACAGGACCAACATCTGCATGCACACATGAGTTTGATTAAAGTCTTGATAGAATAAAGCACAAGGACATTATAAATAAAAACAGTAAACAGTGATATGGTCGAAGATTTTACCAATAGCGCCCCACTGCTCACCATCCGGCAGTACCAAATCGGGATCACCCCGGAAGTCCATACCAACATATGGATACTCGGAATAGACCATATCCTGACGCTCGAACCACCTGAAGAAGGTATCAGAGAAAGAAATCTGAGATTGACCAGCATGCCTAGACATGTGATCAACCCATCTCTGCATGCGTGGTTCAGTAGGAGAAGGCAAGTCGAGTGCAATGTACTGTGGCTGCATCAGTGGTATCTTCTCCAAAGCAAAGGCGGTCAAAATAGAACCAAACCCAAAGTTCTTCAACTTCCCGTCCTTTACCTTGGTCAACTGACTTTTCATCTAAAGAAGTACTGCATCACACCAGTTGAATATTTTCGGTTGGAGGCACTCCAAGGCATGCTGCACATAGGATCTGTTGGCTACATGAAGAGACGCACTACCGGCCATCCTACCAATAGTGTACAGGATAGACCTGAGGGACCTGTCAGCAACCTCACGGATAACGATCTTGCCATCTTTACTCGGCTGAGATCCTTCCCTGCAATACTGGCAGACGTAATCTCTCACAGAGTCACTCCCTCAGGCTGAACCTACCAAAGAAATGGGGGCACCCCACCTTGACAAGCCAGTCAAGAAGTAAATGTCTACTGCGTTCAAGGGGATAGATTTTCCCCTAATCTGGAACACTTGGTTGATAGGATCCCAAGCATCGAGCAAATATTGCAGTAGGTGGATCTGCTGTCTCATGCTAGAGATGCGGAAGAACTTCAGCAGGCCACAGTTCCGCAGCATGTTCACCGTGACAGGATCATGTAGGGCAATCATGTCCTCTTCTTCATGTTCTCGTTCTCGCCATGTAAGGGTCATTTTGCTCCAATATCTCTGAAAAACAAACATGAGAGGAGTTAGATCCTGGATTTGATGAGAAACTGGCAAAAATTTTCATCAAAAACTGTGCAACAAAACTCTTTTTCTGTGCCCAGCGCACCTGCCCAGTGTTCCACCTGCGTTGAAGGTCAAACTGCCTTCATGCTGCTTGACATTCAACGCAGGTTTCGAGTGCACTAGGTGCGCTGATGGCAGAGCGACCCCATCAAACCCCAGGGGCTCAGAAAAATAGGAAATCAAGCACAGAATGCAGAAAGGAAACCATGAAATGAAAGAGCTCAAGTTTAGCTCCTACCTGGTCCAGACGGCGCCGAGAATCGTCCACAGAATCTCCCGAAATCAGCTGATGAAAATCAAGGGGGAAGAGGCACCTCCAAAGCTCCAACAAACCAAGTTCAAAAGAAATGGTAAAATGAGAGGTAAAAACACTTTTTAATTTCTTTTTACGTAGTTCAAAGCGAAATATTAGGGTTTTAATCTCATTTTCAAGCAAATGTTATTCATTTCTAACTAGTTTGATGCAGCAATTGAGGGTACAGTACTATCTTTGAAAAGGGCAAAGCTAGTTATGGTAAAAAATCAAAATTAGACCATGTTATCGAGCAGTTTTAGCACATAGTTCATGCTCGTTAAAAAATAAACATAAGACTGAGCAGTGTTTTTCCACATTTAAGCTCGTTAAAAAATGAACTACCCTCCGGTAAATAACCACCGTGAATGTAACATTATCAGCCATTAAAGCCTTGGTCGTGTTTGCACCGTCACCTCCACTTTTCCATTGGCCGATCATTCACCTCCATTTGATTGTTTACCCATTTTGAGGAACAGCTGCGAAGAGTGATTTCACTAGCCATCCTTGTGACACTGCCGTGATTGGAAAATTCCAACCCTTACCTGGAATCAGCTGCTAACCCGTTTTATCACTCGTTCCTCAAAAGACGAGTCTTCTTTAAGCTCTTTTCATCTAACTCGTAAAATATGAAAAGATTGTCGAGTTTTGGCCTTCCAACTCATTAAAGCAACCGGAAGTGCTATCCCTCCTCTAGATTTTAATCTTTTTGGACCTGAGGGATTATTGCACAAAAAGATCGAGCGCTTGTTTTGTTCGGCTCGTTAAAACTATCAAAAACTCATCCCTTCTGTATTGTTTTATACTTTTTCGGACTTAAGGGATTAGATGACGAAAAAGGACCTTTGGAGTTATCTTTACGTACCTTTTTAGACTCTCTAAAAATGAAAAGGGACCGAGTTATCTTTGTCATTAAACTCGTTAAAAAACATTAATAGCGACAAACTTGTCTTTAGACAAGAACGAGTTTCACTATCGCTAGGCTCGTTAAAACATAGCGATGGGTTTGCCCGAAGGGTAAATTATAGAACAAGCATATGTTATCCTCCTCAAGCTTGACAAAAATAAAGAGGTACTGGTCAGAAATGACTGGGGAAAATTGGGAAGAAACTCAAAGAACTTTTATTGGTAGCAAGTCGCTCTTGAACATGACACTTCCACTCTGTGCCTGAGTCGAGTTGGGTTGTTTCATTCACCGGTCACATCACCATGGTCTCGCCATGCCATCCACCTTTGGGGTAAATGCTACCAATACATCACATAAGTGTCGCCGATATGTTCAAGAGAAGTCATCTAGAGAAGTCAACTGTGTCCCATCCACTACCATACATTATCCTTCATCCTTTCATGACCGCCACCCTGAACCATATATCATCAGATCATTTTCACCTCTATCAAAAATCATTTGCTCCGTTCCGTGTCACTGATGTGGGATACATTAAGGCCCTCCTTTGACGGATCGCTTCTTGTCGACATCAGCTCATTATCCAAGAAGTTGATCTAGGGACACCCCCTTCAGTACTTTGAAGCTTGCATGCCTCAATGGCAAGTTTCTCACTTCCGGCGACAGGTATACATCAATGACCTTCGACCGAAAGATTTTGCGTGGTGTTCGACGCCAAGTCCTTTATTCACACCACGTGAATTGTACTGCAGTACCTTAAGGATCATTATCATTATCGGTGATTCCTCTCGCGCTTGTTAACGGTTTACATCATTGACCGGTAATCAAGCGATGTCTTTCCATGTTCGACTTCAGAACATTTCTCACATGGATCGACTTGTACTTAGAGTGAAGATCGGACGAGATTGAAGACCCCGGATCTAGTTTCATCCATCCAGGCTGCGATATATATTCAGGAAAAATAAAGACATTGACATGTACAGCATTGAAACAGATAATCATCCTACCAAAAGGATGATGATTTCATCAAAATCATCAGTATACCATCAGACGATTGTCTGTTCTATGTACAGAAAAATGAATTTATAAAGCTGAGCATGGGAATGCCCGCCTTAGCTAGATCATGAAAGCAGTATGAAAAATAATGTATTGTATTGTATCTTATTACAGGTCTCCTCCCAGCATTGGAAAAACTTTGGATCCTCCCAATAAAGCATTTCACCCGATAAACAGCCTCATACTTTAGGGGGCAACTGTTATAGACATTTTTGTGCCTTACAGCATTGAGGATGAAATGTCCATAATCCAAGGGATCCAAAACCCCTAAATGAGTTGTTCCTACCCCTAAAGGAACAAGGTCAACCAATGACAGCTTCTCCCAGAAGTTCTCCACCAAAAACAACTCAGAAACAGTCAATTCAGGATCAATTCAGAGGCTCCACTAGCTGTCTGCGCTGAAATGCAGAGGTTACACTGGCTAGGTGCACTGCAACGCAGGTGGAAGCACTACCAGGGTGCGCTGAGCGGGAAGTGACAAATGGCAAGCTCATTCAACGAGGTGGAAAGACCCTGGAAGCTTCCAGAATCTTCCTCAATGACACTTGCCTCAATGAATTCGACTAGTGATGAGTAAGAGGTTCTCAACCTCCAAGTGGAAGCAAGAACTGACAGAGAGAAGCCACAAGTCAAAACATAAGCTGACTCATCCTCTCTGCTTACATCTATATATGGATCTCTCACCCAGAGGTTCAGGAGGCTGGAATTTTGTATTTTGCAGAGAATTGCTGTTGGTTTGAGATTGAGATTAGTACATTGGGTGATTTATGCTTTGTTGGAGGAGAGGAAGGGATTCCTTTGCTGGGAGGTAGATGCTAGATCGGGACTCACTTGGTTGTATCTCCTCTTGGACTTTATTATCATATCAATAAACTATTTGAGTTTCTCCTACATGTTGTGTATCAATGATGTTTTGTTATATTTGCATGTTAGGCTTAATCTGATCCTGAGCTTTTTATGAATGTATATCCATATCTTCGTGTAGTTTCTCTCTCTTGTGATTTTGCAGGGATTCGGTGAAGCTGGGCCGGTGAGAGAGTTGGGAGCTGGGAACTACTGAAGAGAGGAGCGATTGGATCAACAAACTAGCGAAAGACACAGGTTAGTTAGATCCTTTCTCCTCATTTACATTTCATAAAGAAGAACACTCAAATAAGTTTCCTTGTTTGTTGCTAAGGCACTATCACACCTTAGAGTGGGATAGGGGCATTTCGAATTGGATACTTTTCCCAACAACAGGACCTCCAGGTATCTCTGCTCCATCTAGGTCCTTAATGTAGAATGCATTATTTCCCGTGAAAGCATGAACAATATATGGCCCATTCCAAAGATTACCAAACTTTCCATGTTTGCCTTTGTATTCTCTCCTTGAATCCCATCTTAAAACTTGGTCCCCAATGTTAAAGTCATCAACTTTTGTTCTTCTATCAAATATCTTTTTGACAATTTCTTGAATAACTTGGGTCTTGTTGTATACTTCCTCCCTGGACTGCTGCAACTAGATAGTTTGATTATTCCTTCTCTGCACATCGTTGGGTTCAACTGCACTTCGTGAATGATCTTCACGACTAGAACTCCTATGGAGGATGGAAAACTACATCCATCCCATAGACTAATTGGTATGGTGACATGCCAATTGATTTTTTAGTAGTAAGTCTGTCAGTGCAAAGTGCATCGACCAACTTATTATACCAAGACTTCTTATTGTCCTCTAACAACTTTTTCATGATGTTTACCAAACTTTTGTTTGAGGATTCAGCTAACCCATTACCCTGAGGGTAATAAGTTGTTAAATGCCCCAAAATAATGTGGTATTTATGGAAAAATTCAACCATCTTTTTAGATTTAAAGGCTGCAACATTATCAGTGATGAGTTTTCTAGGATAGCCAAATTTGGAGAGGATATTAGTCTCAAGGAATTTAATAATGACAGCATCAGTGGTAGCTCTGGAAGGAGTGGCCTCTATCCACTTGGTAAAGTAGTCAATGGCTGTAAGAATCCACTTATGTTGGGTAGAGGAAGAGGGATGAATTTCACCAATGAAAGCCAATCCCCATTGTTGGAAGGGGGTTTCAAAAGAGATAGGATTTAATGGCAGGGGCAACAGTTTTCTCTTTCCCTCAAAAATCTGGCATTTCTGACATGAGGTGACTTGTTTGTGATTGTCAGGGAAAAGGGTAGGCCAGTAGAAACTAGCTCTAAGGATTTTATTGGCAGTGGTTTTACAACAAAGATGTCCACCACAATCTCCTTCATGGAATTCCTGCATAACATTATGTACATGATCCTTTAACAAGCGCTTAAGTAAAATACCCCCAACATCTTTCCAATACAAGAAATTGTCTATAATGCAAAATTTAACTGCTTTTAACTTTAGAAATCTTGCCTTTGTTTTTGTCAAACCAAGAGGAGCATTTAAATTAAGAAAAACATAAAGAAATTCTGCATACCAGGGTGAGTTCAGAAATTCCTCATCAATTTGTGGAGTTTCCTGTTCCTCTTGATTATTTAATGAATCAATCAACTTAATGTCCAAAGCATGGAAATTTGACTCAGCCATCAATTTTGCTAGTCCGTGACCTTTTATTAACTTCGTGGGTTCGATTTCTAACTCGTATTCCAGAATGACAACAATCCATTTGCCTCGCTTTCCATCAGGTGCATTCTATGTCAAAATGTACTTAACCACTGCATTAGGTACATAAGCAATAATATGGGAATGCAAAATATATACTCTAAAATCTTTCATTTCTTTAACCAATGCAAAGGCCTTTTTTTCCATAATGTTGTATTTCAAAGATGCATATCTTAAAGCTTTACTAAAGAATGCAATAGGTTGTTCAAAGCCTTCAATGTTTTTCTGTAGTAAAACTATTGCAATAGTATGTTCGGAAGCAAAAGAGAAGATTATGAAATCTTTGGTAAAATCTGGGTTGATCAACATTGGTGCCTTGTTCAATGCTTGTTTAACTAAATCGAAGGATTTTTTAGCCTCAATACTCCATTTGATTTCAGAATCATTTTTAAGCATGTTTGTTATATTTCTAAGAAGTTTTTCCAGGTTAGGAATGAATCTCCTTAGGAAATTGATTTTTCCAATAAAATACTGGAGCTCTTTGATGTTTCTTGATGACTGATTTGTAATATTACTTCAATTCTACTAGGATCAATCCTAATTCCATCCTTGAAAATAATGTGACCAAGAAGTTTTCCTTCCTCAAGGCCAAACAATGTCTTCTTAAGATTGAGTGAGATGCCAAACCTCCTACATTTTTCAAATTCTCTTCTTAGATGTGCTAAATGTTTCTCATCGGTTTTAGAATAGAATGTAATGTCATCCAGATAAATCACAATAAAGTGGCCAATTTCATCTGCAAAGGAAATATCCATTTCTCTTTGGAAAGTGGCTCCAGCGTTCATTAACCCAAAGGGCATTTTCACATACATGAAAGTTCCCCATGGTGTAGTGAAGGAAGTTTTATCTTGATAATCAGGATGCACTAAGACCTAGTTGTAACCTAAGAAACCGTCTAATAAGGATATCCTACTAGACCCTACCATCCCTTGCAATATATGATCCATTTTAGGTAATGGGTAGTTGTCTTTAAGGGATACCTTATTTAGATTTTTGAAATCAATACGCAATATGATTTCTCAAGTTTTCTTTCTAGTAGGCACAATATTAGACACCCATTTAGAGTATCTAAGGGGAAGTATAATTTTAGCATCATACATCCTTTTCACTTATTTCTCAATCAAAGGCATTAGGAAAGGGTTTATCCTACGAAGTTTTTTCCTAAATGGTTTTTTATCTTCCTTGATTTGGATTTTATGTTGTATGATGCTAGTGTCATATGCTTTTAGGTCCTCGTAACTCTAGGCAAAGACATCTATGAACTCATTAAAAAGGGCTATGTATCGTTGCTTTGTGATAATAGGAAGTGATTTTGAGAGTTTTATCATTTTGGGATTCTGCTCACTACCTATATTGCATTCTTCTATGTTTGCTCCTGTGGGTTCCATTTTTGGCTTTTTTGCTACATCATTGAAATCAAAAAGTTCTTCTAACGGAACTAAACCCCTAGGCAGAACATTATCCTTAAGCTGAAGTACTTCAAATTCTTCTTTTTCTGGATCTATTTCATGCAATTCTAATTTATGTATATCTTTATTGACTGGAATATTTACATCCAAATCATCAAGCTGTTTATCTACACTAACATATTCAATAATCTAATTTTCTACTTCACACTCTAAATCTATGTTGTACTCTTCATACTCATCCTTGGATTGCAAAAATATTTCAATTTCTTTGTCACTTCCAAATACCTGCCAATGCCTCATATTGTCAGGTACAACTGGACGGTGTTTAACCTCCACTGTATATTGTTTGTTGGGATGAGGCATTTTACATGTGCTAGCCGAAAAAGCTAAACCATTAGCCAAGACATTCTGATTTTTGGGAATAACAACAAGATCATATTCTTCAAAAGTTCCTAGAAATTCAAGCACATCATTTCTGTAGGCTCTCAACCTAGGATGTTTGGCAGCATACTCTCCCTTGATCTATCTTACAATTAATTCAGAATCTCCATGAACAACAATTCTTTTAGCACCTAATTTCTTCAATAATTGCAATCCTAAAAGAAGTGCTTCATATTTGGCTATATTATTGGTGCAATGAAAAATGAGTTTATAGGAATGACCTTCTGCATGGTTGTTCCCTGAATTGGACAGCCAAACACCTGCCCCTGAACCTACTTTTCTACAAGAGCCATCAAAGCTCATGTTCCAAAAAGGTTCAGTTTCAATGTTTTGTTGCACAATTAGAGTTTTATTTTCATGTTTTTCATCAATATCATTTTTTGCTTGAGTAACCTATGCATCAATGCTTTCATCATTGTAAAGAATGAAAGAGTCTAGGTCAGAATGAACAGAGTAAAGAGGGTAGTTATGTGATTTATCTTCACTGCTGGCCATATACTTCATTAAAGTTTCCCTATACAGTCTTCTCTGTTGACCAAACACTGGTATAGTGGCATAAGTCATGTCCATTTGCAGGGTTCCTTTTAATTTTTCTCCTGATGAGTGTGACAACAACATGCCATACTTTAGGGGAATGTTTGCAACCACTATATCTATCACTAGACTTTTAGCAGGAATTTGGGCTAAAGTAACACATAGGTCTTTGATAAGGCCTAGGCATCTAACTTTGCTAGAATCAAAGGAATACAAATCTTTGTATTGTCTAGTAATGTCAAGTCCTAGTCTTTCCATGATAGCCTTGGGCATTAAATTATGGGATGCACTTGAATCTAGCATAGCATTGTGGAGAATTTTATCATGAATATTCAAACTGACATAAAATGGAGGAACCCCTCCTTCTTGTGGTTTACCTTCTACTTCTGGCCCAAATAGGAGCTCAGGTTGATCATCACTCAAATTCACATCATCAATTTTCTCCCCAATGTTTAATGCCTTCAGGACCTGAGTCCTGTATACATTCTTGTTGATCAATTCAGTCAAGGGGATAGAAATTTTCATCTTGGCAACTTCATTTTTTTTTTTTTGGGTGTGGTTCACGGACACCTTCGGTCAGCAGGTGGTGCTACATCCATGGGGAATATCTAGGGCTGACGCCCCTCGGCGTATAACAAGACCTGACCCCAAGATCTTTCGGGAATTGACCCTATGACATCCCAAACGGCGAGGCCCTGACTTGACCGATTGAGCTAACTCTCGGGGCTTGGCAAGTTCATTTTCTATACTGAATGGTGTTTGATTTTTAAGCAGATTTGAAAAATCAGACTTATCAACAACTATTTTTGTGGCCAGTTCAGTTTGTTGGTTGGTAGAAGGTAGATCAATTTGAGTAGTTCTAGAAGAAGTATCAATTGCCTTTTTCATAGTAGCTTCTGTTGGCTTCTTTCCAAGATTTTATGTGGTTTTCTTAGGGGGATTTTCTATTGTTTTCTTGGGATTAGAATCAGAGACCTTTTTGACAGGATTTTCAGCATTCTTTTTATTTGCAATATCTTGATTTTTCTTACTTCTAAGATTATACTACCTATGTACTTCCATTATGGAATTTTCAAATCCTTGTTTGTATTCCTCTGACTCTTCAGAATCCATTTCAGTCTAGGCTATAAGAAAAAGTTATTGTTCCTCCTGAGTGAGGAAAACTGCTTCATCATCACTTATCCCTAACAAATTAATTTGGTTATCATCCAAATCTTCCACAATATTCCCCTCATCATCTTTGTAATTTTCCTGAAAAGGAGGCCAAATTTACTGATCTGGTCCCTTTTGCTCCCTTGTTTAATTTGGGAAACATTTCTTCTAAAGTTTTGGTTTCTAGTTTGTTGGACATTTTGGTTTTCTCTTGCTTGATTTTGGTCATTGATGGTCACTCTTTGCATCATTTGATTCACTACTCTGACTAAGTTATCAATCTTATGGTCAACAACAGAAGTAGAAGGTTCTTGTTTTATGATTACTCTGCATTCAGACTCCAGTTTGGCTTTTTTGGCAAGGATGTTGGCTTCAACTTTAATTACATTTTCTTGCATTTCTTCCAAAGTTGTCGGGTCTCTTTCTTTAAGTTGATATTCCATATCTACATCAAAACCATCTGGAAAATCAATCAGAGCTAGACTAGGGGAGGGCTTTATGTCTTGTGGGATGGCATTGTAAACAGTTTAAATCTTTCACAATATTCTTACACAATTTCATTGGGTTTTCTTTTTAACCTTTTATATTCATTTAGGTGTTGAAGTGGGTTCTTCTTGATCTCCCACATAGCTAAAAAATCTTGATGGAAAGCAACAAGATTGGCTATAATTCTTGCAGGTAAGCCCCTAAACCATTTCTTCACATCACCTCCTAAGCTTTGGGCAAACAATCTCATTTTAACATCAGCTTCATCCACTTCTTGGAGGTCAAACACATCATTCATCCTATCCACATGATGTTGGGAAGTATAAGCACCAGTATTATCAAAGGTCACAATTTTGGATGGATAATCTACAAGCATAGCATTTAGTTGGCCTGGTAACACCAAGGGTGCATACCTTCTTGCCATAATTGTCCTGGTAGATTGAGTCGAGGATTGTAGGAATTTACAGGGTAAGTTCCTCAGACAGAACACCAAAGGACACTGCTCACAAATAGATCACAGATCAATACACCAGTATTGTTGACGTGGTTAAAACCCTCTAAGAGGGAAACAGTCCACGGCCTGAGCCAACGCGACCACTTCAGGCAATTTATTAATAAAAGAATGAAAATTTACATAAGCTTCTCTCATGAACGGTTACCCTACAAATGAGCCTTCATGCTCTTTAAATAGAGATCATGTACCAATCGGGTGTTAAGCCATGGATCAAGTGTCGGTAATACGAAGTAGAGAATGAACCTTCGGATCACTACATATCATGACCATCGGATTGTAAGTTACAAAAGTACATAGTAAGGAAACACACTTTACCTAACTCTACACTAGACCAAGTTATACTTAACTATTTCCTATGTGTTGGAATATACTAACATCCCCCCTTAAGAACAACTTGGGATAGGAATGAAGGATGTACAAATATGACACAATAGGAGAAGGAAGGAGGCACTAGAGCCTATCCCCCCTTAGTGACAACTTCCTGAACTCCAACCATAAATCAAAGTTTAGTAAACTTTGCCTCTATGAGAGCCTTTGTAAAGATGTCTGCAACTTGATCATCTGTTGAACAATATTGCACTTCAAGAACATGGTTGTGAATGAGCTTTCTGATGAAGTGCATGTGTAGTTCAATGTGTTTGCTATGCTAATGTTGGACTGGATCTTTGTATAGTTGAATGGCACTTTGATTATCACACCAAAGTGTAGTCGAATGCTGCTGATGAAAGCCAAACTCTGACAGGATCTGACGAAGCCACAAGGCTTCCTTACTAGCTTCTACAGCACCACAATACTTTGCTTCTACTGGAGAAAGAGAAATGGCACTTTGTTTCTTGCAAGCCCATGTAATAGGTCCTGAACCAAGAGTGAACACATAACCTGTAGTAGACTTCCGATCATCAGGGTCACCAGCCCAATCAGAATCAGTGAAACCAACCAATAAAGGAGATGCTTCTACACTGTAATGAATCCCAAACTGAACTGTACCTCAAACATAACGAAGTATTCTTTTAGCTGCTTTCAATGACTTTCATGTGGGTTTTGCATAAACTGAGCAATAAGGCCAATAGCAAAGGAAAGGTCAGGATGAGTATGGGTCAGATACAAAAGTTTTCCTACAAGTTGATGGTATAAGGTAACATCAACTTCAGGGGAAGTACAAGTGACTGAAAGTTTGGCTCCAGACTGAAAGGGAGAAGGGGATGGATTACAATCTTCCATGTGAAAATGGCGTAGAAGATCACAGGCATACTTGGACTAGGAAAGGGAAATACCTTCCTTGGATTGCAAGACTTGAAGACCAAGAAAATAATGCAAGTGTCCTAAGTTTTTCATTTCAAACTTCTTTTTAAGGCTAAACTTCACATGGTTTATAAGGTTGGGATCACTACCAGTAGGATAAGATCATCAACATAAAGAACAAGAATGATAAGAGACTTGCCCACTTTCTTGGTGTAGATAGTATTGTCAGAATGACACCTAGAAAAGCTAGTTTCTAAAAGAAAGCTATCCATTTTGGCATACCAAGCCCGAGATGCTTGCTTGAGACCATAGAGGGATTTCTTAAGCCGACATACAAGGCTGGAGTT
Source organism: Pinus tabuliformis (assembly GCA_031772625.1). Lineage (NCBI taxonomy): Eukaryota > Viridiplantae > Streptophyta > Pinopsida > Pinales > Pinaceae > Pinus > Pinus tabuliformis. Next base: position 40,655,402 of record CM062814.1, on the reverse strand, counting down.
TGTTTGTATAAAGCTAGTAGGTTATTCCATATAGATTTCTTCATGCAAGTCCCCATGCAAGAAGGAAGATTTAACATCCATCTGATGGACTTCCCATTTGAAAGAGGTAGCAAGGGAAATAACAAGGCGGATAGAGTTCATTTTGGCAACAAGGGAGAAGGTTTCAGTATATTCAATGCCTTCAACTTGTGAAAAACCCTTAGCAACAAGATGAGCTTTATGTTTATCAACTTTTCCATCTGGTCCATACTTGGTTCTGTAAACCCATTTGCATCTAACAAGTTTTCGTCCCTTTGGTAGAGGAACAAGATCTCATGTATCGCTTGCCAATAATGAATGATATTCTTCATTCATAGCTGTGTCCCAATCTAGATGGCCTGAAGCTTTTGCAAAGGTGTCAGGATCATAATTCGTTGAAGCTTGAGTCAATAAAAAAGAGGCTCTATCGAACTGAGAATGTGTACGTCGTTGATCTGTAGGATCACTGACAAGAGCGCCTGCTGCATCCTGAGTAGCATGGACCCATTTTGGAAGTTGAGGAGCTGAAGGAGGATCCTGAGAAGGTGGGGGAGGATTGTCATCCTCGCTTTCATCATCTGAAGAAGAAATATTTTCAAAAGTAGAAGAGATAGAGAGAGGTGGCACATCCACCGAACTAGGCTCATGGGCCGATATATTTTTAGCAAACTTTACATCTCTTCTAATGATAACATTTTTGGACTTAAGTGGAATAAGTCTATATCCTTTGACATCTTCAGAATATCCAACAAAAATACATTTTTCACTTTTAAGTTCTAAAGATTTATGTTTCTCATCTGGAATATGGGCCCATGCTTCACTTCCAAAAACACGAAAGTGACTTACATCTGGTTTAAATGAGCTCCATGCTTCTTCTAGAGTAATATTCTTTAAAACCTTAGTAGGAGTGTGATTTATTATGTAATTTGCACAGTTAATTGCTTCTACCCAAAAATTAAGACTAAGTCCTTTATATTGAAGCATACAATTAGCCATTTCCTTTAAGGTGTGATTCTTCCTTTCAGCTACACCATTTTGTTGTGGAGTATATGGAACAATATGTTGCATCTGAATTCCATTCTCAATGCAAAATTTGATGGATTTGTTGTTAACATATTCTCCGCAATTATCAGATCTTAGCTTAAGAATTTGATGTCCAGATTGTTTTCCAACAAAGGCCTTAAAGGCCAAGAACATGTTAAATACATCACTCTTGAGTTTTAAGAAGTATACCCAAGTGCTTCTGGAGAAATCATCAATGAAAGTTAAGAAATACTTGTAGCCAGAGAATGAAACAACTGGAAGTGGACCACATAAATCACTATGCAAAAGCTGTAAAGGGGCTGAGGCGTGCCAAGAGGCACGTTTTTCAAAACTATCCTGATCATGTTTTCCGAGTACACATCTGGAACAAACGCCATCTCTGCAAGATACCATTGGAAGACCTGTCACCATATTTTCTTTACATAGATTATGAAGGGAGCGATAGTTTAAGTGACCAAATCACTCATGCCAAAGTTTGCTCACTTCATCCTTATGAGCAACAAATATTGAGGGAAGATTTGATGACCCAAAGTTGTTAAACTTATACAACATTGTAGAATCATCAGCAATGCTAGTAGCTAAAATCTGTCTAGGATCTCTTAGGTCCTTAATTACAACATCGTGAGGTGAAAATTCAACGATTTTACCTTCACCTGAATGAGTTAACTGATATACAGATAAAAGGTTGCAGGATAAGGTTGGAACACATAATACATCATTAAATTGACCATTATCTATATGAACAGTTCCAGTCCCTACAACACTAAGAAATCTATCATCACCAACATATATATTTTTGGTGTTACAATCATTTAAAGAAGAAAACATGGCTTTGTTTTTGGCCATGTGATAAGAAGCTCTAGAATCAATGAGCCACTCATGAGAATTAGACGAAGAATATACATTTAGTGCATATCCAGACCGAGATATTTGACAACCACATGCAGAAAGTGCTATTCCTGAAGATAAAGTTGAAGTTGAAGAGTGCTCCAAATGGATTTTATGCTTCTTCATTACTGCTTCCAAGGCTTCCATCTTCTTAAAGAATTTGGATTCTAAGTGGCCATCTTGATTACAAAAGTGGAAATGTCAATCAGTCTTCTTCCCTTTGTTTTTATTTGCCTTATCATTTTGTTGAAATGATTTGTCATTTTGAGGTTGAAATTGCTTAGGACCCTTGTTTGGTTTAGGGCCATTCCTTTTAGGATATGGCTTCTTAGGATTCTTTGAATTTGGTTGCTACTGGGCGGCTAAGGCTTTCTTAGAAGAGTTTCCAAGATTAAGAAGACCAAGGTGTAAGAGTTTTTCTTGTTCTCTTATTAAAGAATCACAAAAGGAATCAAAGGAAAGGGACCTATAGTCTTGTCCTTGAGAAATTAAGGCTTCTCTTGTAGAATGGAAGGTGGAAACAAACATAGAGTAGGTTAGTCCCAACTTAGTAAGAATGGAATAGATAAGGTTACCATCTTCTTTCTTAACCTTAACACCTTCCAAGAGAAGTCTAAGGATCTTGAACTTGGACAGAAAATCTTCAATGGAAGAAAAATTATTGGGGTCCAATGTAAGCAACTCATTTTCGAGTTGATGGGCCCTAAGTTCATTTTTAATTCCAAAAACTTTAGTGATCTGTTTCATTGCTTCATCAAGAGCATCAAGTTTTGTGATATGGAATCTAAGGTCTGGAGAGAGACATCCCTATCAACCCATGTGCTTGATCTTGCCTATTTTCCCATTTGGCTGCCTTATCTTTATCTTTCGGTTTGGTTTCTTGACTTGAGGCTATTCTATAAAGACCTTTACTTCTAAGTAAATCCACAATGTATGACCACCATTGGAAGTAGTTGGTGTTGTCAAGAATAACTTGGCATGGACTTCCCATTTTAATAGAAAATGAAGCTGTATATGCTGAAAATAAGTGTTCCAATGGAAAGATCTCAAAAAAATAAGCTGATTTAAAAAAAAGGGCTCTGAAAATGGCTTTTGGATGAAGAAGTTATGGCCTTTTGAAGAAAAGTTGTTGAAGATGCCGACGAAGTGCGGGAATGTGCGGAAATGAATGATAGTGTTATATTTTAAAAAAATCCGCCCCCTTTCCAAACTTAATCTAATTAGCTCAACAAAGAGAAAGACTTGAACTCAAGACCTCTACTCTCATAAAGTAGCTTTGGACCAACTGATCTAGATTAGAAGGTTAGTAATTTTTGGAAAAGAGGAAGGTTTTTTTTTTTTTTAGTCACTGAAGCTTGGGGTGTGTGCTTACTTGAGAAAGCTCTTTTTTGCCTACAAAACAAAAAACACAAAACCCAAACGTTACAGCTTGAAGTTAGCTTTAGTCGTAAACTAAAAAAAAAAAAAAAAACAAACCTTACGGCTTGAAGTTAGCTTTAGCCAGAAACTAAATATTTTCCTCAATGTTTCTGATTTTCTGAGATCACACTAAGGCGCGACAGAAAAGAGCATACGCATGAGAAAAATCCTTCCTTTCTGTTTCTGATTTGCCTAGATCGCACAGAGTCGCGGGGCAAAGAGCATACGCAGAAATGAAAGGTATAGATCTGGTAATAAAAAAACAAAGAGCTAAATAAACTAAAATAAATAGAGAGAAAATAACTAAAAACTGTAAATAAACACTGTATACCTCTAGATCTTAAAAATGACGTAGCTAGGGCTACCGAAAACATTTTCATGTGAAACAAAAGGGGTTCCTCACTAGAACAGATGCTCCTAACACAATAGAGCAGTCCTCTCAACCTGAAAGCAGTCAGAAATAGTAGATCTAGGAAATGGCAGTCGGATGCAGTTCTACCGGCTTCAGATTTGGATCACCAACTGATGCTGCCCTCAAATAGCTCTGATACCATGTAGGAATTTACAGGGTAATTTCCTCAGATAGAACACCAAAGGACACCGCTCACAAACAGATCACAAATCAATACACCAGTATTGTTGACATGGTTAAAACCCTTTAAGAGGGAAATAGTCCACGGCCTGAGCCAACGCAGCCACTTCAGGTAATTTATTAATAAAAGAATGAAAATTTACATAAACTTCTCTCATGAATGATTACCCTACAAATGACCCTCCATGCTCTTTAAATAGAGATCATGGACCAATCAAGTGTTAAGCCACGGATCAAGTGTCGGTAATACCGAGGAGAGAATGAATCGTCAGATCACTACATATCGCAATCGTTGGATTGTAAGTTACAAAAGTACATAGTAAAGAAACACACTTTACCTAACTATTTCCTATGTGTCAGAATATCCTAATGAACCTAGTGGAGGTGTAGTTTGGATAACTATAGGGATAGTAGGTATAGTAGTTTGAGAAACCAGAGGTAGGGAAGTTGAAACTACATAATGAGTAGGATTGGGAGGCTGTAAATGTACAGACTGAGATGATTGACTAGACAAAGAAGTTGTTGCAATAGTTAAAGCAGAGAATTCAATAGACTGTTGAATAAAAGCTTCTTCTATAGCTTGGTCCAACACTGAAACTAGACCTTGTAATTTGTCAAACTACTGTAAAGATTCTAGATCAGGATTTGTTTCAAGGTCTTAGGTTTCGGTTACATATGGTTGCAATATGGATTTATCTATGACAGTTTGATCTATAAAAGCCTCAGATTTAGATCTAAACAAAATTTTCTAAAAAGGAAAATCAAATTCTATGTCTTGTAAAGTTTCAAATTTCTCTGGGAGAGAATTAGACCTTGACAAAGGAGTATTTTCCAGAGGAGAATTGAATCTAGACAAGGGACTATTACTACCTTGACTCTCGGTAAATCTTTTCTTTCTTACCAGTTTCTCAGGGTCATCTACAATTTTAGTAGGGTTGGGATCAAGATGATATCTAGTATAAATTCTTTTGGGAGCCAGGGTTATGAAAAATCATCACACAAAACTCAAAATCAGAATCTATAATCTAGCAGATATCTACAAAAAACAACCTCAGATCATGTATTTCATGTTGATACAACAATTTCTTACTGAAATATTGATTTTAAACTAGGGAATAATAATGTTTTGTATTAAAATGTATTCTTCCCCCGTATGGTCGCCACTATGTTATCGTTCTATATTTTTGAGGTTGATTAAATATATTGGACAACATCAAACCACTTTTGAAGCTGGGATCTAGCCCTTCCAACTTTAGAGACGGATCTGTCTTGATGGTTTAGCATGGTTTTTAAGTTGATTTTAGGCTAGTTATGATTATTATTGGTTGTTTATTTGAATTTGTTTCATTGGTTTGGTTGGTTGATCTGATCAAATTACTTTCTTTCCATTGGGCTATGGAGCCAAATAAAGTTGGATGCTGCATCAAAAGTTCAAAAGAGTAATCACAGGGCAAGCTAGTTACATTTACTGGATCTTTAAATTGAATTATGGAATGGAGAAAAGGTGTGATTCAGTAGTGATTGAAAAGCATTTAAGAATTTCTCTTTCAGACTTTAGAAGAAAACATACAGATTGTAAAGGCATTCCAAATAAGGTGCTCAATAACGTATCTTATTTTTCACATCTCTTGTTTTATAATTAGATTTCAGATGATAAACATACATAGAATAACAATGGAAACACAATTACACTAAGAAAAACATCGCCAGTATATCGTAACACAAGTATCATGTGAAGAGTCTTTTTATCAATGATGCTCCAACAACGTGGAAAAAGTACAGTGCTTAATAAAAAGAGTTACAATGATCAAGAGCCAACCCTCAATACTTCGACTGAATGAAGTATTTAAACATAATTTGAAAAAATGATTACAATTAATACCTCATTGACATGGCATTCTATTATTAACTTCAAACTAATAGAAATGAAATAATGCGACCAAAGAGGTGAATTGGCGAAGTGATCTCAACTTCTGGCACTGCTTTGGTGGAGAACAGCTGCTGAGTGGCCATTATTTGGGTGTTGCACTGGTGAAGTTGGCCCTTTCTTTAATCCTGGAATTCACACAGTTTATCCCACCACTCCTCATCTGGAATGGTAATTTTTTTTACTTTGTAGTAGATCTCATCTACCTTGGTATACTGATCGAATGTGGGTTTTACTACAAAAATGTGCTTTATCTCATGTTGGATGGAACTCATGTTGTTGATAGCTTCATAAAACGCTCTCCCTGTCATAGCACCTTTGATGTGGGAAGACTTGGCCATATCCTTTGCACTGTATTTCAGCTTCTTCATATAGTCTTCCTTGGTCATCAACTTGTCATTGATTACAAATAAAGAAAGCAGTCCATTCTTATTTAATGCTTATATTCTTGTGAAAAACTTGTTAACTACTACCTCCAAAGTGTGACATTTCTTTTTCAACTACACAATTAAATTCTTCTTTGTCAGAACTTTCTTTACTTCTAAGATTGTTTATGTTCTATCATCTACTCCCAAATCATCCAATTCATATATGTTTTTAGAGTTGAGAAATTTGATAATGTGGTTGGTTGTGGTAGGCATTTCTCCCAATTTAGTGTTGATAGTGGAAATGGTCTGCTCGACTTTATCCATCAACTCTTTCTGCTCAAATATAATCTGGATATAAGGCCATATTTCATCCATTCCTTCAATAATATTGTTCCAGATAATTTCTTTAACTTGGCCAGTGTGTGGCCAATAGAGGACTCAGTTGCTAATTTCCTCCATATTTCTATCTAGTTTTGAGCTCTCTGTAGCTCTGTTGCATGGAAAGTCTCAATCTTTGTCTTCTGGTCTTATAGAAGATTGACTTGAGCCTGCAATATTTTAATTTCTTCAGTTTGGAGAGACATGTTATGCACTGCATTTTCCCACAAATCTGCAACAACCCTTTTGTTTGTTGTAGAAGATGTAGTTGTAGGAATTACTGTGATAGGAAATGCTTCCAAAGGGACAACAACCATTTTGGCAGCTTGCTCCTTTTCTTTGATTATCTTTTCCATCTTTGTCTACATTTGCTTCAACTGTGCGCTCTGCTCCATGATGAGATTCATCATGTCTGCCTTTTGTGACTTTATTTCTTAAATGTCCTTGGCCAGAGGATCTTCTGTGGCTGGTAATTTCAACTACTTCCTTAATGTTGCTATATCTATATTCTTTTTCCTTACGAGCTCTTATGCAGCATTGATATTTGCATGATCATAACCTAATTTGATTGCCAAGTCCTCCAAAGCTTTCATCCTTGTCCCTTTGGCAAGTGCAGAGACCTTCTCCATCTTCAATTGTGGTTGAACATTGGCTAATGTAACCTGCAATTTAGACAAACTCATAGCAATGTTAGTGAGCGTGGATGAAATCATTTGCCCAGTCTACTTGTGAATCTCCATTTGGTCAATGGGATGTATGTATTTCAGATCAAATTCAAATGATGTCTTCTTGTAGTCTGATGTTGCCTTAGGTTGTGGAATTTGTCCTTGGAGGAAAGCCATTTTCATTTTTCCTTTTTCTAAATCAAAGGCTGACAGCAGCTTGCTTTGAGAGCTGGAAGTCTGCTTCCAAAACTAATTGTATGTGTTGATTTTCAAGGCCTCATTTCTTACTTTAATCTCCTTGAAAATATCAAATATACGCTTTTTTGTCTCCCCTGTGGTAGATGTGCTGGTCTACATAACCTGATGCTGATCTTGTGAAGTTGTGGAGGTAGTGGGAGAAAGTGTAGTGTGATCACCCACCAATGAGGAAACAAGTGGCTCTTTGGTGGTGATAATGTTCTCTTGCTCTGAATCTCTGTTTAGGCTTAGCTTAGAATGTAGCTTTTCCTTCTTTCTATACATGATTTTGAAGCCTTCACTAGAAATCTCAGCCACTTAAAGGTGACTCTTCTTCTCTGTTCCTCTTTGTAGTTTTCTCTGTTGTGATAGGAGTCTATACTGTTGAAGATGACACCAACTACTCCTTTTCCTCTTATAGAGTGCTCTTAGTCCATTCTAGTTAGTTTTTATACTTTTCAATCTTTGGTTTAGCTATGTGAAAATAAGCAGTAGATTTTTTTCTCTACCCTTAACTTGGAGATGGCCCCTAATGGATCATATGACCAGGTGAAAATAAGGCTGAATTGCATCTCTTTCAGTAACTTATCTACTTCTTCCCCTGTTGCTTTGCTGTTGCAAATGAAAGGCCCTATTTGAGTTTTGATTTTGAATTGGGATTTATTCTTGGAAACTACAAAGTGAATCTCATCCATATTGAGCATTTTCCTGATGTATTCTAGAGAAAAAAATCCTCATTGGGAGGAATTTTGGCAGCTTGTAAGGGGCAAGCTCACACCCAAATACCCTTAGCTCTGTGTAATTCTGATAAAGGTACCAATCCCCTGTCTGGACTTGGTCTGATAGCTGCAAAACTTTCCTAATTTCTTCACTGATTCTTGGCTCTGTCCTGCTGCTTAGGAGACTGAGTGCTGGATGTACAAACATATCTATGAATTGTTTGTATGAAAATTCCTTTTGTTCCTTCATCACCAATGTAGTCCAAAAGATGACTGACTGCTGATTTCCTTCTTCATCCAGCTTTTTTAAGGCAAGCTTGAGGTTGTCTCCCTGAAAATATAAAAACATATAAACTAACACAGAAGCATATTTGAATACTTCCTTAGTTTGGAATTTGATAAACTGCTCATGGATAGAATCTGCAAGAAATTGGCTAAAGTTAAACAAGATGGAAGGCTTGGAATCTGCAGAGAAAATGGAAAGAAATACTATAATTGCCTCATCTACCCACTAATCTGAGTAATAGCCAAGGAGGTAGGAGATGACTATGATGATTTTCTTGTCTCTCTCAGGGAAAATGGAGGATTGGGAGGATTTTTCTTGGGTAATGGGCCATATTTAGTCAAGAAAAAATCAAGGGTTTTGGCTCTTTTAACAAAGTCCAACTCTTGATACAACTCAACAAGTGCTTCATGGGAAAAAGGGGTGGCATTCTATGCTATAGGAGCTTGAATTATTTGGTCTATAGCTTGGGGAGTGATGGTGAATAGAATTTCTCTAGTGGGGGTAGTAATATCTCTTTGGCTAAGCAGATAACATGCATGACATTTCCTAACAAATTTAGGGGTGCTATGGGTACGGGGAAATATACAGTGGGGAAAATTGGATTCCCACAATTGAATATCATCATATTTATCGATAAACTTATCCTCAAGCCAGCAATACATCTCAAAAAGATAAAATTCATAGAGGGTTTCATGGATTTTATAGTCTTTGTCTGCCAAAGGGATGTGGTGAAAATCAATGGGAGAATGGATCAAAGGGATCACTGGTTCTTCTGGTCCCTTGTCTTTCAGAGGCATGATTGGATAAAGCTAAGGACAGTGGTGAAATCTGGATTACAGGTTTATAGTACGCAGAGAGGACTTGGGATTTGCAAATAAAAACCGAGGTAATTGCCTGAAATTCAGTTAGCTGGCAATGTTCTCGATCTGGTGAAGTTTTTTGAGTTCATACTGGTACACCTATAACAAAGCAATAGCAGTGTATAAGAACAGTAACCAGTGAATGGGTGAAAAGATGGATTATATAGTCTTTTGGCTTTCCCGTTGATGGTGGCACGGGTCCATTGAATTAATGGTAAGCAATTTAATTGCTTAATGGATTGATTTTAGAGGGAGTGTAGGTGATTGGCGAAGTAACGAACGGATGACGTGGCAAAGGGTAACTAGCGGGAGCGCAACGGATAGAGAAACGGTATCGGATGGCAGAGAAACTGCTTTTTGGAGGGGGGAGGCGATTAATGGTTTCGGACAGGGGGGTGCGAAACCATGTGGTGGTGACACATCACGGTGGGCATGGGTTTGAATACTGCCCATTTCGGACTCCCCCCAAACAGTAAAGTTTGAATGGTCAGGGGGGGCCGAAACATACTGTGGGTCGTCGGATTTTAAGAGGTGGGCATCGATGAGGGGAGAAATGGCGGGATGTTAATGCAATGTGACAGGGCGTATGGTGGGGTCAGGAAATATATTTAATGCATAACAAGGGAATGATTGGAGTGTATGGTGCGGTAGGCAGATGAATGAGAATATGAGTGGAGGGGTGATTTTCGGGTTAATAAAACTTAGGGGTAGGGAATAATATATCAAATATCACCTGATACACCGAACTTTAGAGTAAAAATTTTATTCCTTTTGCCTTTGCTTTGTGCATGAAAATAAATGTAAAATTCAACTTAGAATAAAATCTTCATGCTTTTCCTCTAATCACCATAGTGCTTCTACCTACCCTTTTCCATTTCCATTATTTTTCTAGGCTAACATTTTCTCTTCTTGCTTTGCAGTGTGCATTTGAACTAGCAGACCCAAATAATTTTTCTTTTATGAAAATCTACCTTATCCTATCACTTATCTCACCATTGATTCAGATTAAACTATTGAATCAATTTTATTTCTACCTATCTACTGATTTACCAAGATTAAACTATTTGGTAAATCTTCATTCACTATCCTATTGAACAGAAATTTAAATGTGTTCAGTCATGATTAAACTGTATGGCCTAAACAAAATTTTAATCATTGTGGAATTGAAAAACAATTTGCACACAACCTTATTTTATAATGAATTAAAAGAACTGACTTATCATTAGTGGCATTTAGACTTGCAACACTTTCAATATTGTTTTCTATTTTTCCTTTTGTGGGGTTCTTATTTCTTTTTTTCTTATTTTTTTTTAACATACCCTCTTTTCATTTTCTTTTTTCATATTTTTTTTGGAAATAATTTGAATATTGAAATTATGTACAACATGAAATCACAAGTACAAAATACTCAATCACCTTGAGATCTTATAATTTATAGGACCCTAATAGGGAGTCTGGCAATAGCTAGATCTCGCGGTCCACTTCTCTCTTAGGTGTTAACCCTTTAAGCTCTCGGAACACATCCTATTATGCCTATAACAACTCCTCCAATTGTTTTTTATGTTTCTTAGTACACCCCTCTAGGGATTCCTTGCCTCTTATTGACTCCTCTTTAGACTGGCTTTCTCTTAAAAACAATAAAACATACTTCTTGCTAGAACTGATAAATTTATTGCCTTGGTTGGCACTTACGAGTGAAATTTTTTACTTTCCTTTGTGCATGTTGATGATGAACGAATTTCCATCCTTGATGAGATGATACTGGTTAGCTCTCCTCATGAATATTGCATCACACATGTACATGTATGGTCTCCCAAACATGACTCCACATGCATCAAGGGGAACCACATCCATATCTACTTCATAAATAAAATCAACAATGATAGCAAATCTAATTTTGCATTGTTTTGTTACCTTTAGATCTGCATCCTTATTTACCCATCCCAGTGGATATGGGTTTGGATGATCATGAATTTCCAGCCCCAACTTCTTGACCAACTCTACTGCAATGAGAATAGTCTGCAATCCCGATTCAAACAGAGCATCAATATTTGTCATCTTGACCTATATCTTTATATGGAAGAGTTTGGTAATTTCTTTCTCTTCACATTTTTGAAGGCTACTCAAATTCACCTCCTTTTGCAGTTATGTACAAACGATATTCTCATCCATTTCCGAGATGATTTCAATTTGGTTGCTTGAATCAGTGGCCATGACTTAGATTCTTCTTCTTATTATCTTTCTTCTTGTTCTTTAGGTTTAGCTTTGGATGCAACTTCCAGAACTTGTCCTCCGTATGGCCATCAATGTTGCAATGGTTGCAGTGGTTGGTAGGATCTTTGCATTGGTGTGCTTTGGTTGCTATCTTTTTATATTTTCCCCCTTTTTGCTTCTTCTTTCCCTCCTTAGAAGCTTCTTATTTCTCCTTCTGCTTCAATCCACTTGATTGTGCTCTTTTCAAGCCTATGTTCTCAAGGTACTGTTCTTGTACACAAACCACGTCCACTAATTTAGGCTTGAACAACATCACTTGCTCATGCAGATTCTAGTGCAGCCCCCCTAAATACTTGAGGAGTACATTTGGGTTTTTTGGAGAGATACCCAATACAATAGCCATATTTCTGAATTATGTGGTGTACTCATGCACGCTTTGGCTCAACTTTTTCCTAAAGTAATGCCACAGGATCCATTGGTCCTCCAGGTAGCCAATGTGATAAAACTACGACTTAATGAGGGTTTTGAAATCCTCCCACTTAGTCAGTAGAGTTTCTCCCTCCAACCTCAGGGTTTTTGTGTGGCTTTCCCACAAAGTCAATGCATGGCCCTCTAATTGCAGCCATGTGAATGAGATGTTTTTCCCTTCCTTAATCTGATGGACACTAAAATAAACTTCCAGTTGGTGCAACCAAAGGTTCAACTTCAGAGCGTCAATCTCTCTGTGATATGGCTTGATATCGAAATTTTCTTACATTTTTAATAGGGATTGATTCACATCACTCATACTGGGTTGATATTTTCCAGGTTCTTTCTTTGGTTGTTTCTCCATGTCTTCCTGATCTCCCAATTCCCCTTCTGATTTCTCCTTTGCATTCGAACACCCATCTTCTCCAAATATCCCCATATTATTTCTTAGGGCTGCCACAAAGAGGTTTACATTGTGGTTTATATCCGCAAACTTGTTGTTCAAGTCATGAAAACCTTACCTCTTTAGGATCACGAGGTTCGTTTACAGATTCATTGGCCATGATTAGGGTTTTATGATTTTAAACCCTGTCGATCTAGATCCCCTGCAAATATCAACAAATACCCAAAGAAGCCTGATTTGATACCAAATGATCTGTAAACTATCGTGGATTTCCACTAGAAAGTTTGTCACAACAGATCTGATAATATTATATTAAAAATATGAGATTCTACACTATTACAGTTTTATTAAAATTTAAGATATTATAGATTTAACTATAATTAGTGCATGCATGCGAATGGAAATTAAGCAGAAAAGTAGAGAATGGAAAAATAAGCTCACACACACACACATAAGACACAAGATATGCTCTCTGGGAAACCCTTTCGAGAGAAAACCCAACTGGAAGGTGAGGTCGAATCACTCTTTCTCTATCTAGAAATATGGCTACAGGTACAAAGAAGTAATGCATGTGGCACGTGGGATGCTATAGTGCAAAGATCCTCTTTGCATGCTCTACCTCCTATCTCTCTGGGTCTCTTTGCTCAGCTATGGAACAAAATGATCTCGAAAGAATGGAATGCGTCTTCCTCCTATTGGCCTGATTATAACACAACCAGATAGCCTACTCGTGGTTAAGTTTGACTACATCAACTCTTAACTAGAGTTACAAAATGAACTCCTCTATAGCATTTTCCATCACAAACATGTGTCTAGCCCCTTTTCCATAAATAATGGGGGTTGACGCGGCATCCTCATGAACTATAGGTGTGAAAACAGGAAGGTCAACTTCTGAGTGGCATGACTTTTGCATACATACTTCGATTGATGTGCTTCTTGCGCTGTTGGAAAGGTCTTTGTGTGCAGAATAGCATGAAAATGTGTCGCATGATAGTGACAACGATTTACCCCAAAAACAATTCATTTGATGCCTCAAAATTCTGCCCGAAGCTTTCAGACTGTGTTTCACCAAACTAGATCCTGCTGGTAAAAATGGTCCTGTGAGTTGATTCCTCCACTTTTTCCACTCCAAATGCATCAATATGAATGACAAAAAATATAATTATCCAATTTGGATCAGTGTCACATGTTGAAAAACGTGTTTGAGACTAAGCATGGAAAGAGAAGCATCATGGAGATGGTGCATGTGTGTCAAAATTACTATATTTCAATGGGATCTAGCTTTGGTGTTTAAGAGGAGAAGTTGTTTTCCTCACCATGTAGGTTCAAGTCTTGATTATAACATGTGTGCCTCTCATGGGCCAATTTTATCCACAAGGACACATTTCATGTGGATTGGGATAGGTGTGACCTCTTAATGACTTTGATGGATTAGATTCCCCTAGTCGTGATTGTGTAGCCAATAATTGATTCCACAAGTCAGTGAGTGAAATTCATGCTATTGATTGGAAACAATAAAAAAATGTTATTCTATGTAGGGACGAGTTCATGTTTATGTCAAAGTCCCTTATTCAAGATGAAAAATATATAGTAAAATGGTGTTGATCAATGAATCAATGATGAAATGGAATTTGTGGAGATTCTTTTAGGAGCTTATGTATGTAGATTAGTGACATGCATATAAATACAACTTTTCACATGATACTAATAGATCTCATTCAAATTGAAGCTTAGGCAACATTGTAGATGAAATATGGATATGAAATTTTATTTCCTTTGTGTCTCATGTAGCAACATTGAATGGGATGACTGTGAATAAATAGAATGGGTTGATATATGGCATTATATGGAAAGGCTTGAATGTAGAATAAGTGAGAAGAATTATCTCAGCATTGAACACTTGTTGACAGGGCCTTGCAGACCATATATCAACAAGGGGGTGTGATCCAGACCGAAGTTCTTCACACAACCTAAGTCAATTAAATAGCCACTCCCACCGGATTTTTAAGCTCTGTTAGCCTAATGTTACTTTATCTTTTGAGAAAGAAATTGTTGAAGTGCTCACCAGAAGATAAACGTCTAACTAGTGTGAAGAAACAAATTGTACAAAACTAAATAATAACTTAAATTTTATACAAAATAATAACAAAAAATAAAAGTGCTTCTTAATGCAAAATTAATTTTGAATAGCAACGAAAAAGGACATAGCTATAATCGTTGCGTCTTCTAAACAAATTGATCTATAAACTGTCGTGGATATTCCACCGAATAGTTCATCACAACAAAGCTAATAATATTATATTAAAAATATGAGATTCTACACTATTACAATTTTATTAAACTTTAAGATTTATAGATTTAACTTTAATTAGTACATGCATGCAAATTAAAATTATGCAGAAAAGTAGATAACGACAAAATAAGCTCACAAACACACATAAGACACAAGATATTCTCTTTGGGAAACCCTTTCGGGAGAAAACCCAACTAGAAGGCGAGGTCGCTTTACTCTCTTTCTTTGTCTGGAAATATGGCTACAGGTACAAAGAAGTAATGCATGTGGCTCGTGGGATGCTATTGTGCACATATCTTCTCTGTGTGCTCTACCTCCTATCTCTCCTAGGTATATTTTCTAAGCTATGGAACAAAATTCTCTCTAAAGAATGGAATGCCTCTTCCTCCTAGTGGCCCGGTTATAACACAACCCGATAGCATACTAGTGGTTAATTTTTACTATATAAACTCTCAACTAGAGTTACAATATAGACTCTTCTAGAGTCTTTTACATCATAATCACATGTCCAGCTCATTTTCCATGAATAATTGGGGTTGACGTGACATCCTCCCGAACAATATAATGATCCAATCTGGATCACAAACTAAAAGTCATTTAAGCTTGCTTTAATGAATTTTACATTAAAAAACACAAAAGAAACAAAGCATAAAACTATTATCTATTAGATCCACACTAATCTAATTAAATTTTGAATAATCTAATATAATCTAGGGAATAAACTAAAAGGAGATATGATACTTAAAGAATAATGATTTGTTAATAATTTAAATTTGTTCAAACTTTAACAATATGTATGTACATCAATATTTTAGGAAAACAAGACAAGACGTTATCTTAATCTCCCTGAATATTACTTTAAGCACTAGGTCAGATTTGCAGTCATTCAACACAATCACATTAACATTAGTAAGCTACTGAAATGTGACAAATATTAATTTGATTAAATATCCAAACTGCATAAGTATAGAGACATCCTACTCATATGATTTGAACATGTGAAAAATGACTGCAATAGGAACAAAAGACAACTGGAATTGCGGGTAGAATTTCCTTTTTTTCTCGTTTGAAAAGAACAGTGTACAAAGACAAAATAAACAAAGGAAAAATGTCGATCATTTCCCTTGGTTTCAGAGATTCCTATCTACAACAACAACATACTAGGTTTCCAGTCATTCTGAAGGACTATCAAACTCTCTACCACAAAATCCATTTTGGTTTTTTGTTTTTTAATTCATTAATAGAACTTTTCCCTACCAAAAACTCGTTGAACAATTCTCACTAATATCAAAGCAAAGACAATTTTCATGGATCATGAATCTTATTGAAGTAACCTTTTGTTGTGCAGGCAATCCTTTCTGCGGACAGAAATGATCCCTCTAGTCCTATGGGAGGATCTAGCAACAAATAAAGACAAATATGTGCAAACTTTCCTAGTTTATACCAGAAAACATAGAGGATAGGTGACCTACTTCACTCTGATGCTAACGTCCGTTGGTGTCATCCTTTCTTCCAAGCTCAATCTCTTCGTCGTTATGGATGAATACCTGCAAGGAAAATCACGTGGAGACATCAAATGCATACATAAAGAAAACCATTCTGATATAAAATATGTAACATATCAAGGAATATTATACTAAATGAGCAATGATTGACACATTTATGGAAAGCAAACACATAATGTATTATTAATAGATGGTAAAGGGAGCATTACAACCACTTAAGCCTTGATGTTGGAAGCCTCCTTTAGGTGAGTTTCCAAGTCCTAGCCTTAACCTTCAAGCACTCCTTTCTCCTTAGCAAAATGGGCAGCATTTGGGCATAGTTCAGCACTAGGAAGGCAACCAAGCAATAGCCAACCAGTTGTGGATAGTAGGGATCTTATTTATAGGGAAGGAGAGGGAGTTGAGGATCCATAAAAGGAGGGAGAGGTTCCACATCTCAAGGGAAAGATCCATGACAGTATGATCAAGGACCAATAATGGGATATCTTGTTCCAATCCTCATTCACCTGTAACCAACTCGTCGTTCTTGAGACTTCTAGTAATAGAATCGTCTCCTCCACTTTAGGAAAAACTGCCTGAAGAGGTTCAACATGGGTTCTCCTGATAAAAGCCATGCTGACAATGCTAGGGAAATATAGTACAAAAAGGTACCAACAAGGGTTAGTAGTGATGAAAAAAGCCTTGATCCTGAAAACAAGTTTCTTCAAAATTCTTTCAAGGCAAGTTTTCTTATTTTCTTCAGGGATGCTTCTGAACATGTTTCATGCTGAATACACTGACAACTTTCGTCATTTTGACACTTCAGGGTACGAGATGAGGAGTGTGACAAAATACTATATAATAGATGCCCCCTAAAGCATGAAGGAAAAATGGGAAGTGATCGTTGAAATGCTTTACAAGTCAAGGCAAGGACTTAGAGAACCACCATCAGGAGACCTGCAAATCAAACGTAATACAATATATCTGACATCTCTAATGTAAGTATGCTTAAATGTAAGCAACTAACAATACATAGATCCACAACATGGACACAACCATCTGTATAGAAAGGATCATGTTTACAATCATGAATACTTAATAACTCCATGCAACCTGGATTTATCAAATGAAACCCAGGGTCTTCATCTCTATCTCGATCCAACCAAAGTATGAATCTCACCATGCAAATAAATGGGTTGAAGTCGAACATGGTAGAAACCACCTGATTACCGATCAATGATGTAAACCATTAACAAGCACGAGAGAAACCACCAATGATGACAATGGCTCTCAAGGTACAACAACACAATCCATGAGTGTGAACAATGAAGCTAAAGTCAAACACTTGCAAAATCATTCGATCGAAGGCCAATGATGTGAACCTATCATCGAATGCGAAGAACCTACCATTGAGGCATGCAAGCTCCAAGGTACTGAAAGGGAGTTTCTAGATCATCTTCCTAGTTAATGAGTTGGAGTCGACAATAAGTGATCCATCAAAGGAGGGCTAGAATATTTCCCACATCATTGGCACGAAACATAGGATTTTGTAGAGTTGGAAAGAGTGATTCAGGATTGTTGCAGAAAATTCAAACATGGTATAAGTGGTTTGAATTGCATAGGGGACTTATCTTGAACATATTGGCAATACGACTCCAGAATTTGGCAGAATTTGACTCAAAATAGGATCAAAGGTCATGGTGACAATAAGATATAATTTAATGAGAGGAAAATGGATTTCCAAAACCCAGTAAGGCAATTGATGAAGTGATGATAACCCAAACCTGACACGAGATGCATACAAGTGTCATGTTCAAGAGCGACATGCTGCCTTTTATACAAAATAAAGGATATATGTTTCCTTCCATTTTGCCCCATTATTTCTAGCGAGTACCTCATTATTTTTAATCTCAAGCTTGAGGAGGATACCATATGATTTTCCTATAAGTTTATCCTTTGAATGAATCCATCCTAGTATTTTTAACAATCCCTAGGAAGGAGTAGCCTGGTCTCGTCATGGTGACAAGTTCTTCGTCGTTTTAGTTTTACGAGTTTGGTAGAGGGGTAACTTGACATATTTTTCATGTTTAGAGGATTTGAAAAAGAGGCAGAAAAGAAAACTCCAGATTTACCTTTTCGTAGATAGTCTCTTAAGTCCAAAAAGGTAGAAAATAATACTCAAGAGAACCTCTCAGGCATCTTCAACTAAGGTATTCCTTTTTCATAGTTAGTCTATCTCAGTCTGGAAAAGGGTTAAACTTATATTGAGTATACGTCTTTTCATTTACTTTTACGAGTTTGAAAGAAAAGTGCTCAACAATCTTTTCATATTTTTGGAGTCTGGAAAGAGCTAAAAGAGGACTCCACTTGGAGGAACAAGTGGTATAAAAGTATAGAAACTAGTTACGGTCATGATGGAACTGATCAAAACATGTAAAGGTCAAGAGGTTGGCTAATAAGACCACTCAACATAGATGTTCCTCAAGCAAGGGTAGAACAACCAAGTGAAAGTGCATGATCAACCAAAGAGATGGTGAAGATGGACTGGAAAAACCAAGGCTCATCTAGAAAAAACAGGTTGATAAAAAGAGGCTTGACTCCCCAGTGGAGTCACCATTTTTTTATGCAGGCAATCCTTTCTATAGACAAAAACGATCCCTCTAGTCCTATGGGAGGATCTAGAAACAAACAAATACAAATATCTGCAAAATTTCCCAGTTTATACTAGAAAACACAAAGGAGGATAGATGAACTACCTCACTTTGATGCTAACGTTCATTGGTTACGTCCTTGATTCTTTTGCTTCCAAGCTCAATCTCCTCTTCGTCATTATGGATGAATACCTGCAAGGAAAATCACGTGGAGATAACAAACGCATACATAGAAAAAACCATTCCGATATAAACCATATAACATATCAAGGAGTATTATACTAAATGAGCAATGATTGAAACATTTATGGAAATCAAACACATAATGTATTATTAATAGATGGTAAAGGGAGCATTACAACCACTTAATCCTTGATGTTGGAAGCCTCCTTTAGGTGATTTTCCAATTCCTAGCCTTAACCTTCAAGCACTCCTTTCTCCTTAGCAAAATGGGTAGCATTTGGGCATAGTTCAGCACTAGGAAGGCAACCAAGCAATAACCAACTAGTAGTGGATAGTAGGGATCTTATTTATAGGGAAGGAGAGGGAGTTGAGGATCCATAAAAGGAGGGAGAGGTTCCACATCTCAAGGGAAAGATCCATGAAATTAGGATCAAGGACCAAGAATGGGAGATCTCGTTCCAATCCTCATTCACTTGTAACCAACTCGTCATTCTCGAGACTTCTAGTAAGAGAAGCTTCTCCTCCACTTTAGGAAAAAATGCCTGAAGAGGTTCAACACAGGTTTTCCTAATAAAATTCGTGCTGGCAGCGCTAGGTATTATAGTGCAACAAGGTACCAGCATGGGTCACTAGTGATGCAAAAAGTGTTGATCCTGAAAACAAGGTTTTTTGACAAGTTTCTTCAGAATTATTTCAAGGCAAGTTTTCTTATTTCTTCAGGGATGCTTCTGAACATGTTTCATGGTGAATACACTGACATATTTTGTCATTTTGACACTTCAGGATACGAGACAGGGGGTGTGAGAAAATATTGTATAACACCTTTGATCATACGTTTTGTCAAGAACAGGAAAGTCTAAAAGTAATGATGACAATGATTCAATAGATAGAGTATATACTTACCCTAATGATAATGATTATGACACCAAGATGCAATAAATGCATACACTTTTTGATCTTGATACCTTTAAGGTAAAGAAGTAGGATGGAAAAGGTTTAACATGTTCACTAAATGTTGAGATGCTTGAGATAACCATCCTCATTAATCCCTCTCCCTATGATGCATAAGAATAAATTTTCACTATGGAGAATGAATCACTATTGAAAACATTTTCTTCTATAAATCATTGGATCACTAAATCCTTCAATCCATCAAACACCTTACTAAAGTCTTTTAGAAAACAATCAATAATTCATAACTTATTTGCATGCAAAAAAATAAAAATTTGTATTCATAGGTCGGCTCCAACAAAACACACAGGTCAAATATCCTTTAAAAGACATGTCGTTTCAACATAGGTTTGAATCAGTATAAATAGGCATAAATACTCCTTCATTTAACCATCTAACTGAGAAAGGTATTCAAGAAGAATTTTGGACCTGAGAAAAATTGAAAAGGAGTAGTTTGAAGGAATACCTTTTGATAATATCTCTAGTTTAGTAAAGGATTCCAAGTGACTTCTTGAATTCGTTCTTTCCTATAACATCTTATGGGTAGAATAGGTAGTAATTTTGGAGCATTAATTTGATTTTATTTTCTGTACTACCACAACCTAAAACTATTCCATTTTAGCACAAATTCAGCACTAGACTTTATCACTTGGATACCTAGACCCAGATTGTGAAATCAGATTATGTGACACCCAGAAATTCATCACTGAAATGTGCTCTTTGTGGACTATAATTTATGCCTTAAGGACCTTAAATTGTGACCCCTATAGCTAGGCAACTTCACCCCCCTGTAACTCCTAGTCTCTTGCACTATTAGGATTGTGACAAAATTAAGTTTAGACCTATGCAAAGACTATTATGAGAAATATATTTAGCCTTTGGAGCATACCGTTGTAAGCAATCTCTTCAGATTTTTGGAGTGTTTCTCATCCGTACTTGGAACATAAACTTTAGTATTTTGAAGCAGAGAACTTACCCTATGTCTTAGTACTTGTGAAGATCAAAACTTAGAGATTTAGAGCAGCCTTATAGTCACTCTTTGGAGCAAATTTGGAGCTGGTCTGGAAGCAATTTTTTGCAAACTTTTGGAGTTATTTACAAACCTCTCAAAGTAGAAAAAGGACTGCAACTTGAAATTACTTTATATTATATTTTGAAGACCTCTAGAGAAACTCTTCAAACCTTCTCTGATACAGACCGTGGACTAGTTCTTGTAGCATTCGATGAGTTGTTTAAATCAAATTTGAAGAAGATACAAAAGATCTTGATAACCTTTTGGAGAAATTAATGAATTAGAAGAAAACTTGAGATATGATTTGTAGCAACCTTGGACACTTTGGAAAAAACTTTGGAGACCCCCTGAAGCAGACTTGTACCTATGAGGAAATATGATCTTGAAGTGCACAAACTTGACCATTGTTGTGAAACAACATTGGTGTATTTTTGGGCAAATTTTTGGAGATTTAGATAAGTCTATTAAGCATATATTTGGAGTTTCTGGATAAATATATTAAGCATATTTTTGGAGTTTTGGACCAGCCTATTGAAGTAAAATTGGATGCATTTCTTGGGGAAAACTTATTGTTGGGTTGTGTCACATTCTTTCCATGACTAGCCCATGTAGTTAACTGGGGGGTTAGACTGCCCCCCCTTCATTGCGCTGATTGCATAGCGAGGGGCATCACAGGGGGTTTGAGGGGGGGAGGTAACCCCACTTTATGGGGTCTGAGGCAGTGGCCTAGAAAATTTTGGTTTTGGACCCTATGTTAGGTTGGGCAGACCTACCTATGGTTTTGTGCATGATTTTCACACATGGTTTTGGATGTGATGGTTTTCGGTCCATGGTTTTGGATGCGATGGTTTTCAGCCCATGGTATTGGATGCTTCAACATGTATAAATATGTATTGTAACATTGAAAAGAAAATAATGAAAAATCAAGCTGGTAGTCCTAGTTTTGGGATCCAGGGGAAAATCTCTGTGTATATGTGTTTTATGTGTTATGCTCTTGCATTGTTTATTTTCCGTGTTTTAGAATTCGTATGCAGGTAATTTATGTATGGGGTTAAAACCTACATTTGGTATCGGAGTAGATTTGGCTTCAAGGGGATGCCTTTGTTGCTGAGGGGTTTTGCTCGGGCCTGTGGTAGACCCTGTTCAGTGGGAGATCTGCGAGATTGATTCTAGTGGTGAAAGAAGATGGTGAGCAGTGGAAAGATAGAAATCGAGAAATTTAATGGTCAGAGTCTTGAGTTGTGGAAACTCAAGATGGAGGATCTGTTGGTGGATAAAGATTAGTGGATTGTGGTAGATCCAGGTATTAAACCAACGGGAGTGTCCGATGAAGAATGGAAGAAGTTGGATCGGAAGGCAAAGAGCACAATACGATTGTGTGTCTCAGATTCAATATTGTTGAATGTATCAGGGGAAGCTACGACGAAGGCTTTGTGGGACAAGTTAGGGACTTTGTACCAATCTAAGTCTCTGGTGAATAAATTTTTTCTGCGGAAAAAGTTGTATAACCTGAGGATGAAAGATGGAGACTCGGTGATAGAGCATCTGAATCCATTTAATACTGTGGTAAGTCAGTTATCATCTGTTGAAATTAAAATTTCAGATGAAGATAAGTGCATCAGTTTGTTGTGTTCTCTACCAGATTCGTGGGATAGTCTGGTTATTGCAATAGGTAGCAATGCAACTGCCTTGCAGTTTGATGAAATAGTCTCATCCTTGCTGACGGAGGAGATGAGACGAAAAAATATGGAGAGCCAGAATGGTGATGCCTTGTCTGTACGAGGATGGTCCCAGAACAGAAACAAAAATAGGTCATCAAGTGGGAGATCTAAATCTCCAGGAAAACCTGTAAAGGTGGTGCGCTGGAAATGCGGAAAGGAAGGGCACTACAAAGGGGACTGTAAATATAAATAATACTGAGAGGGGGGGGTTAATCAATATTAGCAAGTCAATAATATTTCATTTCCATAATCAGCTTCATATATGCTACTTCAGTTAATGGAACTTGCATGTATACGCAATTGTATTTAAGGCAACTAGCGTATATCCTGCAAACTTATGATTCAGTTAATTCATCATATGTTGATCTTTAATCTGTGCATTAGAACCATATAAACAATAACCAGGTGCAGTAAAAACAGAATAGACAATCACACACATGAACACAAGATATAAGGTGGAAACCCAATGTGGGTGAAAACCACCTGCTGCAATCGTCTCTATCTTATTTTTAATAAGAAACTTATTTTTACAATTTTTGTACTGGTGTAGTCTTATACCAGTACGCAGGCTTCTACCTGTAGAAGGCTACAACCTTCTCTCATTCTCCAGCTTCTCCTGGAAGGGAGCTACAACCCCCTAGCTCTTGTACTAGCTAATATGTTTACTAGTACGTAGGTGTCGTCCTACAGAAGGATACAACTTTCTCTTTTCTTCCAGGGACCATGTTTCATAAATTTTCAGACTAAATCCATTAATAACATGATTCAATCATCAAATATATCAACATCAACCAATCTCCTTTGCACCAACCACAATTGAATCAATCAATCACTTTTCAGAATGTTGTAACCAAAATACAGTAACCAGAATACAGTAACCAGAACACAGTAACCAGAACCCAGAAAACTGCAATAGTAAACACAAGTAGCTAAAGCATATTTTATGAGGTATACACTACTTCAATGTGTCGAACCTACGTGCATACGCACTTTTCTCAAGGCGAACCTGCGTACAAATTTGCAAATCAAATTTAAGATGTATATGTTGTTTTGATATGCATAACTAGCGTGTATGCGCGCCTTTTCTAAAGTGAACCTACGTATAGATCTGTAAATGATGATTTAATCTTTACAACAATTCTAGACTTCAGTTATACCCAGATCATCATATTTACATACTACAACATGCACCAGTTATTCAGATAAAAGATCAAAACCACACAAAGATACTTCACTTCAAGCCTTAAGATCTTGACCCATCATTAGATCTTATCCTTCATCAAGCGCTAAGGTTCATCCTTGATTCAGATCCAGCTATGCACCATAACCCAATAACCTGTATTCTAGATCTTGCTCTTCATTAGATATTCAATACTTGAGTGCATTTGCCTAATGATCTTCTCCTCCTTTTATAATATTAGGCCTTACTCAATACCATGGACCAAAACCACTTAGGACCAATACCTTGGACCAAATACCTGGGGTCAACACTTCGGATCAGATACCTTGGACCAATACCATGGATCAAAATACCATGGACCAAAACTTAGTTTTCCAACATGTACGCGCCTTTCCTTCTGTGAAAGTGTGTGTGTACGCTATATGCTCCTTTTGGTCTGCTAACCCGCGTGTACACGCGGCTTGGTCAATGGGGAACCTGCGTATACCTCTCTTTCTTCAATCTGTGAGTCTAAACTGTGATCTGTCATCTGAGTGAGTTGCCATCAAGGACAACACCTGTGTCATAGTTCCAAATCTATGTCATAATGCCAACAATCTCCCCCTTTGGACTTGATGGCAACCCCAAGTCACTCTCGCCCTTTGTCATTAAGGGCAAAGGGTTATACTCCCCCTGAGTTCATGTGGATTTCTCTAATATGCTGAAGTGTGCTGATTGAGCTCCATGCTCCTCCCGAATATAAGCAAGGTTTGCAAAAATATGTTGTAAAAGAAGAACACGACTCTATACATACATCATAAATGACCTTCCTATCACCAATGACTCATACATACATCCATCTCCCAACCAAGTGGGGTTATATCAATTGTTTATACATGTTAAAACAAGAACATTACATTATCCATCCCATGCATAGTGGGGTAACAAAATAGGTCATTTCATGACCTTGAAATTAAAACATATACATGACATAGAGACCAAATATTTGAAACAAGACCATGATATTCATCAACAACTATCATCAACAGCATCTGTCAATCAGCATTCAGACCAACAACCATGATCTCCCCCTGAACCTATTCCACCTGAATAAAAAACAACTGTGAATTTGTACCAAGATCTTTTAAGATAATGCCAACACTGCATTATGAGAAGTATATGCTCCCCCTGAATCTATGCTAGATGATCACTGTCAGACCCATATCAGACTCCTTTCATCCTGAGTCTGGTCCACTGCTTTTCTTCAAACCAGCATATACGCAACTGTATCCACAGAAACCGCGTATCTACGCGGCTACGCTTTATGAAACTCGCGTATAACCACTTTTCCCTGAAACAGATAAGTTTTAACAATAGGATGATGCATCAACTACTCCCATCTTCTATCTGAGATATTCAAATGTCTCTCTAGGCAGTGGTTTGGTGAATATGTCAGAAATATGTTCTTTGGAGGGAACATACTCCAATTTGACCTTTTGTTCAAGCACTTGTTCACGTAGAAAATGATATTTGATGGGTATGTGCTTAGTCTTGGAATGCATGATTGGATTCTTTGAAATATTGATGGCACTTGTATTATCATATATAATGGAGATGGGTGGAGTACATGTGATCTGAATGTCTTGCAATGTTTGCATCATCCAAAGGAGTTGTGTGCAGCAAGATGCAGCAGCCACATATTCTACTTCAGTTGTAGATAATGCAATTGAACTTTGTTTCTTGCTAAACCAAGACACTAATCTGGAACCCATATAGAATGCATCACCACTAGTGCTTTCTCTATCATCAACGCTTCTTGGCCAATCTGCATCTGTATATGCATGAAGTGTAAGATCTGTATCTCTAGGATACCATAAACCAAAATTTTGTGTTCCTTGAAGATATTTGAAAATCCTTTTGACTGCCTGGAGGTGTGATTCCTTTGGATTTGCTTGGAATCTTCCAACTATTCCCACTGCATGCATGATGTCTGGTCGGGTACCTGTTAGATAAAGCAGACTGCCAATCATGGATCTGTAGGTTGGTTGATGTACTGCTACTGATTCATCATTTGAGCTGAGACTGCATCCTGTTACCATTGGGGTACATACTGGTTTAGAATCTTCCATGCCATATTTTTTCAAGATCTGTTTGAGATATTTGGTTTGTGACAGAAAAATACCATCTTTATTTTGTTGAACTTGTAGACCAAGAAAATATGTAAGCTCACCAAGCAAGGACATTTCAAATTCTTGCTGCATTACCGAAGCAAAATTCTGACTCATGGCTTCTTCATTACTACCAAAAATGATATCATCAACATACACAACAAGTATTAGCAATTTATTATTGTCAATCCTAGTATATAGATTGTTATCAGCTGATCCTTTTGAAAAACCTTGTTGATGGAGGTATTTGTCAAGATGGTAATACCAGGCCCTTGGAGCTTGTTTTAGACCATAGAGAGCCTTTCTGAGTCTGCATACAAGTTTTGCATCATTTCCAAGGATGAATCCATCTGGTTTCTCAATATATGCTTCTTCTTCTAAGTCTCCATTAAGAAAGACAAATTTTACATTCATTTGGTATACTTTGAATTTCTGAAAACTAGAAAGAGCAAGGAACATTCTTATGGCTTCAAGTCTAGCAACAGGTGCAAAAGTTTCTTCAAAATCTATACCTTCTTGTTGAGAATATCCTTTACAAACAAGTCTGGCCTTGTTTCTAATAACTTCTCCATTTTCATTCAGCTTGTTTTTGAATATCCATTTGGTTCCTATGATATTCTTATCATGGGGTCTAGGAACTAATTCCCAAGTATTATTATTTTCAATTTGCTCAAGTTCTTCATTCATGGCCTTGACCCAACATTCATCTTTGCATGCTTCATTTACATTTTTAGGTATTTACATTTTGAGGTTCGATGGAGGAAAGCAATGCTAGATAGCTTGAAGCTTCTGTAATAGTTCTTCTTGTTTGCACACCTACCTCTTTCTGTCCCAAAATTTGAGTCTCTGGATGATTTTTCTGAACATACCTGGATGGAGTCTTTTCTTCTGCCGTTATCTGTTCTTCTGGTGCTTCATGGGTTTCTTCTTCAGAATTAGTTTGATTTGATGTGGGAGGATAATCCTCATCTTCTCCACAATCTTTGGTTTTTACCTTCTTTGGATTTTTGCATGCTTCATCAACCACAACATCAATTCTTTCAATAATTTTCCCAAGTCTTTTATTATAACACTTATATCCTTTACTTCGGGAAGAGTAACCAATGAGAATGCCTTCATCTGCTCTGGGCTCAAACTTGCCAAGTTTTTCATCAGTCCTTTTGATGTAACATTTTCTTCCAAAAAATTTGAAGTATTTTACAGTAGGAGTCTTACCATACCAAAGTTCATGTGGAGTTTGAGTGTTTTTTACCCGAACATTTGCTTGGTTGAGAATAGTGACGACAACAAATGCAGCTTCACCCTAGAAGGTTGCAGGAGTTCCAGACTCATCTAGCATAGCACGAGCCATTTGTTGAATAGTTCTATTCATCCTTTCTACCACTCCATTTTGCTGAGGAGTCCTTGCAGTGGAGAATTGCCTTTTTATTCCATGTTCTTCACAAAAGTCAAAGAATTCATCCGAGGTAAATTCCCCTCCTCGATCAGATCTGAGGCATTTGATTTTGCGATCTAATTCATTTTCAACCAAGGCTTTGAAAGCTTTTAATTTTTCAAATGCTTCATCTTTATGCTTTAGAAGCCCTATCCAACACATTCTGGAAAAATCATCAATGAACAATATAAAGTATTCCTCTCCACGAGGTGACTTTTTCCTTGATGGTCCACATAAATCAGTATGAACAAGTTCAAGAGGCTTACTAGTTGATCCTTCCTTTTCAGGGAAGTGCGCTCTGGTTTGCTTACCAAATTGACATGATTTGCATATTGTATTTTCTGGGATGTTGATATCAAGAAGATCACGAACAACTTGGAATCTGCATGCTTTTCTTATTTGAGAGAAGCTTATATGCCCCAATCTTCTGTGCCATAGCCAGTGTTCATCATTTTTGCTTAGATAGCATTGTTGTTGTCCTCCCTTGAGTATGTATAAGTTGTTTGGAGTTCTTATACCTTTGATCACAGTTTCTCCTGTATCAAGCTCATGAACAACACATCCATTTGATCAAAATACTACTTCATTTCCTTGATCACATATTTGACTGACACTCAATAGGGTATGTTTTAGACCATCAACATACATAACATTCCCAGCTTTAAATTTTTCTTTCAAGAGAAAAAAACCTTTACCTTTTATGACAGCAAGAGTGTCATTTCCAAATGAGACCTTCTTTTCCTTTTCTAAGGCATTATATGACTGAAGTTTTTCTTTATCACCTGTCATGTGTTTCGAGCATCCACTGTCGATGTACCACTGATTTTCTTGTCCTTCTGCATACAAGGCTATACCACATCTTTCTGTTTGCAGTTCTTTCTTTCTCCATATTTTGGGATTTAATGAAGTTTGCTCCTTCTGAGATGTTTGCTGAAATTTACTCCTGCATTCAGATTCTTCATGACCGAAGTTGTTGCAGATAGAGCATTCTATTTCATTTTCAAGAAGAGAAAAGTTATTGTAGGTCCGTTTCATGATCCCCGTCACATTCCTTTGATTTCGTGCTTCTCTAGTCATGATGGTCTTGTAAGCAACACATTGAGTAGCTTCGTGTTCAAAGTTATGACATGAAAATCATTGGCCATTAAAGAAGTTCCTGCGATTATCGAATCTACTGACCTGGTGATTGTAGTTGCTATTGATATTCATTCTTGAAATAGATTGAGTATGATTTACCTAAGGTTGGTTGTAGCTTTTGTTACCATTCATCCTTGAAGTAAATTGAGCCTGATTTACCTGGTGCTCTACTTTATGCCTTCGCTGTCGATTGTCAAATTGTTCACTGCACTTTTCTGCATCAAGATAGCTTTTAGTGGACGTTGACGGCTTCTGTTCTTGGGATGCTTCTTCAGTATATCCAAGACCTGTCTTTATCAGAGGAAAACCCTGCACTTTGATAATTTCATTTAAGGTTTTTGATCCTTTAGCAAATCTGAGATTGAGAGCTTTTGTTTTCTCAATATCCTTTCTTAGACCCACAATTTCACATTCTAGGTTTTCATTGTGTTTTTCTCTTTTAGCAAGTTGGAATGTCACAGTATCTATAATCATATTTTTTAATTCTAAATGGATTTCGAGGTTAGAGATTTCTTCATAAAGGTCATCTTCATCTAAAGCATCTAAGAAATCATCATCTTCAAAAGCCATCAGAAGTCTATAGTCATTACTATTTTCATCTTCATCACTATTTGATAAACCATCGCTATCTTCATGTGTATAGTAGCTCTTCTTACTTACACTTTGTTTTCTATTCCATTTTGTTGATTCCTTACACTTATCAAGCTTATATTTATGAGGACATTTGGCAACATAATGACCTCTTCCACAAGAAAAACATATGAAAGGTAGTTTACCTCTGAATCTTCCAAAACCCCGTTGAAGGTTCTTGACAAAGTTTGCTTCTTCCTCTCCTTCTGAAATATGTCCTGATTCATTGAGTTCTTCTCTTCCTGAAGCTTTGAATGCGACTTCTCTCATATCTGATGGACCTCCTTTTCTCATTTCGAAAGCAGTTAAGATTCTGTGTAGCTGTGTCATAGTAATAGTCTGAAGATCCTGCTTTTCTTCTATGGCAGATACTTTTGATTCAAACTTAGTAGACAAGGATCTTAAAACCTTTTCAACTAAAGTAACTTCTTTTATCTCTTCACCCAAGTTCTTCATGCAATTAACAATCTCATCTATATGTAAGAAGTAATTAGCTATACTTTCATCATTGTTCATTTTGAGAGTTTCATATTGAATTCTAAGAGTTTGCAGTTTTGCATGTTTTACCTAATTGTCTCCTTCATATCTTAGAACGATCTTGTCCCATATTTCTTTGGCGGTTTTGAGTTGCATAACTTTGACAAATTCTAATTGTGACAGACTCCCCAATAATGTATTGACAGCCTTGGCATTGGTTTCATATTGCTTTTTACCTGCCGTATCTGTAGGAATTGCTGATGGAAATGTATATCCTCCTTCCACGATTTCCCAGACATCTGTTCCAAGAGATTAAAGATAGGTTGTGGTTCTTACCTTCCAATAAATGAAGTTGCTCCCATCAAAGATTGGTGGTCTAATGGATCCCTCTCTTTCGTAGTTACTCATGATGATAGATCTTCCTTCAAACGATCAAGCTTCTTCTGAATGACCTGCTCTGATTCCAATTGTTAGAAATAATACTGAGAGGGGGTGGGGGTGAATCAGTATTAGCAAGTCAATAATATTTCATTCCCATAATCAGATTCATATACGCTACTTCAGTTAATGGAACTTGCGTGTATATGCAACTGTATGTAAGGCAACTAGCGTCTATCCTGCAAACTTATGATTCAGTTAATTCATCATATGTTGATCTTTAATCTGTATCAAAACCATATAAATAGTAACTAAGTGCAGTAAAAACAAAACAGACAATCACAGACATGAACACAAGATATAAGGTGGAAACCCAATGTGGGTGAAAACCACCTGCTACAATCGTCTCTATCTTCTTTTTAATAAGAAACTTCTTTTTACAATTTTTGTAATGGTCCAGTATTATACCAGTACGCAAGCTTCTACCTGCAGAAGGCTACAACCTTCTCTCATTCTCCAGCTTCTCCTGGAAGGGAGCTACAACACCCTAGCTCTTGTACTAGTTGATGTGTTTACTAGTACGTAGGTGCCAACCTACAGAAGGCTACAACCTTCTCTTTTCTTCTAGGGACCACGTTTCATAAATTTTCAGACTAGATCCATCAATAACATCATTCAAACATCAAATATATCTGCATCAACCAATCTCCTTTGCACCAACCACAACTGAATCAATCAATCACTTTTCAGAATGCTGTAACCAGAATACAGTAACCAGAACACAGTAACCAGAACCCAGAACACTGCAACAACAAAAAGAAGTAGCTAAAAAATATTTTATGAGGTATATGCTAGTTCAATGTGTCAAACCTGCATGCATACGCACTTTTCTCAAGGCAAACCTGCGTATAGATCTACAAATCAAATTTAATATGTATACGATGTTTTGATATGCAGAACCAGCGTGTATACGCACCTTTTCTAAAGTGAACCTGCGTATAGATCTGTAAATGATGATTTAATATTTACAACAATTCCAGACTTCAGTTATACCCAGATCATCATATTTACAGACTACAACATGCGCCAGTTATTCAGATAAAAGATCAAAACCACACAAAGATAATTCACTTCAAGCCTTAAGATCTTGACCCATCATTAGATCTTATCCTTCATCAAGCACTAAGGTTCATCCATGATTCAGATCCAGCTATGCACCATAACCCAATAATCTATATTCTAGATCTTGCTCTTCATTAAATATTCAATACTTGAGTGCCTTTGCCTAATGATCTTCTCCTCCTTTTATAATCTTAGGCCTTACTCAATACCATGAAACAAAACCACTTAGGACCAATACCTTGGACCAAATACTTGGGGTCAACACTTCGGACCAGATACCTTGGACCAATACCATGGATCAAAATACCATGGACCAAAACTTAGTTTTCCAACATGTACGTGCCTTTCCTTCTGTGAAAGTGCGTGTGTACGCTATATGCTCCTTTTGGTATGCTAACCCATGTGTACACGCGGCTTGGTCAATGGGGAACCTACATATACCTCTCTTTCTTCAATCTGTGAGTTTGAACTATGATCTGTCATCTGAGTGAGTTGCCATCAAGGACAACACCTGTGTTATAGTGCCAAATCTGTGTCATAATGCTAACAGGGCACTACAAAAGGGACTGTAAATCTAAAGCTCCTGATAAAGGAAAGGGATCTGATGATGCTCCTTCTACAGAGGCAAAAACCACCTCAGATGAAGGTGGGGATGTGTACTTGGCTTCTTCAAGTACACATGTAGATCATGAGGCATGGTTGATTGACTCAAGTGCATCCTTTCACTTCACTCCCCATAGAGAGTGGTTCTACGAATATGAGAAATACGATGGTGGTGATGTCTTCTTAGGGGATGATAGGAAGGCTAGAATCATTGGTCATGGAAAAGTAAAGTTGAAGTTGCAAGGTGGAAGGGTTAGAACATTTCTGGGTGTTCTGCATATTCCTGCATTGGCCAGAAATCTGATTTCTGTAAGCAAGCTAGATGACGCAGGTGTAAAAACAATGTTCGAGAAGGATACCTACAAGATGGTTTGAGGAGCACTAGTATTGATGCAGGGAGTTCAGACTGGGACTCTGTATAGGCTGCAAGGTAGCACTGTTGTTGATGGGTGCAACAGTTCTGTGGTTCCTGAAAGTGGAGCAGAAAATCTAGTGGTCTCTGGAGAGAAGACCATGTTGTGGCATCAAAGGCTTGGACATATTGGAGAGAAGGGCCTTCGAATACTTCATGGTAAAGGTATGGTAGAAGGTATGAGTAATAGCTCTCTGGATTTTTGTTTCTGTGAAAATTGTGTATATGGGAAGCAGAATCGGGTAAGTTTCGCCTCTGGTGGTAAGAGGGTGAAACAGATATTAGAGCTTGTGCACAGTGATGTGTTTGGACCTGTGAAGGTTCCATCACTGGGTAAGTCTATGTACTATGTATCATTTATAAATGACTTCTCAAGGAATACATGGATATATTTCCTTAAGAAGAAATCTGAAGTCCTTGACAGGTTTAAAGAAATTAAGGCTCTGGTAGAAAACCAGACAGAGAAGAAGATAAAGGTGTTGAGGACAAATAACGGTGGAGAATTTTGCAGTAAGGAATTTGAAGAATTCTGTAAGAAGTGTGGTATAGCACAGTAGAAGACTACTCCATATACACCTCAGAAAAATGGAGTTACAGAAAGAATGAACAAGACGTTGATAGAAAGGGCAAGAAGCATGCTTAGTGGTGCCGAGTTAGGACAAGAATTTTGGGCAGAGGCGGTGGTGACAGCATGTTACCTGGTCGACAGATCACCTTCATCAGCGTTGAAGGATAAGACTCCACAAGAGGTCTGGACTGGTAAGAAACCCTCTCTTTCACATCTGAGGGTATTTGGATGTGATGCATATGTAGATGTTCCAAAGGAGAAATGAACCAAGTTGGATAGTAAATCTGAAAAGTGCATCTTTATTGGGTATAAGGATGGTTTAAAAGGTTATAAGCTTTGGAACCCAGTAACAAGGAAGGTTGTGTACAGCCGAGATGTGGTGTTCAGAGAGGTGAAAGATGTTATTAAACATGAAGTCCAACCAAAGGAACCTGAGAACATAGAGTTTGAGCTAAAGGAGGAAGAATCAGACTCTACAGCAGAGGAGGAATCAAAAGATGAAGAGCCACAAACTCTGGGTGTGAGAAGATCAGTTCGAGAAAGAAGGCAGCCAGAAAGGTATATTCCATCTACTTTCTGTTCAAATTTTGCTTTATCTATTACTGATGATTATCCTAGAACTGTGAAGGAAGCAGTATATTCAGAGGATGGAAAACTATGGAAAGAAGCCATGGTTGATGAAATGGCATCTTTGCACAAAAATGAGGCTTGGAATCTGGTGGAGTTGCCGGCTGGAAGGAAACCCATTGGCAGAAAATGGGTGTTCAAGAAGAAGACAAATGCATAAGAAAAGGTGGAGAAATACAAAGCTCGGTTGGTAGCAAAAGGTTATTCCCAGGTGCCGGGAATTGATTTTGGTGATATTTTTTCTCCTGTTGCCAAGGTAACTTCTATTAGATTACTTTTATCTATTGTTGTTGCTTTTGATTTTGAGGTAGAACAGATGGATGTGAAGACATCATTTCTTCATAGGGATGTGGAAGAGGAGATCTACATGAAGCAACCAAAAGGCTTTGCGATGAAGGGTAAGAAAGAACTGGTATGCAAGTTAAAGAAGTCTCTGTATGGGTTAAAACAGTCACCAAGGATGTGGTATCAGAAATTTGATACATTTATACGGGGACTTGGCTTCACCAGAAGAAAAGTAGATCACTGTGTGTATTTTAAATTAATTTGTGACCATGTTATTTATCTGGTATTGTATGTGGATGATATGTTGCTAGTTGGAAATGACAAAAAAATTATCCAGGATTTGAAGACCCATTTGTCCTCCAAATTCAACATGAAAGATCTTGGTGCTGCAAACTATATTTTGGGCATGGAAATTAAAAGAGATCCAACAAAGAGGAATATCTGGTTAAACTAGAGGAAGTATGTCGAGACAATATTGCAGAGGTTTAATATGCAGGATAGTAAACCGGTGAAGGTTCCTATTCCTATAGGAGTAAAGTTATATGTTGAACAGTGTCCCAAGACACAAGAAGAGGAAGAGGACATGTCCCATGTTCCATATGCAAGTGTAGTCGATAGCCTGAAGTATGCGATGGTCTGTACTAGACCAGACATTGCACATGCAATGGGAATATTGAGTAGGTTTATGTCAAAACCAGGGAAGGAGCACTGGACAGCAGTGAAGCGGTTTTTCAGGTATTTGCGTGGCACTATTGATTATGGTTTGTGCTACCAAGGAAGACTAGGATTCGACAGAGTGTTGGATATTCGTGGCTTTGTTGATGGAGACTAGGCTAGAGATCTGGATCAAAGAAGATCTACAAGTGGGTATGTGTTTAACCTATTTGGAGGTGCAGTCAGTTGGATGAGTAAGAAGCAATTTGTAGTGGCATTATCAACTACAGAGGCAGAATACATGGCAGCCACTCATGCAAGTAAGGATGCAGTTTGGTTGTAGATATTGTGTTCAAATATGGGGTTAGTACAGGGAGCTATAAGGATATACTGTGACAGCCAAAGTGCAATTTTCTTGGCAAAAAACCCTACATATCATTCAAAGACAAAGCACATTGATGTTCAGTATCACTTTGTGAGGGATATGATAGAAGCCAAAAAGGTGTTGCTAGTAAAGGTGGACACTTTGAAGAATACTACAGATGCATTGACAAAATATATGAGCTCTAAGAAGTTTTCTTGGTGTAGAGAAACAATCGGCGTTGCAGGACTGGATAAATGACTAAGCTCTCTTGTGGCCCCCTGTGGAAAGAAAACAACAAGTGGGAGAATGTTGGGTTGTGTTATATTCTTTCCACGACTAGCCCACGTATTTAACCGGGGGGTTAGAAGGGGGGTGAAGCCCCCCCTTCGTTGCACCGATTACGTAGTGAGGGGCATCACAGGGGGTTTGAGGGGTGTAGATAACCCCACTTTATGGGGTCTAAGGTAGCACCCCTGAAAATTTTGGTATTGGACCCTATGTTAGGTTGGGTGGACCTACCTATGGTTTTGTGCATGATTTTTGCACATGGTTTTGGATGACATGGTTTTCGGTCCATGGTTTTGGACACGATGGTTTTCGGTCCATGGTATTGGATGCTTCGGCATGTATAAATATGTATTGTAACATCGAAAAGAAAATAATGAAAAATCAAGCTGGTAGTCTCAGTTTTGGGATCCAGGGGAAAATCTCTATGTATATGTGTTTTATGTGTTATACTCTCGCATTGTTTATTTTCTATGTTTTAGAATTCATATGCAGGTAATTTCTATACGGGATTAAAACCTACACTTATAGCATACTTTTGAGGGAACTCTTGAAGCAGTATTATTGCACTTTTCATAAATTGGAATTGGTCCTTTGAAGTTGAGGGGATACCATATTTGAAGTCGAGTTGAGACCTTCTTTGGAGCACTATTGAAGACACATATAGAATCATTTGTTGAAGTAGATATTGGAGCAGTATGTGAATCATTATTGAAGCAATATTGGAGACATCCTTGAAGCATTGTTGGAGTATTTCTGGAGAGATATTTTAAGACGTTTTGAATAACCTTTTGGAAGACTTAAAGAAACATTAAATCTACCTTCAAGGATTGAAGTAAAATGAGAGGGTTGGAAGCCTAGAGGATTGGAGTCCTCATACAAGGTTAGATCCTTGTAAGAAACTAGGTTGGATCCTGGATTTATTTTTGAGGATTGGAGTCCTCATAAGATTTTGGAGCCTTGTCTAGTCCAAGGTTAGAGCCTTGAAGGAGTTAGAATTTTATTTTATAGGTTGAAGCCTAGAAGGAGTTATAATTTTATTTTATAGGTTGGCACCTAATTTTTTTCTAGAGGATTAGAGTCCTCATAATTTTCATTGATAACATTATTTTCTTATTGTACATCTTTTTTTTTGGTTTAAATAGTGATCTCATCTGGCATAATATAACAATTGTAAACAAATATTAATTAACCCCCCATCAGTATTTCCAACACAAATATTGAGAAAATCGGATCTCCCTTTGAAAATCTTATTCGTTGACCAAAAAATACATCCCTGAAAATCCATAAATTGATTTCATTTTCCTTTTTTAAAGGATTTAATCCGTAAAATGCTATGGATATTACAATATACAATTCGTCACAACATATATGATAATATTATATTAAAAATTAGAAATTATACACTATTACAATTTTATTAAATTTCTAGATCTGTAGATTTCACTGTAATTAGTGCATTGATGCAAATGGAAGTTATGAAGAAAATAGAGAATGAAAAAATAAAATGTCTCTCTCACACACACATAAGACATAATATATGCTTTGGGAAATACTTTCGGGAGAAAACCTAGCTGGAAAGTGAGGTTTCTCTTATCTCTTTCTCTGTTTTGAAATATGGTTGCATGTACAAAGAAGTATGGCCCATGGCCCGTGGGCTGCTACAATGAAAAAATTATCTTCTTATGCTCTATCTCTTATCCCTCGGCTATATTTTCTCATCAATGGAACAAACACACTCGAAAGAATGGAATGCCTCTTTCTCCTAGTGGCCCTATTATAACAAAACCTGATAACCTACTAGTGGTTAAGTTTGACTACTTCAAATCTTAACCATAGTTATAATATAAAATCTTATAGACAAGTCAGGATTAGCTTTCCTAGTGGTTCTACTTGTTGCACCTACGAACCAATAAACTGTCAGTCGGGCTGAGTTGTCTTTGACAACTGCCACGTTGATTGTTGCTAGTCATCTTGTAACTCACATGCATATCTCAATGCCTTTTGGGATCAAGCCTATGAGATGATGTCATGATCATGTTATCTCTGCCACATGGAGCCTCTAAAGTGGTCCACATGTCACCCGACAATTATTGGGTATGTGTTATATTCTTTCCACGACTAGCCCCACACACGAAGCTGGGAGGTTAGAGGGGAGGCGAGCAACCCCCCCTATTAGGGGGTTTGAGGGGGGCAATAGCCCCCCTCTACAAGGTCCGAGGCAGTGCCCCAGGATTTGTTTATGGACCCTATTAGGTGGGCGAACCTACCTATGGTTTTATGCATGGGTAAGCACATGGTTTTGGGCATGACGGTTTTCTACCCATGGTATCTTGTAGATCCGGTCAAGGGAACGATAATTATGATTTAATCCAAGGTTAATGGATTGAGGCTTATGGATGCTTCGACATGTATATATATGTATTGTAACACTTAAATGAATATAATGAAAAATCAATCTGGTAGTCTCGATTTTGGGATCTAGGGGAAAATCTCTTTGTATATCTGTTTTATGTTTTATGCTCTCACCATTGCTTATTTTTTCTTTTTAAGAATTTGTTTGTAGGTAATTTTTGTACAGGGTTAAAACCTACATTTCGTATCAAATCTATTTCGGCTTCAAGGGGATGCCTTTGTTGTTGAGGGGTTTTTCTCAGGCCTATGGTAGACTCTGTCCAGTGGGAGATCTACGGAATCGATTCTTGCGGTGAAAGAAGATGGTGAGTAGTGGAAAGATAGAGATCAAGAAATTTAATGGTTATAGTTTTGAGTTGTGGAAACTCAAGATGGAGGATTTGTTGGTGGATAAAGATCAGTGGATCATGGTAGATCCAGGTACTAAACCAACAAAAATGTCAGATAAAGACTAGGGGAAGTTGGATCAGAAAACAAAGAGCACAATATGGTTGTGTATCTCAGATTCAGTATCGTTGAATGTATCAGGGGAAGATACAATGAAGCCTTTGTGGGACAAGTTAGGGACTTTGTAACAATCTAAGTCTCTGGTGAACAAAAAGGATGAAGGATGGAGACTCAGTGACAAATCATTTGAATGCCCTTAATACTATGGTAAGTCAATTATTATTTTTTGATATTAAAACTTTAGATGAAGATAAGTGCATCAGTTTGTTGTGTTCTCTGCCAGATTCGTGGGATAGTCTGGTTGTTACAATAGGTAGCAATACAACTACCTTGAAGTTTGATGAAATAGCCTCATCTTTACTGTCGGAGGAGATGAGACAGAAAAATATGGAGGGATAGAATGGATATGCCTTGTCTATACGAGGACAGTCCCATAACAAAAATAAAAATAAGTCCTCGAGTGGGAGATCTAAATATAGAGGGGGATCTAAATCTCCAGGAAAACTTGTACAGGTGTGCTGGAAATGTGGGAAGGAAGGACACTTCAAAAAGGATTGTAGATCTAAAGCTCATCATAAAGGAAAAGGATCTGATGATGCTCCTTCTACAACGACGAAAACCACCTCAGATGAAGGTAGGGATGTGTACTTGGTTTCTTCTTCAAGTACACATGTAAATCAAGAGGCATGGTTGATTGCTCAAGTGCATCCTTTCACTTCACTCCCCACAGGGAGTGGTTCTGCGAATATGAGAAATATGATGGTGGTGATGTATTCTTAGGGAATGAATAGAAGGCTATAATAGTCAGTCACAGAAAGTACAAGTTGAATTTGCAAGGTGGAAGGATTAGAACACTTTCAGGTGTTCTGCATATTCCTGCATTGGCAGGAAATTTGATTTATGTAAGCAAGATGGATGATGCAGGTCTTAAAATAGTGTTCGAGAAAGATACTTTCAAGAAATTTTGGGGAGCACTGGTGTTGGGCTAATTTATTAACACAAATTAACACAAGTATTTCATTATCAATCCAAGTTTGTAAAATTTGGAGGCATGTCCAAAATGTATGGAAATCAGATGTAGTCAATGTTAGAAGATAAAATATGAAGAAATAAGGAAATACATATTATAAATATAAATCTAATTAAGTAATTTCTAATTCACTTATGCAATATATGTGAGATGAAGTGGCTCCTAACTTAGGAGAACTAGTTGTGTCCTTCCTCTACAATATTACTTGATGAATAGAAATAAAAAACCATTAATTGACAACAACTTAAGATGCACAAATCAATAATGAAAGAGGCTCCTAACTTAGGAGATCCTTGCTATTCCTCATCACAAATTCATTCATCATAATACTATTGTTAGAAAACTGAAACTTCATAAAATTACTTGAAAGCAAGAAGGATGAACTTTAGTTTTTATTCATTAATCCAATAGAAGGAGGGTTCAACTTGAACA
The DNA here is from genome assembly GCA_031772625.1 of Pinus tabuliformis. Taxonomy (NCBI): domain Eukaryota; kingdom Viridiplantae; phylum Streptophyta; class Pinopsida; order Pinales; family Pinaceae; genus Pinus; species Pinus tabuliformis. The sequence goes on along the minus strand of CM062814.1, from coordinate 40,615,993 downwards.
CTTGGTTGTCCCTTCATATAAAGATGATAAATAAACCAAGATTCATCAGCAAACATAAATCATCATACATTAAATCAAGTAAACAAATATGAAGCAACTAGTTTATGAAAATCAAGCTAGATTAACCATGAAGTGTACTTAGCTTGGAGTGGGGGCCCTCCACCCTTGCCTTGCACACTTGAAGAGATTATCAGCTACTACAAATTCATTCAATCATCCACACCATTGAATAGAAAAATGAAGGTAGAACAGGTTTCTCAAATTAACTCAAAGTATTCAGATGTCTCAACATAAAATTATACAAATTCTACATACCATAAGCCTTCAAAGTTTTGGCTTAAATAGAAGATTATGAAACAAACTGATCTAAAGTATCTCTAACAAATATATCTATCCATATCCATCTATCTAAGTAGAACTCATCCAACCTATCACTAAAAATATGGAAAATCCCATGATATCATAAACTGCCCTATTTTTAGGGATTTTTCTGAATGACTAATCCTGTTCGAACAGCTTTGACTAGGCCTGATTAAGCTTGGTTTGACCAAACCAATAGGAGTTAGTTCAGTCCTAGTTCCCAAGCTTTCCATAAATGTATCTAGCTCATGCCCAAGTGTCCTGCAAATATGACATCCATGTAGCCATTACGAGAATTTTTGATTCTGTCCAAAAATGCACTTGAAATTCAATTTTCATAAAAACATTTAAAAAATGAAAAATTAAATTTATATACCTGAATATGCATAAATACATCAAAATTAGGTGTATGTGATGGAAAATGGATGGAAAATATAGAAATTAAGTATGTTTTCTTAAGCAAAACTGGACCAAAAAAGAGGGCCAACAACTGGTATTGATGCAGGGAGTTCAGATTGGAACTTTGTACAAGCTTATAGGTAGCATTGTTATTGATGGGTGCAAGTGTTCTGTGGTTCCTGAAAGTGGATTAGAGAACCTTGTGGTCTCTGTAGAAAAGACCATGCTATGGCATCAAAGGCTTGGACATATTGGAGAGAAGGGTCTTCAAATACTTCATGGTAATGGTATGGTAGAAGGTATGTCTAATTTTTCTCTGGATTTTGATTTTTGTGAACATTATGTATATGGAAAGAAAAATCGGGTGAGTTTTCCCTCTGGTGCTAAGAGGTCAAAATGGATATTAGAGCTTGTGCACAACGATGTGTTTGTACCTGTGTCAGTTCCATCCCTGGGTAAGTTTGTGTACTATGTATCACTCATAGATGACTTTGCAAGGAATACATGGATATATTTCCTTGAGAAGGAATATGAATTCTTTGATAGGTTGAAATAATTTAAGGCTCTCATGGAAAATGAGACAGAGGAGAAAATAAAGGTGTTGAGGATAGATAATGGTGGAGAGTTCTGCAAGAATGAATTTGAAGAGTTCTATAAGAATATACATACCTTCTTTTACTTCTTGTTGAGATTGATTTTCCGTTTCAAAATTTAAGTGTTCTTCCTTCTTTCTTTTGTAATAGTTTCTTGAGTATTTTCTAGGAGCCTCAATGTCTCTTATTCGATCATATTTTCTCTTACAAATTCTTTAATTTCCTATGATAATTCAATCTATGTAGATTTTTAAAATCAAACACAAACAAGTCAATTTCACAATCCAGTAAAAACAACTCATTTTCAAAATCCACCAAAAAAATTCTCTTTTTAAATTCAACCCAAAAAAATCACTTTCAAAAATTAACCCAAAAGACTCAATTTTGAAATTCAGCCCAAAAAACTCACTTTTAAAATTCAGCCCAAAAACCTCACTTTCAAAATTCAACCCAAAAGACTTACTTTCAAAATTCAGCTCAAAAAACTCACTTTAAAAATTCAGCCCAAAAGACTTACTTTCGAAATTCAGCCCAAAAAACTCACTTTTAAAATACAGCCCAAAAAACTCATTTTCAAAATTCAGCACAAAAGACTTACTTTCAAAATTCAGCCCAAAAAACTCACTTTAAAAATTCATCCCAAAAGACTTACTTTAAAAATTCAGCCCAAAAGACTTACTTTAAAAATTCAGCCCAAATGTGAGTGCTAAAATAATGTTTTGGTTGAGTTTATTTAGAGCGTTTAACTGAAACAATTTTTGGGAGGGTTGCATTGTTTCAATTTTGTGGTCGACGGAAAATATGCATAGGTTTTCGACCAAACTTTTTTAAAAGTTTGTCCGGAACTTTAAAAAAAAATGGCCAAAAAAATTTCCTATTTATTTTAACTTCCATTTGCGGCAAACAAAAATTCGATCGATTTTTTTTTTATTCAATCGAATTACATTGTTTGGCTGAAAACCTGTAACTCTACAACAACTCGACTCTGATCACCTTTCTCCATCTTAGGAATGGTTAAACTCCATCAAATATGGTGAATTTACTTTCAAAACCAATACCAGCATTTGCATAATTGAATCTACTTTCAGTAGATATAAATTTTATGGAATTTCATAGATATTTGCTAATTTTAATTAATTTTCTAATAAAATGTGTGCAAAAAAATTATGAAGATCATTATGATTCAGTGAAATAAAATTTTAGTATCCTCCAAAATACATTGTAAAATGGTGGGAGAAATACTAGGGGGGATGAATAAGTATTTTAAAAACTCACTTAAACTTTTCTTTTCTTATCCAGATTTCTATATGCAACTATAATGAAGTAAAATTGTGTATATACGTGACTGTTATGTATACAACTAGCATATATCCAGTTAACTAACTTTTTAGTTAATTCATAATCTATTTAACTTTAACCAATGATTCAATATTTCATTAGGAATTAATTAAACAGTAACCATGTGCAGTAAGAACAGAATAAACCATCACACATAAGCAACATATCAACACACATGAACACCAATATTTTTATTTGGAAACCCAATGTGGGAGAAAACCACCATTGGTTTCATCTTTGTCTTTATCCTTTATTATAAAGAAAACATATTACAATATTTTATTGGCCAAAACTCATACTAGCACGCAGTCACCCACATGCAGAAGGCTACAACCTTCTCTCATTCTCCAGCACCCACTGGAAGAGAGATCCAACCCCCTAATCCCCTTTACTGGCACCCACCGGAAAAGAGCTCCAACCCCCTGATCAGATTCACCAGCTACCACTAGAAGGATTCTTCGACTTCATCACTGAAGGCTCCGACCCTCAACACTTCTGTGGACCATGTTTCATAATATTTCATACTAGATCCACCTGACTCAAAACATCACAACCTATGGGCCACCTTTCATCAAATTTCCAGACTGGACCCATTACCATTATTTAAGCTCAATATCAAATAAAAAATTGAAACCAATCACTGTATCAAATGATTGAACCAACTTAATCATCAAATCATTGAATAAACCAGTTATCGAATCTCAAACAATCAAAGTAGCTAGATCATCTCAAATCATTGTATACTCTTCATCAGAATATCAGACCACATATTGTTCATCATTGCAAACATTGATCAATCATATGTCATAATGTATACGCTATTGTTCTGAAGAATATCCGTGTATATACGCGCTTTCCCTTAAGAAAACCTATGCACATATCTCAAAAGACTGAACCCTGAATCTGAATCACTGCACTACAGATTTTTGAACCACATACAGATCATCACATAGCAACATCATCTTTAGTCAACATATCATTCCATAAACCATTCAACTCAACCAGAATTGTCACACACAGATTATCATGAAAGAGACATCATTGACAGATAGCAACAAACATAACAGAACAAGTCAACCATAATCATCAGCTCAGACTACAAAACCCTAGCATATGTATGTGACATTTATAAGACACTTCCACATATGTACGTGCCTTTTAATAAGAATAACTGTGTATAGATATGTCCATACTACATAATTGATACGCAACTACCCAGAAGCAGATTCGCGTATGTACACGATCTTTCTGAAGAAAACCTGTGTATAGATATGTAACTACTGAATCATACCTTCATTGCACAACAAAACATCATTCAAACCCCAGATCTCGACATATACTGTAAAAGACATACATCATATCATCATCACAAATCTATCACCTCATAAGCAGATTATTCAACGTGTAGTCATTTCAGATCTATAAGATCTGATCCATCATCACACTCCCGAGTGCACTCTTATTTCAAAACAAACAATTCATCAATAACCCATTACATGCACACTTAGCACTTTGATCTCCATCTCCTTATATAGCTTAGGCCTTAGCCAATACCTTAGGCCAATTATGTAGTTATTTCGATGGTATTCTTTGACAAGATCAAATATTCATCGTTGCACTCATTAGTATGAGTCAATACCATGGTAAAGACCCCTGGTATTGAGAATAATATGGTGGATAAACTGTATGTGATTTTTCTTTACTCAACCTGCATATGTATGCAGCTTTGCTTCACAGAACCCGCTTATATTTCCTCAAACTTCATCTTTATCATTCCTCTGTCTCTAAATTAATATTCCTTTGTCCAATCTTTCTGTCACATATGTGTCCGTCTGAATACTCATCCTGCTACCATCATGTTGACATATTTATTAAGTAGGTTTCCATAAATGAAATCACATTTGTCATAATGCATACAATTTCCCCCTTTGGACTTGATGGAAACCACTTTGGCGTTTGGTTATCACCACCTGTAGATACCTGTAAACACATCTGTAGATATACCATGTTTCTCTCCCAAGTCACCAATCATTATCCAAACATCAAGCTTCTCTCCCCCTTTGACATCAAGGGAAAAGGGCTGACCAATATTGAATGAAGGCTTCTCTCCCTTTTTTAACATGAGCATTGTGGATCTGATCTGATGAGTATGAACACTGGATACTGACCATGCTCCCCCTGAGCACATGTTGAATTTTCTGAAGATATACAAAGAAGTACACATCTCTATGATTCAACTAGACAAGGACTTTCCTATCACCAATGACTCATGCTTACATTGAGCACCCAACACAGTGGGGTTACATATTTGACTCAACATTACATTACATGCCCAAAAATATGAGATTACACGACTTGACCACAATATTCCATACATGATTTTTACAATGATTTATAACATAGGTATTTACATGACCTTTATATTAAGAGACAAATATGGAATTTATAACCAATGCAAAAGACCTCAATAAAACCATGATAGTCATCAACAACTATCATATACCATATAAAATTTTCACCATAGGTATTAAGTGTGACAACAATGACTTCAGAAACATATGTATCCATGATATATACATATCCAGAATAAAAGAAATCATAATGAAAACTATGCATTTATTAGAAGCATAGAAAATGCTCCCCTTGAACCTATGCCAACTGTTCACTGTCAGATCTGATCACATCAACTCATCCATCAGTTAGGTCATAAAGCATCTTCATCAATCAGTAAATCCATCAAAGCATCAATGTCATATTGTAGCAATTCATAAACCATCATTAGCCAATACCACTTCTAAGTAGCATCCACAGACTGTAACCATCAACATCAGAACAAGAAAGCCAAATAATAATTGTCTGAAGCATATCATAGCCTTTCCTTGAGTTTGTCCTACTATTTCTTCATTATAGGAAAACATATGTGACTGTCTATATCAGAACTCACATATATACACGATTTTCCTTCATAATATCCACGTACATAAAGTAAAGTGCTGAAATTTCATAACCACAACTCCCCCTTAACCTGTTATGTCTGTACCTATTCACTATTACTACATCAGATGCACTGTCAATAATGTAAGAAACATGAATATCAAAAATAACCATGGGAGTCATCATCAAGACAACATATGTATTACTTCCCCTGAGATTACACATCATTGATCCTGAGGACCTGATAGTCATCTTCTGCTCTTATGAGGTTATGTACCTCACATCACTTTTGCATTCACTATGAGAAGTAAGCTTTAAGAACCAATGGACTACAGTAGGGTCAATATTCCCTATGTTTTTCACTGAGATTCATTCTTCCTCTAGATATGCTTGCAATTTCTAACTATACATTGGAACTTATCCCATCTCCTAGTTTTGTTCTACATACTTGACCTGTAATCAGTGGCCTTATGCCCAAATGAGTTACAAGAGAAACAATATCCATAAAACCATCCTTTGTGCCTAGGAACATATCTTGTCCTTGATCTAGGAGATGTGTGACTTGATTCATATTTCCCTTGAACAACACTATATTGTTTTTTGTCATCACATTGTGTATGATCATACCCAATCCCTGTCTTGATCAAAGGAGAGTGTTTTTCATTAATAATCTTCTCTAGAGACTCAGATGCCTTTTCCCATTTTTTGATCTTCTCTACATCTTTCTTTAGGGTCATAATTTCATATTCCAATGTTTCACAATGTGTTTCCTTTTCTTGAAGTTGTTTTCTTCTGCTTTCAATTCTTCTATTGGTTGCTTCTAGTTCCATCTGTAACATGTTTATTTCCTCAATAATAATGTTTCCTTTTGATTCCAATTCTTTTTTAACATTCCTGAGTTTATCATTCTCCTTTATAGCTTTCATTGAATCACTTACCTCACAACTAACTGATTCATTTAATGACTAATCTTCAAGAGCCATAAGTACTAGATAGTTAGAATCTGAATCTGAATTTTCTTGGTCATCGGATGTGTTATGACTATCTTCATTAGAGTAAAAGATTTTCTTATCAGAGAAATTATTTTTAGCAACATTCTTTCCATTCTCTTTATGATTTTCTCTATAAGGACATTTGGATGCATAATGGCCTACTCTTCCACAAGAAAAACATTTAAAGGGAAGCTTACCTCTAAATTTTCCAGTTCCCACTTGCAACCTTCTTACGAAGTTTGCTTCTTCCTCATCTGATATGTAGCTTGTGTCTTTGGGTGCTTCCTTTTGTTTCCCTTTATATGTGGCTTTGAAGGCTGCTTCTCTCATGTCTAAAGGACCACATTTCCTCATCTCAAATGCTGTAAATATTCCATGGAGTTGATCAAGTGTGAGACTTTTCAGATCCTGCATTTCTTCAATAGCCAAGACTTTGGAATCGAACTTCGGAGTTAGTGATCTCAAAATATTCTCAACAATAGTAGCATATTTTATTTCGTCACCAAGATTTCTCATGGAATTAACAATTTCATCTACTCTAAGGAAAAATATTGCAATGCTTTCATCATCATGCATTTTCACTGTGTCATATTGTATTCTAAATGATCAGGGTTTAGCACCTTTTACTTTGGTGTCACCTTCATAACTTTGGATAAGTTTATCTCACATTTCCTTTGTTGTTTTCAGCTACATTACTTTCATGAATTTTGACTCGGCCAAAATTCCCAAGATGGAATTCAAAGCCTTTGCATTGATTTCATATTATTTCTTTCCTATAGTATTTGTGGGAATGGAGGTTGGATATTGATATCCATTTTCAACAATTTCCCATACATTAGCTCCCAGCACCTACAATTATGCTCTCATCCTGACTTTCCAAAAGACACAACTAGTTTCATTAAATAAAGGTGGTGTGATAGAAAATACTCCTTCTTGACCACTCATCTTGACGAATCTCCTTCAAGCAATCAAGATTATTCTAAAGGACCAACTCTCATCCCAATTGTTGCGAGAAATCTTGGGGTGGGGGTTGAATCAATATTTTAAAAACTCACTTAAAATTGTATTTTCCTATTCAGATTTCTGTTCGCGACTATAATGAAGTAAAATTTCATATGTACGTGACTATTATGCAAACAACTAGCATATATCCAATTAACTAAATTTTCAGTTAATTCATCATCTATTTAATTTTAAATAGTGTATCAGTATTTCATTAGGAATTAATTAAATAATAATCATGTGCAGTAAGAACAGAATAAACCATCACACATAAGCAACACATCAACACACATGAACACCAGGATTTTTAGGTGGAAACCCAATGTGAGAGAAAACCACCATTGTTTTCATCTCCATCTTTATCCTTTATTATAAGAAAACATCTTACAATCTTGTACTGACACAGACTCATACCATCACGCAAGCACCCACCTGCAGAAGGCTACAACCTTCTCTCATTCTTCAACACCCACTGGAAGGGAGCTCCAACACCCTGATCTCGTTTATCTACACCCACCGGAAGGGAGCTCCAACCCCCTGATTAGATTCACCAACTACCACTGGAAGGAAGCTTCGACTTCCTCACTGAAGGCTCCAACCCTCAGCACCTCCGTGGAACATGTTTCATAATATTGTATACTGGATCCACCTGAATCAAAACATCACAACCTATAGGCCACCTTTCATCAAATTTTCATACTGGACCCACTACCATCATTTAATCCCAATATCAAATAATAAACTAAAACCAATCACTCTATCAAATCACTAAATCAGCTTAATCATCAAATTATTGAATAAACCAATTACCGAATCTCAAACAACCAAAGTAGTTAGATAATCTCAAATCATTGTACACTCTTCATCAAAATGTCAGACCACCTTTTGTTCATCACTGCAAACACTGGTCAATCATATGTAAGAATGTATACGCCATTGTTCTAAATAATATCCATGTATATACACGTTTTCCCTTAAGACAACCTGCGTATAGATCTCAAAAGACTGAACTCTGAATCTGAATCACCGCACTACAGATTTCTGAACCACATATAGATCATCACATAACAACATCATCTTTAGTCAACATATCATTCTACAAACCATTCTGTTACACAAAATATTGTCACCATGACTTTCTGCAGTCAGTGTGAGTCTATCACCACTCATACTGTCCTCCTTTGCAAGTCTTAAACCTTAGCTCTTCATGTCAAGCCTTAAAAATGAGAGAAAGTCTTTGAAAATCTCTAAAACTCTGGTTCCGCACTTTCTCTTAGCATTACCTACGGTCCTGCACCTCTTGGTCATGTTACCTATGGACCTACCCGCTCTGTCTCTAAAAGAAAGGGTGCAGACCCCTATAAAAGTCAAAAAGGCGCAAGTTTATTATTAAAAACTCACTTTGGGTTAACTTTGGACGCTTCTAGAAGGAATCTTGAGGTGGCAAGTTCGCTCCTAGGTGGTTCATGCATCCCATAACTAAAGGAGCTAACCCCTTGATGATAGGAGCTTATCCCTTTGAAGGAGGACTCTATCCCTTTGAAGGTGGACCTGGTAACTTCCTTCCTCTGCACTATAAAATGAGGCATTGGGCTGGTTGCTAGGGAGGTTGAAAGCTGAATATTTTTGAGGGTAAATGCTGTTGGAATTTAGACTTCCTAATTGAGCTTGAGAGGAGAGATTACATACCTTTTGGCTTCATTGGGAAGAGAGTGAAGCTTGTCAAAGTAGAGGAGATTCTTGCTAGACCCTGAGAGGAGATTGTACAGCATCAAGGCACCAAGGTTGTAAAGTTCTTCTTTATTTAAAGTTAATACAATCAAATTCATTTTTCTCAATAAATTGTCTTCTATGGTTTATTTCATGAATTCCTTGATCATCATGATAAATATGGTTTATTATATTGGCTATGCAGGTGTTATTTGATGTGTGCCTGTTTGTGTTTGCAGGTTCTTTAAAAGGGAGCTCATTTGGACGAACGGAGCGTGGCTTCCACAAACTGGCATTGGACTTGAGGTAGGGTCTAAAACATCTATTGGCTTTTATTTATAAATCGCAATATTTAGAGAAAGATAGAATTTGTTTGTCTTGCTTGTCGCTAGATATCCATAGATACTAGGGAGATCGGTCTTGTCCGCAAGAACGATTTATCCAGCCGACAAAATGGCGACTCCACTGGGGACTTGAATTTTGGTTTTTTGCCTTTCCTTTTACTTTGACTTGAGAAACTTTTTCTTTGTTTCTGGTTTTTGCCTAATGTGTGTGGGATTGGGTACTTTTTAGGATCTGGAATATATTTTGTTTTTCCGAAATTTTGAAGAGGACCGCACGTTTTGTTTGTAACACAGTGCGGACATCCCCGCACTGTTGCTTTACTACACAGAGCGGTACCGCATCTGGTTATACCGGAAGCCTGCATACCCTATTAAAAGTTTTTAAAAACCTAAATTCTTTTTGTCCAGTTTAGTTTAGTTTTTATTTTCGGCTTTTAGTGTCTACCTAGATATGCACGTGTTCTGTCAAAAAGCCTTGTTTATGAGTTTCTTTCAGCGAATTCCTCATATCATCAATCTCCATTAAGTTAATTGGGTGTTTTGAGTCTCTTTTTTGAGAAATTCCTAATTTGATTTCCTTTGGTCATTACTTGGAGGTTTGTCACAGTGTTTCACAATTTCCTTTGGGCTAAATTGTGTATGAGTGTTAATCACCTTTGAGTGTTTTTATTTTGTGATCTTTGGAACTCTCACCCAATTTTCTTGACTTGCACTTGATTGGTTCTTAGATTACATTAGAATCATCTTGTGTTTGAGAATTCTCTTGCATAGATCACATTTGCATAATTAGAATTCTCATTTTCAGAATATGAATGAAAAATGTGCATTGATTACATTTGCATACTTTTCAAGTGAATTATGCATAGATTACAATTGCATAGTTTACATTCTAAAAAATCAATCGTAGATTTAGATCAGTTTTCTTTGATTTGAATTTACATATTTTTATGCTTGTTTTTAACACACAAAAATAAAAATAAAAACTTTTTTGGAATTGATTTGCATTAGTTTTTCTTGATGAAATTAGTGCATTAGAGAATTTGTTATATTTTCTCTTAGTGATAAATTTTTTGCATTGTTGGAAGTGAATGGAAACTCTCTCCTTACTTTAGTTAGGATTCATCGAATTGAAAAGATTACATTATCATATTTGATTGCATTCAGTTTTGGGTCGGGTCATAACACCATTGGTTTCATCTCCATTTACCCTTTTGAGTAATAACAACCTAAATAACACAGCGCTTAATTAAAATTCATCTAGTGATTTTTACATTTTTAGGGCTCTTTCCACCAATCTAGCTTAGGCTAGTGTCTTGGAATAGGTTTTAGTTAACTCTCCAAGACAGTAAAACAAACAAGTAGCTATATCTTGCGGTAGGAAATAAATTCCAATTGTTACATGTATGCTCTGGGAAGCTCCTCTTAAAGGAGTCAAGCACGAGATCATATCTGAACCAGTGAGGTAATCAATCCTTCCTTATTGGGAACGACAGCAGATATACACGTATTAAAAACAGTAAACCTCGGATTGACCATTGTCCAGGAGCCTGGGGTCACTTGTTGGTAAACCTTGGATTATGTCAAGGAGACTTCAAGGGGATTGAGCTTTGTTACTCTGCCCTTGCGTGTGTATCGGATCGTAGACTGTTCCCCCAGGTGTATTTGTTTCTGTTGGTAACCTTAGTGGCCATAATTTATAGGATTCTTTCCTAAGGTGACGGTGGAGGAAAGATCCCACTGTACCTGGAGCAGACGTCGACTAGACTCACTTGGACTCTCTGGGGGGTTCTCTTCACTCGAGACGGTTTTGTGAAGAAACTTGTGCCAGTCTGTTTCATTAAGCAAGTTGTCGAGGTAACTGTTCCAACCGCCCTTTCTGTATTGAATTCTGCGACGTTGGATTTCATCACCAACTAGTGTTTTTAGTATGAAAAGTTACTGTTTGTGTGTGGTTTGAATCCTAGATTTGATAACTTGTGTTAATTTGTTTGTTTTTACTTTTAGAGACCATAGGTGTGAATTGTGAATTTTAATTGTTAGGTGTGAATTGTGAATTGTTAATTTTAGTTTTAAATTGTTAATAAAATTCACTGAAGTTGAATATAATGGCAACTGTTCCGGAATTTACCAACCAAGGAACCCCTCTTAACGAGAATCCTAGTACTTTTCCTTACCTTGGAAATGTTGGTCCTCCTTATATGGCTACTTTGTTATTACCTGGATATACAATGGGTTTACCGATATGGTTATTTTCAACTTCGTTGGCCCCAAATACTCCAATTGTTCCACCTCAACCGAATGCTTCACCTCAACAGAGTTCACCATCTCAACATCACCAACCTTCTGTTGACCCTTTACCTTCTTCGCCTAATATTTCTTCCTCCATTTCTTCCTCTTCGCTTGGTAAAAGCCTTGACGCTAGTAACCAGGTGACTAAGAAGAAGAAGAAAAGGAAGAAGAAGAAGAAGAAGAAAAGGAAGAAGAAGAAGAAGAAGAAGCAAGATAAGAAAGAAGTCAACCAACCAACCATGGCTATAAGTGTTAGTTGTGTTGAGGAAACCTCCAACATGCATCGTAAACCCAAATACCCTTGTAGGCTTTGTAAGGGTGACCACTTCCTTATCAATTGTCCTGGTATTCCAAAGGTCTTGGAAGTATGGTCAGAAAAATCTCATCAACTTTCCATTGATCCATCAACCAGTGATAGTCAGGTTCCTGGGAAAAAGGGTAAAGTTAGGTTTCCTTGTAAGTTATGCAAAGGGAGTCATCAAACTCACATTTTCCCTCACATGGATGAAGCCTCAAAATTGTTGGAAAACCTTACTATTCCACAGCAAGAATTTCCAACTGGTTACCGTAAACTTTCTCCCAACCTACCGTCAACTGACGGAGTGATTGATCTAATTTCAAGTACAGTCGATCCCACTCTTCCATTGGAGAGTGAAACTCATATCACTCAATTTGATGATCCATTAGTTGATCAAGTGGTCGATTCAATTTCACATTCGGTCGATCCCACTCTCCCTTTAGAGAGTGAACTTCATACCGCTCAGGTTCTTCTTGTTACATCAGATTCTTCTACGTCGGGGGGCATTTCACCTGTTTCTACAGAACCCCCTCCAAGTACTAAGGTCTTTTCCTTTGATTGGAATAGACTGACAGAACCTCGTCTTCCTTCCTCCATCCCTTTGCTGGTGGTAGGGACATACACCGCACACAGGTAGATGAAGGCTCTTCTGTTAGTATTTTATCCTCAACTGCTTGGAAAGCTTTGGGTTCCCCTCAGCTTGTGCCTATTACGCAGAATCTGAAAGCTTTTAACAGAACCATTAGTGAACCTTTAGGGATCCTTCCTAAGTTTTCTATTACCTTGGAAGGTAAAACTGTCTGTATTGATCTTATGGTAGTTCAAGGTCCCTTGGATTTCAATTTACTCCTTGGGCAAGACTATGTTTATGCAATGAAAGTTGTCGTATCGACACTCTTTCGCATGATGTCTTTCCCTCACAATGGAAATATTTTGACTGTAGACCAGCTTTCGTTCCCTAGTCTTTTTTCAACTACCAATAATATGACACCCCTAAATGTTCCTGATTCTAAAGTGGTATCTACCCCGCCATGGGTTAATTATGTGGCAACTGGTCCCATGTTTTCAGTTACCGATGTAAGTGAGCCTCTCACTATTTTCTCATCTTCCTTTGATTTAGATCTGGTAATTGACATGGAAAACTCTATGGGATTACTTGAACGCGATATTCTTATCCCTTTTGAGTCCCTTGACATGCGTTCCTTCCAGAGAACTATTATTCCTTCTGATGAAGACCTCTTGGAAGCCATGATCAAGGTGTGTCCATTGACATGTCCTTCTTCCAATTGGAAGCCATAATCAGTTGGCGAGGATAGTTTTTTTTCCTGTATCAACCTCGTTAAAAAATGAAACAGGTTGTCACAAGGATAGTTTTGTTCCTGTGACAACCTCGTTAAAAACTGAAACAAGGTGTTGCGAGGATAGTTTTTTCCTGTCTCAACCTCGTTTAAAAAATGAAACTTGATGTCTAGAGGATAGTTCCTGTTACTGAGTCAACCTCGTTAAAAAATGAATCAGGTATGAGGACAGTTCTTTTCCTGTGTCAACCTCGTTAAAAAATGAATCAGTTGGTCAGAGGATAGTTCCTATTACTGAGTCAACCTCGTTAAAAAATGAATCAGGTATGAGGACAGTTCTTTTCCTGTGTTAACCTCGTTAAAAAATGAATCAGTTGGTCAGAGGATAGTTCCTGTTACTAAGTCAACCTCATTAAAAAATGAATTAGGTATGAGGATAGTTCTTTTCCTGTGTCAACCTCATTAAAAAATGAATCAGTTGGTCTGAGGAAAGTTCCTTTTACTGAGTCAACCTCGTTAAAAAATGAATCAGGTATGAGGACAGTTCTTTTCCTGTGTCAACCTCGTTAAAAAATGAATCAGTTGGTTAGAGGATAGTTCCTATTACTGAGTCAACCTCGTTAAAAAATGAATCAATGAGTATGAGGACAGTTCTTTTCCTGTGTCAACCTCATTAAAAAAAAAATGAATCAGTAGGTTATATAGGTAGGTCGTAGAGAGTAGACTTGAGCATAGTTCCTTGTCTTGTGTCAAGCTCGTTAAAAAATGAATCAAGGATTTTAGAGCATAGTTCCTTGTCTTGTGTCAAGCTCGTTAAAAAATGAATCAAGGATTTTAGAGGATAGTTCCTATTACTGAGTCAACCTCGTTAAAAAATGAATCAATGAGTATGAGGACAGTTCTTTTCCTGTGTCAACCTCATTAAAAAAAATGAATCAGTAGGTTATATAGGTAGGTTGTAGAGAGTAGACTTGAGCATAGTTCCTTGTCTTGTGTCAAGCTCGTTAAAAAATGAATCAAGGATTTTAGAGCATAGTTCCTTGTTAGGTAGATTGTAGAGAGTAGACTTGAGCATAGTTCCTTGTCTTGTGTCAAGCTCATTAAAAAAATGAATCAAGGATTTTATGAGCATAGTTCTTTGTCTTGTGTCAAGCTCGTTAAAAAATAAAACAAGGAGTCATGAGCATAGTTCCTTATCTTGTGTCAAGCTCGTTTAAAAAATGAAACAAGGGTTTTGAGGATACTTCTTTTCTTGTGTCAACCTCACTAAAAAATGAAACAACTCCCTTTTCAAGTCGAGTCTTTTCAAGATCTTGAAAGTAAACCTTCATTTCATCCACCTGGTTGAATGTTTGAATGCAATGAAGCTTGGGGGGCATGTACCTTGTTTTGCGTCATTATGTTGGGGGCATGCAAACTATAACAAGCATAGTTTTTCGTTTCAAGCTTGCGTAAACATGAAACCGAATCCAAGCAAAGTTCTCTATGGTTCAATCTTGTGTAAAAATGAACCCATACCCATTTTACATCTCATGATGCCTTTTTTTTATCCGCTAAATTCTGTTAGATGAGCCTTGGTTGTTTTCATTCCATTGCCCCCATCTCTTTGGTTGATCATATGCTTTCACTTGGTTGTTTACCCTTCCTAAGGGACTGCATCTATGAGTGGTTTTGTTAGCCAGCCTCTTAACCATTACATGTTTTGAGCAGTTCCTCCATTGTCGGAACCCGTTGCTACCCTTTATACCACTCGTTCCTCTAGGACGATTCCTCTTTAAGCTCTTTTCTGACTTGTGAAATATGAAAAGTTTGCCGAGTTTTTCCTTTTTAAACTTGTTAAAATGGAATTAAAAGGACGGTCCACTTACAGCTCTTTTCTAACCGTATAAACATGAAAATATTGTTGGGCTTTTGTTGTTTCAAGTTCGATATTGGTTATAAAACGACATGTCTTTGATCACTTTTTTACTTTTTCGAATCAGGGACACTAATTATGAAAAGTACTCCTTGATCGTAATGGTCAAGCGGTTCTCTCAAGTATTATTTTATACTTTTTCAGGCTTGGGAGACACAAATTTACGAAAAAGGACAACCATGGAGTTTTCTTAAGTTTTTCTTCTGACTCCCTAAAATTGAAAAATGCCGAGTTTTTCCTATACTGGACTCGTTAAAATTTAACAGTAAAGGACCTGTTCAATTACAAACAGGAACAGACCACTCCTTCTTAGGGTTTGAATTTTAAACTAAGTTGGACTCATCCGAAGGATGAGCATATAATCAAGCAAATTTTATCCTCCTCAAGCTTGTCAAAAATAAAGAGGTACTTGCCAGAAATGGTGGGGGAAAAGAGAGGAAAATGAACCTGTTTGTCATACTTTGTGTCTCAGAAAAACATTTAACCACTCTTGAAAACGACACTTTTTGTTCACCTGGGTTGGGAAATCCTTTGCCTAACAGTTAATCAAACCATATTGAAAGTCTTCAGCCGGTTTCTGGGTATTAGCTTTGGGTCAATTGTCACCAAACCATCTGCAATGTCGTTATGTGTTCAAGAGGTCAGTGCAAATAAACCATTCATCTGCAAAATATCTATCATCCATTTTGACCATCCCTGAGTCAGTCCTTGCAGCTATATTTCTTCAAACTTGATCTATGATTTCGTGTTGTGGGCTTGCCTACGATGGATCGCTTTCTATCGACTTCAACTCATTATCTAGAAAGATGATCTAGAAATCGTTAATACCTTGGGATCTGCATGCCTCAATGGCAGGTTTCTCGCCTTCGACAACAAGTTACGTCATTGACCTTCGATCAAAGGATTCCGTGACATGTTCAACATCAACACATCTATTCACATTTCATGGATTGTACTGAGTACTTTGAGAGCCATTGACATTAATGGTGGTTTCTCTCACACTTGTTAACAGTTTACATCATTGACTAGTAATCAAGTGGTTTCTACCATGTTCGACTTCGACACATTCATTCACATGGATAGAATCGTACTATTTTAGGAAGTAGAAATCAAGACCCTGGATCTAGTTTCCACCATCCAGGCTGCGAGGAATTTTGTTATTCATTATATAGTGTACTATTCGTAAACAGATGGTTGTGCCCATACTGTGTCTACATATATCTATACTTGTGATGTATTACAAGATCATTCCTACATCAGAGCAGTTTAGTTAGTTTTCTAGTCAGTTTTGATATGAGTATGGAATGCCTACCTCAGTGATGATATGATCTCATATATATATTTTGTATTGAATGTTTTTACAGGTTCCAACCAGGCTCTCCACAAGATGATCCTCGAAATGATAAAGTACTTCACTCTTCTTAGATGACAAATACTATCTATTACAGACTTCGCACTTTAGGGGGCAATCTGTTACACAAAATATTGTCACCATGACTTTCTGCAGTTAGTGTGAGTCTATCACCACTCATACTGTCCTCCTTTGCAAGTCTTAAACCTCAACTCTTCATGTCAAGCCTTAAAAATGAGAGAAAGTCTTTGAAAATCTCTAAAACTCTGGTTCCGCACTTTCTCTTAGCATTACCTGCGGTCCCGCACCTCTTGGTCATGTTACCTGCAGACCTGCCCGCTCTGTCTCTAAAGGAAAGGGTGCGGACCCCTGTAAAAGTCAAAAAGGCGCAAGTTTATTATTAAAAACTCACTTTGGGTTAATTCTGGACGTTTCTAGAAGGAATCTTGAGGTGGCAAGTTCGCTCCTAGGTGGTTCGTGCATCCCATAACTAAAGGAGCTAACCCCTTGATGATAGGAGCTTATCCCTTTGAAGGAGGACTCTATCCCTTTGAAGGTGGACCTGGTAACTTCCTTCCTCTACACTATAAAATGAGGCATTGGGCTGGTTGCTAGGGAGGGTTAAAGCTGAATATTTTTGAGGGTAAATGTTGTTGGAATTTAGACTTCCATGTTCCTTGAAACAAGCTGAACTTTAGCTGTCCCATCCATTTCCTTCAACGGTTATAGGATAGTAGGATAGTGATGGGTGTGCGAGTATGAAGTCTAGCCAGCGAGAGCTAATGCTTGACCTAGATAGTCTAAGGTTTGTCTCGGATCAAGTTTAATAAAGATTAAGTTTTGTTTCTATTAATTTTAATAGGTTATAGGATAATAGGATAGCGATGGGTGTGCGAGTATGAAGTCTAGCCAGCGAGAGCTAATGCTTGACCTAGATAGTCTAAGGTTTGTCTCAGATCAAGTTTAATAAAGATTAAGTTTTGTTTCTATTAATTTTAATATGAATATGTTGACTGTTATTATAATGCCTTTTATAATTGAGCATTGATAATGGGGTTTAACAATTTAATCATTTTTTAATCATCAATTTTAGTTAAGAGGATTTCTTTATCAGATTTTTTATCTTAACTTATCTAGAGATTTTTTCTAACTAAATTTATTGATATGAATTTTTATTATGTATTTTTTTCCATTTTTAAATTTTTAATGAAAAATGTTTAGTTATCATATATTTATTTTTTTATAAATTATTTAATTAATATTAATTGTAATTATGTTTTATGGGACATTTTAATTGGTGATCGAAGTGATATGCAATCCTGTAAACCAAGAGATCTAAGGTTCAATCTGCCAACCGTGACCTGGTCTATGAAGAGGAGGATAGGTTGTAGTGCCCAAGAAATATAGTAGTAGTGGCTAGAATCGACCCCAAATCATGCAAATATGAGACAAACCCAATTATCGATCCCTTTGTTGGGTTACAAAAAAATATCTGTTAATTATCATTCTGTCACAATTACCTATATATTTTATATTTTTTAATATAAACATGTTATTATTAATACGTTTTATAACTTTTAATCAATATTTTTCAAATTTCTTTTTAAATATTAAATTCATTTCTATATAAGTGATTTTCCTTTTTACTTTTAAATCGTATATAGTTAAGAGCGTGTAGGCTTGCACACTCCATAATCATAATAATGTTATTTTTGTCATTACTATGTGTATCGTCCAAGGATTGTGTCCAATTTTCAGGTGGACACTCCACCCATCCTCATGGACCAAACAAAGAATGAATAGAAAAGAGCGCAAAAAAGTGCAAATAAGTTTGTATACGTGCATAGAGAGGAAGGAACATAAAGGAACGTTAAAATTCATAAGTCAAAAGGAAAGTAGGAAAAAAATTAATTAAAATGAAGAATAAATAAGCTTCAAATAAATATTATATATTTATTTTGAATTACCAATTATAATTAATTATAATTAATGAATTAAAAATGTAATTTTATTATGATTTAATAGTTGAAGTTAATGAATTACCATTTAAGAAAAAATAAATTTAAAATATAAACTTAAATAATAAAATATGAAAATTAGATTATTATTATTACTATCCAGTTTTAAGGTCACAGACAAGCCAAACACCAAATTGGTGTATGAGACCTCCTTGTTGTGGGAGAAGGGACCCACCTCCGCGCATTGATTTGACTACTACATCTACGAAGGCATACATACTGTACCCCCCTCTGGTTTTGAACCTGTGACCTCTTAGGAGGAAACACGTGTTCTTAACCATTAGGCCCACTCAAAATGAAAAAGGTTAAAACAATTAGGATCAATTAATGATTAAAGGACTAGGTATGATTAATAAATAAAGTACTAGGTATATGGGTTGGGGGAAATAAATTAAATAGAATGGGAATAAACTAAATAGGGGAATAAATATATGATTAAGAGAAAGAATTGAATGTGAATGAACGATTAAGGGAGAGGGGTGAGATTAACATGAGAAATTAAGATAACAACATTAAAAGAAAGAAACAAGGCAAGAAAAGGGAAGATTTAAAGAAGAAATAAGATTGGGAACTGTCATCACTCACTGCTTTTTTAGTCACCAGTTGCTTGAAATTCCCAATAGAAGTGAAGTTTGATGCTAATGTTTGGGCCACATAAGCTATCATAGCCAAACTAGACCCTATCCAATGCGTAGTGCTCAAAAAGAGCTTTCCGATGGTATATAAAATTCCAAAAAATGGTTCCTGGATCATAAGTTAAGGCATGTTGAAGAATCCATTTATAAAGCTCAGAAAACCCAAAACAAATGGATAAGTGTTGAATAAAAATCGCAACCAAGACTTGGGACAGTTCGTCGCAATCACATCTAGGCATTGGTGGGTTGGGCGTATCACATATATCGCATTTTCGCTTCTTAGCGGGGTCCCAAGTCTAGGAAGAACAATTTATCGATGGATTATCGGCGCCGAAGGCCGATATTATGGTCCTGCAGACCGGGCGATGTATTTATCGCAATTGGCGAGTCAAGTCCCAACACTTATCAATGATTACGATGGTTTAAGTCGCGAAATAGGAAAGGGGGCCGATTTGCAATATAGCAATAAAGTTCCGAAAAGGGATCGATTCTAATTTACAAAGGAAAAGGCTGCCAAACCAAGGGTTGGGTCGCACTTTTTCTCTCCTCCACATGGCGCAATCCCGCATTATCAGATATCGGCGAGGTTTGAGTCCCGAAACAATGAAGGGGGGTCGATATTGCAATATGGACCAAAATCGTCAGGGAGGGGTGATTTTTGAATACAAAGAAAAAGCATGCAAAACCAAGGCCCAACAGGCCTCTTTCTCTCTCCTCCAGGGGGCCACGTGGTGGCATGTAATTGGTCCACCGAGCTGACATGGAAATTGACGTCAGCAATGATGTGGCACGTACAGATGCTGACGTGGTAGGTGGACATGTGTCACTCATTTTTGGCATTTTCAGGGGTCCTATGGGGCTGTTTCTGGGTGCCATGTGTCACCACTCACATGGTGACAAGTGGCAGTGATGAAATCAGCAGTGACGTGGAAGTGATGACATCAATAGGTTTATCGATGATCAATGATCGTCAGTTCTTAGTTTCAGGCTTATCGATGATTGCGATTGCGATAAGGAAAGGCCCCAGATGCGATATATAATGAGCTATGATTTATAAAGATTTTGGGTCTGGGAAATCGGCCGATGAGGGACTTTTACAATATAATCAAAAGACCGCCCCCACAAAGTTATTGAGAGCTTTAGCACCAAACACATGGGCCTTTGGTTCCAGCCCTCGGTTGAATAAGGAAATTCATAAAAGGGGTTGTAATAAAGGGGGCCTAAGAGTTAATTAAACACCCTCCTATTCGACTGTTTTAAATGAATTGAAATCCTGTGTCGTGAGCACTGATATCACTTTACATAGAGTTTTGAAAGATTGATGGGTCGACAGCACGGCGTTTAACGAGGAGTATGGGTAGATTTATGTAAAGATGACCTGTAATACACTTCTATAAGTTGGTGTCGAAGGCATTTTAATGGCATAATTGACTTGAGTTGGTTGATGTATAAATGAACCACCTCAAACAGCCGAAAAGAGTCTATGACACCAGGGACGTGGCTTGAAAAGAGGCCTCCACTAAAATTCCAAAGGGACACCTCCTCCTTCCTCTCTCTATCTTCTTTCTCTATGTATTAATGTATGGTTTCTTCAAGAAAGGGATGGGGTCCCATTGTAATCTTTTTGGGGGCAACAATGCTTCACCCCAGTCGAGACAGCTAGCTAATTTGATAGCTAAGACTTGGCCCAGGGATATTTTCTATTGTTTCATGATTGTAAAACCTTCCCCTTCTTCCTATAAATAGGCAGATGTTAGACAATGTTCAGGTCCGGGTTCTGGGTTGGTTCTGAATATTCTGACCCACGAGGGTTGAATTTTGTGATGCCATTTTGGTTCAATTTTCTGTATTCATGGGATTTCACTGATATCATTGCTGAATGTATGGACTGGTTATTAGCTTCTCTGAGATAAATGATATTTTCCTGATTGATTCCAAACATGTTAATGTGTAGTAAGTTTTCCCTTTTGTAACATCTTTCCAATTTTGTATTTATTCCTTAAAACAATGTTAAGGTAGTTGTTATGTTTCTGGATGATAAATGGATTTGTCTTCACTACTAAAAAGAACAGAGTACCTATGCGAGACCACATAATTACTTTTGTTATCTTTATGCATGTAGTACCTGTCATCCTTCATATTTACTCGTGTCTGTGAGTAGCTTACAATACCTGTGGTGGTTCAAACTTACCTCAACTATTGAACAGAGATTGATACCCATTACTATGCAAGCATGAAGCTTTACATCAATTCCCCCTATTGCTATCATTCCACCTTCTTACTCTCTCATGTTTCTGCTAAAATACAGTGGCTGAGGACTCTGTTTATTACATCCCTCTGCACTTGATTTCCTCCTTCTCCTCCCCCTCTCCTTCACCACTTCAACTTTAGTTCAAGTTGTCTCATTTCCATGTGTAGGCCACCAAAAGAAGAAACCATTTCTCTTTGATATTGCTCCATATACCCCCAACATCTAGATTCATGAGTTGGCTTGAATATCCCTCATCAAAGGCATATTGAACTAAACCCTCTTACCACCATCTTCATTTTGTGACAATTGGAGTGCCGCAAACCCCTCTTATACCATCTTACAAGCACTCCTCTATTTAAGATGTCCTAGGCACTGGTCTATAATCAACCCATAGGATGTCTCTAGGGAGATTTATTTGCCTCTTGTTGTACTTGTGCTGCAGGTGCAAGATTTAGTGACAACATATACAAAATAATTTCCTTGAAAATTGACAAATAATTTTCATCCCATCTCTGATTGGAATGCTTCTAGTTGTTTTTTTTAAGAATTGAACTTGTAACCTTGATGCAAACAAGCATGGAATTATGTTTGAGCCTTGAGCTTTACTAGCTCAACTAAAGGTGACCCTACATTCATCCCATCTCTCAATGGGATGCTTCTAGCTTTGGGAGAAGTGGGAGGACTCAAGAGCATGCATGGGAGATTGACATGGAATAAAGAAGGAATAACCTAACAAAAAAACAAAAAAGAAAAGGGCTTTGGCAGTATGTCTAAAGAAAACTTATGCCTAGATGAGGATGATATAAAAAATTGTGGGAAATATATTCATGAACTTCACATGACCTTATTTTCATCCCATGATCCATAAACTGCAGTGGATATTCCACTGGACAGTTCATCACAACAGATCTAATAATATTATATTAAAAATATCAGATTCAACACTTTACAGTATTATTTAATTTTTAGATCTGTAAAATTAATTGTAATTAGTGCATGCATGTAAAAGTAAATCAAGCAGAAAAGTAGATAATGATAAAATAATCTCACACACACATAATACACAAGATATGCTCTCTAGGAAACCCTTTCGGGAGAAAACCCAACAGGAAGGTGAGGTTGCTTCGTTCTCTTTCTTTGGCTCGAAATATGGCTACAAATACAAAGACGTAATGTATGTGGCCTGTGGACTTCTACAATGCACAAATCCTCTCTATGTGCTCTACCTCTTATCTCTCCTGGCTAAAGTTACTCAACTATGGAACAAAATTCTCTCAAAAGAATGGAATGCCTCTACCTCCTAGTGGCCCAGTTATAACACAACTCTATAGCATACTAGTGGTTAATTTTGACTACATCAACTCTTAACTATAGTTACAAAATAGACTCTTCTATAGTCTTTTACATCACAAACACATGGCTAGCCCCTTTTCCATGAATAATGGGGCTGACACTGCATATTCCCGAACTATAGGTGTGAAAACAGGAAGGTCAACTTCTGAGTCGCATAAATTTTGCATAAGGACTCATATTGATGTGATTCTTGCACCGTTGGAAATTTATATGCATGTATAATAGAAAACAAATGTGTAGCACATAAGTGACAAAGTTTCAACCCCAAAAAATGTTGTTTGATGCCTCAAAATGCTCCCAAAAGGTTTCGAACCCCGTTTGGCCAAACTGGGTCCCACTAGTAAAAATGATCCTTGAGTTGATTCCTCCACTTTTTCCACTCCAAATGCATCAAGATGGATGAAAAACAATATAATGATCCAATTCGGATCACACCTCCCCATTTTGGGAGGCTTTTGGTCCCCAAAAGCTTTTACTAAATGAGGTGAGGAAATGTTTCCTCCACCTTCTCTCTAGTGTACCATTTAGCTTTGCCTAGAAGTTATCCCTTCAACCCAACTTGCCAAAGCTCTTGTTGCCCTTGTCCTGTAGTTCTAGACCTCTTCTGCAAAACTATATCTTTTTTTAACTCTGCCTGAGCGTCTGGTGCCAAATCCTCCACAGAAGGTAGGACATGTTCCTCTTCCTGATCTAGCATGGAAGGCTCATAGAGTTTCAAATTCTCCACATTTACAACTGAGTAAATGCGCATATATGCTGGTAAATTAATTCGATATGCATTATCAACCACCTGTTATAGTATCTTAAAGGGACCATACCTTATAGCCTTGATTTTCTTACCAGGCCCCTGCAGCCTCTCCTTGTTCAACTATAGTCATACTCTGTCTCCCACCTTGAATGATTTCTCTGTTCTATGTTGATCATGCCTGACCTTATACTTCACCTGCGAATTATGTAGTGTTTCCCATACATGTAGATGGATCTGCCTAATCTTCTTTATAAATTTTTCAGCCCTCAAAGAATCCCCTGTAATGTCTTCCTTCACTCCTCCTTGCTGCCCATATGCAGTATCCAAAGGTGAAGGTGGAAAATATCCAAAACAAGTTTCAAATGGGGACTTTCTTGTAGAAGTGTGGATTGCTCTATTATAGAATGTTGTATATATACCAGATTTTCATCCCAATTATTCAGATGCCTCTAGTTGTAACCCCTCAGAAGCTGCACCAAAGTCCTATTGATTAATTCTATCTCCCCACCTATCTATGGATGGAATGTTGTAGATATCTTCAACTTCGCATCCATATTCTCCCACAATGTAGTCCAGAATGCATTGAGAAATCTTGTATCCATGTCTAAAATGATGCTCCTTGGTATCCCAAAGTGTATCGAGATTTGTCCAAAGAACAAGTTTGTTGCTTCTTGTCCGCTGATGGTATTTTTACCTGCCATCAGAACACACATCTTGTTGAACCTATCAAATACCATGAACTGGTACCCATGTCCCTTCCTAGTTGTTGGTAAACCTCCCAAAAAGTTCATGGAAATGCTTTCCCAAGGACGAGTAGGTACAAGTAAGGGATGAACATACCTTGTTTCTTGCTGCCAGGCTTGCTGGTACAATAAAGCATGCATCCTCTTATGAACCTATCTACATGTTCTTTCATCTTGGGCCAATACACATACCTCTGCAAGTTAGCCACGATCTTCCTTACACCAAAGTTCCCTACAACCTTGGAGGTGTGAGCCTCTCTAATCAACTGTAAACACTCACCTTTAGGAACACATAGCTTATCCAACCTATAGAGTAACCCATCTTGGAGATGGTAGTCAATGGTGTTGTCACCATCATGCACATGACTCTGACTCTGTAACTACGGATACACCTCCTTGAAGTCCTCATCCTCTAAATATGCCTCTTTGTATGCAACATGGGTGAATGACTCCATGTGCATAAGAGGCCCCAGATATGTAATACTTGATGTGGGTGGCCTTAAAAGCATATCAACCAACTTATTTGTGCTACCCTTCTTATACTTGATCACCAAATGAAACTACTATAAAAAACCCATCCTCTTGTAGTGTCTGGTCTGTTGTAGGTTATTTTGGGCCTACAAGTACTGTAATGGCTAGTGATCTGTGTGGATTATTGTCTCCTTTCCCATGAGATAGTGCTTCCACTTCTTCACATCTTACACCATGGCATAGAGCTCCTTGTCATACGTAAGGTAGTTAAGAATTGCCCCATGAAATAATTCAAAATGGTAGCAAACGGGCCTTCCTCCTTGCATTAAGATAGTTCCCATAGCATACCCACTTGCATCTGTATCCACTTCAAAGGGCCATTGCAAGTTTGGTAATTCCAGAACTAGTGCTTCATTGATCTTCTTCTTTAACTCATCGAAAGCCTTCTGCTGCCCTTTTCTCCAATGGAAACTCTTGCCACTTGTTGTTATAGCATGGAGTGGTGTTGCTACCACTAAAAATGAGGCTATGAATTACCTTAGGTACTATGTTGCTCCAATGAAACACCTGACCTCAGTACCATTAGTAGGCACTGACCATTTCATGATGGCCTCCATCTTGGAAGGATCTATCTTCAATTCTCCTCCACCAATCACATATCCCACATACACCAAGGACTGTTGCGCAAACTCACACTTCTTGAGATTTGCTAGCAACTGGTGCTTCTTCAATGTTTCTATCACATGCGCCAAATGTGAAATATGCTCCTCATAGGTAGCACTATATACGAGTATATCATCCAAGTAGATAATAACAAATGAATATATAAAAGGGCACAATACATCATTCATTAATCTCATAAATGTAGTTGGTGCATTACATAGGTAAAATTGCATAACTAACCACTCATACAAACCCTTCCAGGTTTTGAAGGAATTCTTCCATGTATATTCTTCTTTGACTCGAACTTGGTGATATCCAAACTTCAATTCCAACTTGGTGAAATACTTTTCTTACTAATATTGATCTAGCAGATCTTCTATCCTAGGTAGGGGGTATCTATTCTTGAGTGTGATTTTATTCAACACCCTGTAATCTATACACATCCACCAAGTCCCATCCTTCTTTGGCACAATGATGATGGGTGACCCACATGGTGATGTACTCGATCGAATGACACCCTGTTCCAGCAGCTGCTGCAACTGTTTCTTCACCTCACTTTCTTCTATAACAGATTGCATGTACAACCCAATATTTGGCAATGGGGAATCTGGCAATAGCTGGATCTCGTGCTCCACTTCTCTCTTAAGGGGTAGCCCTTTAGGCTCTTGGAACACATCCTTGTATGCCTGTAACAACTCCTCCAATTTTTGTTTTTGTTTCTTAGTACACCCCTCTAGGGATGCCTTGCCTCTTATTGACTCCTCTATAGATTGA
Organism: Pinus tabuliformis; assembly: GCA_031772625.1. Taxonomy (NCBI): domain Eukaryota; kingdom Viridiplantae; phylum Streptophyta; class Pinopsida; order Pinales; family Pinaceae; genus Pinus; species Pinus tabuliformis. The sequence continues at coordinate 40,589,514 of CM062814.1, read as the reverse complement.
TTTTCCCTTAGAAATAATAAAACATACTTCTTGCTGGAACTGATCAATTCTTGGCTTGGTTGGCACTTACCAGTGAAATTTTCGACTTGCCTTTGTGTGCATTGATGATGAATGATTTTCTATCCTTGATGAGCTGGTACTGGTTAGCTCTCCTCATGAATATTGCATCACACATGTACATGTATGGACTCCCAAACATGACTCCACATACATCAAGGGGAATCACATCCAGATATACTTCATCAATAAAATCAACACTGATAGCAAATCTAATTTTACATTGTTTTGTTACCTTCAGCTCTGCATCCTTATGTACCCATGCCAGTGCATATGGGTTTGGATGATCACAAACTTCCAACCCCAACCTCTTGACCAAATCTGCTACAATGAGATTTTCCTGCGATCTTGATTCAAATAGACATTAATCTTCGTCTTCTTGACCTATATCTTTACATGGAAGAGTTTTGTCGGTTCTTTCTCTTCCTATTGTTGAAGGCTACTTAGGTTCACCTCCTTCTTCACTGACGTACAGACGATATTCTCCTCCATGTTCGAGCTTCTTTCAAATTGGTTCCTCGAATCAGTGGCCATGAGATTCTTCTTCTTATTATCTTTCTTCTTGTTCTTCGGGTCTAGCTCTAGATTCAATTGATCCAGGTGGATATTGGTGGCCACCCGCCAATTCCACTTGGACCCCCACCATTGTTTCTTTTAGTTTTTCAGTTTCCTTAATTGTAGCACAGTTTACTATTTTAAGCATTTTTTTGGGTCCAAAACTTTCGGAGCCGTTTTGAGGCCCTAAACGATGTTTTTTTTGGCAATCTACCGCTAGCAAATTTTTTATAAAATCATCTTTTCTGTTGTAGTCCTTGGAGAGATCTTTTCAACAGGGTATCATGTGCATCAAACGGAGATAATATGACCAAGTCACGACCCCAGGAAGTTCGCTGTCCCACTAACCCCAATGGGGCCCATAAACTCTCGGTGTTACATCTCCTCGGGTTAGGGTTTTTGTTGTTTAAGGTTTGCTCTTATTGTTCAATAATAAAAAGGCCCTTGAGCCTCATTGTAATGTAGTTGAGAGGCATGTAGCCACCACATCTCTTCTCAGAGATAAGCTACCATCGCCCGTGCTAGTCTTATTTCCATTCTGTTTGTAAGCATATTTCAGTATTTGATATTAATGAAATGAAGTGTTATTTCTACTGCGTCTTTGTATTTATGGTTATAGCTATAATTTTTTGTGTTCCTGTTTAAATTCGGATCAGTGGTATCAGAGTGGTCTACTCTTTCTCTATTTTTCTTTGCATGTCCCCAACGAGGTCAAGATATAAGGAGTTAGGGCTTGAACTTGTCGAACCCTTGCAAGACTAGCCTCACAAATCCCGACAGCCTCCCATGGAGAATGAAAAGAAATACGAGGGGGCAGGAGATCCTATTAAAATCTTTCTTGAAGAAACCCTCGAGCGACAAAGGAACGCGATGATGGAAAACTTTTCCTAGATCCTTCAGTGGCTACCCAAGGGCGACGCATCTACTTTCGACAACTACTCTGGAAGCGCCACACCCTTTAAGGTACAAGTTAGCTTTGACATTCCCTTATTTGAGGGTCAGATAGATGTAGACACTATAGATAAATGGTTAAATCTGCTAGAAGGATATTTCTCCGTTCATGATTTTTCCAGCCTCGAAAATATCGCTTTTGTACTTCTCAAAGCAGCCCCCCACGTCAAGGACTGGTGGGAAACCTACTATGAGCAGAAGGATGAAAGTACGAACTCACTATTTTCAGCTGCAACCACTTGAAATTCATTCCAGGATGCCATCAAGGAGAAATACTACCCTGTCAGGAGCTATGAGGATAAATACATAAAGTGAACAACACTATGATAGGGAAGGGACCAAGATGTGCTGGAGTTTATCAATGTTTTTCATACCCTTCGCACGAAGTTGGGTATTAAGGATTCTGAGAAGCATTTGGTTCTCAAGTACCGCGACTTCCTACACAAATACATCTAGGATGAGATGGAATTCCTGGACATCTCCTTGCTTGGCACGACATATCGATATGTCGTTAAGATTGGGCAAAAGTTTAAATAGAAAAAGTGAGACTTTGGATCTGCGAATCTGAAGCAAGGGAAAGGTGCCACCAAACTACAGAACAAAGCTAAGGCGAGGTGGGCTAGGACAACTCTCCAAAGCCATAAGAAAAGAACAATACCATGAAGCCGAAGAAGGACATGGGAAAGTGGTGTGAGTTCCATAAGAGCTCCACTCACAACACAAGTGAGTGTCGGGCCAGGCAGTCACTGGTGGCCAAGCTAAAGGCTTCAGAATCAGATGCATGTTCTGACTCTGAGTCAAAACCTGACAAGGGGAATGACAAAGGGAAGCATATTATCAATGCAGAGCCCAACGCCACTGTTGCCACCATGAAGATCCAGAAGGAGGAACCCGAAGATCCAGAGGAGGAGGAGCGCCTCTTCCACTCCCAGATGTGGGTAAAGGGTTCCCCGCTACAATTCATTATCGACAGTGGGATCCAAAAGAACCTCATTTCGGCAGAGGTCATGAAGTGGCTGGGTTTACCGACCATAGCACATCCACAACCGTACACCATCAGGTGGCTTCACCAAGGATGGGATCTTTGTGTGAGCCAGCAGTTGCACCTTCCATACAACATCAAGCCCTTCACGGATGAGGTATTATGTGACGTTTCTCCCCTTGATGTTTGTGATGTATTATTATGCCAACCATACTTATGGAAGCGACATGTTGTATGAGTCAAGGCCTTGTGCTGCTATTGTTACTTTGGGAAATAAGTTGTACAGGATATCGGAGGTAGCACCGCTTATCGCCATCTCTTTGGTTACTTCAAAATAATGCAGTAAGATCATTTCCAAAACCGGGAAATTTGTTTTCCTGTTGATACGCCCTCAGGGAAAGAAGAAGATGGTGGCCACGACCTCCAGACAGGGCCCCTCCAAATGACAACAACAGATGGACAAGGTCATGGAGGAGTACGAGGACATCGTCACCTCCCCTTCAGGGATGGCTCTACTCTATCAAGTCAAGCACTCCATCGATCTGACCCCCGGTGCACCGCTGCCCAATGGACCAATCTATCAGTGTTCCATTCTAGAGAACAACGAAATCAAGAGGCAGATTTAGGAGCTACTACAGAAAGGTCACATCCGTCCGAGTTCATCGCCCTGTGGGAGCCCGACTGTGTTGGTACAAAAGAAGGATGGGACTTGGAGACTTTGTATTGACTATTGGTCGCTGAACAAGATCACTGTCTGGAATAGGTACCCGATCCCACAGATTGATGACCTTCTGGACCAACTGAAAAGGGAAAAATATTTTAGCAAGATTGACTTGAAATCAGGATATCACCAGGTACCAATCGAACCCTCCGATGTGTGGAAGATTGCCTTCAAAGCCAATGAGGGCCTTTTTGAATGGTTGGTTATGCCTTTCAGGTTAACGAATGCTCTTGCAACCTTCATGATGCTGATGGATGACATCTTGCAGCCATTCACCAACTCATTTGTAGTGGTATACTTGGATGACATCCTAATCTTCAGCCAGATTTGGGAAGAGCACCTCCACCACATCAAACAAGTTCTCCAAACACTGTGACAACACAAGCTATGTGCCAATTTGGAAAAATACACTTTTGGCATGACCCAGGTTCAGTATCTGGGATACATTATTGATGAACGGGGGGTGCATGTGGATCCAGCCAAGATCTAAGTCATTCGAGATTAGCCAGCTCCAACCACTCTAACAGAGCTCCGCAACTTTCTGGGTCTTGCCAATTTCTACCACAGGTTCGTGTTGGGATTCTCTCATATCACTTGGCCCTTGAGTCAAGTCACCAAGGGAGGAGCGAAAGAAAAATTATTTTGGTCTAAATCTCAATAGAAGGCATTCACAGAGTTGAAACATTGCCTCTGCTCTGCACCAGTGCTCACATTACCAGACTTGCAACAACCATTTGAGATCGAGACAGATGCCTCTGACTATGCTATTGGGGCAGTCCTTACTCAACAGGGGCATCTAGTGGCATATCACAGTGAGACACTTTCAAACACAGTCTGGAAGTATCCCACTTATGATAAAGAGATGTATTCCATTGTGCATGACTGCTGATAATGGAAGCATTACATTTTGGGGAAGGAAATAGTCATCCACACAGACCACCGACCCCTACAGTTCATACAGACGTAAGGGAAGTTTCTGAATGATCGCCATTAGAAGTGGTCCACATACCTACAACAGTTCCATTTGAATATCAAGTATAAGAAGGGTAGCACCAATAATGTTGCAGATTTCCTCATTCGACCACCAATCATGGCATTAACCACCATGCTCAACTCTTGTGGTCACGAGACTTTTGTTTGGCCACTTCTTTACAAAAGCGACCAAGAATTTGGCCACACATACCAGACGCTCTTAGAGGGTTAGCAAGTTCCAGATTTTCACCTCCAAGATGCCCTACTATGCCACCTGGGACACTTTTGTGTTCCTTCAAGCGAACGTTCCAAGATGATTTGGGAAGCACACTACAGTCGAGCCGCTGGGCATTTTGGGGTCAATAAAATGGTGGCAGTACTGCAAAAGTATTTCTATTGGCCGAATCTTTGATAGGATGTTGAGAAGTACATCAAATCCTGCACTGCCTACGTCATTTCCAAACTGACCATAAAGAAGCAAGGCCTCTATACTTCGTTGCCTTCCCCTAGTTGACCTTTGGAATCCATCTCCATGGATTACATGTCAGGCCTTCCTTCTACTAAGCATGGCAACAACTGTGTTTTTGTGGTCGTCGACAGATTCTCGAAGATGGCCATTATGGTTGCCTGCAAGAAGAATATCACAGCAGAAGGCACTGCTAAACGCTTCTTTGAACGAGTGTGGGTACACTTTGGGATCCCACAGTCTATCATCTCAAATCAGGACAACAAGTTCCTCGGTACATTTTGGTCCAATCTCAGATCGATGCTAGACACCAAGTTCACTAATTCCACATCTTTCCATTCCCAAACTGATGGCCAAACAGAGGTCATCAACAGGATGATCATACACATTCTGCACATGTACAACTCAAAGCATCCACACACATGGGATGAGAGTCTCCCTTATGTGCAACACAACTATAACCGGGTTCTCCATAGCTCGACTGGTCACAGCCCTTTCCATGTGGGCTTGGGATTCCAACCATCATGTCCCATTGATGTGGCCAGGCCATTTGCAGCTACTCAGGTAGATTCAGGTCATGTCTAGTCTGAAACCGATAAGGAAAACAAATTCGTTGAGCATGTTTTAGCATCCATTGTCATTTTACTTTAATTTTTAGTTTTATTGCAAAAATGGAAAAAAAAAACAAATATTATGTTATAACGGAAATAAAGGAGAATACGGAAATTTAAAAGAAATGAGTTGTTTTACATTATTAATGGCTTTTGGATGTGAGAGACCCGCGAGAAGATCTGAGTCGTCTGATCAATAGGCCACAGATCTAACGGTAGTCGCGTGGTCAACTAGAACGAGGTTTATTTCGGAAATCGCACACGATGGTTTATGAAATGCAGTTTAATCCGTTGAAGTCTGGATCAATCGCAGCCATTCATCAAAAGGGACGAAATCCAATGGATATCGTGTCAAAAAGTGAACGGATTTTATTTTTAAAATCGGGCCCAATAAGCCTTTTAACTGCAGTTTTATGTCCTATCGGTTCCGTGAGGAAGTCAAAGGCTTGTTGAAAAAACAGACGTGATAAGGTTTTGTTTAACAGGTTTAAAGTCTTGTTGAGTTCCGAAGGATCAGACCATCCATTGAATAGGTGATCAGACGGTGATCGCACTCAAATGTGCACGTGGGTTCACAGCTCAGGTGGACCTGATATGTAATGAATTGGGGCTTTATTCCTTTCGTTTCCGGCAACAGTGATTGGTCAGGTTTCCTTGCATTTTAGCCAATCAGAACATTTCTTATGCATACGTGGGCCCAAGTCCACGCATGGAGTTCTGTTAAAATGCAGCGTGTTGTGTTAAAATAGTTTAACTATTATTAGAACATCTACAGAGAAACTTCACCAACAGACAAGCCACAAATCCAGACAGTGAGCAACCATCATCAGTTTTCTAATTTCTGTTACTTCATGTTATTTTGTTTTCTTGAGAATGAGGTGTCTTTTACCCTCTAATGTAATATTCTGTAGTGATTTTTACTTTAGATAGTTAGGAGATAGTTAAGCAGTTTGATAGTTTTGGTGATTACCAACTATCTCATAATGTATAAAAAGAGGAAAATTTACAGAGAGAGGGTTCGAATTTTGAAGAACCTGGAGACTAGGCCACTGTATTCTTGATAAAATTGTTGATTAATGAAAGAATCAGAAGTTTTCCACACATTGTTGGGTATGATTTTGTGACTTATCTGTTATGTATCATCATATGTCTTCTTCTTTTAAGTATGGTAATGAAGCAACAAGTCTTTATTTGCTTATGTAAATGAAGTTAAAATTCCTTAAAAGAGCGCTCCTATACTTGAAGTTCCTACCTCTGCAATTCTTCTAAGTTAGAGATAGTAGTTCTTGTGTAAAACAACATATTGTCTTTAACTTCTCTAAGTGTCACAAATTGTAGATTCTGTGTAAAACAACATATTGTCTCTGACTTATCTTAGCATTCTTCATTCAACATGCATATTCAGCAATTAGATGGCATTCCGAGACTTTCATGTCATCTAAGTATTGAGGGTTAAAAACTAGGTCTTTCAAGTCCTTCATTTGATAATACAACATACAATTAAGTGACAACTAAGTGACATAAACAATAAACATTAATGTCTTAAGCACAATTTCTACACAGCCAAGAAATTGGTTTCTTAAGGGACAACATTAATTGGCGCCGTTTCTGGGGAGAGAAGACAAGAACACTTTTCCCTGGGTTTTTAATATTTTCCTCTGGTTGTTTAGTGAGGAGGAAATATTTGGCTGTATTGAACAAAAATAATAACTCTAGCTCCAAAGAGGCCCCATACAAGGTCAGATACCTCACAGCAGAAAGTTCAAGCCCTTTCAAACCCTGAGAGGCTAGTTTCCAAGAGGGTTGGAAGGCCAAAAACTCCACTTACACCAAGTCCTACACTGTCTGCACCTGGCAGCAGTTCAACTCATTTTTCATCCAAACATTCATCATTTATTGACCAAGAGTCACCTTTTACATCCAATTCATTTCAAGAACCCAACTGTCAAGAACAGTCTCTAGAGTTTGTTTCTTTTTCAGTATCTGCTATAGTTATTCAACCTGAACCTATAACTACATTGTCACCTTCTCATACTCCATTTACTCCTCAGTCAGGTTCCACATCTGCTGGTAATCAAGGTTCAGTAAGTTCAGGAGAAAACATGGCAACACCTGCATTCTTGATGATTATGAGATAATTTACAAGAAAGGGCGCGAAAATGTCATAGCAGATGCTTTATCATGCCAATTTGAGGAGGACAGCACCCTGCTAGCAATCTCTCTTCCCATTCCAGATTGGATTGAAGAAGCCCGCAAGGAATGGTTTTCACATCCTTCGCTCTCCCAACTCATTAATAACTTGCGAGCAGATCCTAATTCCACAGTGGGCTACTCTTGGAAGGATGAGATTCTTCACTACAAGGATAGAGTAGTGATATCACCGACATCCACCCTCAAAACGTGCATTTTGGCAGAGTTGCACTCATCTCCCACTGCAGGCCATGCAGGCTTTTAGAAGACTTATGCTCACACTCGTCGTTCCTTCTTTTGGACAGGCATGAAAACTGACATTCTTACGTTTGTAGCTGAATGTGACGTGTGTCAACACCACAAAGGAGAAACAGTCAAGTCCCCAGGCACTTTACAACCATTTCCCATCCCTGCCTCAATCTGGATGGATGTTTCTATGGATTTCATTACTGGTCTTCTGAAGTCAGGCAACAAGTCAATCATCATGGTGGTTGTGGAAAAACTTTCTAAGTATGCTCATTTTTGCGCCCTACCCCACCCAATTACCCCTACTTTGGTGGCTCAATCTTTCATGGACCAGATCTTCAAACTACATGGCATGCCCACTTCCATTGTCTCTAATCGTGACCTACTCTTCACCAGTAACTTTTGGCAGGAACTTTTCAAGCTACAAGGCACCCAACTCCAACTAAGTACTTCCTATCATCCCCAAACTATTGGACAAATTGAAGCAATCAAAAAATGTCTGGAGACCTACCTCAGGTGCTTCACTTCAGAAAAGTAACATCAATGGGTACAGTGGTTACCTCTAGTTGAATAGTGGTATAATACTAACTATCATGCCACCACCAAGATAACTCCATATGAAGCAGTTTATGGTCAACTCCCCCCTTCACCTACTTCTTATATCCCTGGATTCTCTAAGGAACAAGCAGTGGATCAACTCCTACAGAGTCGTGCAACCATTGTAGCCCGTCTCAAAGATAATCTCCATCAAGCTCAGAATCGCATGAAGCAACAAGCAGATCAACATCATTCAGAGCACACATTTCAAGAAGGGGATTAGGTATTCTTGAGGCTGCAACCATACAAGCAAAAATCACTCAAAGACAAGGGTGGTCATAAATTATCTCCAAAATTCTACGGACCTTATCAAATACTTCAGCGCACTGGAGAAGTAGCCTACAAGCTAGCCTTGCCATGCAATGCAAAAATCCATCTCGTCTTCCATGTATCATGCCTCAAGAAAGTGGTGGGGAACAATTGCAGAATTCAAACCAGTCTACCTGAATTGGATGAAGAAGGTTCAATCTGGCTCCAACCTGAATAGGTCCTTGACATGCAAGAATGACATCTGCGCAGCCGCATGATCAAGGAAGTCCTCATCAAGTGGAAAGACACCTCTCCAGAAGATGCGACTTGGGAACCAGCCACTATTCCTGAGCAGTTTCCGTAGCTTCAGCCTTGAGGACAAGGTTGTTTTTATGGGGGAGGGCATGTTAGGGTCCAACCCTAACCTCCTATTATGTAGTAGGGTTGAGTCATATTTATAGTTAGTAAAGAGTCAATAAAACCCATATTAATAATTATAAGTGGTTGACCTGCATTTAAAGAAAGGGACCACATTTAGTTGCAAACGGGCCATGGTATTAGATAGATGGTATTAAGAGAACCATGGTACTAACCCATGGTATTGCATGTATGAATCCTATATAAAGGATAGAGACTCCCATTGAGGAACGTCATGTCTTATTTTGTAATCGAGCCTTGCTCTATTGGAGGTTGCCCCCTCGAAGAGGCAAGTGAACATTGCTTTTATCTCTGAATAATAAAATACATGTTGTTATTTCTCATTTTGTTCTGTGTTCTAGGTTGTGTTTCTTCGTATATTTGGTATTTTGGCATCTTCTCGCAGGTCAAGAGCATAACAGAGCAAGACATATTAATGTGGATCTAACACAAATGGGCATCGTGAGGGAAAATTGAGCTCCGACTCCAAGGAAAAGGGTTCTTTACAATCATCTTTTTAGATCTGGAAGATAGACAACACATCTTCGAAAATAGTCCATATTTTATGGGTAGTGCGAGGTTGTTCATCAGGGATTGGGAGGAAAGATATAACCCTGACAAGGAAGAATTCAGAGTAGCTCTAGTATAGGTTCGCCTTTACTCCCTACTGGATGAATTTTGGGAGCACGACATCCTTAAAGGAATCGGTAATTCCATTAGAAAATTTGTCAAAATCTCTGAGGTTACTAAAAGGCACCGCCATGCAACCTTTACCTGGATTTGTGTGCACATGAACATCTCACAGCATTTGATAGAGTCAATACAATTAATCTATCATGATACCACCTAGATTCAGCCTCTCGATTATGAACATGTCCCATTCAAGTGTCGAAGGTGCCATGAGTATGGCCATTTATTCAGAGATTGCCCCCTGACTAAGGTGGAGGAAGCCATATTTTCCGCTCAACATTGAGATGCAGAAGGGTTCTAACAAGTCGGAGGACATCATCCTCACCAAAATCGTCCCCCCCAAGATCCATTGCAGCCGCACACCCTATCTGATGAGACTCAACAAGCTCAGATGACTTCGTCCACCATGGTCCTAAAACCCTTGACGGTTCCTAGTCCCAACAACCATTTTTCCACCCTAGCAAGCTAGAATCTTGATAAGGAGAAGACAGGGAAGGAGATTCCCTCCTCCTTAAAGGATATCTCCCAGTCCATGGAAGTCGACAAGCAACCTCTCTCCCTAGGGGAAAATATCGTAGCCAAGCGAAAGATGCCAAAACATTTGAAGGATGCTCGAAGGGTTAAATATGTCCTTACCCGCACAAGCAAGATCCTGGAAGTAGAAGAGAAGAATAACAGATTAGGCACAGAAGAGAAGAAAATGTTGGAGATATTCAAATCCTGGATTAAAGCAGATGTCAAAGACATACTAGGAAGCCAGATGTTTCACTTTAGCCATCTCTACTCCTAATGGGTGGCTAGATCGGGTAAAACAGATCCAGATCTATGAGGTTCAGGGAAAGACATCAACCCTCTAGCCCTCACCATTGTTGAGTTAGGAGGCTCGGAGAAAGGAAAGAATGGAAGGAAATCGACCAAATATTTGATCCGTGAAGCTAGGGAATTGTTGCTAAATTTAGGGCAAATGGGAAAATTGACAGATCACTTTCCCAGATCCACCCCACCTTTTTCAAGAAGATCATCTCTTGGAACATCAAAGGGACTCAACAGCCTAGATAATATAAGATCCCTAAAGGAAAATATAGTTAAGCATAAGCCCATCATAGTCTTGCTACAAGAAACCAAAATAAATGATAAGAAACTCATCGAGAATAGCCAGAGATGTTGAAAGAATAGTCAAGTCATGTCTATAGACGCAATCGAGACCACAGGTGGTCTGGCTATTTGTTGTAGGGAAAAGTATCCAATACGGAATGACCCTATCCCACTCTAAGGGTGATAGTACCTCAGCAACAATCGAAGCAAAGCTATCTAAGATTTCTTCTTTATGAAAGTAAAATAGGGGAGAAAGGGATCCACTAACCGATATCTTTCGCTAATGGTTGATCCAATCTTCTCTCCTTGCTGCTTGCTCCCAGCTCCTTGCTCTTTCACCGGCCCAGCTACACCAAGATCCTGCAAAATGGCAAGAGAGGGAAGCTACAAGAAGCATACATTCATAATTGATTCAAGGATTAGAATAAATCAAATACACAAATATGACAATACATCATTGAGACACATGCATATAGAAGAACCTCAAATGCTTTATTAATGGAAGAAGTAAAGTTCAGGAAGTGATACAACCATAATAGGCCCAATCCAGCATCACCTTCCCAGCAAAAAGAAATCTCCTCTTCACCTCCTTCAAAGCAAATCACCCAATAGCTCTAAACTCAAACCAACAGCACTTCCTTACATTCACAAAATTCCAGCCCCTTCAGACCTCATGAGAGAGCTCTATATATAGGAGTTTTGGAGAAAGGATGAGTCAGCTTGAGAGCTGACTAGTGTCCTCTCCCACTTCAGTTATTCTTCAGTCCTTGAGTCCACTTGGAGATCCTTGCTTCCACTTGGAGATTAAGAACCTCTTACTCATCACTAGGCGAATTCCTTGATCCAAGTGTCACTTTGGAAGCTTCCTGGGCACTGACACATTGAGGAATGAGACTTCCACATGTCAAATCTCGCTCAGCGCAGGTAGCCTTTGTTGGAGTTGACATTCAACGCAGGTACAGAGTGGAGCACTTGACATTCAGCGCAGATGCTCAGTGGAGCAGTTGACATGATCCAGAATTTGCTTGTTTTTGAGTGTTTTCAGGTGGAGAACTGATATTCAGTGCTGTGGTTTGCTGACCTTGTTCCTCTAGGGGTAGGAACAACATGTTTAGGGACTTTGGATCCCTTAGATTATGGACATTTCATGCTTCATGCTGTAAGGCACAAAAATGTCTATAACAGTTGCCCCCTAAAGTATGAGGTCGTTTATCGGGTGAAATGCTTTATCCGGAGGATCCGAAGTTCATTCAATCGCTGAGAGGTGACCTGTAATAAAATACAATACAACACATTATTTTTCATTCAATTTTCATGATCTAGCTGAGGCGGGCATTCCCATGCTCAGCTTTATAAATTCATTTTGGTACATAGAACAGACGATCGTCTGATGGTAGACTGATAATTCTCTGCTGAAATTATCATCCTTTGAGTAGGGTGATCATCTGCTGCAATTATGTACACGACAAATGTCTTTATATCTCCTGAATATATATCGCAGCCCGGATGGATGAAACTAGATCCGTGGTCTTCAAACTCGTTCGATCTTCACTCTAAGTACAAGTCGATCCATGTGAGAACTGCGCTGAAGTCGAACATGGAAAGACATCGCTTGATTACCGGTCAATGATGTAAACCGTTAACAAGCGCGAGAGGAATCACCGATAATGATAATGACCCTCAAGGTACTGCAGTACAATTCACATGATGTGAATAAAGGACTTGGCATCGAACACGACGCAAAATCTTCTGGTCGAAGGTCATTGATGTATACCTGTCGCCGGAAGTGAGAAACTTGCCATTGAGGCATGCAAGCTTCAAAGTACTGAAGGGGTTGTTCCTAGATCAACTTCTTGGAAAATGAGCTGAAGTCGACAAGAAGCGATCCGTCAAAGGAGGGCCTTAATGAATCCCACATCAGTGACACGGAACGGAGCTAATGATTTTAGTGGAGGTGAAAACAATCTGTGACATATGATTCAGGGTGGCGGTCATGAATGGATGAAGGATAATGTATGGTAGTGGATGGGACACGGTTGACTCTTTCTGAACGACATCTCTTGAACATATAACAACACTGATGCGATGGATCGGTAGCATTACCCCAAATGTGGATGGTTTGGCGAATACCATGGTGATGAGACCGGTGAATGAAACAACCCAACCCGACGTGGTACGGAGGAAAAGTGTCATGTTCAAGAGCGACTTGCTACCATTAAAGCTTTGAGGTTCTCCCAATTTTTCCCCAATCATTTCTGACCAGTACCTCTTTATTTTTGTCAAGCTTGAGGAGGATAACATATGCTTGTTCTATAACCTGCCCTTCGGGCAAGCCCATCGCTATGTTTTAACGAGCCTAGCGATAGGGAAACTCGTTCTCGTCTAAAGACAAGTTTGTCGCTATTTAATCATTTTAACGAGTCTAACGACAAGGAAAACTCAGTCCTTTTCATTTTTAGAGAGTCTGAAAAGGTACAGAAAGTTAACTCCAAAATTCCTTTTTCGTCATCTAATCCCTTAAGTCCGAAAAAGTATAAAACAATACAGAAGGGATGAGTTTTCGGTACTTTTAACGAGCCGAACAAAACAAGCGCTTGATCTTTTTGTGCAATAATCCCTCAGGTCCAAAAAGATTAAAATCTAGAGGAGGGATAGCTCTTCCGGTCACTTTAACGAGCTGGAAGGCCAAAACTCGGCAAACTTCTCATATTTTACGAGTCAGATGAAAAGAGCTTAAAGAAGACTCGTCTTTTGAGGAACGAGTGATAAACAGGGATAGCAGCAGATTCCAGGTACAGGTTGGAATTTTCCAATCACGCCAGTGTCACAAGGATGGCTAGGTGAAATCACTCTTCGCAGCTGTTCCTCAAAATGGGTAAACAATCATATGGAGGTGAACGATCGGCTAAATGACGGTGGAGGTGACAGGTGCAAACACGACCAAGGCTTTTATGGCTGATAAATTTACGATCACAATGGTTATTTACCAGTTCATTTTTTCTGGATGAGCTTGAACTCTAAGGGAAAGCCTGCTCACAATCTTATGTTTATTTTTTAACGAACATGAACTATGTGCTAAAACTGCTCGGATCTTGCGTTTATTTTTTAACGAGCATGAACTTTATGCTAAAACTGCTCGATATACCAGTCATAAGATAAGAAATGTCCCCTGTGAGATCTCTATTTTTTAAGGAGTTTCATCTCACTGAGCTCTACTCCATATCCTTTCTTTATGCAAGTTCGGAAACGGCTAATCCCAAAAACAGATAAATAACCGCTCTTTGCTTGCACTCCAAAAGGTTTGCATGCCCCCAGGTATAAAATACAATTTCAAGGCTGCCCCTCCTCTCCCCCACCTCTGCTTTTCTTTGGGTGTTCACAGCTACTTGTTGTCTTGCCAGTCTAATGTTAACGATACTTGTCTTCTCGTTATTTTTAAGGGGTCTTACGCGGTACTTGTCTTCCCGTCGGCCCAACTTTTAACAAATCTTTTGCAAGATCGCAAGAGAACAGCTACTTGCGACAAGAGAATATCTACTTACGACAAGAGAAGAACACTACTCAAAGACAAAACATTTGTGTTATTGAGGGAGGCTTGCCTCTTTTTGGTTACCCAAAGATTGTTTTGTTAACTTCTTCAAACGAAAACATTTCCTCGGCACTGTCTACCTAAATAGACAACGGTGAGTGAAAAGTAGATTATTCCACTCACATAACTTTGACAAAAGAATCCTATTCTAGAACAACCCTCTCTCCTCTTCGGACGGGGTACGGACTAGTCATATTCTCCCGCGGAAATTCTACCTTATACCCAGGGTTTTTTCTGCCCGAAGCAGACCAGGATGCATGCCCCCTGGGTTCCAGTCCCATCTTTCCGAATCACTCGCACTCATCGGGAAGAAGGACTGGGGGTGGAGACATTTCTTGATTGAATAGACCATTCAGGGTTGGTATTTGACTATTTGCGATGCGTGATCCCGGAAATGAAAGTTGGTCCACGAGCTTGACCATTCTTCCTTCGTGTGGAAAACACATTACTCTAAAGAGTGAGGAGACTACAGCTCCCATGCAATATATATAGTCTCGTCCAAGGAGTAGGTTATAATCCAAGGGTCCTTGAACGACCATCACGTTCATTTGAACGGTCTTCCCTTTCAATGTAACAGGCACATTGGGGAGGATCCCTAATGGTCGACTGGTTCCTTTATCAAAACCCGAGAGATTTCTTATCTCAGGCAAAAGCGCCGGGGAACCCAGTGCTTTCCAAGCAATAGAGGAAAGGATACTCACAGATGCCCCTTCATCAATGATAGTGCCAGCCATTACCATTCTGTAGATTTGGACTATGATTCTGAATGGTATACTGGCTGGCAACCAGGGTCTACCTAGTTGATTCCAATCAAAGGATACAACCAGGTTGCTTGGTGGTGGAACCGAATATACGGCCGGATATGACCCTGACGATGTTCCTTCCTGCGATAAAGGAATGGGCGCATTGCCCTGATGCTCATCAGAGTCTGTGTTGATGAAAAGAATCTGGATGGTGTCATCCTTATTCTCTTCAGTGAGGGTGTCATTTGAAGATGAGTCTTCAGTGACGGTGTCATTTGAAGATGAAACTTCTGAAGGGAGAACCGGGTCAACTGCCATTTCGACCTTTGGACTTTCGTCCGGTCTGGATTCAGTAGGTTCATTTTCAGTGACTGACGCTTCAGCCGACCACTTGAGCGGGCCCGCTGTGTTCTCAACCAACGAAGGACTTGGCACGAGTTTTTTGTATCCAAGAGGAAGTCTCAACGGTGAAACCGGATGATCTTCCAAAACTCTCTTCGCTTCGTCTAAGAAGGGACAACGGTGGATGGTGTGATCGCCTTCACACAGTCTGCAGGGGAAACTTACTCCCCCTCTTTGTCTTGAACCTTCACTTTCGCTGGTTGACGGTATGCATTCAACATGGCTATCAGAGGTTGATGCTCCCGAATTGTGCAAACGAGGGGACCAGTCCCTTAGTATCCGGGGAATATAGGGACAATCTCTATGGAAGTGGTCTCCTCTACATATGACACATGGTGATTTAGGCCCGGTCTGTGCTGTGTGTGGATTTTTGTCAGATGTCTTTTGCTTGCCCCCAGTCGCCTTAGGCTCCTTCTTCTTCTTCTCTCTCTTCTTCTTCTCCTTCTTCTCCATGGGAGCTTGGCTTTTGCCGGCTCTACCTTGCGAAGACGAGGGATTGGAGGAAGAGTTATAGGAAGTAGAAGGTTGGTGGGCAGCTCTAGACTGATCTAACTGTTGACTCGACTATTCAGGAACCATGGTGTTCTGAACCACATTGGTTGAGAATAGCCAAATTGGCAGGCCAATTGTCAGTCCTGGAAGCGACAATGTGGCCATATGGGGCGCACCAACTTCTCCCCAAGAGGAGAAAGGACTAGGATTTCCATCATGGGGAATCCCTTGGTTGGGGCATTCCATGTTCTTAACCTACAGATCAACGCAGGAATAGGAGGTGATTATGTTCCGTTTAAAATAAATTTTATAACGACGCTTTAGACACAACTTGCTTTTTCACTTTTTAAGAGTCGAGAAAAAGCTAAAGATGACTCTAGTCTCCTTCGATGTTTTAACGAGCCCGAAGTGACAAATGCTCGGATGGACTTTTTCAATTATAGAGTTTGAAAAAGGCCAAAAGAAACTGCTCTGGAGATCTAGGCAAAGGGTGTGCCAAACCTTTCGCGAAACCATAGAATACGTTTTACGGTACGGGTGGTCGATCTTCGTGAATGTTGTGTTCACTGCATCGTGATCAGTAGGGCGGCCGACACGGCTTCCTAAGGATAAAGGCTTTTTCCCTATAGGGGTCTCCCAATATATACGCGACGGTACGTGGGAGCACAAGTCCGTATTGATACTTATCGCTTCACCGTGGAGGAATCACCCAACCACTCAACGCTAAGATATCACGTTTAACGACGCCGGAACACGTCTCTAGCTTAGACCTCTATGTGTTTGCGTTATGTTTCAAAGCGTTGTTATGTAAATTCAATTCATTTTAAGTTGATCTTGTTTAGCAGTTTGCCTTTAAGGATCACCACGAGATGTATAATACAACTTCCTAAATGCAGTCTAAGATGATAAGCAAGCTTTTCAATCTTTCAACTTTGAAAATCTTAACTACTGAGGGAAAAGAAAGACATCATCTTTTCACACAGATCATAGAGCACACACTAATGCAATTTCTCCTAAATCAACATGCAAACTGTCAAAATGCACATGCACAATGCAAGTATTTCTTTTCTCTTTCTTAATGTTGATGTATTACAAAAAGAAAGTTGTTGTATAATTTTGAATTCAATTTCAAGTGAAAGCAAACAAGCTTGTCCAAAATCAAAAGACACCTTAAGATTTACTTGTTTCAACACTAGAAATACATAAATTCAAACCATATGACGAAAGCAAAAGCTCAATCAGCTATGAACAGCAAACAAACTAACTCTTAAGATCAATACGACACTTATCACAGGTCTAGATCTAAGAGGCCACAGCAAGACTAGTTCGCTTTTCGTTATGGGAAACTGTAAATGATGTAAGAAATACACAAAGAACAATCACAGTTTCTTTATACAACCGAGGCGGAATAGTGGCAAGGAAAGTTGGTTTCAGATAGGTACATTGACTGATAACAGGCTGCAAAAACAAGGATGAAAACAGGGCAAGAAACAGCAGGGAACCCCAGTAGCACAAGGCAAGACTGGTTCAGCGCAGGTAGTACACTGTCAGTTTGACATTCAACGCAGGTAGCCCCTTCGGGAACTGCGCTGAAATGCAGACTGCCTTCACAGTGCCTGCACTGAAGAGAGAAACTTGCGTTCCTCTTGGTTTCCGGGTCACAGATTGCTCAAAAATTCACAGTTTTTGGCCAAATCAGAAGCTATCAATCAGGTACACACTAAAGGGTAATTAGGAGGATGAAAAGATATCACTAAGAGCTGTTCAGAGTCCTTGTGGATCAGCTCTTCAAATCATAAACATGCCCAGAAACTGAGCTAGAGTAGCTGCCCTCTACTTTGCATTTGAAAGATCCAAATGCGGTTCGATTCGGTACTCCCTGTGTTTAGGAAATGAATAGAAAAAAACACAAACAACCAACAAGATACGATCCCCAGTGGAGTCGCCAGTTTGTTGTAGGGAAAAGTATCCAATACGGAATGACCCTATCCCACTCTAAGGGTGATAGTACCTCAGCAACAATCGAAGCAAAGCTATCTAAGATTTCTTCTTTATGAAAGTAAAATAGGGGAGAAAGGGATCCACTAACCGATATCTTTCGCTAATGGTTGATCCAATCTTCTCTCCTTGCTGCTTGCTCCCAGCTCCTTGCTCTTTCACCGGCCCAGCTACACCAAGATCCTGCAAAATGGCAAGAGAGGGAAGCTACAAGAAGCATACATTCATAATTGATTCAAGGATTAGAATAAATCAAATACACAAATATGACAATACATCATTGAGACACATGCATATAGAAGAACCTCAAATGCTTTATTAATGGAAGAAGTAAAGTTCAGGAAGTGATACAACCATAAGAGGCCCAATCCAGCATCACCTTCCCAGCAGAAAGAAATCTCCTCTTCACCTCCTTCAAAGCAAATCACCCAATAGCTCTAAACTCAAACCAACAGCACTTCCTTACATTCACAAAATTCCAGCCCCTTCAGACCTCATGAGAGAGCTCTATATATAGGAGTTTTGGAGAAAGGATGAGTCAGCTTGAGAGCTGACTAGTGTCCTCTCCCACTTCAGTTATTCTTCAGTCCTTGAGTCCACTTGGAGATCCTTGCTTCCACTTGGAGATTAAGAACCTCTTACTCATCACTAGGCGAATTCCTTGATCCAAGTGTCACTTTGGAAGCTTCCTGGGCACTGACACATTGAGGAATGAGACTTCCACATGTCAAATCTCGCTCAGCGCAGGTAGCCTCTGTTGGAGTTGACATTCAATGCAGGTACAGAGTGGAGCACTTGACATTCAGCGCAGATGCTCAGTGGAGCAGTTGACATGATCCAGAATTTGCTTGTTTTTGAGTGTTTTCAGGTGGAGAACTGATATTCAGTGCTATGGTTTGCTGACCTTATTCCTCTAGGGGTAGGAACAACATGTTTAGGGACTTTTTTGAGTGTTTTCAGGTGGAGAACTGATATTCAGTGCTGTGGTTTGCTGACCTTATTCCTCTAGGGGTAGGAACAACATGTTTAGGGACTTTGGATCCCTTAGATTATGGACATTTCATGCTTCATGCTGTAAGGCACAAAAATGTCTATAACACTATTCTCTGGGACCCTGACAAGGTCGTGTTCACTAATTGGGTTGGATCCTGATTCTCCCTTTTGGTGACCTTCAGCTGGTAGGAATGGAAAACTGGATGAGCCTTACAACGGTTTATGGCCCTTCCAACCCTCAAGTGAAAGGCTTATTTCTCTCTCAGCTGCGTGGATTAAGAAGCTCTTAGGAAAAGGAGGATTAGATCTTAGGAGGGGACTTCAACCTGATCCGCAATATGGATGAAAAGAGAGGAGGTGTTCGGAGGCTGGACCCTTCTTCCTCAAAGTTTAACAATGCTATTGAAGAGCTACATTTGGTGGACATTCTCCCAAAGCATGGACTCCACACATGGAACAATCAAAGAGGAGGGCAGGATCAGGTGGCTAGTCGTCTGGATCACTTCCTCCTATCTGAGCACTTCATCCTTCAAGATCCAAATATAGAAATAGATATTATTCCGTCCCTTGGCTCGGATCACTAGCTGGTCAGTCTGGATATTACTTTTGCGGATTCTCCTCGGCAGAAGCCATTCCACTTTGAAAGCTTCTAGCTATGACATCCCTGCTGCCTAGAGAAACTAGAAACTTGGTGGACCTCTATGGATAATCCACTGGGCAACAAGATGCAATCCTTCCAAAAGAAACTCCAGGCGTTGAAGCTCAAAATTAAAATCTGGAACCAGGAAGAGTTTGGGAACATTTGAGGAGAAGAAAAAACTGGAAGCTCGCCTAGAAGACGTGGAGTGGACAATCATAAGGGATGGTCACTCCCCAGAATTGGCCAATGCAGAGGGGCTTCTAATCCAAGAAATAGAGGAAAAGAAAGCCTAAGAAGAGATCTTATGGTGCCATAAATCATGAGTCCAATGGCTTCGTGAGGGAGAGCACAATATTAAGTTCTTCCACAGGTCCATGATCAACCATCGCTAGTGAAATCACATCACCCAACTTCAAAGGTCCATGGGCAGACGCTATGAATGACAAGAAGACATCGAAAGGGAACTCAGAGCCTATTTATCAGCTTTATTGCAAGATGAAGGCTATGAAAGGTCTGAACCAATTCAGATAGTCATGCATTATATCCCAACCCTGGTCACCCCTACTCAAAATGAAGCCCTGCTTAGCCCCATCATGCTCGTTGAGGTGGAAGAAGTAGTTAAATCCTTGCCGACCAATAAAGCCCCAGGCCTGGACGAATTCACTGCTGAATTTTTCAAAGTGGGTTGGCCTTTTCTCAATCAAGAGATATGGGATCTGGTGGAGGAATCATGTTGCCTTCGTTGTATCTGGTCGAGCCTAAATGCCACCTTCCTCACCCTCATTCCCAAAGCCCAAGATGCTTTAGCCCCTAGTGACTTCAAACCCATCACCCTATGCAATTTCATCTATAAAATCCTCTCTATGATCATGTTCAGACACCTGAAGCCCATTCTACACCACACAATCAGCTAGGAACAATCAGGTTTTGTAGAAGGTCGCCAAATCCTTGATGGAGTTGCCTCATCACATGAGACCATACACTCTTTGCAATCCCTCAAAATGAAAGGCATGTTGCTCAAATTGGATTTGTCAAAAGCCTATGATCGGCTGGATTAGGACTATCTACTAGAAATTCTCAAGGCCTTTGGATTTGCAGATGATTGGGTCCACTAGATCAGATCCTTGACTTCCACCCCATTCTTCTCCATCTTGATTAAAGACTCCCCCTCTACAATCTTCAACGCTTCTTGTGGTATTCATCAAGGGGACCCTATATCCCCCTTCCTCTTCATCATTGTAGTAGAAGTTCTGTGAATGATGATCAAGGAAACAAAAAAATGGAACATGTTGAGCACCATCCACATTCATGGCACCAATGTCTATATGACTTCCCAACAGTTCGTGAATGACAACCTATTATTTGGGAAAGAGACTATCAGGGAAGCAACCCAGTTGAACAATATTTTGGTGGACTTCCAAGATGCTTCAAGTATGCTTCTAAACAAGGATAAATTGAGTATTTATTTCTTTCACACTCCTCGACCAGTCCAAACTTGTCTAGCCTGTGCCCTGGGTTTTACAATTGGATCTCTCCCTTCAAAATATTTTGGGGTCCCCCTCATCTTCAACCCCCTTCGCATTTCTCCCTGGAAATACCTCTGCACTAAGCTCTCTAAGAAGTTATCGACCTGGACCTTCTGTGTGCTCAACCTAGCAGGAAGGGCCACCCTTGTGAAATTAGTATTGCAAGTTATGCCATTACATCAACTATCCACCCTTCTGGCTCCTAAAAGCGTTTATGTAGAGTTATCATCCATGTTTAGGAGATTCCTTTGGAGCGACACATCCATGGACTGAAAATGGCCATTAGTTTCTTTGAATAAACTTTGTCTCCCCAAGGCCATGGAGGGCTCAGTTTGCGAGATATGACAGTCTTAAGCGACACCCACAATGCAAATCTCTAGTGGAGGTGGCTTCAACTGGGGGACGAACTCTAGAAGGCAATCTGGTTTCAAAAATATGGACAAGAAAAATCACAGGAAACCCTCCTTTGTGAACCTCTTCTAAGCATTGGATCTACAATATGGAACCGAGCTAATAGTAACAGTGATCTGACTTGAGACCACTTCTTTAGGAAGTAAGAAATGGGCAATCCTCCCTCTTCTAGCAATACTCCTGGAAGCAACTCACTTGACTTGATCAAGAACAATCTCTCTCTAACTTGATGCCCCTCTTCCACTCAATCCTGACCCTCCGTGTGGCAGATTACTGGCTTGAAGGTGTTGACAATCACGAATGGCAGAGATGGAAGTCCGATACCGACTGGCTAGGAGTGATCTCACAGGAGTACAGAGCACATCTGGGGACTCATCTCTCACAACGTTGGATCCACATAACCTAGGAGGTGGAAAAACTTAGATGAGGCCGCTCTACATCGGGAACTTTTTTAGTAAAAGAAGCCTATCTCATTCGGGCTAATGGCCGGGCACAATCAGATCACCGCTTCTGGAGGCATATCTGGAGAAGCAATTTGTGGCCCAAGGTTGCTCACTTCCTTTGGCTAGTGGGTCACAAGTGGATACTAACCTGGGATAGACTTCAGAAATGACGATTTTCTAGCCCGTCAATGTGCTCCCTATGTAAGCAGGAGGAAGAATCCCTTCCTCATATCTTTGGAGGTTTCCCCATAACGTGCGAAGTATGGCATCAAGCTTTCGATCTTGGGCCCAATAGCTAGTCAACCTAAGGATATCTGAGAACTCCTTGAGAATTGGCAAATTAACCAGTTCTCCAATCTGGTGGCAAACCATGCATGGTGGCTCAAACTGGGACTACTTCTGTGGAACACCTAGAAAGAGAGGAATCAGACCCCGTTCAATGGAAAAATGCCTTCTGGCGCACACATATGGAGCATGACGACATCGAACATCCAGAAATCCATCCTTTCTAACAAATGGTCACCTTATGACTGGGACTCGGACCCACCCGAAGCCCGGATCATAGCCCACCTAAACCTCTCATTTGCCATGATTTATCCCCGCACGCCTACACTGCGATCTCCCCCTACCCATTCTCCCTCTTCATTTCTCCCTCCCCCTAATGGCTACCTTCAAATTAAATTCGACGAGCTTCCAAGGGTAATCCCGGCCTGGCGGGCTTCAGTGGCATCATTCGAGACTCTGCTGGCTCCCTAAGGGTAGTTTATTTTGGCTTCTGTGGTCTCTCAACAAACAATGTGGCTGAACCGATAGGATTAGAGGTGGGCATGAGCTTTGCCTCCCACCTATGATACAGAAGAATTAGAATAGTGGGGGACTCGCACCTCATTATAGACATGGTTCAGAGGATCATCAACAACTCTCCCCCCTCAGAAAGTGGTCAAGAGTTGGAGATTGGAATCTCAACTTTCTCGCATCCAGCACGCCTTGACCCAGTTCGAGTACATCAACACTAGACATGTACTTCAGGAAGGTAATAAATTAGTAGATTGGTTGACCAACTGTGGTGCGAACCCTCCACATAACAATTTCAGGGCGACCTGGTCAGAACTTCAAACCAAAGTTGACCTGGACCCCGGGGAAATATAGGCTTTCCAAGAATTGATACAAAAAGACTTAGAATTTCTCGATGGGGGTGTCCAATATACGGAATAAGTGGCAGCGCGTTGGAGTGTGGAGCTAGTTCGGCCTCCATGCGTATAACAAATGCCTTAAAGGCCTGTTGGGACCTAGACTGGACTCCCGCGAGCATTACTTAATGTGCAGCGTAGGTAGGAGGGGGGCCATTTGCAGTTGTTGGGCGATGAGGAGGGCGTGTTGGGCGCGATAGAGTAGTGAGGAATTGGCACCCTGTCTGAGGCTGTGGCTTGGGGCAATAGTGTTGGATGAGATAGGGGAAGGTGGATGTGCGGGGGATTGGAACCTGCAATCAATTTCGCCGTGGGATCCGGGGGAGAATTGGAGCAGCCGGTGCAATGAGGGATACAGCTTTAGGGTTGGAGAGTGTGAGTGGTGTGCATTCGTTTTCCCTTCCTCACTCTGGTTCTGTCTCTGGAAAGGGGTTGCTCCTTTGGAGAGGCAGTGCGATGAAGAATTTGGGTCTTGGTTCTTTCCCTAGAGTGGCTCGTCCACTTCAGAGATAGGTAACATGCCTATCAGTTCACCGACAGATAGTGGAGAGGGATACGATAATTGCATCAGTTGTTCAAGGCTCCCTGACGTTGGGGTGGTAAGCAACTTGTTTTTGTGTTTGATTCATATCAGGCTTGTCTGGTGGGTTGCATGGGGCAACTAGATTCGTCCTTGTGGTGGTGCAACTAGTGGTGGAGGCGTTAGTTGTATGCCGAGACAAAGAGGTCGTGCTCGCAGAGGGGGAGTTGGTCACCGCATGGAAATTGTCCGCAGCAGGGTGTGCCTAGTTCAGGCTTGGAGTCGACTGAGAGTCGCCATTCTGATGTTGAGGCAACCATGTCCCCAGGTTGCTCCCCGAGCCACGTAGAGGCTTCGGCCACCTTGGACTCCATTGTGGCACAATTGGATAATCTCCATCTGAGCATGGAGACTTTGAGGGAACAACGTTATGGTGATCATAATGAATTGGTGCCTACATCAATGACCTACAACACACATAGAACGAGCTCCTGGATTCCATAGACGGTCTTCAGCAACAGCTCCAACGAACAATCAACCACCTCCGGGCTTTGACGAGTCAGGTGGAACATATTGACTACCACACACATGAGCAGGTTGCATTCTTTGATGCCCCACCACCGTTTCCCCCCAACCCACCCCCGTAATGTGTATTTATAGAAAATTCTCTTTTTGTGCTACTTTTGTATCGGAAATAACCAACGACATGAGTTGTCTTGGCCTCTTCATAGACTTAACCTTGTTTAGAGCATGACTCATGTTAGCTCTCAAGCCTGATACTTTGCCTGGTGTGGAAGCAATGATGTATTCAGATGGTTTGGCGAAGATGTATTTTTTTCTTGAAGTTATGATGATATAATGCAACAACAGCTTTTTTGACTGACAAAAAAAAAAACTATCATATTAATTTAGTTAATTTATATATAAGAAATACTAATTATTTTCTTACTTGATAAAATTTACCTCATGCAAACATGCTTTAATTATGATGTCAATTTAAGTAATTTTTATAGGCAAAATTTTAGTTTTGTAAGTATTCCATTTTCATGTCACATTTCACATCTAATATGTAATAAGAGTTGATTGTGTTTATTAGTTTTAGGTTTTGACAATTAATCCTATATGATACTTTACAATACAGATAAAATCTAACTTAATACTTTTTGAGGAATAAGGTGTTGGTAAGTTTTATAGTTGGGTGAGTTTGTTTTCAAAATATGAAGCTAGGAAGAATTTACAAACAAATAATTTTATTTCATCACTATACGTTACAAATTATATATTTTAAGAATTTTGGAAGAAAAAAGATCCTCCTTAGCTAAAAAGTTTTAAAACTTTTTTAGTTTTTTTGAATTTTTTTCACGCTTTATTTCCTTTTATGATCGATAATATTATTTCACATATGTGTTTTTCATTAAAAAGTTTTAATTGAGCTAATGTATTCAATATTATGCTTTATTTTTCATTAATTAGTAGACATATATTTTTAAAATTTGTTCAATATAATATTAGGTGATAACATTTCCCTTATATACTGTGTTGTAGAACACCTCTAGACTCAAAAAATATGTAAATATATTTAGTAACTAATACTCTTATATTTATATTTTATATATTAATGTCTATAATGTTACTCAAAAAAATCTTTACAAAATTATAAATTAGGAAGAAAAAGCAAAAAATTATATATATATATATATATATATATATATATAATTTATCTTTTTAATTTTTGATTTTTTTTCTTTATTTTTTCCCTGTTTCCGAATTTTTTGAAAAAAAAAACTTAATTCTTTTTATCAATAAACTTTTATATATAAAGAAATTATTACCTAACATTTCATATTAACAAATAGACAAACATTTTTAAATATAAATAATGCAAAATCAAAGATGAAACAATTGCCATAATTCCTTCAGAAGTAATAAATTAAATAAAATTACAATCACTTTAGATTTATCGTAAATGTTTTTTTTGAAGTTTAATAAAACTATAATTAATATAATTATAAAAGTATAATATAAAAATATAATACCATTAACTTAACTGGGATTAAGATGTAACAAATCGATTATGACAAAGTCAAATCACTATAAAACCCAAGTCAACATGATTGGAAGACAATGGGACCAGGTCAAAGCAAGTAGTCGTAATAGCATGTTGGGGATTTAACTTGAGAATGGAGAACATAAGAGTAATTATGTTCCAATGTGATAATAGAGAAATATAAAATAAAATAACTTTTCAATAACTTTTCAATAGATAAAATATTTATAAAAAAATACTTAAATTAAAATAAACTTTATAACTATAAAAAAATACTTAAATTAAAATAAACTTTATAACTATAATTTAAGTAGAGAAGCATTACAATATAAATTTAGCATTAAAAAGAATTTTATTTATGTTTTCCCATTTGAAATTCTAATTCTTTACTGATTAAAACCAAAACCACGAACCATGATATGTCACAACATAGTATAAATATTCCTCCCCTTTCGAAAAAATTTATAAATCTACAAAACAAATGTGGTATATCGGAAAAACACAAAACTTCCTTTATCCATATTAATATTTCATTAAAAAAAGTCATATGATATAAAAAAATGTCATATGCAATGGCATATACAAAGGACAAATATTTTGTGTCCAAAGCTTGATCGAGAAAATTATATCTGGTTACTATAAATTTAGAAATATTTTAATTATATTAATATAGATTTATTTTAAATAGGAATTTAATATGAGTTGAGAGGGATTCTATTTTTCCACGTGTAAATTATTTTATTACTTGAAATTATTTAAATGCTTGATTTATTTTTATTTTTTTTAGATTTAAAAAAAATATATATATATATTTTGCCTGATGTGAACAAAATTTTAATTACACTTTATAATGGGCTATAGAATGAGCCTTTTGGCTCAACAATTTTAATAACTGATATAGAATAAGCCTTTTGGCTCATTAAAATATAGTTACAAATCATACTATATATAGTTACAAATCATACTAGACTGTGAAATAAACCTCTCGACTCAATAATACAAACAAAATAAACTATAACTAATAAAATACCCATCAAATTCCAATATTAGTATCAACCGCTATTTTATTTTAATTGCTGCTGTTACACCTCATTACAATTATTTCACATGCACGTGCTTTGTAATTAACAAAGGTGGAAAGGATAGCTCTCTTCGATTTTATCAGTAACTTCTTTACATTTAAAAAGCAGCACCGCCAGGATATTGATGGAAGTCCATAGCATTGAATATATATAGGGTGGCTTTTTAATGTCCGAAAGGATCGGAATAATTATTTCAGCAGGATACCTGTGCCAGCTTTATGGGTCTGGCCAATGAACTTATTTTATGTTTTGTTATGGGAGAGATAGTATGTAGGTTGTTTAACTTAATTTTTAATTGAATGTATTTTTTTAATATATTAGTGAAGTCAATATTTTAAAATATTAATTTGTTTTTTTTTTTTTTTTTTTTTATTTGAATGTTTTTTTTTAAGTATTTATGAAGTCATTTTAAAATGGTTTTTTAAAATATTGATGGTTTAGAGATTTTATTTTTGGATTGATTATATTAGGATATTTATTCTTGTCAATGTTTCGAAGTAGCCAATGTGGTTCATCATCACAATAAAGAGATGAAGAAAATATGATCAAGATACAAGATTAAATAGATGAGGGACAAAGAGAGGAAGTCAAATCTCTAATTAACTCTTCTCATAGAAGCCCCAATTCACAAATATTTATTGTAAAGAGAAATCCAGGTTATAGCTATTAAGTTTCAGAATTTTAGATGCTCCAGGGGTTCTTGAGGGTACTAAACCCATTTCCACCATTAAAAAACTATTCAAACACTCCGAGTTTCAGATCTTTTGAAAAAGAAAATCGTTGGATTCAACCAAAAAATGATTGTCCACGTGAAATCATGCTTAGACAAGTCCCTTCCCATAATCTAAACATGCTACAATTTTGACATAAAAGAATGATTGTTTTGCTGGATTTTGACAAAATTTGGCAGAATTTTTTGGAAATCCACTTTACAGCTATCAAGTTTTAGAATTTTAGGTGTTCCAAGGGTTTTTGAGGGTGCTGAATTCATTTCCACCATTAAAAAAATGATTCAAACATTCCTAGTTTCAGATTTTTTGAAAAAAAAAAATCCCCTGATTCCAACTAGAAAATTGTCATCTAGGAGAAATGGTCGCTTGCTTAGACAACTACCTTGTCTAAATAGACAATATTTTTTCCCAGAAAATAATGGGTTTAAACAGAGAATAACCCTAAGTTTCGGAAGTTTAGTTCTCTAGAAATTCTTAAGAGTGTTCAAGTCATTTCCACCATTAAAAAAATGATTCAAACACGCCTAATTTCAAATTTTATGAAAAAAAAACACAAAATTCTAACCAATAAATCCTCATCCAAAACAAGTTATTTCCGAATTAGACAGATGTTTCACAAATCAACTAAGTTTCGAACTCTCAAACACTTGAATGCACTTGAATGGTCGAAAGTTAACAAATCAACTAGTTGACCTTTTCCTACCGTTACTAGCAACTTATGCTGCCATTTTTATGGGTTGAATAAATGTCGGTATTTTATGTTGTGTGACTGGAGAAATATTTACGGTTGGATTTTTCTTATAGTTTAGAGGCCGAATTGACACAACACAATTATTATGATGTAATAATAAAATTGTGTGTAACTAAGAAAAATTATCATGTTCACCAATAGCCTCTCATGTTTTGAAAGGCTCAGCACTGAAAAACGTAAATCAACAGAGATGTAATCAGAGAAAAGAAGTGATGTTTCTAGTGTTTGAATGGACCCTCTTTGCGTAATAACATCTGAATCATTAGCAGTATGGCTATTCAATCTTGGTCGGCTGATGCTCTTGCCATTTAAATATCACATAACAAGAAGACAATAATAACATTACATACGAAAACGATTGGCTAGAGGTCTGCAACCCTAACAGCACTGCGACAACCATGAACTAAACACAGTCGCGACCTAACCCTCTGACAGCTTCTGCAAATCTGTTTACCAGGAGGTCGTTTCTAAGGTCAGAATGATAGAGAAGTGTGTGTGGGGGGGGGGGGAGAGAGAGATCCCCTCCTATCGAGATGCGGCAGCAGGGGATTCCCACCAGAACACCAGCAATCAGAAGCAAACACAAGAGACAAACAAAATGTCAAGACCTATCCTCGAGGCGTGATGGCAAGTAGACAACAGAGGAAAATGTCTGCCATGTGTGACAAAGAAACCAAGATTCATCATTTCGATGAATAAATTGGAGCGATATAGAAGTTACATGAAGGACCATGCATTGATCTGCAAGTTCATAGGAGTATGGCCGATGGAGAAAGATCTTACCAAGTGGATACAACAAAAATGGCAACCCAAAGGCCATATTGAGCTCAAGATGGGAGCTAGAGGCTTCTTCACGGTAATATTCTCGAACCTGCAAGATAAAGAAAAAGTATTTGAAAATGGCCCTTACTTCCATTATAATGCTAGTTTGTTTATGAGATATTGGGAAGAATGTTATGACCCAGAGAAGGAAAAATATATGGTAGCCCTGGTATGGGTAAGATTATTCGGTCTCCCAATGGACTTTTGGGACCCAGAAATATTAGAGGGTATTGGAAATACGATAGGCAAATTTGTCAAAATAGCAGAAACGAAAAAAAGAGGCAGATACACATCCTATGCAAGAATATGTGTGTACATGAACATAGTTGAACCCATACCTAACTCAATGGAATTAGAATACCATGAAGAGGTTTGGCAACAAACCTTAGACTATGAACATATCTTGTTCAGATGCCAAAGGTGTCATGAATATGGCCACCTATTTAAGGACTGTCCACTGAACCTAGAGGAAGGGGAGAATATGCACAAGCAACAGAGGAAACCTCAAGAAGATAAGGAAGGGTTCCAAGAAGTGAAAAGAAAGAGGAGACAATCAAAGGAAACCCACAACATAGGGAAAAAAGAATACCAACCTCAACCAAGCGGAACGAATAGCTTTGAAGTGTTGCAGGTAGAAGAAGATGAAGAAAATGAGATCCAACTTATGGATTATCAAGAGAAAGGAAAGGAGAGAAGTTCGAGTCAAGGCAAACCAAACCCCAAGAGGAAAGCTCAAAGAGAGTTGGCAGATAAAGAAGATAAGGAGGAAAGGGAGGGGATGGAAACCACTACAATGGAAATCGACCCAAGCAAAGGAGAGGAACTTATCATGGAAGAAGAATTTTTGAAGAAACTACTGAATGAATGGAGACATTTAGATGAAATATTTATTCTAGAAGACCAAAAAAGATTATATAGAGAGACATTCCAATAGTATCAAGCTAAGCAGGGCCAGGGACAGGTCGAGATTGCAGAACAACTGGGGATGCATCAGGAAAACCCCCAAGAGTATTCAAACAAAATAAAAGGAGGAAAGAAAAGAGGTTGAAGAAACCTACAGGAATCTATACAAATTATGGGAGAAATGTTGGTGAACATAGGCAGGGTGGTACCGCTCTCAGTAGTATACCAACAAATAAATAAAGTGTCCCAATGATAGTTACATCCTAGAACATAAGAGGTCTAAACAGCCGAGGTAAACAAAGATACTTAGATGAGAGACTAAGAAAATAGAAACCCCAATTAATGTTGCTACAAGAAACAAAGATTACAGGAGGGAAAATGGAAGAAATCCTATGTAAGATGAAACCGAGGCATAAATGTATGTCTATAGATGCAAGAGGTAGCGTAGGCAGGATTGCAATCCTGTGGAACCTAGCAGAGGTGACAATTGATTACTAGATAGGCATGAAGCGAATCCTCATGGGGCGGTTTCGCCTGATAGGAAATAAAGAATGGTTCTTAATCTCTGCAGTCTATGGCCCACACATCCCAGTGGAAAAGGAAAACTTCCTCCAGAGGATAAAGACGTTAAGCCAACTACATGAGGAAAAGCTTTGGTTACTAGCAGGCGATTTCAACTTGATAACAACACTGGAGGAGAAAAAAGGGGGACTTCAAAGGGAAGAGCCAGAAATGGAGAAATTCAGGGATATACAAGAAGAACTACACCTGGTGGATATCCCAACAATTAATGGAAAATATACGTGGAATAATAGAAGGGGAGGGAACAGACAAATAGCTTCTCGTCTGGACAGATTCTTGGCTACAGAAAATTTCATTAGTAAAGATGTTTACTACGAGGCTACAATTCTACTGTGCCTAGGGTCGGATCACTGGCCTATTAAATTAGAAGTGGAAATGAAATAAGGAAATCGAAACAGACCTTTTAGGTTTGAAGCCTTTTGGCTAAGAGAACCGACCTTCATAGAAAAAATGAAGGAGTGGTGGAACGAGAGTGAGAAAGAAGGGAGAAATCTGATGCATACCTTTCAACTCAGACTCAAAGAACTAAAAGGAAAAATAAAGAAATGGAACAAGGATGAGTTCGGAAACATACATTAGGAACATGAATTGATCCAAGTCAAGATGAGGAAAGTACAACTGCAAATCATCAATGAGGGTAGAAGTGAGTTGCTAGTGGAGGAGGAAGGGCAGTTGATAAATAAATTGGAGGAAAGGAGACAACAAGAAGAAATTATGTGGAAACAGAAATCAAGAATCCAATGGTTAAAGGAAGGGGAAAGAAACACAAGGTTTTTTCATAAAGCTATGATCCAACATAGGCAGCAGAATAGGATATTCTCCCTAGTCGATCAGCAAGGCAACCGACTTACCCAAAACGAAGACATGGAGAACCTGTTAGTTCAACACTTTCAGAGGCTACTGATGGAACCCAATATAAGCAGGGAGGAGAATATAAACAAAATCACACAGCACATTCCCAATCTGGTGAGCAGGGATCAGAACATGGCCCTGCTAAGGGAAATATCTAAAGCAAAGGTAGAAGAAGTCATCAAAAGCATGGTGAAGAACAAGGCACTAGGCCCAGACAAATACATAGCAGAATTATTTCAGGTGACGTGGCCATTCATGGGGGAAGATATAGTGAAAATCGTCGAGGAGTCCCAACGCACTAAAAGAATGCATCCAGCCCTAAACTCCACGTTTTTGGCCCTTATTCCAAAAACGGATCATTCGGAAGAGCTACAAGGGTTTAGGCCAATAGCGCTCTGTAATGTAATCTACAAAATCATGGCTACAATTATGGTAAACTACCTAAAACCTATATTACCTAGTCTAATCTCTTAGGAATAGACAAGGTTCGTTAAAAGAAGACAAATAGTAGATGGCATAGTGATGGCACAAGAGGCAATACATTCACTAAAGACAAAAAAAAAACCAAAGGTATGCTGGTTAAACTAGACTTATCAAAAGCCTACGATCATCTGAAATGGAAATACCTACAGGGAATATTGAAGGCATTTGGCTTTGATACAAGATGGATAAGCTGGATAATGTTGATGATATCAACTCTAGTCCTGTCAATTTTACTTAATGGATCACCCACAGAGGCGTTCAACGCAACCTGAGGGCTCAGGCAAGGTGATCCGTTATCCCCGTTTCTGTTCATACTGGCCGCGGAAGGACTCGGAAGGTATATAAAAGAGAAAGTTCAAAGAGAACAATACACTAGTCTTAGACTATGGGGAAATGATTTACCGTTAACTCACCAACAATTCGTAGATGACATAATGATGTATGGGCAAGCATCTCTCAAGGAAGCCAGAGGGTTAATGGAGATTCTTACTGACTTCACAAGTGCTTCAGGGATGGAGATAAATAAGGAAAAGTCTGATATATTTTTCTTCAACACAACAACACCATCACAAGCTTTCTTAGCAAGAATAATGGGATTCCAAATTGGTAATCTCCCCTTGAAATACCTAGGAATTTAGCTAAATGATCAACAAAATAGAGTGGCAAATTGGAAACCCCTATTGGAAAAAATCCAAGGGAGAATGTAGAATTGGACATTCAGATCATTGAATATGCCAAGTCGGGTAATACTACTAAGATCAGTGCTACAATCTATCCCGATTTACCAATTAACTAGTCAAGCGACGCCAAAAACAGTTTGCCAAAAGATGATAGACATATTCAAAAAGTTCTTGTGGCAAGGGCCTAGAACAGAAAAAAATGGGCTCTACTATCGTGGAACTGGCTCAGTAAACCCCTAAAAGATGGGGGGTTGGGACTCAGATACCCATACATTCTCAATCAGGTCATGGGGGAAAAGCTCTGGTGGAGATGGATCCAGGGAGGAGCAGACCTATGGAAGCAATTATGGGAGAGGAAGTATGGCATGCCGAGCTCAACTGAAGGAAAGCTAAGACTTCAGACAATAAGAAAGGATCATCCATCTAGAACTTAGCCTCAGACAATAGAAATTTGATCAGAACCCATAGTTTTTGGGAAATTAGGGGAGGAGACAAAGCCAAATTTTGGGAAGAAGCATGGCAACAGAGAGAAAAACTAAACAACAAACCTGAGCTAGAAATAGTATGTCAATATACTAATATCCATGAAGAAAAAACAGTAAAAAAACTTCTGGAACATGGAACCTGGAGAGTACTGGAGAAAGTGGAAACAAAAACAGGATTGGCCAGATGCCCTAGAAACACCCCAATGGAAGTTATATGAGAAAGAAATGGCAACCTGAAAAATTGCAAAAGCAGAGGGGTCGAACATTCTTAGATGGGGATATAGGATTAAAGGGATGTTCACAATTAAAGAGGGCTATCAACTACAAGCAGCACACCACATACAATAGGGGACACAAATATGGGATAGAATATGGCAAGAAAAGACATGGCCAAAAATCACCTTCTTCATGTGGATCCTCCAACATGGGCAAGCAATTACTTGGGACTAAATGCAGAAAAAAGGCATGCAGGGACCTTCGATATGTAGCTTAAGTAATGAACAAGCAGAAACAATGGAACATATGACAAATGCCTGTAGATACAATGAAAACTTGTGGAGAAACCATAATCAACTCTTCGGAGTAAGTGACAGGAATCCAAATAGTATGAAAGCAACAATGGATAATTGGCGGAAAAAGCCTTACCAAAACCCAATCCTGAATCGAGCCTGGAGACTTTCTTTGGGTTTCTTCCTATGGGCAATATGGAAGGAAAGAAATAATCTGATCTTCAAAGATGAAAAAAGAACAGAAGAAGAAAGATGGAAAAGGATACTCCAGAACATACGAGAAATGATACTGGCTGAGAAATGGTATGCAGAGGATTGGGAAACAAATCCCCAGGAAGAAAGAATAATGATAGGTCTAAACTTGAAGCCCAGTATGCTAAACGCCTCCTCGTGGAAGCACCATTCCCCCAATGGCGAGTTTGCGAACCATTTCACATAGCCTCAGAAAGAATTTATCAAACTTAACTTTGATGGAGCTGCAAAAGGGAACCCTAGGGTAGCGGGGACAAGAGGAGTATTCAGAGACGATAAAGGTAAAATGATCTGAATATTCACTATGGACTGCGGCATTGCGAGCAACAATGAAGCCAAGCTTCATGCTTTGAAGAGGGGACTGGAAATTGCGGTAAGGGAGAGGTTCCAGAGATTACAGGTGGAAGGAGATTCGAAAATGGCAATAGACATGGTGAAAAAGCTCCAGCAAGGGACTCGCTGGGAAAAAATCAGCCAAAGCTGGAGGATGGCAAGGCTTGTCCAAGAGATCAGTAAGCTAATTTGACAAATCGGGTACATCATCCCAACACATGTCCACAGGATGGGCAATGTGGCAGCAGATAATCTCGCTAACTAGGGATGCGGACAGGTAGGTAGAAACCTGAATATAAGAGGAGAAGAGTTATTACAAATGGAGGGGATGAGGAAACTAGGGGAGATCCTAGAAAAATACAAGGAGAAAGAGGAAAACCCCTGATCGGGGTGCGATAGTGAAGGCGAGGTGGGCTAGAGGGGATGGGAGGTGGAGGTGCCAGAAACCACCCACTTGGGCCCAAGGATAGAGGGGACATCGGGATGTGGGAGATTGCGACAGCAGGAAGGGTAGCAAGAAGGACAGGGCAGGGAGGAGGAAGGTACAAAATGAGGATAGGTGTGGTTGAGAATGGTAGGGAGAGAGGAAGGCTTGGGGGCAAGCAAGAGGGCAGGCAAAACAGAGCTGGAAAGTGGCATGACTATAGAGAGGTACCCACGGCAGGAGCAGTTGGAGGCACAAGGGAGTTAATGAAGGACAGAGATGGAAGCGTCAGAGGTTCATCATTCTGAGGAGAAGGAATGAAAGAATGGGCGGTGGGAGGATTAGGAGGACATGTGGGAGGCGGGACGGAAGATAGCAGGGACAGTAGGATAAAACAAAAAGAGGCAAAGGCAATTGAGAAAGAGGATAGTTGCATGTAGAGATGAAGGCGAGGGAATGAGAAAAGAAAGGTGGTGGACGCAGGTCAGTGGATACAGACGGGTCAACAAAAATCGATGGTATGTCATCCTCAATGCCCTAAATAATAGAATTGTAGTAATGTTTAATTCAGAGGTATTGGGGAAGGGGGCTTGGGAAAGCCAAGACTCGGAACGAGTCGAGACCAGAGGTTCTTGGAACTCTAACCTGGTCTGGAATGATAATGAAGTGGAGAGATATGGTAAAGTTAAAGGGTCGCCTTGGGAAGATGAATAGAGAGGGAATGAGGGAGGTCAGGGAGGTAATGGGGAACTTGTTAAGGGAGAGCACAAAAAGATAACAACCCCGTCTAGGTGGTACCTGAGACACAAAAGGGATAAATCAGGTAGCCGAGACAAAGTGGAGGGTTTCCTGGAGGCTAATGAAGCAAGGCTATAAATAGCCCAGCTTGATGTGAAACCAAACCGGAATGTCCAGAATAAGACTCAGGGGCTATCTAGGGGCACAATTCGAGTGGAGATACCAGAGAGGAGAGAGGATAGGAAGGGGAACCCTTTTGAAACTCAGAATAGGGATAAGGTTAACCAATGTAGGGACTCTTGTAGGACTACAAAGGTAGAGCAATAGGTTGCAGGTTGCCGAGGAGGGATGAATTAGAGAGGAGACAATTTGAGAGGCTGAAGAATGTTAACCCAAGAGCCGTCAGGGGGGAATCTGAGGGAGAAGGGGGGCAAACCCAAGTTTCCAGGACTTGGGCGAGAGGCCAAACCCGAAGCATATAAAAATACGACAGTTTGGGGAGTATACATACATATTATTGATATTTCTTATGTTACTGTTTTAGGTTTAATAATAATCTGAGTGCAACACAGTGTGGAGGCCCGGATCACACATTGCACTATGGCGAGAAATCCTACAGAGGAGAAAGAATTGGGTGAATAAAATCGCAACCGGGACAAAGAAAGTATGGCTAGAGAAGGAAAATAGGTGGATAAATGAGGCAATAGTGGAACATGAAAGTCAGGGAAACAAACCACTGGAGGGGATGCAACCTCCAACAAAGGCCAACACAAGTGAGGCAGGAAGACTGGAAAGGAGCATATGCAGACTCTTATCAGTGCGTACATGGCTAACAACACACTAGAGGTAAGAGCACAAATAGCTGGATGGGAGAGGGAACTCAATGACAACATCACCAACTAGGACATCGAGACAGAAGAGTGGGAAGCCATGGTGCAAGATCCGGGGAACACCCGCGGCCGCCATACTCTATTCCGACAAACAATCTAACAATACTGGGTTATGAAGAACATAGTGGCCCGAGCTATGACACTCAACAAGGAACAAGAACTAAACAAGGGACATGAGGTACAGGAGGAAACCAAAACGAAGGAGCCCAACAGGGTGGATCTCCACAGGGAGATAGCAGCAGTCCAGATTCAAGTCTACCGAAACAACTTAGCTTTGAGCAGGATAGAGCAAAGTCTGCAGGACATGAGGAGAAGCGAGATGCTGGGGTCCAACGCTAAAGCCCCAGCCCCGGTGGAGTCCTCAGATGATGAGTAAAACAGGGTGCTAGACAAAATTTTGTTTTTATGACGAATAGCCTTTACTTTCCTAAGTTGATGTTTATTATAGATAGAATAGCAAATGTTGCATGGATGGTAGAAAAAGACTTATTTAAATTTTGGACATCTTTTAACGCTGACAGGTGGCCAACCTGGTTTCCTACGGGCAGGTTGAGGCCACCTGATACTATTGGAAAAACATGATTATGGTTTGATAATATTAATAGATAAAGTACTACCAAGCTTACAATATATAAAATAATCACATTACATATTCAAAACTTTATTTCATTATATAGTATTGCTACGCTACTTGTGTAGTGGTGCAATTATATGCTAATCAATCTCATTAAGTTATTTACTTACCAGGTTTATATATATATATATAAAAACAAGGTTTATTATGTGTTGATATTAAAATTATGAAAATTATCAAGAAAATTAAATTAATGAAATTATTAAAAATATAATATTTATATTAAAAAATATGATATATTAATATATATTTTGATAATAATCAAAATTATATTTATATTTATATAATTTTTTAATTTTTAAAAATATTATACTCCATTGTTGTACTAATATATAGGGAGATGTCACATAATGTTATACTAACAAATTTAAAAAATATGTCTGTTAATTAATGACAAATAAAAAATAGTATTAAATATATTAATTCAACTAATTTTTTTACGAAAAATATATATACAAAATAATATTATCTATTATAATAGGAAATAAAGCATAGGAAAAAAAAAAAAATTATAAAACTTATTTAGCGAAGAAGGATCTGTGTTTCCAAATTTCTTAAAATTATATAATTTGTAACCTATAATGATGAAATAAAATTATTTGTTTGTAAATTCTACTTAGTTTCATAGTGTGCAAACAAACTGGCCCAACCATAAAACTTACCAACACCTTATTTCTCAAAAAATATTAAGTTAAATTTTATCATTATTGTAAAAAATTATATAAATTTTTGTCAAAACTTGAAACTTAATAAACACAATCAATATTAAACTTCACTAATGACAATTATTAATCTTATAAAAAAACCAATAAAAAAATTATATAGAGATTGATACCCTTTCACTAATATTGATCACAAAAAAGTTATATAAATTAATACCTTTCTATTAATTCATTACACTAAATAAACCTTTTTTTAATAAATAACATTTTTAATTTACAATTCACGAAACATGAAAACTTCATAAATTTCTTTTACCACAAATATTAATCAAATTTTAATATAATTTATCATAAATAGTAATCAAACTTTATTTATAAATTTCTAATTTAAAAACAAATCACATAACATTAAATTTTAAAAACAACTGTTACATAGAGATTTCTAAAATGTGCTTAAATTTAAAAAATATTCACAATCAACCGTTTAAATGCCAAAACAAACATTTATGACCTGCCTTTTAGGTGCTTTAAGGTTTACTTAATCTATAATACTATAATACCATACAATAGGTTAGGCTAATTTGAACCACTTTATTACCAGTTTTTGAGATTTTAATAATGTTGATAGTGATTTTTTAAAATTATATGAAAAAATGATAATGATTTGATAAATTTTAATCGTATAGAATACACAACATAATGTAAGGGCGTCAAATTCCTATTTATATATAAACAATAAATTTAGTGTGTAATGTTCTAGTATTTACCGCGTAGTCTAATGAGGCGAGGAGTTATTCAGGAAGTCATGGAAATTTTGGTCATATTTAGAAAAAATCTGGCAAAGATTTTTGTAAATCCAAGTTATAGTTGTTAAACTTCAAAATTTTAAGCGTCTTAAACATTTTTAATGGTGCTAAATCCACTGCCTTTACAAATTTTTTGAATTTTTTTTACTTAAATTCCAACCACTTTTGACAGTTCCCACAATTCCTCCGCCTAGTTAACGACTCCTTTCTTTACTATCAACCCCTTGCTTCAATATATTGTTTTGGTTACTGCTGTAGTAGTCTGACACCTTATTACAATTAATTCACATGCACGTGCTTTGTAATTAACAAATGTGGAAAGGATAGCTCTCTTCGATTTTATCAGTTACTTGTTTACATTTAAAAAGCAGCACCGCCAGGATATTGATGGAAGTGCGTAGCATTGAATATACATAGAGCGGCTTTTTAAAGTCCGAAAGGAGCCGAATAATTATATGAGCCTGATAGCTTTGCCATCTTTATGGGTTTAGCCAATGAAGTTATTTTATGTTTTGTTATGGGCGAGATAGTATGTCGGTTGTTTAACTTAATTTTTAATGGAATGTATTTTTTTAATATATTAATGAAGTCAACTATTTAAAAGGTCTCTTTAAATATTAAGTTGATTTTTTTAAGTGAATGTATTTTATTTAAACATTAATAAAATTAACATTTTAAAATAGCTTTTTAGAATATTGATGGTTTAGAGATTTTATTTCTGGATTCATTATATTAAGATATTTATTTTTGTTAATTTTTTAAACTATTTAATGTAGTTTATTATCACCATAAAGACAGAAAGAAGATTTGATCAGACTACAAGAGTAAATAGGAGAGGGACAAAGAGAGAAGTCAAATTTCTAATTAACTCTTCTCAAAGAAGCCCCAATTCACAAGTATTTATTGTAGAGATAAATCTAGGTTATAGCTATAAAATTTCAGAATTTTAGACGCTCCAGGGGTTCTTGAGGGTACTAAACCCATTTCCACCATTAAAAATTATTCAACACTCTCAGTTTCAGATTTTTTGAAAAAGA
Source organism: Pinus tabuliformis (assembly GCA_031772625.1). Classification (NCBI taxonomy): domain Eukaryota; kingdom Viridiplantae; phylum Streptophyta; class Pinopsida; order Pinales; family Pinaceae; genus Pinus; species Pinus tabuliformis. The sequence goes on along the minus strand of CM062814.1, from coordinate 40,550,065 downwards.
AAATCGTTGAAAATGATTTTCCAGGTGAAATCATGCTTGGACAAGTCCCTTCCCATAGTCTAAACATGCTACAATTTTGACATAAAAGAATGATTCTTTGCTGGATTTTGACAAAATTTGGCAGATTTTTTTGGAAATCCACTTTACAGCAGTCAAGTTTTAGATATTTAGGTGCTTGAGGGGTTTTTGAGGGCGCTGAATCCATTTCCACCATTAAAAAAATGATTCAAACATTCCTAGTTTCAGATTTTTTGAAAAAAAATCACATTCCTAATTTCAGATTTTTTGAAAAGAAAAATCACTTGATTCCAACTAGAAAATTGTCATCTAAGAGAAATCGTAGCTTGCTTAGACAACTTCCTTGTTTAAACAGACAATAATGTTTCTGAGAAAATAATGGGTCTAAACAGACAATAACCATCAAATTTCAGAATTTTAATGCTCTAGGAATTCTTAAGAGTGTTGAAGTCATTTCCAACTGAATCATGTTACCAGATATACATAATGGTTTCTCCCGTTCTTTGTTTCTCATAGCTCCATATGTATCGTCATATGCAGGGTTTTAATAATTTCCTTTTTTGTTGTTGACTCATCCACATATTAGGGTTTCTCCCTGGCAAACCCCGTTCATTGTTGGATTTACGACATGCTCGACTCAACTTATTGGAGCTTAAATTTTCTATGGTTCAAGTTCTTGCTAACTTTAACTTCTATATGCCTCCAGGGATTTTTAATAAGGGATGTTGTCCCCCAACAAAAAAACCCTTGATTGCATTGTTACAATTTTTATTTTGCATGTAATAGAATTTGTTACGACCTCGGGCTTCAAGGCCTTGCCCTGTATAATTACAGGGTTATGAATGAGAACATGTATTTAATATTGGTCTTTAAAGATTGAATTATTGATTATATATGGACTGACTCACTGTGCATCTTGCACATTAACGTTGAATCTTTAAGTACAATTTTCTTGAATTTGAATGAATATATATATATCTATATATATATATATATATATATATATATATATATATATATATAATCCCTAATGAGAATTTTGGGCATTGAATTTTTGTTTCATTGTATTAGCATTATGTGCTTAGGATTTTTGTTTCAATAGAAATCGTTAGGATTTTTGTTTCAATAGAAATCGTTGTTGGTTGCTCTATTGTAGGGTTACACCTGATGTTTATAGTCGGCTATGTTTTTTTTCTAAAAACATGTACATGATTCTCTTCATTCATATATATATTATTAATCCCTAATGAGACTTTTTGGCATTATATTTTTGTTTCAATAGCAATCATTGTTGGTTGCTCTATTGTTGGCTATGTTTTCTTTCTAAAAAAATGTACATGATTCTCTTCATTCATACCTTACAACTTATGGTTATATGGTATCTTTTTACAAAATTTTCCTCTATACTTTTCTTTCTCGACAATCAATACAATTGGTGGCTCTTTATTGTATATCTATACATATTTCCAAGATTATGTATATATATGATCTGAATGTGAAAGTTAGTGTTTGTTGTGCTAAATTCCAATTCATAATAGTAAACAAAGTGCTTGAGGATTATGAGGTAAATTGCAAGTTTTACCTGAGTTTTTTATGTCTTTATATGTAATTTATGAACTTAAAACATGAATAAAAAAACATTAAACAACAACATAACAGTGATAAACTCAACAATTGATAAATAAGTTCACCCCTCCCGGGCTAGGTCTCCTTGGTTCAGCTTCCGATGGCTTGACCCAATCTCATTATGCTCAAAATACTTCAATACATAAAGTGTGCTGACCAAAATAGTGGCTAGTTTCCCCTTCAAGGAAACATTCTCCTGCAAAGAAATCTCACTCTAAAAACATGCCAACCTACAATCAGTCATGAAACAATCAATAAGAAAAGGGTTCTCAAATCAAGACCCCATACTCCGTCTGACAATGAGCATAATAAGTACAATAATTCACTTGAAGTACTAAAAGAGAACTTTCCTCATAGACATAATGAGAAAAGAGAAACATGAGCTACACCATAGATGTCTCAGCTGCCGCAGAAAACATATGAAGCCTAGAAAACACCTACAAGGTCTTCTCCATTCTCAAAAGCCTTCAAAAACTGATTCCGCGCACTAGTTTGATCCTAGCACCCATAGACTCCAACCTACAAAAAGTCTCTTCAGAAGTGCTCTAATGGATATGAAACCTATTCCATTGGCTTCAAAAGACCCAAAAATGTTTGTCTAGCCTCTTCTTGCTCCTGAAAAGACCAAAAATGGCTCAAGTTATGAGTTCCCCTAGCTTGGCTACTATTCGCTCTACAAATTCCCCAAAATTCAGCCATGATCCTACAAATCCACCCCGAATTGTGCTAACTAAGCGCCATTTTGCCCAAAATCCGACGTATTTTGTGGGCACCTTAATTCGGCCTCTAAGGCCTTAACTCCAAAATTTTTCGGTCATGTGAAGGACACGTGCTCGAGGGCTAAGGCCAATGGCTCGCCTCGGCCAGGAAGGCCCCCACTCCGCTTCCCGCACCCTCAGTCATGTGGGGTCCCCATGGCCCTAGGGCTAGCCCCATAACCCTTCTCCAGTGGCTATCTTCCCTCGGCAGTCACGACCCAGTTTCAAATTTTATGAAGAAAAACACCAAATTCCGACCAATAAATCCTCATCCAAAACAAGTTATTGTCGTCTTAGACAGATGCTTCACAAATCAACTAAGTTTCGAACTCTAAAACACTTGAATGGTCAAAAGTTAACAAATCAACTAGTTGACCTTTTCCTACCGTTCCTAGCAAGTTACGCTGCGATTTTTATGGGTTGAGTAAATGAAGTTATTTTATGTTGTGTGACTGGAGAAAAATTTACGGTTGGCTTTTTCTTACAATTCGGAGGCCGAATCGACACAACACAATTATTATGATGTCATTTAAAATCGTCTGTAACTAAGAACAAATATCATATTCACTAAAGGCTCAACGCTGAAAAATGTAAATCAGAGATGGAATCAGAGAAAATAAGTGACATTTTTGGTGTGTGAATGGACCCTCTTTGTGTAACATCTAAATCATTGGCAGTATGGATCTTCAGTTTTGGTTGGCCGATGTTCTTCCCATTTAAATATCACATAAGAAGAAGACAATAATCACATTACATACTGACGACATTATTTCATTATATAGTATTGCTACGCTACTTGTTTACTGGTGCAATTATATGCTAATTAATATCATTAAGTTATTTACTTACCAAGTATATATATATATATATATATATGAAAACAAGGTTGATTATAAGTTGTGATAATAAAATTATAAAAATTATTAATAAAATTAAATTAATAAAACTATTTAAGATATAATTTTTTATTATATATTAATATATATTTTGATAATAATCAGAATTATATTTAAATTTATATAATTAAAAAAAAAATTATATGACATTTGTGCACTATTTTATGAGAGACGCCATGTAATGTTACACTAAAAAATTTAAAAAATAAAAATAAAAAACCAAAAAAATTATAAAACTTGTTTAGGGAAGAAGGATATGTACATCCAAAATTCTTAAAATTATATAATTTGTTTTTTTTTGCTAAAACAAGAGTTAGACTTTCTATTTCATTAAACAGCAATTAGAATACATAGAATACAACAATCCTCGTTGAGTTGTAGACCAAAGATAAAAACCTACAAAAAATGATCACAAGCGAGAGGTACAAGCCCCGAACCCTACAACCAAACCTCACAACACTCAAAAGAAATACAATGTGGACACCGGCAGACCAAAAATTAGACTCGGACATGGAGCAAAACAAAAGTGCTGTTCAAAAAGAAATCAAATCCACTTAACACACCACGCATGTAACAAAAGATAGATTGTTGCCCGCCAATAGTACTAAACACTGACTCCGCCGCAAGAAAATCACACCCCGTACACGACCATCGGACCCACAAAACAAGGACGAGGACACGCTAAAAAAGTATGACAAGACACCTCTGTCAGACCCACAAAACTACATCCTCATTCTCCACTGTTGATCCTGGCTGTTGGATCCAACGGCCAGGGAGCATATCGCACTCACCAACCTGTCTGAAGAATAGTGTGCAATCGACAACGGTATTTAAAACCATCCCTTGCCCACGTGTCACCCGTTCTATGGGATCGTTGCCCCAATGCGAAAACCACATACTGCTTATGGGACGTGCGATCACCGGACATCTGGCCCAAGCGTGGTTTTCGGAAATGAAGGTGGGAAGAGGGGAAATAACCATATCCGGCAAACTGTTTCCCATATTCTGTCTGTTCTGAACACTGTACCTGTCCCCGAGACTAAGCTTCTTTGAGAAATGACCCCTTGAAATTTCCTCCGAGACCCTGAGACTTCCCTTCCCCTGATTCTGGTAGAGTATGAGACAAATCCCTGCTTGTATTTATATCAATTGCATTTCAAAAGGAAGAGAAACAACAGGCCAGAAAAACTAATTTATGCTTGTTATCCGGGACCGATAACCAAACATTTCCTTGTCTTCTGTAGCTTGCTCCTCATAGAGAACCTTTAAACGGTTTTGAGGAATTTCCTGCCACTTGTATGCTATCTCGCTTTCAGCATTGTTCACCCCTTGGTTGGCAAGAAGGTCTACTAATTTATTGGCCGTTCGTTGAACATGGTTGAAACTCACCGTTCGTAGCTTTTGGAGGTGAATCTGGATTCTTTGATAAACCAGGAATAGTTTCCAGTGATTAGAAACTTTCTCCGGCCGAGTACCGCAATTAATTCTTTTCATAGAATTAATAGTAATCTCCAAATCCGCTTCAACAATGACATTAGAGCAGCGATGCTGGATCAGAAACTCCAGGCATTGTTCCAACGCCATTAATTCTGCCATATTATTAGTGGCTCTGCCAAGATGATAATGGAAGATAAATATTATTTTGCCCTCTTCATCTCTTAAAACTCCTCCAAAACCAGCTATTCCCGGGTTGCCTTTTGAAGCCCCATCAATGTTGTATTTCAGATAACCTTTCGGTGGAGGTTGCCAGAACTCCATCCCTATATCCATTGCCATGTCCTTTCTGCTTAGACCTTGAGGAATAATCCCTTTCATTCCCAGTTGTCTGAGAATTTTCAGCTCAGACACCGATGGAGGCTTATTGGGGAAATTTTGAACTGTGGTACTAACAGTCTCCTGAAGCTGTTTCAAGATAAGATTAAAAAGACCCTGTGGGGTGGACTTTTCACTTTTGAAAATCCTTTTATTCCTTTCCTTCCAAATATTCCAGATTATGAAGCTTGGTGTAAAAGTCCAGGTCAGATTAATGAACTCATTCTCTGAAAAGTTAACTCTCTAATTGTTCATGGTATTAGTGATACTACTACTGTCCCTATCTGACTGCTGGAAAATGGAAGAGAAGGAATCCCACAACCAGGTAGTATAAGAGCAGCTGTTGAGAATGTGCTCCATATTTTCCTCCTTCTCTTCACAAAACTGACATCTGGAGGGCCCCATGACTCCCCTTTTCCGTATGTTGTCCCAAGTTAAAAATATTTTGTGATGAACCAACCACATAAAAATCTTGATTTTCATCTAGCCTTGGTGCTTCCAGAGGCATTGCCAAGTCTTGTCTGGAGCCCTGTAATCTAGCCCAAGAAGAATGCTTTTGGCTTCCTTAAGATCAAAGTTACCTTTATTGTTATTGCACCATCTAAATTGATCCTGCCCCTCTGTAGCTATAATCCTTCTTTGTTTAAGTAAGCTTCCAAGAGCTTCTGCCTGAATTTTCATGGGGCTATCATCTCCGTAGTCAAGTTTACTCCAGTTTCTCCATTTTCCTAAGGTCTGAGCCTGATCCCAGAAATCCTTGACTTTATTTAACCCTTGATTGTTTGTTACCTGCTTGAGACTTACAAAATCCTCTATTAACAATATTGGTTCTTGCTGCCACTTTTCTTCCCAAAAGAGTGCAAGATCTCCATCTCTGATTTCCCAGAAGTTATTATTTTGAACAAGACTTCTGTTGTCCCAGGCTCTATTCCAAATGTGAGACCCTTTCACATCGCCAGACATTCGTATTAGATCCTTAGTGTGCCAAGAGCTGGCATATTTATCTTTCCAGATTCTTGCCCACTGAGCTTGTGGCTCTTGAACCTAGCGCCACCAAAGCTTGGCTCCTAGAGTTTTATTGAGAATCTCCTGATCATCCAAGCCTAGCCCTCCTTGTCCCTTGGGTTTACAGATTTTGTCCCAAGAGACCAGGGCCCATTTTTTCTTAGTTTCTTCTTTACCCCAGAGGAAATCTCTTTGAATGTTTCTGAATTTCTCTAAAACGCCTTTGGGAGCTGGGAGGGCTGATAACATGAAAACCGGGATCGATTGTAGAACCGCCTTTGTTAAAACCAACCTGCTTGCCAGATTCAAGACCCGGAAAGTCCAATTTTTGATTTTGTCTTGCAATTTAGTAATCGTCTATTCCCAGATACTTTTATGCATTGGTCTATCTGTGAGAGGAATTCCCAGATACTTTGTGGGGAGGGAGTCCCTTTGGAAGCCCAGAATTCTCGAAATGTTTTTCTGAATAGCAATATTAGTATTTAAGAAAAAAAAAATTGACTTGGAAAGATTGACTTCCATACCTGTGGCCAGAGCAAATTCCTTCAGGATTAGATTGTAGGCTGAAGCTTCTTTGACTGTGGGGAGCCCTTGCAGCATGGTGTCATCAACAAATTGTTGGTGAGTCAGAGCTTGACCATTTTCCGATAATTGCAGACCTTTGATTTTGCCCGTTTCTTTGGCATGCTTAATAGATCTGCCCAGTCCCTCCATCATGAGAATGAAAAGAAAGGGAGAGAGCGGGTCTCCCTGCCTGAGGCCTCTAGAAGGAACGAAAATCTCTGAGGGGGAGCCATTCACCAAAATAGAAAAACTGGAAGAGGTCACCAGAGCCATGACCCATCGGATCCAGTTGTGGTCGAACCCAAAAGCCATTAGAACCTTTTTGATGTAGCTCCAATTGACCTTGTCATAGGCTTTTGCTATATCTAATTGCATTATCATCCCCGCCTGTTTTTTGCTATTAAGCGTATGGACCACCTCATGGGCTTGAATGATATTATTTAAGATTTGTCTACCCTCCACATACCCTGATTGTTCCTCTGAAACTAAAGAAGGAAGGAGAGGTTTGAGTCTGTTTTCCACTACCTTAGAGATTATCTTGTAAACCACATTGCATAAAGCAATGGGTCTGTATTTGTCTGCAGTTTGAGTCGAATCCTGTTTGGGGATCAGGGAGATGAAGGAAGTATTGAGGGCTTTCAGGATCGTTTTACTGGATCTGGAGTCCTCCACCACATCCAGAATGTCCTGTTTAACAATGTGCCAACAAGCTTTAAAGAAATCCACATTGAAACCATCCGGACCTGGTGCTTTGCAGTTTTTCATGTCTTTAAGAACCTCACTAACTTCTTCACCGGTAACAGGCCTGTTGAGATTAAAATTATCCTCTCTAGACACTAACTTAGGAATATGCCTTGTGATTTCTTTGATGGAATGTTCTCTATCTGGATTGTTTTCTCGGGTGATATCTCGGAAATACTGGACAAGCACGGCTTCAATACTCTTATGGGTATTCTGTAGCTGTCCATTCTCATCCTTTATCGTTGAGATTCTATTGTGTGCTCTGTTGGCCATCGTGGATCTGTGAAAGAATCTTGTATTCCACTCTCCTTCCTTGAGCCATAGTACTCTAGACTTCTGCCTCCAGAATGTTTCCTCTTGTTTGCATAAATTATCCCATTCTTGGTGATGTTTATCAGCCTGATCACTTTTGATTTTGTCAAAGCCATCTTTGATTAGGGCCTGGTTGAGTTCTTGTAATTTGATTTCCAATGATCTTTTGTTCTCAAAAATATTTCCGCAATCCTTTTTGTTCCACTCTTTTAGTCTTAACTTGACATGCTTAAGTCTTTTATGAAGGAGGTACATTTTTGAGCCCTGGAAATGCAAATCCTTTGACCACCACTTTTCAATATTGCTAATGAAATCAGGGTGAGAGAGCCAAATGTTCTTGAATCTGAAGGGCCTGTTCCTGGGAGAGATTAAACCCTTGATTTCCATTTGAATCGGCCAGTGGTCAGAACGTCCAAAGGTAAGGATCGCAGCTGTTATTTCTTTATCTGTAAGTAATAGCTCCTCTAAAATCATGAACCTGTCTAACTTAGAGGCTACCTGTGCCTTACCTCCTCTTTTGTTGTTCCAAGTATAAAATCCATTGTTTAGGGCTGCATCCACCAGTTTCATCTCCTCTGTGAAAGTCTGAAATGCTAAGGAGTCTTTGTTGAGCGCTCTGGTACCCCCTTTTTTTCCGAGAGTGATTTTATCATGTTAAAGTCCCCTCCCATGATCCAAGGAATCCCAGCCTGTCTATGCCTGAGATCAATAAGGGAGTCTAATAATTTCAGTTTATCATCTGTTCTTTGAGGACCATACACATTTGTAACCAGGAAGGTTTTTGGCTCCCCCACTGGTTGAAGGACCACTGATAAATAGTTTCTAAATGATTTTGCATCTGTTATACTGATTTTCTTTGGATCCCAAAGAGTTAGAATGCCCCCAGCTATGTTTTCAGCTTTAACCTCTAGGAAATCAAATCTATTAAGCCATTTGCTGTGGATATGTTTTATTTTTTGGATGGAACATTTAGTTTCTTGGATGAAGATAACATCTGGCATTTCCAGCTTTATTCTATAACTGAGCATTCTTTGTTTTCTTTTACTACCTAGACCTCTAATATTCCATGATGTAAGCTTCATATTTAAAGATTTGTAAATGAATAACTAGTTAGATCTTTCATCTTACCTGAGTCTATCATTAACTTTCCACACTCCATCAAGAGGTCCTTCTGCTTTTTCCTACCTCTCTTTTTTCCTGCACTTCTTGTTGCTAACCTTGGAGTAGTTTTCATTACCTTAACTCCTCTGTGTTCCTGCTTTTCAATGGTTTTTTCATTCACTAAATCTTTATCCTGAGTTTTCCATAAGAATAGCTGTTGAATTTTGTTGCAGTCTTCTTGGGGTAGTGAATCTATCCCTCCCATGGACCCCTGCCTCAAGAACCCTTCCAGATCTAGGTGCTCCTTATCTAGAATTTCCTGAAGCTCATGATCTTCTAGATCTGTTCCACTTTTGGTCATTTCCTGATCCATCTCTGGTTCTGTTTCACTCAGTATGTTTTCTTTCTTATTATCCGTCTCTTGTGATGGGTTGCAGTCTTCTTTCATTTCTGTTTCCATTCCCTTAGGGCCATCCTCCATAGATTGGTCTTCATTTGCCATTTCTGCATTTTCCTCCAGTACATGATACCTATTTTCGCTAACCTTTTGCCCCTCATTACGTGGTTTCCTTGATCCTTTTTTGCCGCCTTTTTCTCTGCTTATAACTTTTTGGAAGCTGTCTGGATCCTTCATTTCCTTAGTTTTGCCTTTGTTATTTGCTTGACTAAGAGGGCACTCTCTGAACAAGTGTCCATGTTCATGGCATTTACGACATCTGAAAGGGATATGCTCGTAGTCTACTGTTTGAACCCATTCCTCATCAAAAACTTCCAGGATGACTTCATCCGGAAGAGCTCCTGATAGATCCATTTCCACACAGATCCTTGCATAGGAAGTGTATTTGCCTCTTCTTGTGGCTTCCGAAGCTTTGACAAAACGTCCTAGTTTGTTACCTATGGTAGCAAGCGATTTAGTTTGCCAATAATCAAGAGGAAGAGAATAAAGTCTTACCCAGACCGGTACCAAAGTGAAAGTCTCCCACTCTAGCACAAAGTTCATCTTCTAAGGCCGCATATAGAGGCCAGCTGCTGGATAAAAGTAGGGTCCTCCTTCGAATATTCTGTCTTTGTCTTCGATGTTTGTGAACACCACCATGAAAAATCCCTTGGACCCTAGATGCAGATCTATACTACCTTTGGGTTTCCAGTGATACTTGATCCATAACTGTAAAGCCTTTTCTGTGGGCCATATTCCCATAAACTTGCAGATTATAGCATAGGTCCCCATATGTTCTCTGTGTGCCTGAAGAGCAGGATCGTTTAACACCACTCTGGGAGTGACCTCCATTTTGGGTCTGCACGGTCCCTTTTGTTTATTGTTCTTAGTACCCTGACTTTTGTCTTCTTCTTCTTTGTCTTTAGTGCTGACATTTTCCTTGGGTCTGCCCCCCTCTGTTTCCTTTTCATTATTACTCTGTTCCTCTTCCTCCAAATCTCTGACTTTGCACAGAGGTGACTTACCTTTATTGGCGAAAACAGTTTTGTAGGAGGGAAGGGAGCTCCCTCCCCTGCGCTGCTCCATTGGTAGCAGGCCCTGAAACTCTTAAAACTCTGGCGACACATTTTTACTGCCTGCAACTCCTCCGCCGTTCGAAAAAAACTTCCCTAAAATTATATAATTTGTAATCTATATTGATGAAATAAAATTATTTTTTTATAAATTTTGTCTAGCTTTATATTGTTAAAATATGAAACTAAATAAACATAATTAATAGTAGATGTGAAATGTGACATGAAATTGGAATACTTACAAAATTAAATGTTGCCTATAAAAATTACTTAAATTTACATCATGGTTAAAACATGTTTGTGTGAGGTAAATTTTATCAAAGTAAAAGAGTAATTAATATTTTAAATATATAAATTGTAACATGTCTACTATCTTGCTTAATATTTTTTTTATCTGTAAGACATTTACTATCAATTACTAAGTGTTACCAATAGGCTCATGGTTCATTTATTATTTATTTATTTGTATAGACTAGTTCTCTAAAACTATCCTACATTATATATTTGAATAAACCTCAACGAGGTCCACATTCGTATGAACTATATAAGGTAAGTTAATAACTCATTGCAAATTTTAACCCTTCAGGTCTTGGTATGATTTATTATAGTGTATAATGGTTGGTTAGCTAATGTGTTGTGGACGTAGGTTAATGTCATGGTCAAAACTTTGTTCATTTTTTGTAATTTTAATAAAATGTGAGCCCTTCACCTTAAGGGTCTGCAGGTGGCTATACCCAATAACCCCAAATGTTTTGTGTTTGATGCGATTAAATGTTTCAATGGTTTTGGATTCCATGGTTTTGCATTTTTAGGTCATGAGTTGGCATCGATAAATGGTGGTGAATTTAGGGTTTGATTTGACGGTGCATGATTCAAGCATATCGTTATGGTAACTACCCTGCTCTATTGTTGCTTGTCGCTCTCAGTTGTGCCTCTCAGCCTCCTAGTTGGGCTCTGCAACCTTCACGACTAGCCCTACTTTTTGGTTTTCATCCACTATTCTTGCTCCATCGATGGATTGCAACAATTATGCAAGTAATCGTCTCACTTGCTAACGAGGAAGATTTTACCCTTGTAGGTTTTCCTCTTGTTGTTAAGCTGAAATGCTCCATTTTTATCCCCTTCCTATTACAAAGCCACAATCATTAACCTTTGTTTATCTCCATAAACCTCATCATTCTTGCACTAGTCCAAGAATACTGTTTATTCCTACATAAACTTCATATTTCATGTTTAAGGTTTATTAAGTGCTTAATTAATTATTTTAAATAGATTTCGTGCCTTTAATATTTCTTGTAACTTATATTTACTTTCCTAAAGTATTTGATAAGCTAAAGTATTAATCGTTATGCTAGCTTGATCTAGTGCAGGTAGATTCCTGCACCGCCAGCAACTATCTGTTTCGTGATCTCCGTAACAGTTCGATCACTTCACGTGGGCATCTTGGTCCACGTCGTCTAGTTCGGTTGCGGTCATCCAGAGTTGAACTCAAAGTAGAGGACAATCAGGGATATGGCCGAGGATCAGGTCTACAACCAACGAATAGTTCACACCTTATTATAGCCATTGGCTTAATTTTGTAATTTTGTTTGTTATTTCGTTTCAGTCGAAAGGCTTGATTTGGAATGACTATGATTTTTGGTTACGGCCACAGGCCGAAGGGTTGTATAAAATGTAGCTTTCAGATAGAACTAAGCTAGAAAGTGATAGTGATAGCAGCATAGTTGTAATTTCTGGTTTATTTGTAATTTCGTTGTTGCCCTCATTCTGGGCTGGACTTGAACTCAAATGTATATTTGCTGATCAGAATTAATACAAGGAACTGCGCCATGATTTTCTCATTCTGCGTTATAATTCTTCATTGATGTGTTAGTAATGTGCTAAAGGCTTTCGTTTCCTAAAACGGGAAACGAGCTGGTTGGCTAGGGCCCAGCCAACCCAACTTGTTTACCCTTTTGCTTTATTATCTTAAAGGTGTGTTAACTCTATTTATTTACAAAAGCGTGGTTTGAATCTTGATTTTGTGCTTGCTTATGAATTCTGATTTATTTCATTAAAACAGTCAAGTGTGAACAGATCTATTGTGTGAAAGTTAAATTCAATTAGCTCATGTAATTTATTTTTCTTGGTTTTCTTTCACTTGGATCGTGAAGACAAGATCCTTCCTGCACCAGTGCATGTAGGATCTTGCACCCTGGTTCACTAGTTCGTTTACAACAAATGTTTCATTCTTGTTCCTTTATATGACTTAATCTATTTCTGCAAAGCAAGCGTTTATCATTTGAAGGAGGCATCTCTAATACTAAAAGTTAAATTCTTAAAGATTAAGGATAACTTCATGAAATAGAAAAGAACGTTGTTGCATATCTCAATTTGTACTTGCACCTCATGACTTAAGGAAAAAGACTAGAAGTAATCTAGAATATGATGTGAACCGTTTCAAGTTATATTTGATTATATGAAAAACCCCTTTGACTAAAGAAAGTTTTCTTTACTTTCGAAGATTATTTTTATCTTAAGAGTTTATTTTTATTTGTGATATTCAGTCGATTAAAGCATTCTTTTCGTGTGCAAGATTATTTTAGATTCTACTTGCACTTGCAATTCTTTTTATAGTTAACATGCTCCTTTATTTTCCCAAAAGAAAATTGGAATATTTGGCATAGGAAGCTCTGTCTTGGTACAAGGACTAGTGTCTTGTTACAAGAACAGAGTGCTCCAAGCCTTGAGGTTTAGATCCCCTATAGGAAAATATAAGTCTTCATTATAAGTGTAAGATATACTTCTCACATAAGTTCTGTACCTGCACTAGTGTAAGCAGATTGCAAGAGTACAGGAACGACCACTCAGTGTGAGAAGGAAAATAATTTAGAAGGTAGATCTTTTCAAGGGCCCACTTGTTAAAATGCCATCACCTATACTGAGGATAAACATAGAGTTTCACTTCAGCAATTAAGATTGTTTACATCAGTGTGAAATTTCCTTTATTTGATTTCTTCGCAAATGCATTCTTTTACATTCCAACACTAGAATTACTTTAGCATTAATTACCTTTGAGATTTTTCTGTTTGATTCTGCAAAGCTCTAGTTGAGAAGTAGGAATAGAAATAGGAAAAGTTCATACCACTTCTGGAATTGCCTGTGCTTCGTCTCTAAGTTTACAAAACCCCTGGGTTGACAATTAAGTGTTAAAGGAGCTTGCTTAAGTGCAATTCCTGCACCCAACACCTCTCTATTTTGAAATTTTCTCACAGTTGGCTGGAATTTCCTCCAGGTACTTCTTTCTAGGATTTGATGAGTCATGGCCATTCCAATGTAGTCCTCTGGAGACAACCACAACACAAATATCTCTCCAGGGAGCTAAGGTGCAAATTTGTTGCCGCACAGGTAAAAAGAGTATCTAGTTATGAGGTTTTATATATTTTTGCTTGATTTGTATTATTACTTGGGTCACTTCCTTAACAGTTTCTATTTCCTTTCAGGCCACTGTCCTTCCAACTGGATCATGTTATAGCTACAAGTATACATAATAATTTCCCCAGTTCTTCGTTTCTTAGAGCTCTAGACTTGTCACCATATACAGGGTTTTAATAATTTCCTTCTTTGTTGTTGACTGGTCCACAGGTTAGGGTTTCTACCCGTCAGACCCTATTCATTGTTGGATTTACGACATGCTCGACTCAACTCGTTAGAGCTCAAATTTTCTATGGTCCAGGTTCTTGCGTACTTTAACTTCTGTATGCCTCCAGGATTTTTACTGAGAGGTCATAAGGGATGTTGTCGCCCTACGACAAAAACCCTTGAATGCATCGTTACAATTTTTATATTGCAAGTAATAGAAGTTGTTACGACCTTGAGCTTTAAGGCCTTGTCCTGTATAATTACAGGGTTATGAATGAGAACATGTATTTAATGTTTCTCTTTCAATATTGAATTATTAATGGTATATGGACTGACTCATTGTGCACATTTCATGTTAACGCTTAATCTTTAAGTACAATTTTATTTCATATATATATATAATCCCTAATGAGACTTTTTGGCATTGTATTTTTGTTTCATTGTATTAGCATTATATGCCTAGGGCTTTTGTTTTAATAGAAATTCATTATTGGTTTCTCTATTGTATGGTTACACTGGGTGTTTATATTCGGCTATGTTTTTTTTTCTAAACAAATATATGTGATTCTCTTCATTCATACCTTGTGACTAATGGTTATATAATATATTTTCTTCAAATTTGTCTTCTATGCTTTTCTTTCTGGACAATCAATACAGTTGGCGGCTCTTTATTGTATATCTATACATATTTCCAAGTGTATGCATCTTTATATATATATATATATATATAACAATTTTTCATTATCCACACATATATAAGTATAGAACAATCTTTTAGGGTTTTAAGTTAACCCTTCAGTCTTTAGCTTGGTCTAGAGGGACTTGAGTGGGCATGTTTTGAATGCCTGCTTTCCTTCTCCAAACTCCCATTTCAAGCGAAAAACTATCACTGCGATACTAACACTTGCCCATCTTGGCTTGGAGACTAATTTGGCTCACCGTTAAGAATTAAATATTCCAACAGTATAGTTTTACATTTATTCACAACAAACATTTACCATCAGAAAAATTCACAACACATCAATTAGAGAAACAAATTTACACCTGGAAAGAAACAAAACATATAATAGAAAGCATAGACATAACACTTATTGGTTTAGGTTTCCATGAAAATCACAGGGGGGGGGAATAATGCTCCAGCCAACCAATGAGAACCAATATCCTCTATAAGAACTCCAACTGAGCTAGTTTCACTACTAGAGCAGTTTTCCTTGATGGAGACGACATTAGGTCCACCTAGGACTTCTCTGACCACACTAGGTCCAACCTAGGGTTTCGCTGACCACACAGGGTTCATTTTTTAATTCCACTGGCCAACCAACTGAAGGATTCCTTACTTTGGTAGTGTCTTTCCTCCATCAACAAAATATTTTTTGAGGGTATCAAGCTTAGCATCTTTACTTTTCTCTCTTGGGCTCCCTACAACCAAGCTCCAAGTTCACAAGGTTGCCTCAAGGTTTTTCCCCTCTCACCATCTTGGCTCTTATTCCTAACTAAGATGATTTAACTCTAGGGAGAGTAATATGGGTAGGCAACCACTTCTTCCCATAATTGTCTTTTAATTATTTGGAATGTGAAACTCTCTTTCAACATCTTTTCCCACCGTAATTTTCATCGCTGGCCATAAACAATATTTATTAATGAAATTTAAAAAGATAAACATTTATGTTTATCACTTATTCATACCAAGCCTTTAACATGGCCCACAATCTACTTAGTAACTTTAGAAAAAGTAAACTAGAATATTTATAATTCACTGAGGGGTATTACATCTTCCCCCCCTTGAGTGAAACACCATCCTCGGTGTTTGTTCTCAGCCCTTAGAATAGGCTAGGATATGCCTCATGCATAAAATTTTCATCTTCCCATGGAACCTCTTCTGGGATGAAATGCCTCCATTTCACTTTAACTTGGGTGATAACTCTCTTCCGTAGCATAATTTCTCTTCAATTGAGGATATGCAGAGGCTTGATCAAGAATACTCCATCTAGTTCGACCTACATCTATAATCATTATGGTTGTCATTAGTTTTCCATCAATCATTATTTAAGAAACATATATATAATAATTTCAAAATATTTTTGTTTACCTGGGCATTTTACCAATTAAAAATATTCCTAGGATCATGTATGTATTTCTTTAACAAAGAAACATGAAATACATTGTAAATGCGTGTATGACTAGGTGAAGTCAGTTGATAGGCCACAGGCCCAATCTTGGAAAATATTTAAAATGGGCCACAAAATCACGGAGTCAGTTTCGCATGGGTTCCCCATCTTAAAGTGCTCCTTTCTTTGTTTTTTTTTTTGAATGGTTTAACCTTTACATACAGATGATCACCTATTGGAAATTTTATGTAGGGTCATCTTCTATTTTTTCATAAATATAAGCACATCATTAATTACAATAGACGGCAATAGATTATCATGCACTTTTATCTAATGTACATTCTAGTAATTGTCTTTACTACTCAATCCCGACATAAGATTAATTAATTGCCTTATTAGATCACTCACATAGTAATCACATTTGTTATCATTATATTTTTTTCCAAGGAAAAATGATTTATCTTATCCCCATGATGGCTCACCACCAATGATCTGGCCTTTAGGTTGCATCAAATTTCATAATATCAAATATTCCACCACAAATAACTACCAAGGTTCAAGGATAATTACTATTATCATTGTCCTTTGTTCGAGTGGACCCAGACATGTCCATGTTAATTATCCGCCGGTTGTTTCATGAAAAAGTATTGATCAAGGTTTTATGATTCAGTTGGTTTTCCTTATTTTATTCTTTTCCTTATGATCTTTCCCAACAAACCATCACGGCTAAAGGCACAAGGAAATATTAAAAGAAACCACTATGACAATTCAAGGGCATAACTTGAAGTAGTACGAGTATGCTTAAAATCAACAAAATATAGCAAGAAAATTGCATCACTAAATCTTACATCCATACTTCTTCGACACACATCACCTATGAGTTACTCGGAACTCTCTTCTTGGGGTTTGCATTCTTCTCTATTCTGCAAATTATTAATCAAGATGTTTGGAGGTTACATGTTCCCCCCTTTTTTTGTTTAAGTGCAATTAGTTATGGGTTCCTTCCCCCTTGCATCTACATGTCTACCAGCTACCTCAACACATCATGTTAGTGTTGTTATCTTGACATAATGATTTTGGTAAGCATGTGTTCATTCTAATCAACCATTTGGTGAGACTTTATTTGTGTCTATAAAAAGTCGTATTGAAGTTATTTAAGGCACTTATCTATGGTACCATGACTATTGGCACACTGCATTTTCGATGTTAGCACCTC
Organism: Pinus tabuliformis; assembly: GCA_031772625.1. NCBI lineage: Eukaryota > Viridiplantae > Streptophyta > Pinopsida > Pinales > Pinaceae > Pinus > Pinus tabuliformis. Next base: position 40,532,778 of record CM062814.1, on the reverse strand, counting down.
ACACAACAACGTGAATAGGTAACACTTGTGTCAATATGCTATCGACATTCTCTTTACCACACCTTTAATTTTTCTTAAGATTATGTGCCATAGTTTCTTTGGTTACCTTACTCAACTATTAGCCTGTTTCTGATCACATTTCACCTATACCCACTATTAATCCTTCAAGACACATTAAGACAACAAACACCTCGGAGTATTTAATATAGACATTCATTGTTGAGTGTAACTAACATACATATATATGCATATTTTCCTATGTTGTCCTTTATCAACTTATGATATTTTCCAAAAAGTATCAGACCAGCAAAGACCAGGTTAATAGTTTCCCCCTCATATTTTACGATTGTATCATTTGGCCGTATTTTGCATATATATATATATATATATATATATATATACTGCAATTATTCTAGACTTCCCATGGAATCTAGCCTGCATCTATTCTTGTTCATCTTATTGTATCAAATTAGATTAAATATTTAGATATCAAAGTTACAATTAATAATCATCTCAATCAATTAAATTCTCTTATTATCTTGATTTCAATCAATTTACCTTTTCCAATTGCGAAATGGTTATAAAATAGATCAATTAGCGAACCATTCCATAATTCGGTGTTACAAGTCTGTAACTCACAACAACCTCGATCCCTCTGCATCAATCAGGTACCGGGAATTCAAAAGCTATCTAGACTCTTTTTATTTTATTTTATTTTATTTTAGGGGCCATTGCATTCCCTTCCTAATAAATTTCCATATTCTTGAAATTAATTCTATTCTTGTTCACTTTATACTTACTAAATTTGGTGTAAAGCTAGTATCTTTCTGAATATCAACAACATTATTTCAAAGTGCTTCCATGTTTATTTAATTTCTTGGAGTAACATACAATGCACTTATTATTTTTAGTCTTTCACAATTTTTCTATAGCCTCCTTCCATTTTCGGCTTGCTTCCCATACACAGGTAATATTACCCTTCCGTTAGGATTCAAAAGTTTATTTTTACCTTCAAGTATTTCCTTCATTCTCTCTCTCAACAAGGTTCTTGGTCAACATACAATATATGTGCAAGGATGTAGTTTATACAAATCAAGTGATTATTTTGCAAATGTATCTATTGTAACAATTAAATATTACTTAGTTTGGCACCAGTAGTGCCTTTTACCCCCCTTTTTTATACTTGTCTCATTTCTCGACAATCTACACTAGATGTTTAACATAAAACATCTTTATGAATATTGATCTTATGAATATCAATCTTATAAATTATGTATCGAAATATTTTCGTGCAAATTAAAAAAAGGGTCTCACTACTATTAATAGGAAATCATCATGCAATTAATCCTATACTTTTGAGGGTGATTTCAAATAAAACACCCTGCCTTCTCTCTTAAACATACATATATGATGTTCTATAATTGTTTAATAGTATAGGAATCATTACTTTACTTCATTTACACACATATACGTCTCCTTATTTGTCTACATGTATACTTCCTCATCCTTACAAATCATAAAATTCTCTCTCTACACACTCTCCAATAGTCACGCGATATGATTTACTAATTAACATGTGTTAATAAATAAGTCTTCCAAACAACTTCTTTCTCTCCTAAGCACTTAACATATCAATTCTTATAGGTAAGGGTACCCTAACAATAATTCAATTAGTATTTTTATAACTTAATTTACATAATGGTATTTATTTAAATTTACTCATGGTAAGGTTCTTTCACTTCTCTTTGCCTTGGCTCTATAACATAGAAATTGTATTTTCTTCTATATATGGTAAGAATCTTTTAATATGTTAATTTTAGTTGTAGTCGGGCTGATAGGCCATAGTATTGTAACCTATGGCTATGACACCACTTGTAACATGTCTACTACCTTGCTCAATTTATTTTTTAGCTATGAGACATTCACTATCAATTACTAAGTGTTACCAATATTCTCATGGCTCAATTATTATTTATTGTTTTTTACAAAGAAAAGAACGTTGTTGCATATCTCAATTTGTATTTGCACCTCATGACTTAAGGAAAAGGACTAGAAGTAATCTAGAATATGATAGTGAACCATTTCAAGTTATATTTGATTATATGCAAAACCCCTTTGACTGAAGAATGTTTGTTTTACTTTCGGAAGATTATTTTTATCTTAAGAGTTTATTTTTATTTGTGAAATTCAGTTGATTAAAGCATTCTTTTCGTGTGCAAGATTATTTCAGATTCTACTCACCTCATGACAACGAAAGCATCACACTTTCGATTTGTCAAAATTCTTCCCACCATGGGAAGAACTGGATTTGGAATGAGAAACCTTCTCCTTCCCCTTCTTCGCCTTACTCACTAAAGCACAGTTTTCTTCATCCTCCATGGATGAAGAACCATCTCTGGTGCTTCTTCTTATCTCCTCCTGCATTAGATCCGACCAAAGTTGTTCCCAATCTGGCAGTTTCTCTCTTCCATTAAACGAGTCCTGGTAGCTATGCTAGCTCTTAGGAAGACCAAGGAGTGCAAGACTCACCATGTCATCATCAGCTATCGTGATCCCTACACTTCCAAGCTCATCCCTGCATGTGGTGAGCTTGTTCAGATACGTAGAGATCGTGTCACCCTTTTCACACTTGATCTTCCGAAGCTTGTCTTTCAGTGCCAGCTTCCTCTGATCACTACTATTCTGATATAGATCTTTCAATGTTTTCCACATTGAAAATGGTGTCTCCTTCCCATGGAGACTCGAGACTATGTGATCTCAAACTCCCTCCAGAAGGATTCTCCTTGCTCTAGCCACACATTTCTTCCATTCAGCCAATTTAACAGCACCAGTTGGCTTGAGGACTTCTTGATCAATGAAGTCCTTTAGACTATTATCCTCTAGTACTGCTTCCATGCGATCCTTCCAGGCTATATAATTCGAACTGCCATCAAGGGCATATTCAAGTCTCAAACCATAGAACGCCATAGGTGAAATAGAGATGTGATAAGAACTCGATTTCTATATTCAGGAATCACAAACTTCAACTTCTCCCTTCTTGTATATTGTTCTTCCTTGATCACCTGTGCTCTGATACCATGTAGAAATTCCCACCTGTAGATCACCTGATAATGCAATATACTAAAGCAAAATACTTGATCTACTTCTACAACCAATTTAGCGGAAGCTTAATCAAACATGAGAAACATCAATAAGAACACATATAACTGATAAGAAGGAATCAATCACACATAACACAAAAGATATAACCTGGGGAAAGCCTCAACCTAAAACCCCAACTCTGTATTATCATACAAGTGGAAATATAGCCAGTATTACAAAAAGAATCAGCTCAAAAGCTATCCTGCTCTCTCTGCAATACCTTTGCTGCTCATAGACAGTCAAAAGCCTCTCTCTAACCTCTGGTCTACCCTCCAAGCCTCCTATTTCTTTGCGCAATTTTGATTGGGGTCTAGTGCAGCCACTTGTGTGAATTGGCCTCTTCACACACTCACTAACCTCTGATCCAACTACGTAGTCCTGAAGGAGATAAATCCTTCTCCATGGATGAGCTTCCTTTATAGGAAAAATATTCATCCAACTGATAGTACATTGTCCCTTCTCTGATCTCAACTAGGTCTCTGTCTGAACTGACATGCATGAGTTATTCATGAGAGAATCTTCAGTTATCTGAAGTGCAGCAGTTATATGCAAGCATGCATTAACTAACTGAACTTACTTAATTTAAACAAACTGTTTAAATCAATTATAACTGGACTTGACTCAGTTAACTGAGCCAACTAATTACTACTCAAATTAGAACTCATCCTTATCTCTTTAACTGATGGATAAATTCCTCAATTAATAGATAAACTGTTGCATGTCCTCACATAGACTTCATGTTTGATTTTTCACAACTAATTAACTCATGGAGAATTAATTAATTTATTTTCAAATAGTTGTTAAGTTCAAATTCGAATTTTACTTCCTATTTTAGTCCAGGGACTCACTAAAAATTGGAATCCATCCCAAACTGCTAAAAATAGAATGCTATTGTTAGCACTTCCATTTTTCATTCTCTGTTGCTCAATCCAGCACTGGTACCCAAACTACTATTTATAGCAGTGCTATTTTTAGCACTTCTATTTTTTAGCACTTCTATTTTTTAGCATTTCTTGTTGCCATTTTCAACACCTTGGACTCCATTGTGGCACAATTGAATAATCTCCATCTGAGCATGGAGACTCTGAGGGAACAACGTTATGGTGATCAGAATGAACTGGTGGCCTACATCAATGACCTACAACACACATAGAATGAGCTCCTGGATTCCATAGATGGTCTTCAGCAATAGCTCCAATGAACAAACAACCACCTCCAGGCTTTGGAGACTCGGGTGGAACATATTGACTACCACACACATGAGCGGGCTGCATTCTTTGATGCCCCGCCACCATTTCCCCCAACCCACCCCCGTAATGTGTATTTCTGGAAAATTTTCTTTTTGTGCTACTTTTGTATCGGACATAACCAACGACACGAGTTGTATTGGCCTCTTCACAGACTTAATCTTGTTCAGAGCATGACTCATGTTAGCTCTCAAGCCTGATACTTTGCCTGGTGTGGAAGCAATGATGTATTCAGATGGTTTGGGGAAGATGTATTTTGTTCTTGAAGTTATGATGATATAATGCAGCTTTTTTGACCGACAAAAAAAACCTATCATATCAATTTAGTTAATTTATATATAAGAAATACTAATTATTTTCTTACTTGATAAAATTTACTTCATGCAAACATGCTTTAATTATGATGTCAATTTAAGTAATTTTTATAGGCAAAATTTTAGTTTTGTAAGTATTCCATTTTCATGTCACATTTCACATCTAATATGTAATAAGAGTTGATTGTGTTTATTAGTTTCAAGTTTTGACAAATAATCTTATATGATATTTTATAATACAGATAAAATCTAACTTAATACTTTTTGAGGAATAAGGTGTTGGTAAGTTTTATAGTTGGGTGAGTTTGTTTTCAAAATATGAAGCTAGGCCGAATTTACAAACAAATAATTTTATTTCATCACTATAGGTTACAAATTATATATTTTAAGAATTTTGGAAGAACAAAGATCCTCCTTAGCTAAAAAAGTTTTAAAACTTTTTTAGTTTTTTTGAATTTTTTTCATGCTTTATTTCCTTTTATGATCGACAATATTATTTCGCATTTGTGTTTTTCATTAAAAAGTTTTAGTTGAACTAATGTATTCAATATTATGCTTTATTTTTCATTAATTAGTGGACATATATTTTTTAAATTTGTTCAATATAACATTAGGTGACAACATTTCTCTTATATACTGTGTTGTAGAACACCTCTAGACTCAAAAATTATGTAAATATATTTAGTAACTAATACTCTTATATTTATATTTTATATATTAATGTCTATAATATTACTCAAAAAATCTTTACAAAATTAAATATATATATTTATATATTAAATATAAATTATCCTTTTTAATTTTTGATTTTTTTTCTTTATTTTTTCCCTATTTCCTATTTATTAGAGATTTTTTGAAAAAAAAAATAATTTTTTTATCAATGTACCTAACATTTCATATTAACAAATAGATAAATATTTATAAATATAAATCATGCAAAATAAAAAATGAAATAATTGCTATAATTCCTTACATAAGTAATAAATTAAATAAAATTACAATCACTTTAGATTTATCGTAACTGTTTTTTTTGAAGTTTAATAAAACTAAGATTAATATAATTATAAAAGTATAAGATAAAAATATAATACCATTAACTTAACTGGCATTAAGATCTAACAAATCAATTATGCCAAAGTCAAATCACTATAAAACCCAAGTCAACATGATTGGAAGACAATGGGGCTAGGTCAAAGCAAGTAGTCGTAATAGCATGTTGGGGATTTAACTTGAGAATGGAGAACACAAGTGTAAATATGTTCCAATGTTATAGTATAGAAACATAAAATAAAATAACTTTTCAATGGATAAAATATTTATAAAAAATATTTAAATTAAAATAAACTTTATAACTATAATTTAAGTAGAGAAACATCACAATATAAATTTAGTATTAAAAAGATTTTTTTTTGACTTTTTCCCATTTGAAATTCTAATTCTTTACTCATTAAAAACAAAACCATGATATATTACAACATAGTATAAATCTCCTTCCCCTTTCAATTTTTTTTTTATAAATCTGCAAAACAAATGTGGTATATCGTAAAAACAGAAAACTTACTTTATCCATATTAATATTTCAAATCAAAAAAGTCATATGCAAAGGACAGATATTTTGCGTCCAAAGCTTGGTCGAGAAAATTATATCTGGTTTCGGAAGGTCGCTTGAAAAAACTAAATAAATGTAATAAGGTGGGCATAAAATGCAGAAAAACTAAAATGCGCCATAGAGGTGGGTTAAATTGCTATATCTTGCATCGAGTGGAGAGGCACTACATTTTATACGAGAATACGAAAATCAACTGAATATGATGCAATGAAAAACATTGTTACGTCCATAATTAATGTTTATAATTAGTAAGTGAGTATTTCATATTTCAAAATATTAGGATTTGAAAAAATATTAATAATGTTTTAGGAAGAAAGATTAACGGTTATTATAAATTTAGGAATATTTTAATTATATTAGTATAGATTTATTTTCAATAGGAATTTGAAAAAATATTAATAATGTTTTAGGAAAAAAGGTTAACGGTTATTATAAATTTAGAAATATTTTAATTATATTAGTATAGATTTATTTTAAATAGGAATTTAATATGAGTTGAGAGGGATTTGATTTTTTCATGTGTAAATTATTTTATTACTTGAAATTATTTAAATGCTTGATTTATTTATCTTTATTTTTAGATTTAATATATATATATATATATATATTTTTTTACTTGATATGAACAAAATTTTAATTACACTTTATGGGCTATAGAATGAGCCCCTTGGCTTAACGATTTTAATGACTGATAAACATAATTACACATCATACTAGACTGTAAAATAAACCTCTCGACTCAATAGTACAAACAAAATAAACTATAACTAATAAAATACCTATCAAATTCCAACATTAGTATCAACCCCTATTTTATTTTAATTGCTGCTGTTACACCTCATTACAATTATTTCACATGCACGTGCTTTGTAATTAACAAAGGTGGAAAGGATAGCTCTCTTCGATTTTATCAGTTAGTTGTTTACATTTAAAAAGCAACACCGCCTGGATATTGATGGAAGTCCATAGCATTGAATATATATAGGGTGGTTTTGTAATGTCCGAAAGGATCGGAATAATTATTTCAGCAGGATACCTTTGCCAGCTGTATGGGTCTGACCAATGAAGTTATTTTATGTTTTGTAATGGGAGAGATAGTATGTAGGTTGTTTAACTTAATTTTTAATTGAATGTATTTTTTTAATATATTAGTGAAGTCAATATTTTAAAATATTAATTTGTTCTTTTATTTTTTATTTTTATTTAAATGTTTTTTTAAAGTATTTATGAACTCATTTTAGAATTTAAAAATATTGATGGTTTAGAGATTTTATTTTTGGATTGATTATATTAGGATATTTATTCTTATTAATGTTTTGAAATAGCCATTGTGGTTCATCATCACGATAAAGAGATGAAGAAAATATGATCTAGATACAAGATTAAATAGGCGAGGGACAAAGAGAGGAAGTCAAATCTCTAATTAACTCTTCTCACAGAAGCCCCAATTCACGAATATTTATTGTAAAGAGAAATCCAGGTTATAGCTATTAAGTTTCAGAATTTTAGATGCTCCAGGGGTTCGTGAGGGTACTAAACCCATTTCCACCATTAAAAAACTATTCAAACACTTCGAGTTGCAGATTTTTTGAAAAAGAAAATCATTGGATTCAACCAGAAAATGATTGTCCACGTGAAATCATGCTTAGACAAGTCCCTTCCCATAGTCTAAACATGCTACAATTTTGACATAAAAGAATGATTGTTTTGCTGGATTTTGACAAAAATTGGCAGAATTTTTTGGAAATCCACTTTACAGTTGTCAAGTTTTAGAATTTTAGGTGTTCTAGGGGTTTTTGAGGGCGTTGAATTCATTTCCACCATTAAAAAAATGATTCAAACATTCCTAGTTTCAGATTTTTTGAAAAAAAAAATCCCCTGATTCCAACTAGAAAATTGTCATCTAGGAGAAATGGTCGCTTGCTTAGACAACTACCTTGTCTAAATAGACAATATTTTTTCCTAGAAAATAATGGGTCTAAATAGAGAATAACCCTAAGTTTCATAATTTTAGTGCTCTAGAAATTCTTAAGAGTGTTCAAGTCATTTCCACCATTAAAAAAATGATTCAAACACGCCTAATTTAAAATTTTATGAAAAAAAACAAACCAATAAATCCTCATCCAAAACAAGTTATTGCCGAGTTAGACAGATGTTTCACAAATCAACCAAGTTTTGAACTCTCAAACACTTGAATGCACTTGAATGGTTGAAAGTTAACAAATCAACTAGTTGACCTTTTCCTACCGCTACTAGCAACTTATGCTGCCATTTTTATGGGTTTAATAAATGTCGATATTTTATGTTGTGTGACCGGAGAAATATTTACGGTTGGAATTTTCTTACAGTTCAGAGGCCGGATTGACACAACACAATTATTATGATGTAATAATAAAATTGTGTGTAACTAAGAAAAATTATCATGTTCACCAATAGCCTCTCGTGTTCTGAAAGGCTCAACGCTGAAAAACGTAAATCAACAGAGATGGAATCAGAGAAAAGAAGTGATGTTTCTAGTGTTTGAATGGACCCTCTTTATGTAACAACATATGAATCATTGGCAGTATGGATATTCAATCTTGGTCGGCTGATGCTCTTGCCATTTAAATATGACATAACAAGAAGACAATAATAACATTACGTACGAAAACGATTGGCTAGAGGTTTGCAACCCTAAAAGCACTGCGACAACCATGAACTAAACACAGCCGCGACCTAACCCTCTGACAGCTTCTGCAAAGCTGCTTACCAGGAGGCCGTTTCTAAGGTTAGAATGACAGAGAAAGTGGGGGGGCGGAGAGATCCCCTCCTACCGAGATGTGGCGGCAGGGGATTCCCGCCAGAACACCAACAATCAGAAGCAAGCACAAGATACAAACAAAATGTCAAGACCTATCCTCAGGGCGCAATGGCAAGCAGACAACAGAGGAAAATGTCTGCCATGTGTGACAGAGAAACCAAGATTCATCATTTCGATGAATAAATTGGAGCGATATAGAAGTTACATGAAGGACCATGCGTTGATCTATAAGTTCATAGGAGTATGGCCGATGGAGAAAGATCTTACCAAGTGAATACAACAAAAATGGCAACCCAAAGGCCATATTGGGCTCAAGCTAGGAACTAGAGGCTTCTTCACAGTAATATTCTCGAACCTACAAGATAAAGAAAAAGTATTTGAAAATGGCCCTTACTTCCATTATAATGCTAGTTTGTTTATGAGATATTGGGAAGAATGTTATGACCCAGACAAGGAAAAATTTCTGGCAGCCCTGGTATGGGTAAGATTATTCGGTCTCCCAATGGACTTCTGGGACCCAGAAATATTAGAGGGTATTGGAAATACGATAGGAAAATTTGTCAAAATAGCATAAACGACAAAAAGAGGAAGATACACATCCTATGCGAGAATATGTGTGTACATGAACATAGTTGAACCCATACCTAACTCAGTGGAATTAGAATACCATGAAGAGGTTTGGCAACAAACCTTAGACTATGAACATATCCTGTTCAGATGCCGAAGGTGTCATGAATATGGCCACCTATTTAAGGACTGTCCACTGAACCTAGAGGAAGGGGAGAATATGCACAAGCAATAGAGGAAACCTCAAGAAGATAAGGAAGGGTTCCAAGAAGTGAAAAGAAAGAGGAGACAATCAAAGGAAACCCACAACACAAGGAAAAAAGAAAACCAAACTCAGCCGAGTGGAATGAATAGCTTTGAAGCGTTGTAGGTAGAAGAAGATGAAGAAAATGAGATCCAACTTATGGATTATCAGGAGAAAGGAAAGGAGAGCAGTTCGAGTCAAGGCAAAAAAACCCCAAGAGGAAAGCTCAAAGAGAGTTGGAAGAGAAGATAAGGAGGAAAGGGAGGGGATGGAAACCACTACAATGGAAATCGACCCAAGCAAAGGAGAGGAACTTAGCATGGAAGAAGAAGTTTTGAAGAAACTGTTGAATGAATGGAGACATTTAGATGAAAGATTTATTCCGGAAGACCAAAAAAGATTATACAGAGAGACATTCCAATAGTATCAAGCTAAGCAGGGCCAGGGACAGTTCAAGATTGCAGAACAATTGGGGATGCATTAGGAAAACCCCCAAGAGTACTCAAACAAAATAAAAGGAGGAAAGAAAAGAGGTTGGAGAAACCTACAAGAATCTATACAGATTATGGGAGAAATGTTGGTGAACACAGGCAGGGTGGTACCGCTCTCAGCGGTATACCAACAAATAAATAAAGTGTCCCAATGATAGTTACATCCTAGAACATAAGAGGCCTAAACAGCCGAGGTAAACAGAGATACTTAGCTGAGAGACTAAGAAAAGAGAAACCCCAATTAATGTTGCTACAAGAAACAAAGATTACAGGAGGGAAAATGGAAGAAATCCTAAGTAAGATGAAACCGAGGTATGAATGTATGTCTATAGATGCAAGAGGTAGCGTAGGCAGGATTGCAATCCTATGGAACCTAGCAGAGGTGACAGTTGATTACTAGATAGGCATGAAGCGAATCCTCATGGGGCGGTTTCGCCTGATAGGAAATAAAGAATGGTTCTTAATCTCTGCAGTTTATGGCCCACACATCCCAGTGGAAAAGGAAAACTTCCTCCAGAGGATAAAGATGTTAAGCCAACTACATGAGGAAAAGCTTTGGTTACTAGCAGGCGATTTCAACTTGATAACAACGCTGGAGGAGAAAAAAGGGGGACTTCAAAGGGAAGAGCCAAAAATGGAGAAATTCAGGGATATACAAGAAGAAATACACTTGGTGGATATCCCAACAATTAATGGAAAATATACGTGGAATAATAGAAGGGGAGGGAACAGACAAATAGCTTCTCGTCTGGACAAATTCCTGGCTATAGAAAATTTCATTAGTAAAGATGTTTACTACGAGGCCACAATTCTACTGTGCCTAGTGTCGGATCACTGGCCTAATAAATTAGAAGTGGAAATGAAATAAGGAAATCAAAATAGACCTTTTAGGTTTGAATCCTTTTGGCTAAGAGAACCGACCTTCATAGAAAAAATGAAGGAGTGGTGGAACGAGAGTGAGAAAGAAGGGAGAAATCTGATGCATACCTTTCAACTCAGACTCAAAGAACTAAAAGGAAAAATAAAGAAATGGAACAAGGATGAGTTCGGCAACATACATCAAGAACATGAACTGATCCAAGTCAAGATGAGGAAAGTACAATTGCAAATCATCAATGAGGGTAGAAGTGAGCTGCTAGTGGAGGAGGAAGGGCAATTGATAAATAAATTGGAGGAAAGGAGACAACAAGAAGAAATTCTGTGGAAACAGAAATCAAGAATCCAATGGTTAAAGGAAGGGGAAAGAAACACAAGGTTTTTTCATAAAGCTATGATCCAACATAGGCAGCAGAATAGGATATTCTCCCTAGTCGATCAGCAAGGCAATCGACTTACCCAAAACGAAGACATGGAGAACCTGTTAGTTCAGCACTTTCAGAGGCTACTGACGAAACCAAATATAAGTAGGGAGGAGAATATAAACAAAATCAAACAGCACATTCCCAATTTGGTGAGCAGGGATCAGAACATGGCCCTACTAAGGGAAATATCTAAAGCAGAGGTAGAAGAAGTCATCAAAAGCATGGCGAAGAACAAAGCACCAGGCCCAGATAGATACATAGCAGAATTCTTTCAGGTGACGTGGCCATTCATGGGAGAAGATATAGTGAAAATCGTCGAGGAGTCCCAACGCACTAAAAGAATGCATTCGACCTTGAACTCCACGTTTCTGGCCCTTATTCTGAAAACAGATCATTCGGAAGAACCGCAAGGGTTTAGACCAATAGCGCTTTGTAATGTAATCTACAAAATCATGGCTACAATTATGGTAAACCACCTAAAACCTATATTACCTAGTCTAATCTCTCAGGAACAGACAGGGTTCGTTAAAGGAAGACAAATAGTAGATGGCATAGTGATGGCACAAGAGGCAATACATTCACTAAAGACAAAAAAAACCAAAGGTATGCTGGTTAAACTAGACTTATCAAAAGCCTACGATCGTTTGAACTGGAAATACCTACAGGGAATATTGAAGGCATTTGGCTTTGATGCAAGATGGATAAGTTGGATAATGTCGATGATATCAACTCTAGTCCTGTCAATTTTACTTAATGGATCACCCACAGAGGCGTTCAACGCAACCTGAGGGCTCAGGCAAGGCGATCCGTTATCCCCGTTTTTGTTCATACTGGCCGCGGAAGGACTTGGAAGGTATATAAATGAGAAAGTTCAAAGAGAACAATACACTGGTCTTAGACTGTGGGGAAATGATCTACTGTTAACTCACCAACAATTCGTAGATGACATAATGATGTATGGGCAGGCATCTCTCAAGGAAGCCAGAGGGTTAATGGAGATTCTTACTGACTTCACAAGTGCTTCAGGGATGGAGATAAATAAGGAAAAGTCTGATATATTTTTCTTCAACACAACAACACCATCACAATCTTTCTTAGCAAGAATAATGGGATTCCAAATTGGTAATATCCCCTCGAAATACCTAGGAATTCAGCTAAATGATCAACAAAATAGAGTGGCAAATTGGAAACCCCTGTTGGAAAAAATCCAAGGGAGAATGTAGAATTGGACATTTAGATCACTGAATATGCTGAGTCGGGTAATACTACTAAGATCAGTGCTACAATCTATCCCGATTTACTAATTAACCAGTCAAGCAACGCCAAAAACAGTTTGCCAAAAGATGATAGACATCTTCAAAAAGTTCTTGTGGCAAGGGCCTAGAACGGAAAAAAATGGGCTCTACTATCATGGAACTGGCTTAGTAAACCCTTAAAAGATGGGGGTTTGGGACTCAGAGACCCATACATTCTCAATCAGGTAATGGGGGAAAAAATCTGGTAGAGATGGATCTAGGGAGGAGCAGATCTATGGAAGCAATTATGGGAGAGGAAGTATGGCATGTCGAGCTCAACTGAAGGAAAGCTGAGACTCCAGGACAATAAGAAAGGATCAACCATCTGGAACTTAGCCTCAGACAATAGAAATTTGATCAGAACCCATAGTTTCTGAGAAATTAGGGGAGGAGACAAAGCCAAATTTTGGGAAGAAGCGTGGCAACAGAGAGAAAAACTAAATAACAAACCTGAGCTAGAAATAGTATGTAGATATACTAATATCCATGAAGAACAAATAGTAAAAACTTCTGGAACATGGAACCTGGAGAGTACTAGAGAAAGTGGAAACAAAAACAGGATTGGCTAGATGCCCTAGAAACACCCCAATGGAAGTTATATGAGAAAGAGATGGCAACCCGAAAAATTGCAAAAGCGGAGGGGTCGAAAATTCTTAGATGGGGATATAGGATTAAAGGGATGTTCACAATTAAAGAGGGCTATCAACTACAAGCAGCACACCACATACAATAGGGGACACAGATATGGGATAGAATATGGCAAGAAAAGACATGGCCGAAAATCGCCTTCTTCATGTGGATCCTCCGACATGGGCGAGCACTTACTTGGGACCAACTGCAGAAAAAAGGCCTGCAGGGACCTTTGATATGCAGCTTATGTAATGAACAAGCAGAAACAATGGAACATATGACCAATGCCTGTAGATACAGTGAAAACTTGTGGAGAAACCATAATCAACTCTTCGGAGTAAGTGACAAGAATCCAAATAGTATGAAAGCAACAATGGATAATTGGCAGAAAAAGCCTTACCAAAACCCAATCCTGAATCGAGCCTAGAGACTTTCTTTGGGTTTCTTCCTATGGGAAATATGGAAGGAAAGAAATAATCTAATCTTCAAAGATGAAAAAAGAACAGAAGAAGAAAGATGGAAAAGAATACTCCAGAACATACGAGAAATGATACTAGCTGAGAAATGGTATGTAGAGGATTGGGAAACAAATCCCCGGGAAGAAAGAATAATGATAGGTCTAAACTTGAAGCCCAATATGCTAAACGCCTCCTCGTGGAAGCACCATCCCCCCAATGGCGAGTTCGCAAACCGTTTCACATGGCCTCAGAAAGAATTTATCAAACTTAACTTTGATGGAGCTACAAAAGGGAACCCTGGGGCGGTGGGGACAAGAGGAGTATTCAGAGACGATAAAGGTAAAACGATCAGAATATTCACTATGGACTGTGGCACTACGAGCAACAATGAAGCAAAGCTTCATGCTTTGAAGAGGGGACTGGAAATTGCGGTAAGGGAGAGGTTCCAGAGACTGCAGGTGGAAGGAGATTCGAAAATGGCAATAGACATGGTGAAAAAGCTCCAGCAAGGGACTCACTAGGAAAAAATCAGCCAAAGCTAGAGGATGGCAAGGCTTGTCCAAGAGATCAGCAACTAATTTGACAAATTGGGTACATCATCCCAACACATGTCCGCAGGATGGGCAATGTGGTAGCAGACAATCTCGCTAACTGGGGATGCGGCCAGGTAGGTAGAAACCTAGATATAAGAGGAGAAGAGTTATTACAAATGGAGGGGATGAGGAAACTAGGGGAGATCCTAGAAAAAGACAAGGAGAAAGAGGAAAACCCCCGATTGAGGTGCGATAGTGAAGGCGAGGTGGGCCAGAGGGGATGGGAGGTGGAGGTGCCAGAAACCACCCACTTGGGCCCAAGGACAGAGGGGACATCGGGATGTGGGAGATTGCGACAGCAGGAAGGGTAGCAAGAAGGACAGGGTAGGGAGGAGGAAGGTACAAAATGAGGACAGGTGTGGTTGAGAACGGTAGGGAGAGAGGAAGGCTTGGGGGCAAGTGAGAGGGCGGGCAGAACAAAGCTGGCAAGTGGCATGAGTATAGAGAGGTACCCACGGCAGGAGCAACTGGAGGCACAAGGGAGTTAATGAAGGACAAAGATGGAAGCATCAGAGGTTCATCATTCTGAGGAGAAGGAATGAAAGAATGGGCAATGGGAGGATTAGGAGGACATGTGGGAGGTGGGACGGAAGATAGCAGGGACAACAGGATAAAACAAAAAGAGGCAAAGACAATTGAGAATGAGGATAGTTTCATGCAGACACGAAGGTGAGGGAACGAGAAAATAAAGGTGGTGGACGCATGCTGGTGGATGCAGACGGGTCAACACAAATCGATGGTATGTCATCCTCAGTGCCCTAAACAATAGAATTGTAGTAATGTTTAATTTAGAGGTATTGGGGAAGGAGGCTTAGGAAAGGCAGGACTCGGAACGAGTCGAGACCAGAGGTTCCTGGAACTCTAACCTGGTCTGGAATGATAATGAAGTGGAGAGATATGGTAAAGTTAAAGGGTCACCTTGGGAAGATGAATAGAGAGGGAATGAGGGAGGTTGGGGAGGTAATGGGGATCCCGTTAAGGGAGAGCGCAAAAAGATAACAACCCCGGCCAGGTGGTACCTGAGGCATGGAAGGGATAAATCAGGTAGCCGAGACAGAGTGGAGGGTTTCCCGGAGGCCAATGAAGCAAGGCTATGGATAGCCTGGCTTGATGTGAAACCAAACCAGAATGTCCAGAATAAGACCCAGGGGCTATCTAGGGGCACAATTCGAGTGGAGATACCAGAGAGGAGAGAGGCTGGGAAGGGGAACCCTTTTGAAACTCAGAATAGGGATAAGGTTACCCAATGTAGGGACTCCTGTAGGACTACAAAGGTAGACCAATAGGTTGCGGGTTGCCGGGGAGGGATGAATCAGAGAGGAGAAGATTTGAGAGGCTGAAGAATGTTAACCCAAGAGCCGTCAGGGGGGAATCTGAGGGAGAAGGGGGGCAAACCCAAGTTGCTAGGACTTGGGCGAGAGGCCAAACCCGAAGCATATAAAAATACGACAGTTTGGGGAGTATACATACAAATTACTGATATTTCTTATGTTATTGTTTTAGGTTTAATAATAATTTGAGTGCAACACAGTGTGGAGGCCCGGATCACGCATTGCGCTGTAGCAAGCAATCCTACAGAGGAGAAAGAATCGGGTGAAGAAAATTGCAGCCGGGACAAAGAAAGTATGGCTAGAGAAGGAAAAGAGGTGGCTAAATGAGGCAACAGAGGAACATGAAAGGCAGGGAAACAAACCACTGGAGGGGATGCAACCTCCAGTAGAGGCCAACACAAGTGAGGTAGGAAGACTGGAAAGGAGCATATGCAGACTCTTATCAGTGCATACATGGCTGACAACACACCAGAGGTAAGAGCACAAATAGCTGGATGGGAGAGGGAACTCAATGACAACATCACCAACCAGGACATCGAGACAGAAGAGTGGGAAGCCATGGTGCAAGATCCAGGGAACACCCGCGGCCGCCATATTTTATTTTGACAAACAATCCAATAATACTAGGTTATGAAGAACATAGTGGCCCGAGCTATGACACTCAACAAGGAACAAGAACTAAACAAGGGACATGAGGTATAGGAGGAAACCAAAAGGAAGAAGCCCAACAGGGTGGAACTCCACAGGGAGATAGCAGCAGTCTAGATTCAAGTCTACCGAAACAACTTAGCTTTGAGTAGAATAGAGCAAAGTCTACAGGACATGAGGAGAAGCGAGATGTCGGGGTCCAACGCTAAAGCCCCAGCCCTGATGGATTCCTTGGATGACGAGTAAAACAGGGTGCTAGACAAAATTTTGTTTTTATGACGAATAACCTTTACTTTCCTAAGTTGATGTTTATTATAGATAGAATAGCAAATGTTGCATGGATGGTAGAAAAAGACTTATTTAAATTTTGGACATCTTTTAACACTGACAGGTGGCCAACCTGGTTTCCTACGGGCAGGTTGAGGCCACCTAATACTATTGGAAAAACATGATTATGGTTTGATAATATTAATAGATAAAGTACTGCCAAGCTTACAAAATATAAAATAATCACATTACATATTCAAAACTTTATTTCATTATAGAGTATTGCTACGCTACTTGTGTAGTGGTGCAATTATATGCTAATCAATCTCATTAAGTTATTTACTTACCAAGTTTATATATATATATATATATATATATATATATATATATATATATATATATATATATATAAATATAAAAACAAGGTTTATTATGTGTTGATATTAAAATTATGAAAATTATTAAGAAAATTAAATTAATGAAATTATTAAAAATATAATATTTATATATATTTTTTTTCTCGGTAAAACTATACTAATATATTATATACAGAAGCCAAAAATTTACATCAGATCAAAACAAAAAGAACCAGGCACCTGAGGTGTCAACCTGGAATAGTTGAGACTGCAAGGTCCAAAGGACTAGACCATTCAAAAAGAGCCACCCCTCGCAGGGGCCCCAATAGAAAATCCTATTGATCCCGCGCAGGGGAAACAGACATAACCCAGACCATCAACAAAGGTGCTTGAACCCCATTCCGAACACAAACAAAATGCATACATAATGAAACTAAGCAAAGACAAACAACGATAGAAGCCAAAAGACCAGACAGAAGAGCCACTTAGACCTTGAGCGAGGGCATCTCTATTCTTCCAGTTTCTCCTCCACTACCCGGCACCACCCGTAATCCTCCTCCTCCGCAGCAGTGGGGGCAGTGTCCATATGGATGTCTTCTGTTTTGCTGGTCCTCGCCTTCTGATCCAGAAGGCTTTTCGAGACATTCTCCAGGTCTGCAGCAGGATCCTTTGCTTCTTTCTCCGGGCTATCAGCATGCATCTTCCCACGATTGTCCAGAGAGTCATTGTCTTCCTGGGAAGCTTCAATGAACAGAACCGATACATGGGCACTGATCCGGGGGCTGTTCAAAGAACTGCTGAAGTTAAAAATGGCAGAGCCGAAGGCGGGCAAGGAAGCAGAGTTCGGAGCACCAGCATCCATGAACTGACTAGATTGAAGGGGGTTAGCTCCAGTGGAGCGAATGCCATGGCAATGACAGCAGTGGGTAGAAGTATCAACAACGGGAGTGCGCGAAGTTCCTCCCCTGGAGGTGCCTCGACGGCTGAGCATGCGCTGTCGGGGCCTTACCATACTTGCAGGGACCGAAGGGATGAGACGCAGCTCCATAGTGTGATACAAATCCTTCCGGGGAGAAATGTAGACAGACAACGGAATGACCCAGACAGACAGCGTAATGACCCAGACAGAGAGGCAGTTGCTTGGAGTTGCGCAGAGCACCTGAGGTTGCATAAACCTTCCTGAAGGAAAAACCAGAAACATACCCTGACCGACGACGCAGTGACATAGTTTTTAATCACAACGACCTCACCTCGGAACCCGTCCGCCATAACTGCAACCTCCAAGCGAGCCGAATAGCCGTGCAGGGCATTAACTCTCCTCTGTTGAATGACCTTATACCTGCTTCCACTCATACAGATACATGCTTGAGCCCAAATGTCTGCCCCGTGGTGGCACATGGCTGGCATGTGGGCAGCGTTAAAATCCCGTCCCATTCGCACTATCACCCGCATCCGGGGAATATAATATTTATATTAAAAAATATGATATATTAATATATATTTTGATAATAATCGAAATTATATTTATATTTATATAATTTTTTGATTTTTAAAAATATTATACTCCATTGTTGTACTAATATATAGGGAGATGTCACATAATGTTATACTAACAAATTTAAAAAATATATGTCTATTAATTAATGACAAATAAAAAATAGTATTAAATATATTAATTCAACTAATTTTTTTAAGGAAAAATACATATACAAAATAATATTATCTATTATAATAGGAAATAAAGCATAGAAATTTTTTTTTTATAAAAATTATAAAACTTATTTAGCGAAGAAGGATCTGTGTTTCCAAATTATTTAAAATTTTATAATTTGTAACCTATAGTGATGAAATGAAATTATTTGTTTGTAAATTCTGCTTAGCTTCATAGTGTGCAAACAAACTAGCTCAACCATAAAACTTACCAACACCTTATTTCTCAAAAAATATTAAGTTAAATTTTATCTTTATTGTAAAAAATCATATAAAATTTTGCCAAAACTTTAAAACTTAATAAACACAATCAATATTAAATTTCACTAATGACAATTATTAATCTTATTAAAAAACCCATTAAAAAAATTATATATAAATGGATACCCTTTCACTAATATTCATCACCAAAAAAGTTATATAAATTAATACCTTTCTATTAATTCATTACACTAAATAATTTTTTTTTTTTTAATAAATAACATTTTTAATTTACAATTCACAAAACATGAAAACTTCATAAATTTCTTTTACCACAAATATTAATCAAATTTTAATATAATTTATCATAAATAGTAATCAAACTTTATTTATAAATTTCTAATTTAAAAACAAATCACATAACATTAAATTTTAAAAACAACTGTTACATAGAGATTTGTAAAATGTGCTTAAATTTAAAAAATATTCACAATCAACCGTTTAAAAGCTAAAACAAACATTTATGACCTGCCTTTTAGGTGCTTTAAGGTTTACTTAATCTATAATACTATAATAACATGCAATAGGTTAGGCTAATTTGAACCACTTTATTACCAGTTTTTGAGATTTTAATAATGTTGATAGTGATTTTTTAAATTATATGAAAAAATGATAATGATTTGATAAATTTTAATCGTATAGAATACACAACATAATGTAAGGGCGTCAAATTCCTATTTATATATAAACAATAAATCTAGTATTTACCGTAGTCTAATGAGGCGAGGAGTTATTCGGGAAGTCATAGAAATTTCAATTATATTTAGAAAAAGATTTTTGTAATCTAAGTTATAGTTGTTAAACTTCAAAATTTTAAGCGTCTTAGACATTTTTAATGGTACTGAATCCACTGCCTCTACAAATTTTTTGAATTTTTTTACTTAATTCCAACAATTCCTCCAATTAGTTAGACTACTCCTTTCTCTACCATCAACCCCTCGCTTCAATATATTGTTTTGGTTACTGCTGTAGTAGTCTGACACCTTATTACAATTAATTCACATGCACGTGCTTTGTAATTAACAAATGTGGCTTTTTAAAGTCCGAAAGGATCCGAATAATTATATGAGCCTGATGGCTTTGCCATCTTTATGGGTTTAGCCAATGAAGTTATTTTATGTTTTGTTATGGGCGAGATAGTATGTCGGTTGTTTAAAATATATTAATGAAGTCAACTATTTAAAATGTCTCTTGAAATATTAAGTTGATTTTTTTAAGTGAATGTATTTTAAGTTTATGATAGATTTTTCGGCGAAAATCACATGAGAGACCATTTGTCGACGCGTTTCGAACCAACCAGTGTGGTTCATCGTCAGGACAAGTTGAAAAACAGATCCAGCATACCCTGTTTAAATAGCTAGAGCAGAGACGCCAACGGTTACCTGGGCAAAAAGTTGACTTAAGGAACAATGTCAAATTTAGTTATATTAGGTATAAAATAAATATATAAATATATAAATGAAAATTAATAAAATAAAAATAAATTAAAAATGGTACCATTAGTTAGGTAAAACTAAAGAGAAGAAGTTACGAAACGGAACTTCTCTTTTAATATATAAATATGAAGACAAATTAATGGGTTAATTAGTTAGAAATAATAAATAAATAAATTAGAATCGAAGAATAAAAATTAAATAATCCAATAAAAGAGGAAATAAGGATTAGAAAATAAAATAAAATAATTAAAGTTAGTTATAGGTATTAAAAACTAAAAGGAAAGTGGTTATATAACGGATAAATAAATAAAATTAATTAATAAAATAAAATAAAAATGTAAGAATAATTAAAAGTTAAAAATATTAAAAGTAATAAACATATAAATGGGTTATTTGGAAATAATAAATAATAATAATAATAGGATACATAATAATAATAATAATAATTATAATAGGTATTTAGACTTCTGTGATCCATAATATGTTAGATAATCTTCGGCATAATCACATAATCAATCTTGTGTCGACGCGTTTCGAACCAACCAGTGTGGTTCATCGTCAGGACAAGTTGAGGAACTAATCTGGCTTAGCGTGAATAAATAGCGTGTGCAGAGACTCGAACAGCTATAATGCTAACGGCTACTAATAGAATTAAGTTATGGAAAATAAATAAATAATAATTAAAATAAAAATAAATAAATAAATAATAATACTGATAAAGATATAAATAAAAATAAAATAAAATAAGAAAAACGATAATAGTATTTCATAATCGTTTATTATATTAGTAATAGTTTATAAATAAATAAATAATAATTCAAAAATATAATAAATAATAATTAAGTTATTAAATAAATAATAATAATAATAAATAGAATTAAGTTATTAAAAATAAATAAATAAATAAATAAAAATAAAATAAATAAATAACTAATAATAATAATAAAAATAAAATAAGAGACAAGAAAAACGATTACTAGATAATAGTACTTAGTAATCGTTTATTATATAATAGAATTTAGTAATAGTTTATTATTTGCATTTATAATAGTAACTGTTTAATAGTTACTTATTTGTATTTTTAATAGTAATTGTTTAATAAATAATAGTAATGGATTAATAAATAATAATAATAATAAAAATATAAATAATAATAAGAGACAAGAAAAACGACTAAGAAGAAAGCGCTGGGACCCAGCACCTACTGATTTTCCATCCATCATCTCTATTGAGATTGTTGGGTCTCTTTTCAATCTCAATAGCTTCCCTAAATTTCCTATGATGGAAATGCGAAACCCTAGCGATAGCACTAGCTTCCTCAATGCAAACAAGATGATCGGTTTTTTCTACATCTTCAGCTAAAGCGAAAGACTTAGCTCGCCGAAAAATCTATCATAAACTTGTTATGGATCACAGAAGCCTCAACTCTACAATTGAATGTATTTTATTTAAACATTAATAAAATTAACATTTTAAAATAGTTTTTTAGAATATTGATGGTTTAGAGATTTTATTTCTAGATTCATTATATTAAAATATTTATTCTTGTTAATTTTTTAAACTATTTAATGTAGTTCATTATCACCATAAAGAGATAAAGAACATTTGATCAGACTACAAGATTAAATAGGAGAGG
Source organism: Pinus tabuliformis (assembly GCA_031772625.1). NCBI lineage: Eukaryota > Viridiplantae > Streptophyta > Pinopsida > Pinales > Pinaceae > Pinus > Pinus tabuliformis. Next base: position 40,510,443 of record CM062814.1, on the reverse strand, counting down.
GACAAAGAGAGAAGTCAAATCTCTAATTAACTCTTCTCAAAGAATCCCCAATTCACAAGTGTTTATTGTAGAGATAAATCCAGGTTATAGCTATAAAATTTCAGAATTTTAGACGCTCCAGGGGTTCTTGAGGGTACTCAACCCATTTCCACCATTAAAAATTATTCAACCACTCTCAGTTTCAGATTTTTTGAAAAAGAAAATCGTTGAAAATGATTGTCCAGGTGAAATCATGCTTAGACAAGTCCCTTCCCATAGTCTAAACATGCTACAATTTTGACATAAAAGAATGATTCTTTGCTGGATTTTGACAAAATTTGGCAGATTTGTTTGGAAATCCACTTTACAACAGTCAAGTTTTAGATATTTAGGTGCTTGAGGGGTTTTTGAGGGCGCTGAATCCATTTCCACCATTAAAAAATGATTCAAACATTCCTAGTTTCAGATTTTTTGAAAAAAAATCACATTCCTAATTTCAGATTTTTTGAAAAAAAAATCACTTGATTCCAACTAGAAAATTGTCATCTAAGAGAAATCGTAGCTTGCTTAGACAACTTCCTTGTTTAAATAGACAATAATGTTTCTGAGAAAATAATGGGTCTAAACAGACAATAACCATCAAATTTCAGAATTTTAATGCTCTAGGAATTCTTAAGAGTGTTGAAGTCATTTCCAACTGAATCATGTTACCAGGTATACATAATGGTTTCTCCCGTTCTTTGTTTCTCATAGCTCCATATGTATCGTCATATGCAGGGTTTTAATACTTTCCTTTTTTGTTGTTGACTCGTCCACATATTAGGGTTTCTCCCTGGCAAACCCCGTTCATTGTTGGATTTACGACATGCTCGACTCAACTTATTGGAGCTTAAATTTTCTATGGTTCAGGTTCTTGCTAACTTTAACTTCTATATGCCTCCAGGTGTTGGCATTATGGCACAGGTCTGGAGCTATGGCACAGGTGTTGTCCTTGATGGCAACTCTCTTTGATAACAGATCTTAGTTCAGGCTTTCAGAATGAAGGAAAAGACATATACGCTGGTTCATCTAGACGAAGATGCGTATATACGCGGGTTAGATGTTACAAAGGCGCGTATGCGTATACACGCACTTTCATGCAAAGAAAAGCGCGTACATATTGGAAAACTTACCTTTGGTCCGTGGTAGTTAGTCCTTGGTACTTGAACCTATGGTTTTGGACCATGGTATCTCGTCAGAAGTGTTGATCCCAAGTATTGGGCCTGTGGTATTGTGTTATTATGGTTTTGGACCGTGGTATTGAGAAAGGCCTAAGACTATAAAAGAGGAAGGAGATCATTTGGCAAAGTATCTTTAGAATCAATTGAATATCTAACATGTGCTAGATCTGAAACTTTTGTGATTGGGGTTATGGTGCAGATCTGGATTTGAATGAAGGAGGAACCTAAGCGCATAAAGAAGGATAAGATCTATTGATGGGTCATAATCTTTAAAGCTTGAATGATAGTATCTTTGTATGATTTTGATCTGTTCTGTGAGGTGCACACTTGATCTATAAATCTGATAATCTGGGTTATTTAGCATTTGACTGTTTGAAAGAGTAAATTCTCCTTTATAGATATGTACGCAGGTTCAGTGAAGCGAAGGCGCGTATACACACAGGTTCAGTAAAGGAAAACAACGTATACGCAGGTTGCTCCACACAGGAGCGTATGCACGCAGGTTTCAGGTTGTTTAAGTAGCGTATATGTATTTTATTGTGATCTAGCTGCCTCTGTTTGTTGCTGCAGTGTTCTGGGTTCAGAATTGGTGTGTGGCTACAGTTACTGTGTTCTGGGTACAGCTGTCAGAGAAGTGTTTATTTTGATTCAGTTTTGATTGGTGAAGAGGTGATTGATTGATGCAGAAATTCTTAATGTTTGATTGATGTGGATCCAGTCTGAAAATTTATGAAACGTGGTCCCTGGAAGAAAGAGAAGGTTGTAGCCTTCAGTAGGCCAACACCTATGTACTAGTATCTTGGCTAGTACAAGAGCTAAGGGGGTTGTAGCTCCCTTCCAGGAGAAGTTGGAAAACGAGAGAGGGTTGTAGCTCTCTACAAGTTGTAGCATGCGTACTGGTAAAGGACTGCACCAGTACATTGTAAAAGGAAGTTTCTAATTAAATAAAGATAGAGACGAATTGCAACGGGTGGTTTTCACCCACATTGGGTTTCCACCTTATATCTTGTGTTCTTGTGTGTGACTGTCTTCTGTTCTGTTTTACTGGTCTGGTTACTGTTTATTTTCACTCAGATACAGATATTAATAATCAACATCTGAAAGATAAAGTAAATCATAAGTTTGCATTGTATACGCGGATTTCCTTCTACATAGTTGCATATATATGCGGGTTTTACTAACTGAAGTAGCGTATATCCTCTGATTTTATAAAAGGGAATTTTTGGCTTGATAATACTGATTCACCCCCCCTCTCAGTATTATTTCCAACAATTGGTATCAGAGCAGGTCCTTCTGAAGAAGCTTGATCACTTGGAGGAAGATCCATCATCATGAGAAACTACGAGAGAGAAGCATCTATCATGCCACCGATTTTTGATGGGACAAACTTCGCATATTGGAAGGTAAGAGTTACTGCCTATCTTCAATCTCTTGGTACAGAAGTCTGGGATATCATCGATACAGGGTACACTTTTCTATCGGCAACTCCTACAGATCCGGTTGAGAAGAAGAAATATGAAACAAATGCAAAGGCAGTCAATACCCTATTGGGATGTCTATCTCAATCAGAATTCGTCAAGGTTATGTAGTATAAATCTGCAAAGGAAATATGGGACAAGATTGTTTTGAGCTATGAAGGAGATGAACGGGTAAAACGAGCAAAACTCCAAACCCTCAGAATTCAGTATGAAAATCTCAGAATGCACAATGATGAAAGTGTGGCTAACTATTTCCTTCGTGTAGATGAGATTGTTAATTGTATGAAAAACTTGGGTGAAGAAATAAAAGAGGCTGTTGTGGTTGAAAAAGTTCTAAGATCTTTGTCCCCTAGGTTTGAATCTAAAGTTTCTGCAATAGAAGAAAAAGAGAATCTACGAAACCTTACCATGTCACAGCTGCACGGGATTCTAACTGCTTATGAAATGAGGAAAGGAGGACCATCAGATAGGAGAGAAGCTGCTTTCAAGGCTTCAGGCAAAGGAGACTACTATGAGTCAGGACACGTGTCAGAAGAAGAAGAAGAATCAAATTTTGTCAAGAATATTCAATGGGGTGCTGGAAGATTCCAAGGTAAGTTACCTTTCAAATGCTTTGCTTGTGGAAGAGTCGGTCATTATGCTACCAAGTGTCCTCATAAGGATAAGATTGACAAAGGGAAGGAACCTGTTAGATGGAACAAGAAACAGAATGCAACTAAGAAAAGTTACTACACTCATGAAGACAGTGATAGCCTATCAAATAGTGACGAAGATGAACGAGGTAATGATTATAAACTTTTAATGGCTTTTGAAGATGATGATTACATGGATGCTATAGATGTAGATGGTTTTTATGAAGAGATTTCTAGACTCAAAACATGTTTAGAAGAAAAGGATATGATCATTGATACTCTGCAATTCCAACTTGATGAAAAAGAAAAATTTCTTGAGAAGTTAGAATGTGAAATTGTTGGCCTTAGAAAAGAAATTGAGAAAACAAAGGCTTTTAATCTTAAATTTGTTAGAGGATCTGAAACTCTAGATGAGATTATCAATGTACAACATTCTCCACTAATCAAGACAGGTCTGGGGTATAATGGAGAAGCATCTCAAGCATCCACCTCAAAGAGTTATCTTGATGCAGCAAGGAGGAATGAGCAAAAGCCCAATGGAGATCACCAAGTAAAACAGGGATGAATTACATCAAGAATAAACAAATACTACCAGGTAAATCAGGGGCAATCCATCTTAAGGGTGAACAAAAGCTACAACTAGCCACATGTAAAAACTTCTCAATTTGCTTCAAGAATGGATGACAATAGAAACTACAATCATTTGGCTGGTAGATTTGATAATCACAGGAGTTTCTTCAATGGCCAATGTTTCTCTTGCCATAACTTTGGTCACAAAGAAGCTCAATGTGTTGCCTATAAGACAATCATGACTAGAGAAACTCAAAAACAAAGAAGTATGTCTGGAATCACGAAGAGGACCTATAACAATTTTTCCGCCCTTGAAAGTGAAATTGAATATTCTATTTGTAATAACTTCGGTCATGAAGTGTCTGAATGCAGGAGCAGGTTTCGGAAGACAACTCAGAAGGAACAAACCTCAAATGCCAGAACATGGAGAATGAAGGAACCACAACCAGAAAGATGTGGGATAGATTTTTATGCAGAAGGACAGGAAAATCAATGGTACATTGATAGCGGATGTTCAAAGCATATGATAGGTGATAAAGAAAAACTTGAATCATATAGTGTTTTAGAAAAGGGAAAGAAAGTCTCTTTTGGAAATGATACCCCTGTAGTCATAAAAGGAAAAGGCATTGCTCAGTTGAAAGAAAAGGTCAAAGCTGGAAATGTTTTGTATGTTGATGGCTTGAAGCATAATCTTCTGAGTGTCAATCAGATGTGTGATCAAGGAACTGAGGTAATATTTCGATCAAATGGATGTAGTGTTCATGATCTTGATACAGGGAAAATAGTGATCAAAGGCAAAAGAACTCCAAATAACTTATACATATTTGAAGAAGGACAACAACAATGCTATTTGAGCAAGGATGATGAACACTGGTTATGGCACCGGAGGTTGGGGCATCTAAGCTTTTCACAAATAAGGAAAGCATGCAAATACCAGGCAGTTTGTGGTCTTCCAGATATCAAAATTCCAGAAAACAGCATATGCAAATCATGTCAGTTTGGTAAGCAAACAAGAACCAACTTCCCTGAGAAGGAAGGTTCAGCCAGCAGGCCTCTTGAACTAGTCCATACAGATGTATGTGGTCCATTTAGGACAAGGTCACCTCAAGGAGAAGAATACTTTATATTATTCATTGACGACTTCTCCAGGATGGTTTGGTTAGGACTTATGAAACACAAGGACGAAGCATTCGAAAATTTCAAATCCTTCAAAGCCTTGGCTGAAAATGAATCAGATCACAAAATTAAGTGCCTCAGGTTTGACAGAGGTGGGGAGTTTACCTCAAATGGATTTTTCGATTTCTGTGAAGAACATGGAATAAGAAGGAAATTCTCTATAGCTAGGACTCCTCAGCAAAATGGAGTGGTGGAAAGGATGAACAGAACATTCCAACAAATGGCTCGTGCTATGCTTAATGAGTTTGGAACTCCCGCAACCTTTTGGGGTGAAGCTGCATTTGCTGTGGTTGTTATTCTCAACAAAACAAATGTCCGAGTGAATAGCACTCAAACTCCTCATGAGCTCTGGTATGGTGAGACTCCTTCGGTAAAGCATTTCAAAATTTTTGGAAGCAAATGCTATATTAAGAATAATGATGAACAGCTTGGCAAACTTGAACCTAGAGCAGATGAAGACATTCTCCTTGGTTATTCTCCCCACAGCAAAGCATATAAGTGTTACAATAAAAGACTTGGAAGAATTGTTGACAGCATTGATGTAGTGGTTGATGAAAAAGGATACATTCTTAGGCAAGTAAATTATGAAAATATCGAAGAGGATGAAGACTACTCTCCAAATCAGGCTGATAATGAAGAAGAATCTCAAGAGGCACCAGAGGAACAGATAAGGATAGAAGAGAAGACTCCATCCAGGTATGTTTAGAAGAATCATCCAGAATCTCAGATTTTGGGGCAGAAAGAGGCAGGTGTACAAACAAGAAGAACAATTGCAGAAGCCTCAAGCTATTTGGCATTGCTCTCCTCCACTGAACCTCAAAATGTAAAAGAGGCATGCAAAGATGAATGCTGGGTCAAGGCAATGGATGAAGAACTTGAGCAGATCGAAAAGAATAACACTTGGGAGTTGGTTCCTAGACCAAAAGATAAGAATGTCATAGGGACAAAATGGATCTTTAAAAACAAGTTGAATGAAAATGGGGAAGTGATTAGAAACAAGGCCAGACTTGTTTGTAAAGGGTATGCTCAACAAGAAGGTATAGACTTTGAAGAAAATTTTGCTCCCATTGCTAGACTTGAGGCCATCCGAATGTTCCTTGCTCTCTCAAGCTTTCAGAAGTTCAAAGTATTTCAAATGGACGTGAAATCAGCCTTTCTGAATGGAGACTTAGAAGAAGAAGTGTACATTGAGCAACCAGACGGCTTCATCCTTGGGAATGATCCAAATCTTGTATGCAGACTAAAAAAGGCTCTCTATGGTCTTAAACAGGCTCCAAGGGCTTGGTACTACTGTTTGGACAAATATCTTCATCAACAACGTTTTTCAAAAGGATCAGCAGATAACAATCTTTATATAAAAATTGAAAATGACAAATTGCTAATACTTGTTGTGTATGTAGATGATATTATCTTTGGCAGCAATGAAGAAGCTATGAGTCAAAGCTTTGCCTTGGTAATGCAGAAAGAATTCGAAATGTCTTTGCTTGGAGAACTGACATATTTTCTGGGATTGCAAATCCAACAAAATGAAGGTGGTATCTTTTTGTCTCAAACCAAGTATCTCAAGCAGATCTTGAAGAAATATGGCATGGAAGATGCAAAACCAGTATGTACCCCTATGGTTACAGGATGCAGCCTCAGTGCAAATGATGAATCTGCAGCAGTGCATCAACCAACCTATAGATCCATGATTGGAAGTCTTCTTTATTTGACAGGTACTCGACCAGACATCATGCATGTAGTGGGAATAGTTGGAAGATTTCAGGCAAATCCTAAAGAAACCCATCTTCAGGCAGTAAAGAGAATTTTCAAGTATCTTCAAGGAACTCAAAACTATGGCTTATGGTATCCTAGAGATACAGATCTCACGCTTCATGCTTATACAGATGCAGATTGGGCCGGAAGTGTGGATGACAGGAAGAGCACAAGTGGTGGTGCATTCTTTATGGGTTCCAGATTAGTTTCTTGGTTCAGCAAGAAACATAGTTCGATTGCTCTATCTACAGCTGAAGCGGAATATGTGGCTACTGCATCTTGCTGCACTCAACTCCTTTGGATGATGCAAACCTTGCAGGATTTTCAAATCACTTGTACACCACCTATCTCCATCTTATGTGATAATACAAGTGCAATCAGCATTTCAAAGAACCCAGTCATGCATTCAAAGACCAAGCACATACCGATCAAGTATCACTTTCTTCGGGAACAAGTGTTGGAACAAAAGGTCAAATTGGAGTATGTTCCTTCTAAGGAACAAGTTGCTGATATTCTCACTAAATCACTGCCCAGGGAGAAATTTGAATACCTCAGACAGAAGCTGGGGGTAGTTGATGCATCATCTTGCTGTTAAATCTTGTCTGGTTCAGAGAAAAATGGGTGTATGCGAGTTGCCTGAGGAGGATCCGCATACATACGCCGGTTTGTGCAGAGACAGTCGCGTATATGGAGGTTTGATGGATATCAGTAGGGACAGGCTCTGGTTGAAGATATTCTGATATGGGTCTGACAGAGACCATTCGGCACAGGTTTAGGGGGAGCAGATAAACTTCTAATGATGCATTTTTGTTCTAAGCAGTTGTTGAGTTCAGGTGGAACAAAGGCAGAGGGAGAGCAGAAGGAAATCTTGGTTGCTGATCTGAATGGTGATTGACAGATGCTGCTGCTATCAGTTATTGGTGTCTTTCGTAAGTATTTCGTCTCTATGTCATGTATCTCTTTTGTGGTATCTCTTTTATGGTGTCAAGGTCATGTAACGGCCTAGTTTGGTTTCCCCACTATGCCTGGGATGAACATGTAATGAACTTGGTTGTCATATTTAAATTTCTGATGTATCCCCACTTGGTTGGGTGATGGATGTATGTATTAAGTCTTTTGGTGATAGGAAGGTCTTTTATGATGTATAAGTCATGGTTCTTCTTGAAAAACATCTTTTTGTAGATCTTGCCTACAGTCAGGGGGAGCACAGCAGGGCAGAGATTTCAGCATGTACTCAGGGGGAGCACAACCCTTTGCCCTTGATGACAAAGGGGGAGAATGAATTTGAGGATCTTGAGGTTGCCATCAAGTCCAAAGGGGGAGATTGTTGGCATTATGGCACAAGTGTTGTCCTTAATGGCAACTCTCTTTGATAACAGATCTCAGTTCAGGCTTTCAGAATGAAGGAAAAGACATATACGCTGGTTCATCTAGACGAAGATGCGTATACACACGGGTTAGACATTACAAAGGCGCGTATGCGTATACACGCACTTTCACGCAAAGAAAGCGCATACATATTGGAAAACTTACCTTTGGTCCGTGGTAGTTAGTCCTTAGTACTTGAACCTATGGTTTTGGACCGTGGTATTGAGAAAGGCCTAAGACTATAAAAGAGGAAGGAGATCATTTAGCAAAGTATCTTTGGAATCAATTGAATATATAACATGTGCTAGATCTGAAACTTTTGTGATTGGGGTTATGGTGCAGATCTGGATCTGAATGAAGGAGGAACCTAAGCGCATAAAGAAGGATAAGATCTATTGATGGGTCATAATCTTTAAAACTTGAATGATAGTATCTTTGTATGATTTTGATCTGTTTTGTGAGGCGCACACTTGATCTATAAATCTGATAATCTGGGTTATTTAGCATTTGACTGTTTGAAAGAGTAAATTCTCCTTTATAGATCTGTACGTAGGTTCAGTGAAGCGAAGGCGCGTATACACGCAGGTTCAGTAAAGGAAAACAATGTATACGTAGGTTGCTCCACACACAGGAGCGTATGCACGCAAGTTTCAGGTTGTTTAAGTAGCGTATATGTATTTTATTGTGATCTAGCTGCCTCTGTTTGTTGCTAGGGTTCAGAATTTGTGTGTGGCTACAATTACTGTGTTCTGGGTACAGCTGTCAGAGAAGTGTTTATTTTGATTCAGTTTTGATTGGTGAAGAGGTGATTGATTGATGCAGAAATTCTTAATGTTTGATTGATGTGGATCCAGTCTAAAAATTTATGAAACGTGGTCCCTGGAAGAAAGAGAAGGTTGTAGCCTTCAATAGGCCAGCACCTACGTACTAGTATCTTGGCTAGTACAAGAGCTAAGGGGGTTGTAGCTCCCTTCCAGGAGAAGCTGGAAAACGAGAGAGGGTTGTAGCTATCTGCAAGTTGTAGCTTGCGTACTGGTAAAGGACTGCACCAGTACATTGTAAAAGAAAGTTTCTAATTAAAGAAAGATAGAGACGAATTGTAGTAGGTGGTTTTCACCCACATTGGGTTTCCACCTTATATCTTGTGTTATTGTGTGTGACCGTCTTCTGTTCTGTTTTACTGGTCTGGTTACTGTTTATTTTCACTCAGATACAGAGATTAATAATCAACATCTGAAAGATAAAGTAAATCATAAGTTTGCATTGTATACGTGGGTTTCCTTCTACATAGTTGCGTATATACGCGGGTTTTACTAACTGAAGTAGCGTATATCCTCTGATTTTATAAAAGGGAATTTTTGGCTTGATAATACTGATTCACCCCCCCTCTCAGTATTATTTCCAACACCAGGGATTTTTAATAAGGGATGTTGTCCCCCAACGAAAAACCCTTGATTGCATTGTTACAAATTTTATTTTGCATGTAATAGAATTTGTTACGACCTCGGGCTTCAAGGCCTTTTCCTGTATAATTACAGGGTTATGAATGAGAACATGTATTTAATATTGGTCTTTAAAGATTGAATTATTGATTATTTATGGACTGACTCACTGTGCATGTTGCACATTAACGTTGAATCTTTAAGTACAATTTTCTTGAATTTTCTTGAATATATATCTATATATATATATATATATATATATATATATATATATATATATATATATATATATATATATATATATATATATATATAATCCCTAATGAGACTTTTGGGCATTGAATTTTTGTTTCATTGTATTAGCATTATGTGCTTAGGATTTTTGTTTCAATAGAAATTGTTGTTGGTTGCTCTATTGTAGGGTTACACCTGATGTTTATAGTCGGCTATGTTTTTTTTCTAAAAACATGTACATGATTCTCTTCATTCATATATATATTATTAATCCCTAACGAAACTTTTTGGCATTATATTTTTGTTTCAATAGCAATCGTTGTTGGTTGTGTTAGCTTCCTGTTGCAACAGGTGTTCATATTTCATGATTGACATTTTTACATGTCAAATATGTCATCTTTCATGCTGCAAGGTTCCATATTTCTAGAAGAGGCCAAAGAAGATGCCATGAAAGTGTGCTAATCTAAGTGCCACTGCTGTATTCCAATTTTGATGAGTTAACCATTCCATTTTGAAGAATTTTTCTGTTAAGGGAAGGTCAAACAGTCTAATCTTGACTTCCCTAGGTTTCAATTTCCTGTTTTTAGAATATAGAGAATCTATCTGTCCAAACAGCTTAATCTTGGCAGATTGGTAGATAGGTAGAGAATCAAAGGAGCCCAACTGCTTAATCTGGGCCCTTGGTAGAAATAAGTGTAGATTTAGATAGGAGGGCAGTCAAAAGAAAAAGTGTAAAGCTGGGTCTGCAAGTCTAAGTGCACCCACCAAAAAGAAGAAAAAATGTTAGGAAGGTAGGCTGGGTAGGTAGCTGTGTGGTTGCAGAATCATGACTTGTGATCCATTTCTTGTTGTCAAGTGTCATATTTATTCAGATCACAGGTTGGAGACAGTTTTCCATTTGGAGGAGCTCAAACTGGACATTACTAACTTCCCCTTCTTCTTCTTTCCCAAATCACTTACTAACTTCCCTGAAGAGGTCAAGATCTGCTTGATTCCTCTTAGTTTCATCATTTTCCATTATATTTGCCTAAGTGAAGGTCCTCTTTGCTTAGGAGTACTGTTGTTTCACTCTATGAGTCACTTTTTCCCCAAAATAGCCTAAGGTCCCATACTTAGCGCTTTCTGGTCATTTTCATATTAACTCCTAACTCTATTATCTAACTCCCTAGTCTATTCCCTTATCCCCTATTATGCAAAATATATAAAATCCCAAAAATATTAAATACCCCCTCCCTGGCACTATAGCCATATAATATCAAGTTTGGGAAATGCTGAGTTCACCTGGAGCTTGACATTAGCCTTCCACGTCCAAACCCTGGGATTAACTTGACATCTGGTTAAGTTAATAACCTTTTCTTTCCCATTTACCCATAAAACATTTCATCATTCTCACCCCCTCTCACTGATTATTTAAAGTTTAGTGTTAAAATGTTTGAATAAACATTGAACTTTACCCCCGGCGCGCAAACCATGTATAAAACCCACTTTTCCACCCTTATCCTAAGGTTTTGTTCATAAACATTTAAACCCCGCTCGTTTATAACCCCATAACCCATTTTCCTAATGTTTTAAACCCCTGTCACATAATAAATTAATCAAAAGGCGCGCGGGCCCCATCCCTTATCCCTCCGCCGCCTTACCCGTCCCGCCAACCGTCCGATCGCCCACGCCCCAGATCAATAGCGGGCGGGCCTTTTCATCTCCGAAGCCGCAGATGGTTAATGTCCGGAAGTTCGGCGGTTTTCCTTTCGTACTCTCGCCACGCGTCACCCTTTGAGCTGTGGCAGAGCCCCCTCCTCCCAAACCGCCTGTGCACAGAAGGCGGTGCGCCCGAAACCGGAAACCGCCTTTCCCCCTCCTGCGTCAGCGTGACGTCATCCTACCACGTCACCTGCCTGCGTCGACCTCCTGCCACCGTATTGCCAAGTCACCCTGCCACGTCGCTACTATCGTACTGCCAACTCATCATCCCTACTGTACTGCCAACTCGTCACCCGCCGTACTGCTGACGTCATCTGCTGACGTCATCCTGCCATGTCACCACCGTACTGGGTCCCACCCACTGACGTCATGCTGATGTCATCACTCAAAAAGGCGCGAAAGGCGAAAATCGTGCTTAGGAAGCCTGGATTCAAATTCTGAGGTAGTTTTTCATGCGCGATTAGCGCCTAGTGTTAGCTACCTATACCAATAGGTTTCATTTTTCATGATTGGCAGAGGAAGTGCCAATATGATCTACTTTGGTGATACAAAGATCTCATATTCTGGTGGAAAACATATACTTACATTTGGTTGATGCTGCCCTACTTCTGAATGGGTGATCCAACAGCCTAAGCTGGGTCATGCCATGTTTCAATTTTTGTTGTAGATTAGAGAAAGAAATCTGTCCAAACAGTTCAATCTTGGCAGGTAAAGTAGTTAGGTAGAGAATGAAGGTTCCCAACTGTTTAATCTGGGGCCTTGGAAGCAATAAGGCTAGCCTTAGATAGAAAATCAAAATAAAAAAGCAAAAGGAAAAGAAAAGGCACAAAAGGGTTTGCAAGTCTAAATGCACCCTCCTTGGAGTAACAAAAAAATGCTAGGCAATAGAATGGGTAGGTAGTTGGGGTTGCAAAAAGCATGGTTTATGGCACTTCACTGGCCTAAGAAAAAATAAAAACATGGTGCCAATACAGGTCTCTTATTCAACAGTTTTGCAACAATACAATGAAGCATGTCTAACTTCCAGATTATCCCCCATCAAATTCATTGCTAACATCCCAATACTACCTATGTTCATGAAAGAAAGTCAAAATCTTTTGTTGGTTCTTGTCTCTTTAAGAGCCACATTTCTTGTGTAAAATTCTTTTCATTTTGATCTACTTCCTAAACTAAGTTGATTTCATATAAAACTTAGTGTTTTACCCCCTCATCCCCTTCCTCCACTCATATTAACTCCTAACTTCTTATTATCTAAATCCCCTATGTTCCCCTTTCCCTTACTATTATAAACACTATGGTGTATAAACCCCAAGCAATGTATAAATATCCCACCCCCTTGGCATTATATAGCCATATGTCTAAAGTCAGGGATTAAATTGACCTCTGGTCAGTTTAACAACCTAAGCCCTACCCCTCTTTTCCCTTCAGAAACCTTTGAAACCATTTACCCACTTCATTTGCAAAAAGACCTTGTAAAAAAACCCACTATTACCCCTAACCCGCGTTATTTGCAAAATGCACCAAAAAAACCCATTCTTCCGCTTTACCCAAAGTTTGGCGCAATACGCATTTTCATAAAAAATACATTGAAAAACCCATATAATTCGCCAAAATCCAAAGTCCCCGCCGGGCACGCATTTCAAAGAAAATATTAAAATATTCCCGCACTGCTGCCGTATTGTCCTGGCGCCTTAGCAATCCGTCGACCGTCGGATCTGGGTTTTTCCATCCGACGGCCCACATTCATATCGGGTCGGCCCCGATGACCGCACTTTACCGCCCGAGAAACTGTCAGAGGGTGACGTCAGGCCTCTGCCACGCGTCACCCCCATATTTTCTCAGGCCGCCCTCTGACAATACCATGACCGTATCCAGAGCGGTCCGAGAAAAACCACTTACCGCCTGTGCTTTACCGCCGTGCCCACGTCATTGCTACGTCATGCCCATGACAGTTCGACTCGGCGCCCTGTCAGCACCTCGCCCGCCAGCGCTCTGACATGTCCGCCACCTATGAAATCCCCGTGGACCACTCACAGGCCGCCACGTCACTCGATGACGTCATGCTGACGTCACCCGACCCTGACCCCACCTGATGACGTCATGCTGACGTCATCCAAAAAAAGCGCCAATAATCCAAAAAGTCCATATTTTAGCCAAAATTCGTGTTTTTTGTCACTTTTGCCAAAAAGACTGTTGCTCACCTCTGCATGCAAATTACGACCATCCGTCGCCAACCTGCGGAAATCGACCCGAAGACCATTGGCGCCTTCAACCCACCTGCATTTGTAACCATTGCCGGCAATTCACCAGGTATTTATCCAAATCATTCCCTCCGCGCTTGGTTGTGTCCATAATTATCCGAAACTAAGTTAAAAAGAGTGAGGAAGCTTGTATTTACCAGCAAATCCCCGGTGGCCAGCCTTCATTTTCAATTGTTGAGTCGAAATTCACCTGCAGAGCCTCGTTTAGCCAAGTTTTCACAAAACCTACAGTCAGTCCGCGCATTCGTGGACTTAAAACCTGAGCTGCGCAAATTCACCAGGAAAACAGTGGTACTAGTCCCTGCATATGCTCAATTAACTCTCTTTGGAGCACTTTAAACTATTCTCACCATAGTTTACCCCATTTTTCCTTGCAATTTGCCTCACTATTGCAAAAGTACCCCTCTGTGTTGTTCTGCCCACTGAAACCAGTTCTAGTACAAGTCATAGTACTACTTAACCATGGAAACACCAGTAGCCCTGAATATTCAACCTCTGAATGCCCCACACAGTGAGCTAGAGTGGAAGGCCCTGGGTGATAGAGATTATGAGATGATAGACTCATTTGCCATGGGTTCCAAATTTAACATTCACCTGCAAAATGAGTTAAAGGCCCAATACCTCAGTGGAGCTGATATTTTAGGAATTTGGGATTCCAATTTGCCCATTTACAATCTCCCTCAAGTCAATGTCCTCCCAGACTTGATAAATCAATGCCGTTCCAGCTATGATCCATGTCAAAGAGCTGTCCTTAGCCCCTCAGGCTCAGTATTGTTCCATATCACCCCTGAGGCCATAAATGAGATGCTGCACTTTCACACTGCAAAGCCACTGACTCCTCTCTCCATCAATGACTTGCTAAAGAAAGGGGGCAAGCTGTCCAGTGCTCAAATCATCAAAATTAATCAGTTATTCGTTCAACCAAGCTCTGAAGTTGTGAGAACCCCTCCTATAGGATATCAATATCTCAATGAGCTGGGCAAAATGCTTGTGGATTTGATCAGTTACATCCTGGGTTATGGGTCACATGAGGATGTTGATGAAACCATTATGGCCATGCTGTCCATATTCTCCCCTGGAATGCCTCCTGCTGTGCACTATGATTTTGCTACATACATTGCCAATAAGATTCATGAACAATTGATGAATCTAGAAAGGGAAAAGGTATTTAAATACACTCGATACATCTATCACTTGTTCTTATTTTATCAACCAGATGCTTTCCCTGTTCCTCTCAAGAAGCTAAATGCCCAGGGAAACCCAAGGTCTGTGGTGTTTTGGTCTTCAGTCTTTCATCATATAACTTTTTCACCATACACCTACTGTGAATTCATAGACCTTTTTATCCACCCAGCTATGACCTTGTTATTGGGTGTCCCTCCTCCAAGATTGACAGATGAGATGCAAAGGATACTTCACCTCTCAAAGGCCTACAGCATTGGTGATTGGTACTTTTACCAACACCATATAGTAATCAGAGTATATGGCTGTGAGTTGAACCCTTATAGGCTGCCAAGATATGTCCCTATGAGACTTTTTGCCTTAGAGTATTTTAGGCAGTTTGGAAATGCAGACTTTGTCCATTTCCACAGTAAAAACAAGAAGGTGCAACTAAAAGTAAGGAGCCAGCTAGGGCCATTTCTATACAACAAAAGGGAGGAAGGATGGAAGGAAGAAGATTTGATCCTAGAGACCCTCAAATTGCAAACCAGTTTCCAATGGGTACCTTATGACCCTAATCATTTCATTTCTCTCAGGAGGGTAAAATATAAATTGGGGGGCTATGCTCACGTCAGACTGCCTCATATTGAGAAATATGCCAATTCATTAAGTTGGAAAGAGGGCACTCTAGAAGAGCCAATTACTAGAGAGCAAATGCTACAAAGAGAGGCAAAGAATATTGAGAAAGAGGCTGACTTGGAAACTTGTGGGCAGGTTTCCTCTTCCTATCAAAGGCAACTTGGAGCAGCTGCCTCATCCTCTACAGCCCAGCAGCAAGCAGCCGGAACTGTTCAACAGGAATCCAACAAGGATAAAGGGAAACAGATGGAGCAAGAACAGCCACCTCCTATAGCAGAACAGCAAGCAGAAAAGCAAGTAGAACAGCAAGAAGAAGGGCGAAAAGAGGGGCAGCCAATACAGCAAGAACAAACAGCTGAAGCCCCAATATCTATTGAGCAACAAGCTCAAGAGAATGTGCCTCCGAGGCAAGAAAAGACAGTGGAGGCCTCAGTGCTACAAACTCCACAGAAAGAAGAAAAGGGAAAGAAGAGGGATAGAGAGCAGGAGACTCCCCTCACCACATCCACAAATCAAGGGGAGAAAAGGCAGAGAATGAATCCCCTCTCTGAGGAAGAAATGCCTATTGGGCAATCATTGGGCATGGGCCCACCGAGCATGGAGGCATCTGCCAGTTCCTTTCAGCAGGAACAAGAAAGAACCCTTGGAGGAGAGGTCAGCTCCTCAAGTCAGCAAAGGAGAGCCGAGACAGGCATCAAGCAACAATTCATTGACATAAAAAAGAGAAATGAGCCACTCAGGCTCCAGATCTACAACCAGTTGCTTAAGATGGCCCCTACCAATCAGCAGAGGCTTATGTCAGCCTACGACATAACAGAGGGGAAGATGACCATGAGTCATTTCATGCCAACCATGCTGCAGCCACAGTCAGCTGCAGACTATATAAGAACCAACCTTGAGGTTCTTGCAAAAGACATCCACCCTATGGACCAAATAGAACTTCACAAGCAAACAGGTGAGATGGTATATTCGACATTGGCAGACAAGACATTCACGGCACATAGGTTGGAAAACAGCCTGAACAATACAGCTGCCCAACTTGAGTTGGAGAAGGCATCCTCTCAGGCCAAAGACAACAGGATCAGGTCTTTGGAGGATATAATCATAGAGCTTGGGCATGACCCAAAGGATCCAAAAGCTATACAAACGCTACTGAAAATAAGAGATGCAGACCTTGCAGCTCTAAGAAAGATGATTAAAATCCCAGCAACCCTTCACCCTCAAACAGAAGAGGTTGCCCAGCAAAGACAAGACCAGGATGTAGCAACATTGCTGGTAGGACTGCATAAGCAGCTGGTGCAAACACAAGGAAAGCTGGAAGAGACAGAGGCTGCACTGCAGGCAGCCCTACAGCAGAAAGAAGGAGGTCAAACTTCTCAGCCCCCTCCAGAGATCATAAACCTTGAGGAGCTCCCACAGACTACTGCTCCTCCCACAGGGCAGACAGCTCAAACAGCTCCATCAACATCAGCACCAGCACCAACCTCAGAGCAGGCTCCAAGCCTTGATATGCAGAAATTGATGAATGAAATTAAACTCCTAGAAGCCCAGATGACAGAGCTGAATGAAGCCAAGGAGAATTTAGCTAAGCTGAATGAAAAATATGACAAATCTAAGCAGAATGTAGCTGAAAAAGGAAGAGAAATAAAAGCTCTTAAGGAGAAGATAAAGGAGCTGGAAAAAGAGCTCACCCTTGACAAAGTGGTGGCTGAGGTCAAAACAGTTTTATGGGCCAACATTGGCCAATCAATAACAGATCAATGGCAGTATATAGAGACTATTCATGAGCAAATGGAGCTCATAGGCAAAGCACACAAGGAAGTCCAAAGGGCAAGGGCATCTCTAGGCAATATGCCTGAGATAGCCAATAGAATGATTAATGTCCTCAATAACCGTACAGGTCCTCAGCTGGCAGCAATGGGAATCCCCAATAGAACTGAAACCATCCTACTGATAAAGAGGGTCCTCACATTGAGAAGCCTGGTACAAACATTGGATAGAAGAAGCCAGGACATGCAAACAGAAGTAAACAGATTCATGGATAAGTTTGCAGCATTACAGGGCAGAGGTCTTCTTGGCTTGCTGAACAGCGCAGGGAGACTACTATCACATGAGAACTATGCAAAGAGGGTAAACACATTTGCCACCAATCAGATCACTCAGGGATCAAGTACCTCAGAGGTAACAGGGCCAGCATCTGGGCAAAGTCTCTATGACAGAGTAGAGAACTTATTTTTTATTATGAATGAGATCAGACATTTGTTTGAAGTGCCTCCAAACTTCTACAAATATACAGAGGCAGATGAAACCTTAGATGCAATTTTGAGACATCAACTGCCTACACAGGACTGGTGGACCAGAATGATACAGTTGTTACTATAAACAAGAGGCTTTCACCAAGTTTTTGCATTTAAAAACAAGTCATCGTGTTCAGACAGTAGACACATTTACTATGACAGTAAAGAGTGGACTGAGCCAACTCAGCAGAAAGATTCGGCCACTAAAGCAACATTGACAGCTACAGATAACAGGGCCGAGAAAGCTACAGCATGACAAAGCATAAAGACACATCATTCAGCATTAATGCAGAACGCTCAACTGACTCAGTGGCCTCCAAAGGTCAAAAAGACTTCTGACAGAATTAAAGAGTATTCATTTTGTATTTAGAGCAGCAATAACTTCCCTATCTGCTATTTTGTAAAGTTGGTGAGCGTATTTAATTTATCAAGTGACTCAGTGGTTCAGATATTTTGTGAAAACCGATTGTATATATTCCCCCTCACATAAGTTTGCAGGGGTTGTTGTTTTTGTGAAAAAGGAGAACTCGGCTGTAATTTCTGGAAGAATAATACAAACAAAGCTTGGAGTTTGCAGAATTTGGGTCTTACTGATGCATGCTGTCTTGGAACCATTGAACGCTACAGGATTCTAGTGCTATAGCTTGATATAATAAGTTTTCTCTATCTCTGTTAATGTTTTATTATCTGTTTAAAATCATATCTCTCATATGTTGTTCTAAATTTAGCAAGAAAGAAAAAGAGTAGCTCAGGACTTGTCCCTAGAGACACCCTGATTTCAATCTTTCTTACTATTAATGTTTTCTACAGGCTCAGCTGTTTAATTGGAATTCTTAACTGCTCCAATAAACCCTGAATCTTTCACAGTTTCTATTCATGTATGCTACTAAGTAGAAATTGTTGTTCAATTTGTTATCACACTGTCTGTAATTCCATATCTCACTGTTTCACTCACTAATCAGAACTTATATCAAGGAATAGCCATCTAGCCTTGCAGTAAAACTTTCTCCCTCACAGGCACCAGGACTGTCTCACATTTTCGACTCCATACGCCCAATGGACTAACATCTTCCAAACCTTTCATGCCCTTCTCACAACAACAGTTCACAACCAAAACTTAAAACAAAAAACTGAAACTTATAACTAGCCTAAAATCTTCACAAAACAAAGCTAAAACTTAAAGAGAGAGCCCTCTCTGATTATAGGTAGGCTAGGACCTATAATCCAAAGCTTGGTTAGTGGTTACCCCGGCCGTATTCCCTTGGGAGTCAAAGGGAACAACCTGGGTGTTAACACCTAGCGTATCAGGAAATGGGCCAAAATGGAAAGCCCCTCATCGCGCAGCCCCCAATAAGCTCGAAAGGCGCAGAATGACCCGTTTTTCTTTGCGAAGCATTCAAAAAGGGGCAAACACACTTTTTAAAGCAACAGAAGGCTGAACAAATGCCATGAAGGATCGATGGGACAGTCTAAACCATTCAGAAAATATTAAAGACTCCAGGATTAGCGCCAAAGAGTATCAGGGAGCGGCAAAGAGTATCAGTTCAGCAACCTCAAATCAGGTGAAAAATAAAGACCTTCATCAAAGTCAGCAAAGCAATTAAGGCCATTTAAAAGCCTATCTGGTCGGGATTAGTGCACATTAATGCCGCCGAACAGCAGCACAACCGACTTAGTGGTAGAGATAAAAGACAAATCACAGTTATTGCAGGAGGACTGCACCGAGCCACCCAGGACAGACATTAACTCAGTTTTGATACAGCTGCCCTCAGCGCAGCTCAAAGATATTTTCTTGCATTAAATTTCTGGATAAGATTAGGTTAAAGTAATCATTTCCTTCAGACCTGTTTAGGTCAGCTGTAATAGAGAATTTTGGACAGTTTTTCCTATATATACCACCCTCTATATTGTTTAAAGGGTTGGTCGGCTAATGTATTCCAAGAGAGACTCGCACTGTATGTCTGATACTTTTTCTATAATCAAAGACTGCTTACAAGCTTGGAGAATGGACTGTTTGATGTGTTGTTAATGGTTCTGAAGAATTGAATGTGGAATTCTTGTGCTGCAATATGAATCAATAAGTGTTCCTTACCTCTGTTATTTCAATTTCATATATGCTCAAGTCACAGAACAAAGGATTGGTTTAGAATTTGCTTAGCTGCACTCTATGCCCAGATTCTGTGGTTTCTTAATGTTTTCCTCTTGATCTAGGCATAAATATGAATTCTGTTATGGCTCATGTTTGATCTATTTCACATATGAATGACTGTTAACTAGGAATTCTTAATTGCTCCTAGGCAGAGCTCATTCATCTTCCCTCTGCTAAACCTGTTTGAGAAATTTTTTGTTGCCTCTCATTCCTTAGCTTTCACTCCATCCTTTTAATCCTAAATGTTGTTTCATGAGCAGCTACCTTGCTCCTCATTCCTCCTATGACCAAGAAAGCGCACCAGCAGTCTTACTCCATGACTCCATGCCCAATGGTTTGAAGCTTACCACATTATGCATTGCCTCTCTACTTGAAAGCATCATCCTTCCCACCAAACTTAAACAAACTCCTGAACCCAATAGCTAGCCTAAAACCGTCATCAACAAAGCTAAATCAAAGAGAGAGACCTCTTTGATTGCAGGTGGGCTAGAACCTGCAGTCCAAAGATTGGTTTGTGGTTACCTCGGCCGTATCCTTTCAGGAGCTTAAGGACAACCTGAGTGATAACATAATGGCGACTCCGCTGGGGATCATCCCTAGATAAATCAAGTTGGAAAGCTCCACTGGGGAAGAACCAGATCCTCAAAAGTTTCTTTCTCGTTGACTGAAGAAAATCATCTGATTACAAGTTTAGTTCTGATCTGTGATGGTGGACAGAGATTAGGCACTCCAAAGATTGATCATCCACTTGGCGACTCCACATCATCTTCACAATCAAGGCTCCAATGGAGGAGGGAACCTGAAAGAGAAATTTTCAAAGTTTTTGAGCAGTTCTGCAACCAAATAGTCCATATTCCAAAACATTCATAGTCAGTCAGGATGACCGGGTGTGTGAAAGATGAAGTTGAACAAACTGTAAATGAATTCAGGAAGTTATTATCTGAATATGAACTTGATGAATTTTTTTTTAGATTGATATTGTTAAAGATCAAAGCAATACAACAGCCTCAAATCAAAATGTGTCTCCTTGATTTAGTTGTGGAAGAACATGAAAATGAGATTGAATTTTTGCGTTCTCAAATTCAGTCATTTGATTTTCCTGATCCTAAAGAGTTCCTCCAAGGTCTTCTTTCTCCGAGCCATGTGCAAATTGTACTACCTTTTGACTTACAGATTGAGGATAAACTTGCTTTCAAGACAAAGACCGGAGTATTGGGTGCAGAGCTTGTTACTGAAGATGCAGCTGTTACATCAGACAAAGAAGACCTAGAGAAAACTCTCCCACATGGTGCTTTTGTTGATCCTGTAGCTGATTACATGGAGGGTCTTCTCGACTCAAAATCTTCAACATGTTTTTTCTATAAGGACCAAGTAGTTCAGCAGTGGCCTTTATATGTCACAATTTTGATTGAGGGGGCACATGACCAAAGAATGTTTCTGATTTCACCAACTGTCAGTCAAACAGTTTGTTTCTTTCTACAAGTGCTTAAGTGGTTGCACTGGTTGTTTCATTTTACCTAACCAGCAAACAAGTGTTGATTAGGGTACGTAGGTAGGATTTCAGTTTTCTGTTTTGATGGCAGCTTGATGCAGTTGAAGCCCGAAGTGAAGGCCCTAAGCTCTTCAACTCTGCTGTCATATATATAAATAAAGCATCCAACAAAGGAAAGTTTTTAGAATACAGCAAATAATCGAAGATCAAGGCAGTCTGACCTGCTGTTCTTGGCTTTTTACAAGGAAAAGCCATCCCCAAGTGGAGCCACTGTTAGCCTCCTGTTGCAACAGGTGTTCATATTTCATGATTGACATTTTTACATGCCAAATATGTCATCTTTCATGCTGCAAGGTTCCATATTTCCAGAAGAGGCCAAAGAAGATGCCATGAAAGTGTGCTAATCTAAGTGCCACTGCTGTATTCCAATTTTGATGAGTCATTCCATTTTGAAGAATTTTCTGTTAAGGGAAGGTCAAACTGTCTAATCTTGACTTCCCTAGGTTTCAATTTCCTGTTTTAGAATATACAGAATCATTATCTGTCCAAATAGTTTAATCTTGGCAGATTGGTAGATAGGTAGAGAATCAAAGGAGCCCAACTGCTTAATCTGGGTCCTTGGTAGAAATAAGTGTATATTTAGATAGGAGGGCAGTCAAAAGAAAAAGTGTAAAGCTGGGTCTGCAAGTCTAAGTGCACCCACCAAAAATAAGAAAAAATGTTAGGAAGGTAGGCTGGGTAGGTAGCTGTGTGGTTGCAGAATCATAACTTGTGATCCATTTCTTGTTGTCAAGTGTCATATTTATTCAGATCACAAGTTGGAGACAGTTTTCCATTTGGAGGAGCTCAAACTGGACATTACTAACTTCCCCTTCTTCTTCTTTCCCAAATCACTTACTAACTTCCCTGAAGAGGTCAAGATCTGCTTGATTCCTCTTAGTTTCATCATTTTCCATTATATTTGCCTAAGTGAAGGTCCTCTTTGCTTAGGAGTACTGTTGTTTCACTCTATGAGTCACTTTTTCCCCAAAATAGCCTAAGGTCCCATACTTAGCGCTTTCTTGTCATTTTCATATTAACTCCTAACTCTATTATCTAACTCCCTAGTCTATTCCCTTATCCCCTATTATGCAAAACATATAAAATCCCAAAAATATTAAATACCCCCTCCCTGGCACTATAGCCATATAATATCAAGTCTGGGAAATGCTGAGTTCACCTGGAATTTGACATTAGCCTTCCACGTCCAAACCCTGGGATTAACTTGACATCTGGTTAAGTTAATAACCTTTTCTTTTCCCTTTACCCATAAAACATTTCATCATTCTCACCCCCTCTCATTGATTATTTAAAGTTTAGTGTTAAAATGTTTGAATAAACATTGAACTTTACCCCCGGCGCGCAAACCATGTATAAAACCCACTTTTCCGCCCTTATCCTAAGGTTTTGTTCATAAACATTTAAACCCCGCTCGTTTATAACCCCATAACCCATTTTACTAATGTTTTAAACCCCCCGTCACATAATAAATTAATCAAAAGGCGTGCGGGCCCCGTCCCTTATCCCTCCGCCGCCTTACCCGTCCCGCCAACTGTCCGATCGCCCACGCCCCAGATCAACGGCGGGCGGGCCTTTTCATCTCCAAAGCCGCAGATGGTTAACGTCCGGGAGTTCGGCGGTTTTCCTGTCGTACTCCCGCCACGCGTCACCCTCTGAGCTGTGGCGGAGCCCCCTCCTCCCAAACCGCCTGTGCACAAAAGGCGGTGCGCCGAAACCGGAAACCGCCTTCCCCCCTCCTGCGTCAGCGTGATGTCATCCTACCACGTCAACTGCCTGCGTCGACCTCCTGCCACCGTATTGCCAAGTCACCCTGGCACGTCGCTGCTGCCGTACTGCCAACTCTTCATCCCCACCGTACTGCCAACTTGTCACCCACCGTACTGCTGATGTCATCCTGCCACGTCACCACCATACTGGGTCCCACCCGCTGACGTCATGCTGACGGCATCACTCAAAAAGGCGCGAAAGGCGAAAATCGTGCTTAGGAACCTGGATTCAAATTCTGAGGCAGTTTTTCATGCGTGATTAGCGCCTAGCGTATCAGGAAATGGGCCGAAATGGAAAGCTCCTCATCGCGCAACCCCCAGCAAGCCCGAAAGGCGCAGAATGACCCATTTTTCTTCACGAAGCATTCAGAAAGGGGCAAACACACTTTTTAAAGCAACAGAAGGCCGAACAAATGCCATGAAGGATCGATGGGACAGTCTAAACCATTCAGAAAATATTAAAGACTCCAGGATCAACGCCAAAGAGTATCAGGAAGCAGCAAAGAGTATCAGTTCAACAACCTCAAATCAGGTGAAAATTAAAGACCTTCATCAAAGTCAGCAAAGCAATTAAGGCCATTTAAAAGCCTATCTGGTTGGGATTAGTGCACATTAATGCCGCCGAACAGCAGTACAACCGACTTAGTGGTAGAGATAAAAGACAAATCACAATTATTGCAAGAGGACTGCACCAAGCTACCGAGGACAGACATTAACTCAGTTTTGATACAACTGCCCTCAACGCAGCTCAAAGATATTTTCTTGTATTAAATTTCTGGATAAGATTAGGTTAAAGTAATCATTTCCTTCAGACCTGTTTAGATCAGCTGTAATAGAGAATTTTGGACAGTTTTTCCTATATATACCACCCTCTGTATTGTTTAAAGGGTTGGTCAGCTAATGTATTCCAAGAGAGGCTTGCACTGTATGTCTGATACTTTTTCTATAATCAAAGACTGCTTACAAGCTTGGAGAATGGACTGTTTGATGTGTTGTTAATGGTTCTGAAGAATTGAATGTGGAATTCTTGTGCTGCAATATGAATCAATAAGTGTTCCTTACCTCTGTTATTTCAATTTCATATATGCTCAAGTCACAGAACAAAGGATTGGTTTAGAATTTGCTTAGCTGCACTCTATGCCCAGTTTTTGTGGTTTCTTAATGTTTTCCTCTTGATCTAGGCATAAATATGAATTCTGTTATGGCTCATGTTTGATCTATTTCACATATGAATGACTTTTAACTAGGAATTCTTAATTGCTCCTAGGCAGAGATCATTCATCTTCCCTTTGCTAAACTTGTTTGAGAAATTCTTTGTTGCCTCTCATTCCTTAGCTTTCACTCCATCCTTTTAAGCCTAAATGTTGTTTCATAAGCAGCTACCTTGCTCCTCATTCCTCCTATGACCAAGAAAGCGCACTAGTAGTCTTACTCCATGACTCCATGCCCAATGGTTTGAAGCTTACCACACTATGCATTGCCTCTCTACTTGAAAGCATCATCCTTCCCACCAAACTTAAACAAACCCCTGAACCCAATAGCTAGCCTAAAACCGTCATCAACAAAGCTAAATCAAAGCGAGAGCCCTCTCTGATTGCAGGTGGGCTAGAACCTGCAGTCCAAAGATTGGTTTGTGGTTACCTCGGCCGTATCCTTTCAGGAGCTTAAGGACAACCTGAGTGATAACAGGTTGCTCTATTGTATGGTTACACCTGGTGTTTATAATCGGCTATTTTTTCTTTCTAAAAAGATTTACATGATTCTCTTCATTCATACCTTACAACTTACGGTTATATAGTATCATTTTTACAAAATTTTCCTCTATACTTTTCTTTCTCAACAATCAATACAATTGGTGGCTCTTTATTGTATATCTGTACATATTTCCAAGATTATGTATATATATGATCTGAATGGGAAAGTTAGTGTTTGTTGTGCTAAATTCCAATTCATAATAGTAAACAAAGTGCTTGAGGATTATGAGGTAAATTGCAAGTTTTACCTGAGTTTTTTATGTCTTTATATGTAATTTATGAACTTAAAACATGAATAAAAAAACATTAAACAACAGCATAACAGTGATACACTCAACAATTGATAAATAAGTTCACCCCTCCTGGGCTAGGTCTCCTTGGTTCAGCTTCCGATGGCTTGACCCAATCTCATTATGCTCAAAATACTTCAATACATAAAGTGTGCTGACCAAAATAGTGGCTAATTTCCCCTTCAAGGAAACATTCTCCTGCAAAGAAATCTCACTCTAAAAACATGCCAACCTACAATTAGTCATGAAACAATCAATAAGAAAAGGGTTCTCAAATCAACACCCCATACTCCATCTGACAATGGGCATAATAAGTACAATAATTCACTTGAAGTACTAAAAGAGAACTTTCCTCATAGACATAATGAGAAAAGAGAAACATGAGCTACACCATAGATGTCTCAGCTGCCGCAGAAAACATATGAAGCCTAGAAAACACCTACAAGGTCTTCTCCATTCTCAAAAGCTTTCAAAAACTGATTCCATGCACTAGTTTGATCCTAGAACCCATAGACTCCAACCTACAAAAAGTCTCTTCAGAAGTGCTCTAATGGATATGAAACCTATTCCATTGGCTTCAAAAGACCCAAAAATGTTTGTCTAGCCTCTTCTTGCTCCTGAAAAGACCAAAAATGGCTCAAGTTATGAGTTCCCCTAGCTTGGCTGCTATTCGCTCTATAAATTCCCCAAAATTCGGCCATGATCGTGCAAATCCACCCCAAATTGTGCTAACTAAGCGCCATTTTGCCCAAAATCTGACGTATTTTGTGGGCACCTTAATTCGGCCTCTAAGGCCTTAACTCCGAAATTTTTGGGTCATGTGAAGGACACGTGCTCGGGGGCTAAGGTCAATGGCTCGCCTCGGCCAGGAAGGCCCCCACTCCACTTCCCGCACCCTCAGTCATGCCCATGGCCCTGGGGCTAGCCCCATAACCCTTCTCCACTGGCTGTCTTCCCTCGGCAGTCACGACCCAGTTTCAAATTTTATGAAGAAAAACACCAAATTCTGACCAATAAATCCTCATCCAGAACAAGTTATTGTCGGCTTAGACAAATGCTTCACAAATCAACTAAGTTTCGAACTCTAAAACACTTGAATGGTCAAAAGTTAACAAATCAACTAGTTGACCTTTTCCTACCATTCCTAGCAAGTTACGCTGCGATTTTTATGGGTTGAGTAAATGAAGTTATTTTATGTTGTGTGACTGGAGAAAAATTTACGGTTGGCTTTTTCTTACAGTTCAGAGGCCGAATTGACACAACACAATTATTATGATGTAATTTAAAATCGTGTGTAACTAAGAACAAATATCATATTCACTAATAGCCTCTCGTGTTTTGAAAGGCTCAACGCTGAAAAATGTAAATAAGAGAAAATAAGTGATGTTTCTGGTGTGTGAATGGATCTTCAGTTTTGGTCAGCTGATGTTCTTCCCATTTAAATATCACATAACAAGAAGACAATAATCACATTACATACTGACGACATTATTTCATTATATAGTATTGCTACGCTACTTGTGTACTGGTGCAATTATATGCTAAATAATATCATTAAGTTATTTACTTACCAGGTTTATATATATATATATATATATATATATATATATATATATATATATATATATATATCACAACAAGGTTGATTATAAGTTGTAATAATAAAATTATAAAAATTCTTAATAAAATTAAATTAATAAAACTATTTAAGATATAATTTTTTATTATATATTAATATATATTTTGATAATAATCAGAATTATATTTAAATTATATAATTTAAAAAAAAATTATATGACATTTGTGCACTATTTTATGAGAGACGCCATGTAATGTTACACTAAAAAAAAAAAAAAAACCAAAAAAATTATAAAAGTTGTTTAGGGAAGAAGGATATGTACATCCAAAATTTTTAAAATTATATAATTTGTTTTTTTTTTGCTAAAACAAGAGTTAGACCTTCTATTTCATTAAATAGCAATTAGAATACATAGAATACAACAATCCTCGTTGAGTTGTAGACCAAGGATAAAAACCTACAAAAAATGATCACAGGCGAGAGGTACAAGCCCCGAACCCTATAACCAAACCTCACAACACTCAAAAGAAATACAATGCAGACACCGGCAGACCAAAAATTAGACTCGGACATGGAGCAAAACAAAAGTGCTATTCAAAAAGAAATCAAATCCACTTAACACACCACCCATGTAACAAAAGATAGATTGTTGCCCGCCAATAGTACTGAACACTGACTCCGCCGCCAGAAAATCACACCCCGTACATGACCATTGGACCCACAAAACAGCGGCGAGGATACAAGACACCTCTGTCGGACCCACAAAACTACATACTCATTCTCCACTGTTGATCCTAGCTGTTGGATCCAACGGCTAGGGAGCATATTGCACTCACCAACCTGTCTGAAGAATAGTGTGTGATCGACAATGGTATTTAAAACCATCCCTTGCCCACGTGTCACCCGTTCTATGGGATTGCTGCCCCAATGCGAAAACCACATACCGCTTATGGGACGTGCGATCACCGGACATCCGGCCCAAGCGTGGTTTTCAGAAATGAAGGTGGGAAGAGGGGAAATAACCATAGCCGGCAAACTGTTTCCCATTTTCCGTTTGTTCTGAACACTGTACCTGTCCCCGAGACTGAGCTTCTTTGAGAAGTGACCCCTTGAAATTTCCTCTGAGACCCTGAGACTTCCCTTCCCCTGATTCTGGTAGAGTATGAGACAAATCCCTGCTTGTATTTCTATCAATTGCATTTCAAAAGGAAGAGAAACAACTTGCCAGAAAAATTAATTTATGCCTGTTATCCGGGACCGATAACCAAACATTTCCTTGTCTTCTGTAGCTTGCTCCTCGCAGAGAACCTTTAAATGGTTTTGAGGAATTTCCCGCCACTTGTATGCTATCCCGCTTTCAGCATTGTTCACCCCTTGGTTGGCAAGAAGGTCTGCTAGTTTATTGGTCGTTCGTCGAACATGGTTGAAACTCACCGTTCGCAGCTTTTGGAGGTGAACCTGGATTCTTTGGTAAACCAGGAATAGTTTCCAGTGATTAGAAACTTTCTCCGGATGAGTACCGCAATTAATTATTTTCACAGAATTAATAGTAATCTCCAAATCCGCTTCAACAATGACATTAGAGCAGCGGTGCTGGATTAGAAACTCCAGGCATTGTTCCAACGCCATTAATTATGCCATATTATTAGTGGCTCTGCCAAGATGATAATGGAAGATAAATATTATTTTGCCCTCTTCATCTCTTAAAACTCCTCCAAAACCAGCTATTCCCAGGTTGCCTTTTGAAGCCCCATCAATGTTGTATTTCAGATAACCTTTCGGTGGAGGTTGCCTGAACTCCATCCCTATTTCCATTGCCATGTCCTTTCTACTTAGACCTTGAGGAATAATCCCTTTCATTCCCAGTTGTCTGAGAATTTTCAGCTCAGACACCGATGGAGGCTTATTGGGGAGATTTTGAACCGTGGTACTAACAGTCTCCCGAAGCTGTTTCAGGATAAGATTAAAAAGACCCTGTGGGGTGGACTTTTCACTTTTGAAAATCCTTTTATTCCTTTCCTTCCAAATATTCCAGATTATGAAGCTTGGCGTAAAAGTCCAGGCCAGATTAATGAACTCATTCTCTGAAAAGTTAACTCTCCAATTGTTTAGGGTATTAGTGATACTACTACTGTCCTTGTCTGACTGCTGGAAAATGGAAGAGAAGGAATCCCACAACCAGGTAGTATAAGAGCAGCTGTTGAGAATGTGCTCCATATTTTCCTCCTTCTCTTCACAAAACTAACATTTGGAGGGCCCCATGACTCCCCTTTTCCGTATGTTGTCCCAAGTTAAATTATTTTGTGATGAACCAACCACATAAAAATCTTGATTTTCATCTGGCCTTGGTGCTTCTAGAGGCATTGCCAAGTTTTGTCTGGAGCCCTGTAATCTAGCCCAAGAAGAATTCTTTTGGCTTCCTTAAGATCAAAGTTACCTTTATTGTTATTGCCCCATCTTAATTGATCCTGCCCCTCTGTAGCTATAATCATTCTTTGTTTAAGTAAGCTTCCAAGAGCTTCTGCGTAAATTTTCATGGGGCTATCATCTCCGTAGTCAAGTTTACTCCAGTTTCTCCATTTTCCTAAGGTCTGAGCCTGATCCCTGAAATCCTTGACTTTATTTAACCCTTGATTGTCTGTTACCTGCTTGAGACTTACAAAATAATCTATTAACAGTATTGGTTCTTGCTGCCACTTTTCTTCCCAAAAGAGTGCAAGATCTCCATCTCTGATTTCCCAGAAGTTATTATTTTGAACAAGGCTTTTGTTGTCCCAGGCTCTATTCCAAATGTGAGACCCTTTCACATTGCCAGACATTCTTATTAGATCCTTAGTGTGCCAAGAGCTGGCATATTTTTCTTTCCAGATTCTTGCCCATTGAGCTTGTGGCTCTTGAACCTAGCGCCACCAAAGCTTGGCTCCTAGAGTTTTATTGAGAATCTCCTGATCATCCAAGCCTAGCCCTCCTTGTCCCTTGGGTTTACAGATTTTGTCCCAAGAGACCAGGGCCCATTTTTTCTTAGTTTCTTCTTTACCCCAGAGGAAATCTCTTTGAATGTTTCTGAATTTCTCTAAAATGCCTTTGGGAGCTGGGAGGGTCGATAACATGAAAACTGGGATCGATTGTAGAACCGCCTTTGTTAAAACCAACCTGCTTGCCAGGTTCAAGACCTGGAAAGTCCAATTTTTGATCTTGTCTTGCAATTTAGTAATGGTCTATTCCCAGATACTTTTATGCATTGGTCTATTTGTGAGAGGAATTCCCAGATACTTTGTGGGGAGGGAGTCCCTTTGGAAGCCCAGAATTCTCAAAATGTTTTTCTGAATAGCAATATTAGTATTTAAGAAAAAAAAATTTGACTTGGAAAGATTGACTTCCACACTTATGGCTAGAGGAAATTCCTTTAGGATTAGATTGTAGGCTGAAGCTTCTTTGACTATGGGGAGCCCTTGCAGCATGGTGTCATCAACAAATTTTTGGTGAGTCAAAGCTTGAAAAGAAAGGGAGAGAGCGGGTCTCCCTGCCTGAGGCCCTAGAAGGAAGGAAAATCTCTGAGGATGATCCATTCACCAAAATAGAAAAACTGGAAGAGGTCACCAAAGCCATGACCCATCGGATCCAGTGTGGTCGAACCTAAAAGCCATAAGAACTTTTCTGATGTAGTTCTAATTGACCTTGTCATAGGCTTTTGCTATATCTAATTGCATTATCATCCTCGCCTGTTTTTTGCTATTAAGCGTATGGACCACCTCATGGGGTTGAATGATATTATTTAAGATTTGTCTACCCTCCACATACCCCGATTGTTCCTTTGAAACTAAAGAAGGAAGGAGAGGTTTGAGTCTGTTTGCCACTACCTTAGAGATTATCTTGTAAACCACATTGCATAAAGCAATGGGTCTGTATTTGTCTATAGTTTGAGCCGAATCCTGTTTGGGGATCAGGGAGATGAAGGAAGTATTGAGGGCTTTCAGGATCGTTTTACTGGATCTGGAGTCCTCCACCACATCCAGAATGTCCTGTTTAACAATGTGCCAACAAGCTTTAAAGAAATCCACATTGAAACCATCCGGACCTGGTGCTTTGCAGTTTTTCATGTCTTTAAGAACCTCACTAACTTCTTCACCAGTAACAGGCCTGTTGAGATTAAAATTATCCTCTCTAGACACTAACTTAGGAATATGCCTTGTGATTTCTTTGATGGAATGTTCTCTATTTGGATTGTTTTCTCGGGTGATATCTCAGAAATACTGGACAAGCATGGCTTCAATACTCTTATGGGTATTTTGTAGCTGTCCATTCTCATCCTTTATCATTGAGTTTCTATTGTGTGCTCTGTTGGCTATCGTGGATTTGTTAAAGAATCTTGTATTCCACTCTCCTTCCTTGAGCCAAAGTACTCTAGACTTCTGCCTCCAGAATGTTTCCTCTTGTTTGCATAAATTATCCCATTCTTGGTGATGTTTATCAGCCTGATCACTTTTGGTTTTGTCAAAGCCATCTTTGATTTGGTCCTAGTTGAGTTCTTGTAATTTGATTTCCAATGATCTTTTGTTCTCAAAAATATTTCCGAAATCCTTTTTGTTCCACTCTTTTAGTCTTAACTTGACATGCTTAAGTCTTTTATGAAGGAGGTACATTTTTGAGCCCTAGAAATGCAAATCCTCTGACCACCACTTTTCAATATTGCTAATGAAATTAGGGTGTGAGAGCCAAATGTTCTTGAATCTAAAGAGCCTGTTCCTAGGAGAGATTAAACCCTTGATTTCCATTTGAATCGGCCAGTGGTCGGAACCTCCAAAGGGAAGGATCGTAGCTGTTATTTCTTTATCTGTAAGCAATAGCTCCTCTGAAATCATGAACCTGTCCAACTTAGAGGATACCTGTGCCTTACCTCCTCTTTTGTTGTTCCAAGTATAAAATCCATTGTTTAGGGTTGCATCCACCAGTTTCATCTCCTCTGTGAAAGTATGACACGCTAAGGAGTCTTTGTTGAGTGCTCTGGTACCCACTTTTTTTTCTGAGAGCGATTTTATCATGTTAAAGTCCCCTCCCATGATCCAAGGAATCCCAACCTGTCTATGCCTGAGATCAATAAGGGAGTCTAATAATTTAAGTTTATCAGCTGTTCTTTGAGGACCATACACATTTGTATCCAGGAAGGTTTTTGGCTCCTCCACTGGTTGAAGGACCACTGATAAATAGTTTCTAAATGCTTCTGCATCTATTATATTGATTTTCTTTGGATCCCACAGAGTTAGAATGCCCCCAGCTATGTTTTCAGCTTTAACCTCTAGGAAATCAAATCTATTAAGCCATTTGCTGTGGATTTGTTTTATTTTTTGGATGGAACATTTAGTTTCTTGGATGAAGATAACATCTGGCATTTCCAGCTTTATTCTATGACTGAGCATTCTTTTTTTTCTTTTACTACCTAGACCTCTAATATTCCATGATGTAAGCTTCATATTTAAAGATTTGTAAATGAATAACTAGTTAGATCTTTCATCTTACCTGAGTCTATCATTAACTTTCCACACTCCATCAAGAGGTCCTTCTGCTTTTTCCTACCTCTCTTTTTTCCTACACTTCTTGTTGCTAACCTTGGAGTAGTTTTCATTACCTTAACTCCTCTGTGTTCCTGCTTTTCAATGGTTTTTTCATTCACTAAATCTTTATCCAGAGTTTTCTATAAAAATAGTTGCTGAATTTTGTTGCAGTCTTCTTGGGGTAGTGAATCTATCCCTCCCATGGACCCCTACCTCAAGAACCCTTCCAGATCTAGATGCTCCTTATCTAGAATTTCCTGAAGCTCATGATCTTCTAGATCTGTTTCACTTTGGGTCATTTCCTGATCCATCTCTGGTTCCGTTTCACTCAGTATGTTTTCTTTCTTATTATCCGTCTCTTGTGATGGGTTGCAGTCTTCTTTCATTTCTGTTTCCATTCCCTTAGGGCCATCCTCCATAGATTGGTCTTCATTTTCCATTTCTGCATTTTCCTCCAGTACATGATACCTATTTTCGCTAACCTTTTGCCCCTCATTACGTGGTTGCCTTGATCCTTTTTTGCCACCTTTTTCTATGCTTATAACTTTTTGGAAGCTGTCTGGATCCTTCATTTCCTTAGTTTTTCCTTTGTTATCTGCTTGACTAAGAGGGCACTCTCTGAACAAGTGTCCATGTTCATGGCATTTACGACATTTGAAAGGGATATGCTCATAATCTACTGTTTGAACCCATTCCTCATCAAAAACTTCCAGGATGACTTCATCCGGAAGAGCTCCTGATAGATCCATTTCCACACAGATCCTTGCATAGGAAATGTATTTGCCTCTTCTTGTGGCTTCTGAAGCTTTGAAAAAACGTCCTAGTTTGTTACCTATGGCAGCAAGCGATTCAGTTTGCCAATAATCAAGAGGAAGAGAATAAAGTCTTACCCAGACTGGTACCGAAGTGAAAGTCTCCCGCTCTGGCACAAAGTTCATCTTCCAAGGCCGCATATAGAGGCCAGCTACTGCATAAAAGTAGGGTCCTCCCTTGAATATTCTCTCTTTGTCTTCGATGTTTGTGAACACCACCGTGAAAAATCCCTTGGACCCTAGATGCAGATCTATACTACCTTTGGGTTTCCAGTGATACTTGATCCATAACTATAAAGCCTTTTCTGTGGGCCATATTCCCATAAACTTGCAGATTATAGCATAGGTCCCCATATGTTCTCTGTGTGCCTGAAGAGCAGGATCGTTTAACACCACTCTGGGAGTTACCTCCATTTTGGGTTTGCACGGTCCCTATTCTTTATTGTTCTTAGTACCCTGACTTTTGTCTTCTTCTTCTTTGTCTTTAGTGCTGACATTTTCCTTGGGTCTGCCCCCCTCTGTTTCCTTTTCATTATTACTCTGTTCCTCTTCCTCCAAATCTCTGACTTTGCATAGAGGAGACTTACCTTTATTTGCGACAACAATTTTGTAGGAGGGAGGGGAGCTCCCTCCCCTGCGTTGCTCCATTGGTAGCAGGCCCTGAAACCCTTAAAACTCTGGCGACGCATTTTTACTGCCTGCAACTCCTCCGCCATTCGAAAAAAACTTCCCTAAAATTATATAATTTGTAATCTATATTGATGAAATAAAATTATTTGTTTATAAATTTTGTCTAGCTTTATATTGTTAAAATATGAAACTAAATAAACATAATTAATAGTAGATGTGAAATGTGACATGAAATTGGAATACTTACAAAATTAAATGTTGCCTATAAAAATTACTTAAATTTACATCATGGTTAAAACATGTTTGTGTGAGGTAAATTTTATCAAAGTAAAATAATAATTAATATTTTAAATATATAAATTGTAACATGTCTACTATCTTGCTTAATATTTTTTTTATCTGTAAGACATTTACTATCAATTACTAAGTGTTACCAATAGGCTCATGGTTCATTTATTTATTTTACAACAAAATATGTATAAACTAGTTCTCTAAAACTATCCTACATTATATATTTGAATAAACCTCAACGAGGTCCACATTCATATGAACTATATAAGGTAAGTTAATAACTCATTGCAAATTTTAACCCTTCAGGTCTTGGTATGAATTATTATAGTGTATAATGGTTGGTTAGCTAATGTGTTGTGGACTTAGGTTAATGTCGTGGTCAAAACTTTGTTCATGTTTTGTAATTTTAATAAAATGTGAGCCCTTCACCTTAAGGGTCTGCAGGTGGCTATACCCAATAACCCCAAATGTTTTGTGTTTGATGCGATTAAATGTTTCAATGGTTTTGGATTCCATGGTTTTGCATTTTCAGGTCATGAGTTGGCATCGATAAATGGTGGTGAATTTAGGGTTTGATTTGACGGTGCATGATTCAAGCATATCGTTATGGTAACTACCCTGCTCTATTGTTGCTTGTCACTCTCAGTTGTGCCTCTCAGCCTCCTATTTGGGCTCTGCAACCTTCACGACTAGCCCTACTTTTTGGTTTTCATCCACTATTCTTGCTCCATCGATGGATTGCAACAATTATGCAAGTAATCTTCTCACTTGCTAACGAGGAAGATTTTACCCTTGTAGGTTTTCCTCTTGTTGTTAGGCCGAAATGCTCCATTTTTATCCCCTTCCCATTACAAAGCCACAATCATTAACCTTTGTTTATCTCCATAAACCTAATCATTCCTGCACTAGTCCAAGAATATTGTTTATTCCTACATAAACTTCATATTTCATGTTTAAGGTTTATTAAGTGCTTAATTAATTATTTTAAATAGATTTCGTGCCTTTAATATGTCTTGTAACTTATATTTTCTTTCCTAAAGTATTTGATAAGCTAAAGTATTAATCATTATGCTAGCTTGATCTAGTGCAGGTAGATTCCTGCACTGCCAACAACTATTTGTTCCATGATCTCCGTAACAGTTCGATCACTTCACGCGAGCATCTTGGTCCACGTCGTCTAGTTCGGTTGCGGTCATCCGGAGTTGAACTCAAAGTAGAGGAAAATCAGGGATATGGCCGAGGATCAGGTATACAACCAACGAATAGTTCACACCTTATTATAGCCATTGGCTTAATTTTTTAATTTTGTTTCAGTCGAAAGGTTTGATTTATAATGATTGTGATTTTTGGTTACGGCCATAGGCTGAAGGGTTGTATAAAATGTAGCTTTCAGATAGAACTAAGCTAGAAAGTGATAGTGATAGCAGCATGGTTGTAATCTCTGGTTTATTTGTAATTTCATTGTTGCCCTCATTTTGGGCTGGACTTGAACTCAAATGTATATTTGTTGATCAGAATTAATACAAGGAACTACACCAGGATTTTCTCATTCTGCGTTATAATTCTTCATTGATGTGTTAGTAATGTGCTAAAGGCTTTCGTTTCCTAAAACGGGAAACAAGCTAGTTGGCTAGGGCCTAGCCAACCCAACTTGTTTACCCTTTTGCTTTGTTATCTTAAAGGTGTGTTAACTCTATTTATTTACAAAAGCGTGGTTTGAATCTTGATTTTGTGCTTACTTATGAATTCTGATTTATTTCATTAAAACATGTAGGAATTTACAGGGTAAGTTCCTCAGACAGAACACCAAAGGACACCGCTCACAACCAGATCGCAGATCAATACACCAGTATTTTGACGTGGTTAAAACCATCAAAGAGGGAAACAGTCCACGGCCTGAGCCAATGCGGCCACTTCAGGCAATTTATTAATAAAAGAATGAAAATTTACATATGCTTCTCTCATGCACAGATTAACCTACAAATGACCCTCCATGCGCTTTAAATAAAAATCATGGACCAATCGGGTGTCAAGCCACGGATCAAGTGTCGGTAATACCGAGGAGAGAATGAACCGTCAGATCACTACATATCGTGACCGTCGGATTGTAAGTTACAAAATGTACAATGGTAAAGAAACACACTTTACCTAACTCTATACCTAACTCTATACTAGACCAAGTTGTGCTTAACTATTTCCTATGTGTCGGAATATCCTAACATCCCCCCTTAAGAACAACTTGGGATAGGATTGAAGGATTTACAAATATGACACAATAGGAGAAGGAAGGAGGCACTAGAGCCTATCCCCCCTTAGTGACAACTTCCTGAACTCCAACCATAAATTGAAGTTTAGTGAACTTCACCTCTGTGAGAGCCTTTGTGAAGATGTCTGCAACTTGATCATCTGTTGAACAATATTGCACTTCAAGAACATGGTCATGAATGAGCTTTCTGATGAAGTGCATGTGAAGTTCAATGTGTTTGCTGCGCTGATGTTGGACTGGATCTTTGCATAGGTGAATGGCACTTTGATTATCACACCAAAGTGTAGTCGGATGCTGCTGCTGAAAGCCAAACTCTGACAGGATCTGACGAAGCCACAAGGCTTCCTTACTAGCTTCTACGGCACCACAATACTCTGCTTTTGCTGATGAAAGAGAAATGGCACCTTGTTTCTTGCAAGCCCATGTAATAGGTCCTGAACCAAGAGTGAACACATAACCGACAGTAGACTTCCGATCATCAGGGTCACCAGCCCAATCAGAATCAGTGAAACCAACCAATAGAGGAGATGCTTTGGCACTGTAATGAATCCCAAACTGAACTGTACCTCGAACATAACGAAGTATTCTTTTAGCTGCTTTCCAATGAATTTCACGGGGGTTTTGCATGAACCGAGCAACAAGGCCAACAACAAAGGAAAGGTCAGGACGAGTATGGGTTAGATACAAAAGTTTTCCTACAAGTTGACGGTATAAGGTAGCATCAACTTCAGGAGAAGTACAAGTGACTGAAAGTTTGACTCCAGACTGGAAGGGAGAAGGGGCTGGCTTACAGTCTTCCATGTGAAAATGGTGTAGAATATCACAGGCATACTTGGACTGAGAAAGGGAAATACCTTCCTTGGATTGCAAGACTTGAAGACCGAGAAATTAATGTAAGTGTCCTAAGTCTGTCATTTCAAACTTCCTTTTAAGGCTAGACTTCACATGGTTCATAAGGTTGGGATCACTACCGGTAAGGATAAGATCATCAACATAAAGAACAAGAATGATAAGAGACTTGCCCACTTTCTTGGTGTAGACAGTATTGTCAGAATGACACCTAGAAAAGCCAGATTCTAAAAGAAAGCTATCCATTTTGGCATACCAAGCTCGAGGAGTTTGCTTGAGACCATAAAGGCATTTCTTAAGCCGACATACAAGGCTGGAGTCTTTTTTATGAAGCCAATGGGTTGTTCCATGTAGATTTCTTCATGCAAGTCCCCATGCAAGAAGGCAGATTTAACATCCATCTGATGGACTTACCATTTGAAAGAAGCAGCAAGGGAAAGAACAAGGCGGATAGAGTTCATTTTGGCAACAGGGGAGAAGGATTCAGTGTAGTAAATGCCTTCAACTTGTGAAAAAACTTTAGCAACAAGACGAGCTTTATGTTTATCAACTTTCCCATCTGGTCCATACTTGGTTTTGTAAACCCATTTGCATCTAACAAGTTTTCGTCCCTTTGGTAGAGGAACAAGATCCCATGTATCATTTGCCAATAATGAATGATATGCTTCATTCATAGCTGCTTCCCAATCTGGATGGCCTGAAGCTTCTGCAAAGGTGTCAGGATCATAATTTACTGGAGCTTGAGCCAGTAAAGAAGAGGCTCTGTCAAACTGAGAATGTGTGCGTCACTGATCTGTAGGATCACCGGCAAGATCACCTGCTGCATCTCGAGTAGCACGAACCCATTTTGGAAGCTGAGGAGCTGAAGGAGGATCCTGAGATGGTGGGGGAGGATTGTCATCCTCACTTTCATCATCTGAAGAAGAAATGTTTTCAAAAGTAGAAGAGATAGGGAGAGGTGGCACATCCGCCGGACTAGGCTCGCAGGCCGATATATTTTCATCAAATTTTACATCTCTTCTAATGATAACATTTTTGGACTTAAATGGAATAAGTCTATAGCCTTTGACATCTTCAGAATATCCAACAAAAGTACATTTTTCGCTCTTAGGTTCTAAAGCTTTATGCTTCTCATCTGGAATATGGGCCCACGCTTCACTTCTAAAAACACGAAAGTGACTTACATCCGGTTTGATTGAGCTCCATGCTTCTTTTGGAGTGATATTCTTTAAAGCCTTAGTAGGAGTGCGATTTATTATGTAATTTGCACAGTTAATTGCTTCTGCCCAAAAACTAAGACCAAGTCCTTTAGATTGTAGCATACAATTAGCCGTTTCCTTTAAGGTGCGATTCTTCCTTTCAGCTACACCATTTTGTTGTGGAGTATATGGAACAGTATGTTGCATTTGAATTCCATTCTCAGTGCAAAAGTTGATGAATGTGTTTTTAACATATTCTCCGCCATTATCAGATCTTAGCTTAAGAATTTGATGTCCAGATTGTTTTTCAACAAAGGCCTTGAAGGCCAAAAATGTGTTAAATACTTCACTCTTGGGTTTTAAGAAGTATACCCAAGTGCGTCTGGAGAAATCATCAATGAAAGTTAAGAAACACTTGCAGCCAGAGAATGAAACAACAGGAAGTGGACCACATAAATCACTATGCACAAGCTGTAAAGGGGCTGAGGCGTGCCAAGAGGCACGTTTTTCAAAACTGTCCTGATGATGTTTTCCGAGTACACATCCGGAACAAACACCATCTCTGCAAGATACCATAGGAAGACCTGTCACCATATTTTCTTTACATAGATGCTGAAGGGAGCGATAGTTTAAGTGACCAAATCACTCATGCCAAAGTTTGCTCACTTCATCGTTATGAGCAACAAATACTGAGGGAAGATTTGATGACCCAAAGTTGTGAAACTTATACAACCTTGTAGAATCATCAGCAATGCCAGTAGCCAAAATCTGTTTAGGATCTCTTAGGTCCTTGATTACAACATCATGAGGTGAAAATTCAACGATTTTACCTTCACCTGAATGAGTTATCTGATATACAGATAGAAGGTTGCAGGATAAGGTTGGAACACATAATACATCATTAAACTGACCATTGTCTAGATGAACAGTTCCAGTCCCTACAACACTAAGAGATCTATCATCACCAACATATATATTTTTGGTGTTACAATCATTTAAAGAAGAAAACATGGCTTTGTTTTTGGCCATGTGATAAGAAGCTCCAGAATCAATGAGCCACTCATGAGAATGAGAAGAAGAAGATACATTTAGTGCATAACCAGACCGAGATGCTTGACAACCACATGCAGAAAGTGTCATTCCTAAAGATGAAGTTGAAGTTGAAGATTGCTCCAAATGGATGTTATGTTTCTTCATTGCTGCTTCCAAGGCTTCCATCTTCTTAAAGCATTTGGATTCTAAGTGGCCATCTCGATTACAAAAGTTGCAATGTCTATCAGTCTTCTTCCATTTGTTTTTATTTGTCTTATCATTTTGTTGAAATGATTTTTCATTTTGAGGCTGAGATTGCTTAGGACCCTTGTTTGGTTTAGGACCATTCTTTTTAGGATATGACTTCTTAGGATTCCTTGAATTTGGTTGTTGTTGGGCAGCTAACGCTTTCTTGGAAGAGTTTCCAAGATTAAGAAGACCAAGGTGTAAGAGTTTTTCTTGTTCTCTTATTAAAGAATCACAAAAAGAGTCAAAGGAAGGGGACTTGTAGTCTTTTCCTTGAGAAATGAAGGCTTCTCTTGTAGAATGGAAGGTGGAAACAAACATAGAGTAGGCTAGTCCCAACTTAGTAAGAATGGAATAGATAAGGTTACTATCTTCTTTCTTAACTTTAACACCTTCCAAGAGATATCTAAGGGTCTTGAACTTGGACAAGAAATCTTCAATGCAAGAAAAATTATTAGGGTCCACTGTAAGCAACTCATTTTCAAGTTGATGGGCTCTAAGTTCATTTTTAATCCCAAAAACTTTATTGATTTGTTTCATTGCTTCATCAGGAGTATCAAGTTCTGCAATATGGAATCTAAGATCTGGAGAAATAGACATTCCTATCAATCCATGTGCTTGATCTTGCCTATTTTCCCATTTAGCAGCTTTATCTTCATCCTTCGGTTTCTTTTCTTGGCCTGAGGCTATTCTGTAGAGACCTTTACTTCTAAGTAAATACTCAATGTAGGACAACCATTGGAAGTAGTTGGTGCTGTCAAGGATAACTTTGTATTGACTTTCCATTTCAACAGAAACTGAAGCTAGAGATGCTGAAAACAAGTGTTCCAATAGATAGATCTCGAAAAATTAGGCTGGTTTAAAAAAAAACGGCTCTGAAAACGGCTTCCGGATGAAGAAGTTATGGCTTTTTGAAAAAAAGTTGATGAAGTTGCCGACGAAGTGCGGGAATGTGCGAAAATGAAAAAGTCCGCCCCCACAAAATGGAGACTTGAACCCAAGACCTCTACTCTCTTAAAATAGCTTTGAACCAATTGAGCTATACAAAAAATTTGAGAGAGAGAGAGAGAGAGAGAGGGGGGGGGGGGTGCTTTGGGTTGCGTGCTTGCTTTGAGAAAGCTGTTTTTCCCTACAAAACAAAAAACACAAAACCCAACACGGACATGCAAAGAAAACGAACCTTACGGCTCGAAGTTAGCTTTAGCCGAAAAACTAAATATTTTCAAAAAAGAACCTTGCGGCTCAAAGTTAGCTTTAGCCGGAAACTAAATATTTTCCTCAATGTTTCTGATTTTCCGAGATCACCTTAAGGCACAGGGAAAAGAGCATACGCATGAGAGAAATCCTTCCTTTTTGTTTCTGATTTGCCCAGATCGCACAGAGTCGCAGGGCAAAGAGCATACGCAGAAATGAAAGGTATAGATCCGGTAAAAAAAAGGCTAAATAAACCGAAACTGAAATAAACAGAGAGAAAATAACTGTAAACTGCAAATAAACACTGTATACCTCCAGATCTTAAAAATGACGCAGCTAGGGCTACCAGAAACCTTTTCGCGTGAAACGAAAGGGGTTCCTCACTGGAACAGATGCTCCCAACACAACAGAGCAGTCCTCTCGGCCCGAAAGCAGTTAGAAATAGTAGATCTAGGAAACGGCAGTCAGATGCAGTTCTACCGGCTTCAGATTTGGATCACCAACGGACGCGGCCCTCAAATAGCTCTGATACCATGTAGGAATTTACTGTTGGGTCCCTATAATATTAGTGATTACCCCATTACTATTGTAGTTATACCCCTTATTTATATTGTTGTGCCCCTATTACCCCCACGTTGTTATTTCTGTGCCCCATAGAATCCCTCTTTTGTTATTTTTGTGGATTTATATTATTATTGTTAGGTCGGCTGGATTATATTGTGACTCCTTAGACTCCTATATATAGAAAGGAGGTTTTGTCATTTGTATCATCTAAGAATTGTTCATTTATGTAATGTAAAGGAGGTTTCCCCCTCGAAGAGGCTGAATTCTAAGGCGTTGATCTATCTTTTCTATCTTTTCTTGAGCTGGTTTCATAACATTTACAAGGTAAGTTCCTCAGAAAGAACACCAAAGGACACCGCTCACAACCAGATCGCAGATCAATACACCAGTATTTTGATGTGGTTAAAACCCTCAAAGAGGGAAACAGTCCACGGCCTGAGCCAACGCGGCCACTTCAGGCAATTTATTAATAAAAGAATGAAAATTTACATATGCTTCTCTCATGCACGGATTACCCTACAAATGACCCTCCATGCGCTTTAAATAGAAATCATGGACCAATCGGGTGTCAAGCCACGGATCAAGTGTCGGTAATACCGAGGAGAGAATGAACCGTCGGATCACTACATATCGTGACCGTCAGATTGTAAGTTACAAAATGTACAACGGTAAAGAAACACACTTTACCTAACTCTATACCTAACTCTATACTAGACCAAGTTGTACTTAACTATTTCCTATGTGTCGGAATATCCTAACAAAACAGTCAAGTGTGAACAGATCTGTTGTGTGAAAGTTAAATTCAATTAGCTCATGTAATTTCTTTTTCTTGGTTTGCTTTCGCTTGGATCGTGAAGACAAGATCTTTCCTACACCAGTGCATGTAGGATCTTGCACCCTGGTTCACTAGTTCATTTACAACAAATGTTTCATTCTTGTTCCTTTATATGACTTAATCTATTTCTGCAAAGCAAGTGTTTATCATCCGAAGGAGGCATCTCTAATACTAAAAGTTAAATTCTTAAAGATTAAGGATAACTTCATGAAATAGAAAAGAACGTTGTTGCATATCTCAATTTGTATTTGCACCTCATGACTTAAGGAAAAAGACTAGAAGTAATCTAGAATATGATGTGAACCGTTTCAAGTTATATTTGATTATATGAAAAACCCCTTTGACTGAAGAAAGTTTTCTTTACTTTCGAAGATTATTTTTATCTTAAGAGTTTATTTTTATTTGTGAGATTTAGTCGATTAAAGCATTCTTTTCGGGTGCAAGATTATTTTAGATTCTACTCGCACTTGCAATTCTTTTTATAGTTAACATGCTCCTTTATTTTCCCAAAAGAAAATTGGAATATTTGGCATAGGAAGCTCTGTTTTGGTACAAGGACTAGTGTCTTGTTACAAGAACAGAGTGCTCCAAGCTTTGAGGTTTAGATCCCCTATAGGAAAATATAAGTCTTCAGTATAAGTGTAAGATATACTTCTCACATAAGTTCTGTACCTGCACTAGTGCAAGAAGATTGCAAGAGTACAGGAATGACCACTCAGTGTGAGAAGGAAAATCATTTAGAAGGTAGATCTTTTCAAGGGCCCACTTGTTAAACTGCCATCACCTATACTGAGGATAAACATAGAGTTTCACTTCAGCAATTAAGATTGTTTACAACAGTGTGAAAGTTCCTTTATTTGATTTCTTCGCAAATGCATTCTTTTACATTCCAACACTAGAATTACTTTAGCATTAATTACCTTTGAGATTTTTCTATTTGATTCTGCAAAGCTTTAGTTGAGAAGTAGGAATAGAAATAGGAAAAGTTCATACCACTTCTGGAATCACCTTTGTTTCGTCTCTAAGTTTACAAAATCCCTGGGTTGACAATTAAGTGTTGAAGGAGCTTGCTTAAGTGCAATTCCTGCACCCAACACCTCTCTATTTTGAAATTTTCTCACAGTTGGTTGGAATTTCCTCCAGGTGCTTCTTTATAGGATTTGA
Organism: Pinus tabuliformis; assembly: GCA_031772625.1. Classification (NCBI taxonomy): domain Eukaryota; kingdom Viridiplantae; phylum Streptophyta; class Pinopsida; order Pinales; family Pinaceae; genus Pinus; species Pinus tabuliformis. Next base: position 40,466,806 of record CM062814.1, on the reverse strand, counting down.
TGAGTCATGGCCATTCCAATGTAGCCCTCTAGAGACAACCACAACACAAATATCTCTCCAGGGAGCTAAGGTGAAAATTTGTTGCCGCACAGGTAAAAAGAGTATCTAGTTATGAGGTTTTATATATTTTTGCTTGATTTGTATTATTACTTGGGTCACTTCCTTAACAGTTTCTATTTCCTTTTAGGCCACTGCCCTTCCAACCAGATCATGTTATAGCTACAAGTATACATAATAGATTCCTTAGTTCTTCGTTTCTTAGAGCTCTAGACTTGTCACCATATACAGGGTTTTAATAATTTCCTTCTTTGTTGTTGACTGGTACACAGGTTAGGGTTTCTACCCATCAGACCCTATTCATTGTTGGATTTATGACATGCTTGACTCAACTCGTTAGAGCTCAAATTTTCTATGGTCCAGGTTCTTGCGTACTTTAACTTCTGTATGCCTCCAAGATTTTTACCGAGAGGTCATAAGGGATGTTTTCGCCCTATGACAAAAACCCTTGAATGCATCATTACAATTTTTATATTGCAATTAATAGAAGTTGTTATGACCTTGAGCTTTAAGGCCTTGTCCTGTATAATTACAGGGTTATGAATGAGAACATGTATTTAACGTTTCTCTTTCAATATTGAATTATTAATGGTATATGGACTGACTCATTGTGCACATTTCATGTTAATGCTTAATCTTTAAGTACAATTTTATTTCATATATATATATATATATATAGATATATATATATATATATATATATATATATATATATATATATATATATATATATATATATATCTATATATATATATATATATATATATAGATATATATATATATAATCCCTAATGAGACTTTTGGGCATTGTATTTTTGTTTCATTGTATTAGCATTATATGCCTAGGGCTTTTGTTTTAATAGAAATTCATTATTGGTTTCTCTATTGTATGGTTACACTGGGCGTTTATATTCAGCTATGCTTTTTTTTTTTCTAAACAAATATATGTGTTTCTCTTCATTCATACCTTGCGACTAACGGTTATATAATATATTTTCTTCAAAATTGTCTTCTATACTTTTCTTTCTGGACAATCAATACAATTGGCGTCTCTTTATTGTATATCTATACATATTTCCAAGTGTATGCATCTTTATATATATATATATATATATATATATATATAACAATTTTTCATTATGCACACATATATAAGTATAGAACAATCTTTTAGGGTTTTAAGTTAACCCTTCAGTCTTTAGCTTGGTCTAGAGGAACTTGAGTGGGCATGTTTTGAATGCCTGCTTTCCTTCTCCAAACTCCCATTTCAAGCGAAAAACTATCACTGTGATACTAACACTTGCCCAGCTTGGCTTGGAGACTAATTTGGCTCACCGTTAAGAATTAAATATTCCAACAGTATAGTTTTACATTTATTCACAACAAACATTTACCATCAGAAAAATTCACAACACATCAATTAGAGAAACAAATTTACACCTGGAAAGAAACAAAACATATAATAGAAAGCATAGACATAACACTTATTTGTTTAGGTTTCCATGAAAATCATAGGGGGGAATAATGCTCCACCCAACCAATGAGAACCAATATCCTCTATAAGAACTCCAACTGAGCTAGTTTCACTACTAGAGCAGTGTTCCTTGATGGAGACGACATTAGGTCCACCTAGGACTTCTCTGACCACACAACGTCCAACCTAGGGTTTCGCTGACCACACAGGGTTCATTTTTTAATTCCATTGGCCAACCAACTGAAGGATTCCTTACTTTGGCAGTGTCTTTCCACCATCAACAAAATATTTTTTGAGGGTATCAAGCTTAGCATCTTTACTTTTCTCTCTTGGGCTCCCTACAACCAAGCTCCAAGTTCACAAGGTTGCCTCAAGGTTTTTCCTCTCTCACCATCTTGGCTCCCTTATTCCTAACTAAGATGATTTAACTCTAGGGAGAGTAATATGGGTAGGCAACCACTTCTTCCCATAATTGTCTTTTAATTATTTGGAATGTGAAACTCTCTTTCAACATCTTTTCCCACCGTAATTTTCATGGCTGACCATAAACAATATTTATTAATGAAATTTAAAAAGATAAACATTTATGTTTATCACTTATTCATACCAAGCCTTTAACATGGCCCACAATCTACTTAGTAACTTTAGAAAAAGTAAATTAGAATATTTATAATTCACTGAGGGGTATTACATCTTCCCCCCCTTGAGTGAAACACCATCCTCGGTGTTTGTTCTCAGCCCTTAGAATAGGCTAGGATATGCCTCATGCATAAAATTTTCGTCTTCCCATGGAACCTCTTCTGGGATGACATGCCTCCATTTCACTTTAACTTGGGTGATAACTCTCTTCCGTAGCATAATTTCTCTTCAATTGAGGATATGCAGAGGCTTGATCAAGAATACTTCATCTAGTTCGACCTACATCTATAATCATTATGGTTGTCATTAGTTTTCCATCAATCATTATTTAAGAAACATATATATAATAATTTCAAAATATTTTTGTTTACCTGGGCATTTTACCAATTAACAATATGCTTAGGATCATGTATGTATTTCTTTAACAAAGAAACATGAAATACATTGTAAATGCGTGTATGACTAGGTGAGGTCAGTTGATAGGCCACAGGCCCAATCTTGGCAAATATTTAAAATGGGCCACAAAATCACGGAGTTAGTTTCGCATGGGTTCGCCATCTTAAAGTGCTCCTTTCTTTGGTTTTTTTTTTTGAATGGTTTAACCTTTACGTACAGATGATCACCTATTGGAAATTTTATGTTGGGTCATCTTCTATTTTTTCATAAATATAAGCACATCATTAATTACAATAGACAACAATAGATTATCATGCACTTTTATCTAATGTACATTCTAGTAATTGTCTTTACTACTCAATCTCGACATAAGATTAATTAATTTCCTTATTAGATCACTCACATAGCAATCACATTTGTTATCATTATATTTTTTCCAAGGAAAAATGATTTATCTTATCCCCATGATGGCTCACCACCAATGATCTGGCCTTTAGGTTGCATCAAATTTCATAATATCAAATATTCCACCACAAATAACTACCAAGGTTCAAGCATAATTACTATTATCATTGTCCTTTGTTCGAGTGGACCCAAACATGTCCATGTTAATTATCCGCTGGTTGTTTCATGAAAAAGTATTGATCAAGGTTTTATGATTCAGTTGGTTTTCCTTATTTTATTCTTTTCCTTATGATCTTTCCCAACAAACCATCGCGGCCAAAGGCACAAGGCAATATTAAAAGAAACCACTATGACAATTCAAGGGCATAACCTGAAGTAGTACGGGTATGCTTAAAATCAACAAAATATAACAAGAAAATTACATCACTAAATCTTACATCCATACTTCTTCGACACACATCACCTATGAGTTTCTCACAACTCTCTTCTTGGGGTTTGCATTCTTCTCTATTCTGCAAATTATTAATCAAGATGTTTGGAGGTTACATGTTCCCCCCTTTTTTTGTTTAAGTGCAATTAATTATGGGTTCCTTCCCCCTTGCATCTACATGTCTGCCAACTACCTCAACACATCATGTTAGTGTTGTTATCTTGACATAATGATTTTGTAAGCATGTGTTCATTCTAATCAACCATTTGGTGAGACTTTATTTGTGTCTATAAAAAGTCGTATTGAAGTTATTTAAGGTACTTATCTATGGTACCATGACTATTGGCACACTGCATTTTCCATGTTAGCACCTCACACAACAACGTGAATATGTAACACTTGTGTCAATATGCTATCGACATTCTCTTAAATTACCACACCTTTAATTTTTCTTAAGATTTTGTGCTATGGTTACCTTACTCAACTATTAGCCTGTTTCTGATCACATTTCACCTATACCCACTATTAATCCTTCAAGACACATTAAGACAACAAACACCTCAGAGTATTTAATATAGACATTCATTGTTGAGTGTAACTAACATACATATATATACATATTTTCCTATGTTGTCCATTATCAACTTATGATATTTTCCAAAAAGTATCAGACCAGCAAAGACTAGGTTAATAGTTTCCCCCTCATATTTTACGATTGTATCATTTGGCCGTATTTTGTATATGTATATATATATACATATATATATATATATATATATATATACATATATATATATATATATATATATATATATACATATATATATATATATATATATATATATATATATATATATATACTGCAATTATTCTATACTTCCCATGGAATCTAGCCTGCATCTAATCTTGTTCATCTTATTGTATCAACTTAGATTAAATATTTAGATATCAAAGTTACAATTAATAATCATCTCAATCAATTAAATTCTCTTGTTATCTTGATTTCAATCAATTTACCTTTTCCAATTGCGAAATGGTTATAAAATAGATCAATTAGCGAACCATTCCATAATTCGGTGTTACAAGTCTGTAAATCGCAACAACCTCGATCCCTCTGCGTCAATCAGGCACTGGAAATTCAAAAGCTATCTAGACTCTTTTTATTTTATTTTATTTTAGGGGCCATTGCATTCCCTTCCTAATAAATTTCCATATTCTTGAAATTAATTCTATTCTTGTTCACTTTATACTTACTAAATTTGGTGCAAAGCTAGTATCTTTCTGAATATCAGCAACATTATTTCAAAGTGCTTCCATGTTTATTTAATTTCTTGGAGTAAAATACAATGCACTTATTATTTTTAGTCTTTCACAATTTTTCTATAGCCTCCTTCCATTTTCGGCTTGCTTCCCATACACAGGTAATATTACCCTTCCATTAGGATTCAAAAGTTTATTTTTACCTTCAAGTATTTCCTTCATTCTCTCTCAACAAGGTTCTTGGTCAACATACAATATATGTGCAAGGATGTAGTTTGTACAAATCAAGTGATTATTTTGCAAATGTATCTATTGTAACAATTAAATATTACTTAGTTTGGCACCAGTAGTGCCTTTTACCCCCCTTTTTTTATACTTGTCTCATTTCTCGACAATCTACACTAGATGTTTAACATAAAACATCTTTATGAATATTGATCTTATGAATATCAATCTTATAAATTATGAATATTAATAATTAATGTTTGTTGTACTTTCGAAGATTATTTTTATCTTAAGAGTTTATTTTTATTTGTGAAATTTAGTTGATTAAATCATTCTTTTCGTGTGCAAGATTATTTCAGATTCTACTCACACTTGCAATTCTTTTTATAGTTAACATGCTCTTTTATTTTCCCAAAAGCAAATTGGAATATTTGGCATAGGAAGCTCTGTTATAGTAGAGGGACCAGTGTCTTGTTACAGGAATAGAGTGCTCCAAACCTTGAGGCTTAGATCCCCTATAGGAAAATATAAGTCTTCATTATAAGTGTAAGATATACTTCTCACATAAGTTTTGTACCTGCACTAGTGCAAGCAGATTGCAATTGTACAAGAATGAACAATCAGCGTGAGAAGGAAAATCATTTAGAAGGCAGATCTTTTCAAGGGCCCACTTGTTAAACTGCCATCACCTATACTGAGGATAAACATAGAATTTCACTTCAACAATTAAGATTGTTTACAACAGTGTTGAAGTTCCTTTATTTGATTTCTTTGCAAATGCATTCTTTTACATTCCAGTATTAGAATTACTTTGGTGTTAATTGCCTTTGAGATTTTTCTGTTTGATTCTGTAAAGTTTCAGTTGAGAAGTAGGAATAGAAATAGGAAAAGTTCATACCACTTCTGGAATTACCCATGCTTCATCTCTAAGTTATGAAACGCTCAGGTTGACAATTAAGTGTTGAAGGAGCTTGCTTAAGTGCAATTCCTGCACCCAACACCTCTCTATTTTGGAAGTTTCTCATAGTTGGCTGGAATTTCCTCCAGGTGCTTCTTTCTAGGATTTGATGAGTCATGGCCATTCCAATGTAGCCCTCTGGAGACAGCCACAACACAAATATCTCTCCAGGGAGCTAAGGTGCAAATTTGTTTCTGTACAGGTAAAAAGAGTATCTAGTTATGAGGTTTTATATATTTTTGCTTGATTTGTATTATTACTTGGGTTACTTCCTTAACAGTTTCTATTTCCTCTCAAGCCACTGTCCTTCCAACCAGATCATGTTATAGCTACAAGTATACATAATAGTTTTCTCGGTTCTTTGTTTCTCAGAGCTCCAGACTTGTCACCATATACAAGGTTTTAATATTTTCCTTCTTTGTTGTTGACTGGTCCATAGGCTAGGGTTTCTACCTATCAGACCCCATTCATTGTTGGATTTACGACATGCTCGACTCAACTCATTAGAGCTCAAATTTTCTATGGTCTAGGTTCTTTCTTACTTTAAATTTTATATGCCTCCAGGATTTTTACCGAGAGGTCATAAGGGATGTTGTCGCCCTACGACAAAACCCTTGAATGCATCATTACAATTTTTATATTGCAAGTAATAGAAGTTGTTACGACCTTGATCTTCAAGGCCTTGTCCTGTATAATTATAGGGTTATGAATGATAACATGTATTTAATGTTGCTCTTTAAATATTGAATTATTGATGGTTTACAGACTGACTCATTGTGCATATTTCACATTAACGCCTAATCTTTAAGTACAATTTTATTGAATTTGCATATATATATATATATATATATATATATATATATAATCCCTAATGAGACTTTTTGACATTGTATTTTTGTTTCATTGTATTAGCATCATATGCCTAGGGTTTTTGTTTTAATAGAAATTCATTATTGGTTTCTCTATTGTATGGTTACACCAAGTGTTTATATTCGGCTAAGTTTTTTTCTAAACAAATATACGTGATTCTCTTCATTCATACCTTGCGACTAATGATTATATAATATATTTTCTTCAAAATTGTCTTCTATACTTTTGTTTTTGGACAATCAATACAATTGGTGGCTCTTTATTGTATATCTATACATATTTCCAAGTGTATGCATATATATATATATATATATATATATATATATATATATATATATATATAACAATTTTTCATTGTGCACACATATATAAGTATAGAACAATATTTTAGGGTTTTAAGTTAACCCTTCAGTCTTTAGCTTGGTCTAGAGTAACTTGAGTGGGCATGTTTTGAAGGCCTGCTTTCCTTCTCCGAACTCCCATTTCAAGTGAAAAACTATCACTGTGATACTAACACTTGCCCATCTTGGCTTGGAGACTAATTTGGCTCATCGTTAAGAATTAAATATTCCAACAGTATAGTTTTACATTTCTTCACAACAAACATTTACCATCAAAAAAAGTCACAACACAACAATTAGAGAAACAAATTTACACTTGGAAAGAAACAAACATATAATAGAAAGCATAGACATAACACTTATTTGTTTAGGTTTCCATGAAAATCACAGGGGGGAATAATGCTCCACCCAACCAATGAGAACCGATATCCTCTATAAGAACTCCAATTGAGCTAGTTTCACTACTAGAGCAGTGTTCCTTGATGGAGACGACATTAGGTCCACCTAGGACTTCTCTGACCACACTAGGTCCAACCTAGGGTTTTGCTAACCACACAGGGTTCAGTTTTTAATTCCACTGGCCAACCAATTGAAGGATTCCTTACTTTGGCAATGTCTTTCGTCCCTCAACAAAATATTTTCTGAGGGTATCAAGCTTAGCATCTTTACTTTTCTCTCTTGGGCTCCCTACAACCAAGCTCCAAGTTCACAAGGTCGCCTCAAGGTTTTTCCCCTCTCACCATCTTGTCTCCCTTTTCCCTAACTGTTTGTTCTCGGCCCTTAGAATAGGCTAGGATATGCTTCATGCATAAAATTTTCATCCTCCCAGGGAACCTCTTTTGGGATGAAATGCCTCCATTTCACTTTAACTTGGGTGATATCTCTCTTCCGTAGCATAATTTCTCCTCAATTGAGGATATGCTGAGGCTCGATCAAGAATACTCCATCTAGTTCGACCTACATCTATAATCATTATGGTTGTCATTAGTTTTCCATCAATCATTATTTAAGAAACATATCTATAATAACTTCAAAATTTTTTCTTTACCAGGGAATTTTACCAATTAAAAATATGCCTAGGATCATGTATGTATTTCTTTAACAAAGAAACATGAAATACATTGTAAGTGCGTGTATGACTAGGTGAAGTCAGTTGATAGGCCATAGGCCCAATCTTGGAAAATATTTAAAATGGGCCACAAAATCAGGGAGTCAGTTTCGCACGGGTTCCCCCATCTTAAAGTGCTCCTTTCTTCGTTTTTTTTTTGAATGGTTTAACCTTTACGTACACATGATCACCTATTGAAAATTTTATGTAGGGTCATCTTCTATTTTTTCATAAATATAAGCACATCATTAATTACCATAGACAACAATAGATTATCATGCACCTTTATCTAATGTACATTCTAGTAATTGTTTTTTCTACTCAATCCTGACATAATGTTAATTAATTGCCTTATTAGATCACTCACACAATAATCATATTTATTATCATTATATTTTTTTCCAAGGAAAAATTATTTATATTGTCTCCATGATGGCTCACCACCAATGATCTGGCCTTTAGGTTGCATCAAATTTCATAATATCAAATATTCCACCACAAATAATTACCAAGGTTCGAGGATAATTACTATTATCATTGTCCTTTGTTCGAGTGGACCTAGACATGTCCATGTTAATTATTCGTCAGTTGTTTCACGCAAAAGTATTGATCAAGGTTTTATGATTCAGTCGGTTTTCCTTATTTTATTCTTTTCCTTATGATCTTTCCCAACAAACCATCGCGGCCAAAGGCACAAGGCAATATTAAAAGAAATCACTATGACAATTCAAGGGCATAACCCAAAGTAGTACGGGAATGCTTAAAATCAACAAAATATAACAAGAAAATTACATCACTAAATCTTACATCCATACTTCTTCGACACACGTCACCTATGAGTTTCTCACAACACTCTTCCTGGGGTTTGCATTCTTCTCTATTCTGTAAATTATTAACCAAGATGTTTGGAGGTTACATGTGCCCCCCTTTTTTTGTTTAAGTGCAATTAGTTGTGGGTTCCTTCCCCCTTGCATCTACATGTCTGTCAGCTACCTCAACACATCATGTGAGTGTTGTTATCTTGACATAATGATTTTGTAAGCATGTGTTCATTCTAATCAACCATTTGGTGAGACTTTATTTGTGTCTATAGAAAGTCGTATTGAAGTTATTTAAGGTACTTACATATGGTACCATGACTTTTGGCACACTGCATTTTCCATGTTAGCACCTCACACAACAATGTGAATATGTAACACTTGTGTCAATATGCTATCAACATTCTCTTTACCACACCTTTAATTTTTCTTAAGATTATGTGCCATATTTTCTTTGGTTACCTTACTCAACTATTAGCCTATTTCTAATCACATTTCACCTATACCCACTATTAATCCTTCAAGACACATTAAGACAAAAAATACCTCAGAGTATTTAATATAGACATTCATTGTCGAGTGTAACTAACATACATATATATACATATTTTCCTATGTTGTCCTTTATCAACTTATGATATTTTCCAAAAAGTATCACACCAACAAAGACCAGATTAAAAGTTTCTCCCTCGTATTTTACAACTGTATCATTTGGCCTTATTGTGTATGTATATGTATATATATATATACTGCAATTCTGCTAGACTTCCCATGGAATCTAGCCTGCATCTATTCTTGTTCATTCTATTGTATCAACTTAGATTAAATATTTAGATATCAGAGTTACAATTAACAATCATCTCAATCAATTAAATTCTCTCATTATCTTGATTTCAATCAATTTACCTTTTCCAATTGTGAAATGGTTATAAAATAGACCAATTAGCAAAGCATTCCATAATTCGGTGTTACGAGTCTGTAACTCACAACAACCTCGATCCCTTTGTGTCGATCAGGTACCAAAATTTCAAAATCTATTTAGAATCTTTTTATTTTATTTTATTTTAGGGGCCATTGCATTCCCTTCCTAATAAATTTCCATATTCTTGAAATTAATTCTATTCTTGTTCACTTTATACTTACTAAATTTGGTGTAAAGCTAGTATCTTTTTGAATATCAGCAACATTATTTCAAAGCGCTTCCATGTTTATTTAATTTCTTGGAGTAACATACAATGCACTTATTATTTTTAGTCTTTCAAAATTTTCCTATAGCCTCCTTCCATTTTCGGCTTGCTTCCCATACACAAGTAGTATTACCCTTCCGTTAGGATTCAAAAGTTTATTTTTACCTTCAAGTATTTCCTTCATTCTCACTCTCAACAAGGTTCTTGGTCAACATACAATATATGTGCAAGGATGTAGTTTATACAAATCAAGTGATTATTTTGCAAATGTATCTATTGTAACAATTAAATATTACTTAGTTCGGCACCAGTAGTGCCTTTTACCTCCCTTTTTTTATACTTGTCTCCTTTCTTGACAATCTACACTAGATGTTTAACATAAAACATCTTTATGAATATTGATCTTATGAATATCGATCTTATAAATTATGTATCGAAATATTTTTGTGGAAATTAAAAAAAAGGGTCTCACTACTATTAATAGGAAATCATCATGCAATTAATCCTATACTTTTGAGGGTGATTTCAAATATAACACCCTGCCTTCTCTCTTAAACATACATATATGATGTTCTAAAATTGTTTAATAGTATAGGAATCATTACTTTACTTCATTTACACACATATATGTCTCCTTATTTGTCTACATGTATACTTCCTCATCCTTACAAATCATAAAATTCTCTCTCTACACACTCTCCAATAGTCATGGGATATGATTTACTAATTAACATGTGTTAATAAATAAGTCTTCCAAACAACTTCTTTCTCTCCTACGCACTTAACATATCAATTCTTGTAGGTAAGGGTACCCTAACAATAATTCAATTAGTATTTTTATAACTTAATTTACATAATGGTATTTATTTAAATTTACTCATGGTAAGGTTCTTTCACTTTTCTTTGCCTTGGCTCTATAACATGGAAATTATATTTGCTTCTATATGTGGTAAGAATCTTTTAATATGTTATTTTTAGTTGTAGTCAGGCTGATAGGCCATAGTATTGTAACCTATGGCTATGAAACTACTTGTAACATGTCTACTACCTTGCTCATTATTTTTTTTAGCTGTGAGACATTCACTATCAATTACTAAGTGTTACCAATATTCTCATGGCTCAATTATTATTTATTGTTTTTTACAAAAAAATATGTATAGACTAGTTCTCTAAAACTATCATGCATTATATAGATGAATAAACGTCAATGAGTTGCACATATGTATGGACTCGATAAGGTAACTTAATACTTGTTTGGAAATTCTAACCATTTGGGTCTTGGTATGAACCATTACATTGTATAATGGCTAGTTAACTAATGTGTTGTTGACTTAGGTTATATGTCGTGGTCAAAACTTTATTCATGTCTCATAATTTTAATAAAATGTGATCCCTTCACCTTATAGAACTAAGGGTCCTCGGGTGACCATACTGAATAACCCCAAATGTTTTGTGTTTAAAGCAGTTATATGTTTCAATGGTTTTGGATTCCATGGTTATGTATTTTTTTGCTGTCAACTGACATCGATCTATAGTGGTGAATTTAGGGTTTTATTTGATGGTGCACGATTCAGAGATACCATTATGGTAAGTACCCTACTCTATCACCACTTGCCACTCTCAATTGTGCCTCTCAGCCTCCTATTTGGGCTCTGCAACCTTCGTGACTATTGTGCCTCTCAGCCTCCTAGTCGGGCTCTACAACCTTTGTGACTAACCATATTTTTTTGTTTTCCTCCACTACTCTTGATTCGTCGATGGATTGCAACAATTATGTAGGTAATCATCTCACTTGTTAACTAGGAATCTTTTACTCTAGTGGGTTTCCTCTCTGTTTTGGAAGTTTCTCATAGTTGGATGCCATTTCCTCCAGGTGTTTTTTTCCAAGATTCGATGAGTCATGGCAATTCTGATGTAGCTCTCTAGAGATTTCCATGACAAAAATAACACTTCAGAGAATTAAGGTCTAACTCTCTTTCCCACAGGTAAAAAGAGTGTCGATTTATTAGGGTTTATATACTTTTTCTTGATTTATATTATTACTTGGGTCACTTCCGTAATGATTTTTTATCTCCTTTCAGGCCACTTTCCTTCCAACCAAATCATGTTATAATTATAGATATACATAATAGTTTCCCTTGTTCTTCATTTCTCAAAGCTCCAGACTTATCACCATATACAAGGTTTTAATATTTCCCTTTTTATTGCTGAATGTTCCATAGGTTAGGGTTTCTACTTGTCAAACCCTGTTCATTGTTGGATTTACGACATGCTTGACATAACTCATTAGAGCTTCAATTTTGTATGTTCCAAGCTCTTTCTAAATTTAAATTCTCTATGCCCTGAGGGATTTTTACCGAGAGGTCATAAGGGATATTGTCGCCCTATGAAAAAACCCTTGAATGCATCTCTACAATTTTTCTTTTGCATGTAATAGAATTCATTACAACCTTGGGCTTCAAGACCTCATCCTATATAATTACAAGGCTATGAATGAGAACATGTATTTAGTGTTGGTCTCTAAAGAATTAACTATTGATGGTTTATGGACTGACTCACTGTGCGATCCGCATAGGGATCCTTATCCTGAAAAATAAGGCCACTTCTACCAATCTAAATGTCCTAATTTATTAGAAGAGGCAGATTTATCATTTTTGGCTTTGAGACTGACCATCACCACAAAGACCAAGCCTCATTGAAAGACAGACCCTACCACTGGAGAGAGAAAGAAAGAATAGATTTCATTGACTTCCATATATGATTTGAAAAGGAAAAAAATAGGGACAAATGATCAACCAACTCTTCATAAGATCTACAAAGAGGGCACCAGGAAGGCCCAACAAAGTTGTGCTTCTTCAAAGAAAAACATTATTCATTTATAAACTATGTAAAGAAAGATTGAATTGTTTATTCCTAAAAGTAGAAGAAAATTAATTTACCTCTTATCATTCACACAATACCAATAATTGATATACCAACCTAGATCCATTTTGAACTTGGCTCTATCAAGTGCCAAGAGGGATCAAATCACTTGAGGTGCAAACCTTTCCTCAAGTTTTGCACTCAAGAGATTTGCACTGAAAATGGTGTTTTCTCCTAGAGAGATTTGATCTTCTCAGTGCTTGATATGTTATGCTCTTAACCTGCAAGACAATACCAGAATACAGAATATGCGAAGAAATATACCCAGAACATAGAATAGTGAGAACATGTTGTGGTCACCAACAACCCCCCTTCTTCACTTGACATTTGCAATAACGTCAAGCAAAGAGGGGACCCTGAACAAAAATCCCAAAAAATATTTTTCTAAAGTTTTTGTATTTTTCTCCCTAAGGCTTAAATCGCATCGCAAAGAAAGGCCGAAGCATTGCTCGAGCGCGAAAAGCAAGACTGTGAAGGAGCGATGCGAAGTTCATCGCGTCGCATACATCACACGCGCCCCTTTAAAAGAAGACCTTCGAGAAATGCCGATCGCCGATATGCGATATCGCAAATCACAAGCATCGCGCTATACGGCATAACCATTAAACAAAATTTGCGATATCTGCGATTTGCGATCTGCGATGGCAGCGATTTGCGATCTGCGATCTGAAAAGACTTATCACATGATAAACCCAGGATTAAGTGCGCGCCTTGAAGAAATTTAATGACCACATGCTTGAGTATCTAGGAATGATTGCATTACATTTATCGAAGAGTCAAGTCATGATGAATGTCAGGGTTATGCATTCATTAGAGATTAATACTTTCACGTCAAATCTTTTCATTTCCCTTCTTCTTTGCGTAGACTGCAAGACATGCAACTAATATAAGTTTATATGCAGGAAACATTTGAGGGAAAGAGGAAAGCGCCAATCAGATAGTAAAGAGAGAATGCCTCCGCAAACGGATGCCGCATGCAGCAGAACCGAGGATTCTAGACTATCAGCCAACCGGCACTAATGAAATTAGACTATTCAAGACTCAGAGTCAAAGGCGCACAAAAGCAGCGTGTTCAGAAAAGATCCTGAAGCTCAGACTTGGTAAAGCAGAGAAAGAAGCGCATGAGAAGGAAGACGCTTCAGGAAAACCTGGAACAAAGAACGGAAACAATTCTTAAAACAGGGGGATGTCCATACAACACGACTCCTAACCCACTCAGTCATTCGCACGACCGGAAACCGAAAACAGCAACAACAAAATCAGTTCAAGAAGAACCTGGGTTATGCTAAGTATACACGTGGCGAATACACCCAGCTAGAGAAAGGTTTTCGAAAATATCTTCTGGTCTGCCGGAAGGAAGTGCCAGCTCCTGTTATTTCCACTTTTATCTCCAGAGCGAAAGAAGAAAGCGGCCAGCCGACTCTTCCCAGGAAAACGTTGCACTGTTGACAGCACTAAAGAGAATATACAGAAACGGTCAGAAATTAGATTTTAAGTTTAGAAATAAAGTTGCTTTTAGTAAAAGGGCGGTCATTTGAAGCCGATTCCCTAATTTCATGTAATTAAGATTGATTAGTTAGTAGTATTTAACCCTTCTCATGGTTTTTGGAGAAGGGTCCGGAAATCTGTCAAAAAACTTATCCTCAGAACATGCACTTCTGCACCCTCAGAGGAGGTCTTTGATGAATAGATGGATCAAGATTTATTTATGTTTGCATTTTAATATCTGTTACTGATGTTGCACTTCTGTACTCTTAGCAGATGTTAGAACAAGTAGAAATAAATCATTATTACTTGAAGTTTATTAGTGAAGTTAGTCATAAATGGTACTTTTATCTCTTGACTAGATTCTGCTAGTATCCCTAAAGTGATATGTAGCTGAGTTCTTTATATGTTATTGTATGAATGTCTGCATTACCATTTGGCACTTCTGTACGGTGGGATCATTTAATCATGCTTAACATATAGAAGACTGATTATGCGATATGCTGTTCACAACTATTCTGCCTAACTTCTTATGCAGAATGGTTTATCTTTATTGGTTTATATTCTGATATCAGTTGAATGATATTTATTACCAGCTGCTATTAGAAATCTTTCTAGATCGCATAAACAAAAGAAAAACACCCCGGGTTAGCATAGATCAGATGTATTTCTCTTCATTAGATTACATTAGCATAGAGTTAGTTTAGCAGTTAGAATCGAGACTAGTTTAGAAAAACCTCTAGATTAATATCATCAGACTCTACGCACACACACACACCCATCACATTGGGAAACTGGTCCCATTACCCCCAGTCAGACCCGCTACTCCAAACGGGCAAGGAGCCGCCAACCAGGTTCCGGACCGGGTGGGTATCCCCCTTGTTGTTGACCCGACTTCGGGCCCCTCAACATTTCTGGCGCTAGAAGGAGGGCCTGAGCTATGAATGGCGCATAATTCAAAATTCAAATACCATTCTAAGAGCAAATCACCCTCACCAACTTCCCCGACTTCCCCGGTACGACTAAACTCGGAACTGGAAGTCGCTCGGACATCCACCGCTGCTATACATCCCGATACATCAGAACAACTTATTGTCGATCCCCCTGAAGTTCAAACCTTGATCCGTAAACTCCAGGGATTCTCTATTTTTAACCAGAAATCTGATAAATCTAAAGGCAGCTTGACTTCGCAATACAACCCTGCTCATCCCCTGACCCGATTGAAGAGTGAAAAGTTCGGCATTCAGCCAACTGAAATCCCTCTCCCCACTAGGAAAAGAGCAAGGAAAGCACTTCAAGAGTCTGACAGAGAGACTCTTTCATCCACCTCGTCCATTTCAACTCCCTCTCCGCGAAGTCAACCACCCACATCTCCACCTCAAATCGCTCATCCATCTTCCGCAACCCTTCCTCCACAATCGTCAAAAATCGTAACATCTCTATCTTCTCAACCTCGAAGATCATCTTCTGCACTTTTATTAACCAGCAACTTAGCGATGGCACAATCTCCATGGAACAACCCTGGGGCGGTTTTAATGCCTCCACCCTTGAGTCCAATACCTGCCCATCCTGAGAAGTGGTTACCAAAGTTCAATCCAGAAACTGGAATGCTAGCTGAAGAACATATCAATAATTTCATGCTTTCTGTTAATCTCAACGGGGTCACCAACGAAGATGCCGTGGTCCGACTCTTCCCCTATACGATGCAAGGGACAGCCGGGTCATGGTACTTTTCGCTACCCTCTGGATCTATCACCAGCTGGGATATTTTTCAAAATCAATTTCTCACCAAATTCGGCGATGATAGATCGACAGCGACACTGATCAACGATCTGTCCAATCTTAAAGCTGAGGCTAGGGAACCCATTAAAGATTTTAACTTACGGTTCAACAAGATCCTCAATAAAATCCCCGCTGCTTCCCAGCCCAGCGAGGAAGTAAGATGCGAATGGTACATCACGGCCTTACCTTCAAACTTGGCCATCTTCATAGATAGGGCAAGCAAGACAACCTTAGTCGAAAACTTGGCTGAGGCATTGGCAGTCGAAAGACGCGTAGTAGCCCTAGAAAAGAGATCTACAATCGAAGAGCGTAAATCTAAGAAAATCTCTTTCAAAGAAGAAACCAAGAAGAAGCAAACGAAGGATCCTTTCGACATGGAAGGATTACAAAAAGTCTTGAAAGCCATGTCTAATGAGATGATTGACATAAGAAAGCAAGTAGCAGAATCGTCCCCAAGAAAGCCTTTTAGGAATTTCAAAAGAAATCCCCCTATGGAGACAAAGCCACCCAACGTGGTCTCAAATGTGGAATCTGAAGAAGAAGAAGAAGAGAGCACCATCGAAACGCAGACCGACGACGAAGAAGTGGTGGAACTGCAAGGAATGTGGGATTTCATCCTCCCACAAGAGGAAGATCAAGAAGCACTTCCGGTTAGCACACGAAGCAGAAATCAACTTGATCCTCCCCAGACTACCCCAAAACAGAAGGGCGCAAGCCCTCCAGCGAAAGAAAAGGTCGCAACAAAGAAGACAACCCCTAAAGCGACCTCATTTAGTCCAGTCGAATCAGAGCAATCGCCTCCATCAAAGACACTAATAGTGTCGGATGAAATGGAGTATAACATCATCGACGACATGAAGAAGACTAGGGCTAATATCACCCTGTACGAGTTGAGCAAATTGAAACACCAACAGAAGATCATGATGAAAGAGTTACACGCCGTACCTACTGCACCTCTACCTACAGCTATAGCTTCCCATAATATAGGAAGACCCCCAATCAACGCGATCAATAAAATCGATCCAAATGACATCGCTTTGATTGGAGGGAGGTCTAGATCTCACACTCCTCCTTTCCTCCCTACTTATGAGATCTTTAACAGAAACGTGCATAACTGCTTGGTTGATTCTGGTGCTTCAACCAATATTCTACCCAAGTCAATATGTGCCAAACTTAATGTTCAACCGCAAAAATCCACAGTGCGCATAGTTCAACTTGATCGATCACAAGTCGAAGTGATAGGCGAACTTAATCAAGTGAACATAAGACTGTCGTCCAACCCCAAGGTATGCCAGGTCATCGATATTCTAGTTGCTGACATCCCTGAATTTTATGGTCTAATTCTTAGCAGGGATTGGTCCGAGAAGCTCCACGGATATTTTTCAACTGACTGGTCACACATGTGGTTACCCTTCAACGGGAAGCCAAATCAAATAAAGGTTGAACGAGAACTGCACCAAAAGTACATAGTGACGGATTTGGAGGGAGAGAATGAAGCCATAGCATACAACAGCAGCATCATAGGCAACTACTCGGTAGACTCTTTCCTTGGAAATTTCAATGCTCACATATCACCATATTTAGAAAATTCAGTCGTGTCCCAAGTAGAAAACTTTCCCCAGACTTATGATTCAAAATGTGTTAGTTTCTTAGATAACCCTGTAAATACTTCTTTATTTTGGAAATTATATTTTGATGGCTCTAAGTCCAATGAGGGAGTGGGAGCAGGATGCGTCTTGATTAGCCCGGACGGAAATAAGACCATGCTCACATGCAGGCTGGAGTTCGATTGCACGAACAACACAGCGGAATACGAAGCCTTGGTGCAAGGCTTATACAAAGCAATCGGCTGCAACGTCAAATATCTTCAAGTCTTTGGAGATTCCGAGATCGTCGTCAAATAGGTACGTAACACCATACACTGCCTGTCTAGTCATTTAAAGCACTATCAATCTTTAGTGCAAGATCTCACTGCGCATTTTACAGCATTCAATATTTCATCAATCCCAAGACTTCACAATGCAAGCACAGACCTGCTAGCAAACGTAGCCTCCAGACTCATCCCCTCCGAAGACTTTAGTCCAGATAGGTTTTCCATAGAATTAATTTTTAAACCATCTATCCCTGACAACATCACCAACTGGAGAGTATTCAACGACGACCCAGACATCGTAAGTTTCCTTACCTCTGAAGGATCCTACTCAAACCAGATAATCGACGAGGACTGTCATGACCACCAAATACAACAAAATGGCACTGATAATGCTATACCCAAATCACTGGTCAAATTAGAATATTTGTATGACTTAAAAAGTCGGTTCAAAAGGTCAGCTAACGCCAAACTTTACAGTTCAACTCTGAACTACGAATCAGTGAACTTAGGAACCGAAGAGAAACCCCAAAACGTCAATCTAGGCCAAGGCCTGGCTCCTGAAGAAAAGTCAGCATACATCCGTCTTCTACGACAGTACAAAAACGTCTTTGCCTGGAACTACGATGAGCTGAAAACTTATAACACTTCTATCATTCAGCACACTATCCCTATGATTGACAACGAGAAACCCGTCCAACAGAAGCTCAGGAAAA
The DNA here is from genome assembly GCA_031772625.1 of Pinus tabuliformis. Classification (NCBI taxonomy): domain Eukaryota; kingdom Viridiplantae; phylum Streptophyta; class Pinopsida; order Pinales; family Pinaceae; genus Pinus; species Pinus tabuliformis. Next base: position 40,447,863 of record CM062814.1, on the reverse strand, counting down.
TCCACCCCAACCTGGAAAATCAGATAAAAACTGAGCTGAATAAGTTGTTGAGAGCCAGAATAATTTTCCCGGTCAGACATTCCAAATGGGTCTCCAATATGGTACCTGTTAGGAAGAAAAATGGAGATATTAGAATCTGCATCGACTTCCGGAATCTCAACAAAGCCTGTCAGAAAGACAATTTTCCCCTCCCACCTATGGAGAAAATATTACAGGCTGTAGCAGGCTCAGAATTGATGTCTTTCCTAGATGGATTTTCAGGATATAATCAAGTGCTGGTACACCCAGACGATCAGCTAAAAACCACCTTCCGAACTAAATGTGGTACCTACGCGTATCGGAAGATGCCGTTCGGTCTGATCAACGCCGACGCTACTTTTCAAAGAGCTATGGACATTGCGTTCAAAGGGTTAGTCAATAAATCAGTAGTGATTTATCTGGATGATATAACTGTGTACTCCAAGAACCGAAGCGACCATCTCAAAGATTTGAAGCAAATCTTTCAAAGATGTTTAAGGTATGGAATCTCGCTTAACCCGAAGAAATATTTTTTCGCGTTGAGTGAAGGAAAATTGCTAGGGTTCATAGTGTCCAAATCGGGCATTCACATTGAACCTGACAGAATCAAAGAAATTTCCAAGATATCCATGCCCCATAACAAAAAGACCATGCAATCTTTCCTAGGACAGATCAATTTTGTGAAAAGATTTGTCCCAGATTTTTCACGTATTATTTCTCCTTTACAAAAAATGATAAAAAAGAATTCAAACTTTAGATGGGGTCTAGACGAGCATGAAGCGTTTAACTTAATCAAACAAGCCATCATCAACGCTCCATCCCTAGCAACCCCAAATTTTTCAGAACCATTCATCTTATACACGTTTGCCTCAGAAAATTCTTACGCTGCGATCTTGACCCAGGCAAACCAAGAAAAGGCAGAAGCCCCAATCGCATTCTTTAGCTCAAACTTACAAGGTGCTGAGCTGAAATATTCGGACGTAGAGAAACAGGCGTATGCCGTTTTCAAAGCGGTCAAATATTTCAGACCCTTCTTGCTAAAGGCCCATACCAAGGTCGTAGTACCATTCCCAGCGGTAAGAAACCTCCTGATTCAGAAAGACCTGGGTGAAAAGAGAGCGAATTGGATCACCGCCTTGCAAGAATACGACCTGGAAATAAATCCGGCACACATCGTAAGAGGCCAAGGCTTCTGCAAGATGTTAGCCGGAGCATTGCAAATCCCTGAAGAATCGCCTGAAGAGGTACACACGTATGAGGTAAGCCTAAACGATGCAGAATCATTTTATGCTGACATCATTTATTTCCTGAAAAACGGATATGCTCCATTTCACCTGGATCACATCAAAAAGAGAGCCCTGAGGTTGAAAGCTAAACAATATCAGCTCGTAGATGATGTCTTGTTTAAAAGAAACTATGATTCTGTGCTTCTTAGATGTCTTGAGAAAACTGAAGTCGAAAAGGTTTTGCAGGAACTCCACGATGGACCAGCAGGTGGACACTATGCTGGAGAAGCCACCGCACACAAAATCTTACGTGTAGGATACTACTGGCCCACGCTGTTCAAAGACTCGTACAATCACATAAGAAAATGCCAAGTCTGCCAAACGGCTGCAGGGAAACAAAAGAAGTCATCCATGCCACTGCAGCCGGTTAACATCGAACAACCGTTCAGCCAATGGGGCCTGGACATAATAGGTGAGATCGTTCCTCACTCCTCTAAACAGCATAGGTATATCCTCACTGCAATTGACTATTTTACTAAATGGGTAGAGGCAGTTCCTCTCAAGACAGCTAATTCTGAAAACATTGTTGAATTCATAGATCAGTTCATCATTACTAGGTTTGGATTGCCAACGGCCTTAATATTTGATAACGCTTCATATTTTTCTGGAAATACCATGACTGAGTTCACACTCAAAAGAGGGTTCAAACTAAAGTATTCTGCCAACTACTATCTGCAAGGTAATGGGTTGGCTGAATCAACGAACAAGAACCTAATCAGGATCATCAAAAAGACAGTCGACCAAAACCAAAAGAATTGGCACAAAGCGCTGGTAAACGCCTTATGGGCAGACAGAATTACCAAGAAAGCCTCTATCGGGACTTCTCCCTTTAATTTGGTTTACGGGAGGGAAGCAGTTCTTCCTACTCACTTACTCATTCCCTCCTTGTCCTTAGTACAATACATTGATGAAGTACCTACTTCTCCCTTACAACTAAGGCAAATGGAAATAATCAAGTTAGAAGAACGACGAGAGCAGGCCAAGAAAACCCATGCTCACCACCAAGCGCTGATAAAATCCTCTTTTGATTCAAACATAATGACCAGAAAAAACTTTCAGATTGGTGATTTAGTTTTGAAGTGGGATAAGGCTCACGAAGAAAAGGGCAAACATACGAAATTCTAGAAGCTATGGCTTGGTCCTTTTCAAATCGTAGAAGTCATAGGCCCATCGACTTTTGTGTTGCAGGACTTGACAGGCAGGAGAGATTCTCTGCCTGTAAACGGACAAATCCTCAAAATGTATTTCCCATAGAAGGTCATCCTTCTGTTTTTGTAGGATAATTTTAATTTTTTTTTTTTTTTTTTACGTTAGTTTTCCATTTTTTTCTTCATAAATAGGGTTGGTTGTGAACGATCATAAATAGTATTCATGAAGAAACATACCATTTCTCTATCAGATTTTGATTTCACTTGTATAAATAGCAAAACTTTTCGAAGAATCTGACTTTTATTATTGACAGGTAGAGTTAACTTTAGCCTGAATATGATGTTAGTTTCAACTTTACAAAGAAATTTGGGATGAAAGTAACTTTTGGCAAAAATTGTTTTATGCCAATGCAATGAAAAGTATCATCGATAGCAAAATAAGTATTCTCTGCAAAACTGCTGTTCTTAAACTCTATTATTGTCGTCCAGAGCTTTCTTAAGGAAAAACAATGACTTCCTCCCTGCTAAGGAGAATCGCAGCATCCAGAGAAACAATCCAAGAAAACACTATATCTCAAAGAATAAGAGGTCTCATCGCGAGCCGGCTTATCATGATCACAGATATTATAACTTGCTGACTTTGCCACTACTGTCTATCAAAACAGGGCAACGACTCAAGATTGTTGCAATCAAAAGACAAGGGGTCTCATCACGAGCCAGCTTGTTCAGCAAAAGTGTAAATCAAGTGGATGACTGTGTCATAATTTGGCCACCAAACCAAGACATTGTTCTTTAGAGAATAAAAAAAAAAATTAAAAAAGAAAGAAAAAGTGTCAAAAGGGTTTTTCTCTGGAAATGTTGTAAATAACCTCAAGCAGGAAAAAGGATCATTGCTGGATAACATGGTAACCCTGTCGAGGCTATGGACGCTTGCGGGCAGCAGAGGCTCTACCTACGACAAAGGAGCATACTTTACAAAGCCAGTACGCAGAGAAGACCTTATTTTGTCTTTGAAAAGACTGAGTAATGACTAGGTATGAATACAAGAAATAACCCAGAGGAAACAAACAATCAGAATGAAATAAGAAGTTGTGACGAAGCATCATTGACAGGATAAAAGGTAATACTCTATCTGTCCATAACAAAATTTAGGCAGAAGAAAACTTTTCTGTTTTGGAAGTGAAAATGCAATAGAACAAGCAGAGATAACTGGTTCTTCACAGTGAATCGCCATTGTTGTGGTCACCAACAACCCCCCTTCTTCACTTGACATTTGCAATAACGTCAAGCAAAGAGGGGACCCTGAACAAAAATCCCAAAAAATATTTTTCTAAAGTTTTTGTAGTTTTCTCCCTAAGGCTTAAATCGCATCGCAAAGAAAGGCCGAAGCATTGCTCGAGCGCGAAAAGCAATACTGCGAAGGAGCGATGCGAAGTTCATCGCGTCGCATACATCACACGCGCCCCTTTAAAAGAAGACCTTCGAGAAATGCCGATCGCCGATATGCGATATCGCAAATCGCAAGCATCGCGCTATACGACATAACCATTAAACAAAATTTGCGATATCTACGATTTGCGATCTGCGATGGCAGTGATTTGTGATCTGCGATCTGAAAAGACTTATCACACGATAAACCCAGGATTAAGTGCGCGCCTTGAAGAAATTTAATGACCACATGCTTGAGTATCTAGGAATGATTGCATTACATTTATCGAAGAGTCAAGTCATGATGAATGTCAGGGTTATGCATTCATTAGAGATTAATACTTTCACGTCAAATCTTTTCATTTCCCTTCTTCTTTGCGTAGACTACAAGACACGCTACTAATATAAGTTTATATGCAGGAAACATTTGAGGGAAAGAGGAAAGCGCCAATCAGATAGTAAAGAGAGAATGCCTCCGCAAACGGATGCCGCATGCAGCAGAACCGCGGATTCCAGACTATCAGCCAACCGGCACTGATGAAATTAGACTATTCAAGACTCAGAGTCAAAGGCGCACAAAAGCAGCGTGTTCAGAAAAGATCCTGAAGCTCAGACTTGGTAAAGCAGAGAAAGAAGCGCATGAGAAGGAAGACGCTTCAGGAAAACCTGGAACAAAGAACGGAAACAATTCTTAAAACAGGGGGATGTCCATACAGCACGACTCCTAACCCACTCAGTCATTCGCATGACCAGAAACCGAAAACAGCAACAACAAAATCAGTTCGAGAAGAACCTGGGTTATGCTAAGTATACACGTGGCGAATACACCCAGCTAGAGAAAGGTTTTCGAAAATATCTTCTGGTCTGCCGGAAGGAAGTGCCAGCTCCTGTTATTTCCACTTTTATCTCCAGAGCGAAAGAAGAAAGCGGCCAGCTGACTCTTCCCAGGAAAACGTTGCACTGTTGACAGCACTAAAGAGAATATACAGAAACGGTCAGAAATTAGATTTTAAGTTTAGAAATAAAGTTGCTTTTAGTAAAAGGGCAGTCATTTGAAGCCGATTCCCTAATTTCATGTAATTAAGATTGATTAGTTAGTAGTATTTAACCCTTCTCATGGTTTTTGGAGAAGGGTCCGGAAATCTGTCAAAAAACTTATCCTCAGAACATGCACTTCTGCACCCTCAGAGGAGGTCTTTGATGAATAGATGGATCAAGATTTATTTATGTTTGCATTTTAATATCTGTTACTGATGTTGCACTTCTGTACTCTTAGCAGATGTTAGAACAAGTAGAAATAAATCATTATTACTTGAAGTTTATTAGTGAAGTTAGTCATAAATGGTACTTTTATCTCTTGACTAGATTCTGCTAGTATCCCTAAAGTGATATGTAGCTGAGTTCTTTATATGTTATTGTATGAATGTCTGCATTACCATTTGGCACTTCTGTACGGTGGGATCATTTAATCATTCTTAACATATAGAAGACTGATTATGCGATATGCTGTTCACAACTATTCTGCCTAACTTCTTATGTAGAATGGTTTATCTTTATTGGTTTATATTCTGATATCAGTTGAATGATCTTTATTACCAGCTGCTGTTAGAAATCTTTCTAGATCGCATAAACAAAAGAAAAACACCCCGGGTTAGCATAGATCAGATGTATTTCTCTTCATTAGATTACATTAGCATAGAGTTAGTTTAGCAGTTAGAATCGAGACTAGTTTAGAAAAACCTCTAGATTAATATCATCAGACTCTACGCACACACACACACCCATCACATTGGGAAACTGGTCCCATTACCCCCAGTCGGACCCGCTACTCCAAACGGGAAAGGAGCCGCCAACCAGGTTCCGGACCAGGTGGGTATCCCCCTTGTTGTTGACCCGACTTCGGGCCCCTCAACAGAACAACAAGAAGTATTTTATTATTCAGAAAGCAATGTTCACTTGCCTCTTCGAGGGGGCAACCTCCAATAGAGCAGAGCTCGATTACAAAATACGACACGATACTCCTCACAGGGAGTCTCTATCCTTTATATATGACTCATACATGCAATACCATGGATCAATACCATGGTTCTTATTAATACCATCTATCTAATACCATGGCCCATTTGCAACTAACTGTGGTCCTGTCATTAATTGCGGGTTAACCACTTACAATTATTAATATGGGCTTTATTGACTCCTTACTTAACTATAACTATGACTCGATCCTACTACATAAATAAGGGGGTTAGGGTGGGACCCTAACATGCCCTCCCCCTTAAGAATAGCCTTGTCCTCAAGGCTGAAGCTGCGGAAACTGCTGAAGAATAGTCGCTGGTTCCCAGGTTGCATCTTCCAGAGAGGTGTCTTTCCACTTGACGAGGACTTCCTTGATCATGCGGCCACGCAGGTGCTGTTCTCGTGTGTCTAAGACCTGTTCAAGTTGGAGCCAGATTTACCCTTCTTCATCCAATTCAGGTAGACTGGTTTGAATTCTGCAATTGTTCCCAATCACTTTCTTGAGGCATGAGACATGGAAAACTGGATGGATTTTTGCAGTGGGTGGCAAAGCTAGTTTGTAGGCCACTTCTCCAATGCGTTGAAGTACTTGATATGGTCCGTAGAATTTTGGGGATAGTTTATGAAAACCCTTGTCTTTGAGTGAAGTTTGCTTATATGGTTGTAGCCTCAAAAATACCTGATCCCCTTCTTGAAATTGGCACTCTGAGTGATGCTGATCTACCTGTTGCTTCATGTGGTTTTGAGCTTGATGAAGATTCTCTCTAAGATGGGCGAGCATGGTTGTGCGGTTTTGTAGGAGTTGATCCACTGCTTGTACCTTTGAGCATGTTAGGGTCCCACCCTAACCCCCTTATTTATGTCATGGGATCACGTCATAGTCAAGAGTCAATAAAGCCCATATTAATATTTGTAAGTGGTTAACCCGCAATTAATGACGGGACCATAGTTAGTTGCAAATGGGCCGTAGTATTAGATAGATGGTATTAATAAAACCCACGGTATTGGCCCGTGGTATTGCATGTATGAGTCATATATAAAGGATAGAGACTCCCTGCGAGGAGCATCGTGTCTTATTTTGTAATCGAGCTCTGCTCTATTGGAGGTTGCCCCCTCGAAGAGGCATGTGAACATTGCTCTTTGAATAATAAAATCATTGCTATTCTGTGTTCTGGGTATCTTTTCTTCGCATATTCTGTGTTCTGGGTATCTTTTCTTCGCATATTCTATATCTGGGTATTATTTTGCAGGTTAAGAGCATAGCAAGTGGTATCAGAGCACTTTCCAGGGCTCGGTGGGATCTTCAATTTTTAGCAATTTTTTTTTTTTGGCTAGAGACGTGTTCCGGCGTCTTTAAACCACGGGATCTGTCGTTGAGCGCATAAACCTGCGGATTTGGGGAGGCATGCACGCAGGAAATATAAGAGGTGGTCACGTCTGTTGGACTCCCTTGTAACCCTTGTGGGTACCCCTTCGAGTAGTAGTGCATTAGACAGAACCGCGCACGGACTGTCTTCCACATACCCTCTGGGTATATAGGAAGCCCCCTAGGCTCCCTTGAAACCTCGCCATAAATAAACCTTCGGCCGTCTTGTGGCTACAGTACACCAAGAACAACACTCGGAGAGATTACTCACCCGTACGATAGGGTAGTCAGGTTGTACGGCTAAGGGTACGGTCGATCCTCCTAAGTTAGAGCCCTGAAACATTGGGCCAAGTACTACTGTCAGACCCTTATGTATATTGCGATCTGTAGCACCTGACACTCCTCTAGACCATAGTTCCTTTTTCTATCGGGGATCACACATCAGATCCGCGTGTGCAAAGACGTGCTGCAGCAACAGACATCAGTCCCGCAGCTCCATCAGATCCGCAGCAGCAGTTGTTCCACCATTCAGATCTCTCAGATCCACCAGATCGGAGTTGTTGTGCAGGGTTCCTATACAGGGGAATACTTTTCGCAGGACTTTTGGCAGCATTGACATTTTGAGGATTTGGCGACTGCAGTATTGATCAAGAAGGAGTAAAACTCCGTTAGGAGTTTTCCAAAAAAAAAAAAAAAAAAAAGTCTGAGATCTTCCGGGGCGCTTATTGGTGATCTAGCCCATCAGAATCAGGACGACGAGCTGAGCAAGGTGGTACCATTCAATTTATTAGTAAAATTTTTTAGGCGGTCCCAATTTTTCATCAGGTTGGTGTATGGTAGAAACTCGCGCTCAAGCGATGGCCAATGAAAGGATGGACAAAATTGAAGACACTGTGACCTCCATCCAAACTGTGATGGACAACATCCAAACTGAGATTCGTGGACTAAGTCTCCAGGTACAGCTAGCACTCTCGAAGGGCAAGGAGCCAGCCCACGAGGAGGCGTATAAGGGCCATGAATACCATGAGGGTGAGTCTAGCCACTCTCCTCACGTCTGGCACACCCATCCACCACCCAGTCAGCGACCTCCCAAGTTGGATATGCATAAATTTGACGGTTCTCACACGTCCGCATGGCTAGCACAAATGGAGCAGTATTTCAAATTGAATCATATCCTAGATGAGGGGACTAAGCTTATGGTGGGGACCATGTACTTGGACAATGAACGATGGCAATGGGGGGAATGGCATCAGCGTTGCAATGGACCTTTTCAGAATTGGGCCCAATTTACCAAAGCTCTTCGAAATCTCTTTGAATAGGAAGACTCTTTTTTGGGGCGTCTCACTAAGCTCCGACAGACGGGTACAGTGGATGAATATATTACCGCTTTTGAAGCCTTAGCCTTCCGCACTAAGGGTCTCACAGATGAGTTCTACATGGAATGTTTTATCAGCGGTCTTAAAGAAGCCATCAAAGCTCAAGTTCTACTCCACCACCCTCCCACGTGGACAAAGGCTTGCCAGGTAGCTCATAAGGTGGAACGTGCATTAACAGCCCAATCCAGCCGCCCCAACTTCCCAGCTAAAGGTCGTCCCCCACAGGCTCCCAACACGACTCAGACACTTAAGGTTCAAAAGGTGTCACCTGCGGAAATGGCCGAAAGAAGGAAGCAAGGACTATGTTACCACTGTGATGAAAAATATTCCCCGGGTCATAAATGCAAGGAGCCCAAGTTTTTTCAAATAGATGCCACTGACTACAACTCCACCGAGGAAGATCCACCACTTGAGGAACCGGAGGTGATCGAAGAAGACAACCAAAAGGAGATTGTATCTGACGAACCAGTTATTTCGCTAAATGCGTTGGCAGGAATTTCTTCCCCTCAAACTCTCAAAATTAGGGGTTTTCTTAAACATCGCCCAGTAGTAGTCTTGATTGATAGTGGAAGTACCCATAATTTCATCCATCAAAAAATCGCCGAAGCAGCGCATTGTTTTGTATGGGCAGTTTCTAACTTCCAAGTCCAAATTGCAGATGGGGGCACAATGAAATGTGAAGGCCGCTGTGAAAATGTCAAACTTCAAATGGGGGATTATCAGTTGAAAACCCACATGTTTGCCATACACATGGGGGGTTGTGACATTGTCCTAGGCGCTGAATGGCTCCGCACTCTTGGGTCAATCACAATGGATTTCCAGGAGTTATATATGAGTTTTAAGCAGAACAACTCCACACATACCCTCCGTGGACTCCAGGCGGGAGCCCCCTCTATCATCAGCTCACATAGGATGGAAAAATTGTTAAAAAAGGGCCATCATGGAGTGGTAGCTGAATTTAATGCCATCCAGGTAGTCGAAACCATGTCTCTGCCAATTCATCCTGAGATGCAACAGATTTTAAATAACTATCGGATGGTCTTTGACAAGCCTCATGAGCTTCCACCCTCGCGAGGGGAACATGATCATAGCATCACCTTGGTTCCAGGGGCCCAACCCCCAAATGTGCGGCCATACAGATATCCGTTCACCCAGAAGAATGAAATAGAAAAAATCATCAAGGAATTGTTGGAAGCAGGTGTCATTCGTCCCAGCATTAGTCCTTATTCATCCCCAGTGGTCATGGTCCTCAAGAAAGATGGGGAGTGGCGGATGTGTCCCGACTTCAGGGCCCTCAACAAGTTGATAGTCAAAGATAAATTTCCCATCCCGGTGGTTGACGATTTGCTGGACGAACTCAATGGGGCTCAATTCTTCACTAAGTTGGATCTTCGCTCCGGCTACCACCAAATTCGCATGAAGGAAGTCGACATTCCCAAGACGGATTTTAGAACTCATGAAGGCCATTATGAGTTCCTGGTCATGCCATTTGGTCTTTGTAATGCCCCTTCTACTTTTCAGAGTCTTATGAATCACATCCTCAAACGATATCTCAGAAAATTTGTCCTTGTCTTCTTCGATGACATTCTCATCTATAGTGGCACTTGGGCGGCACATCTTCAGCATGTAGATCTACTCTTGCAACTGCTCCGCAAGTATAAATTATTTGTCAAGATGTCTAAGTGTTCGTTTGGCATGGAAGAAGTTGAGTATTTGGGCCACATTGTGGGGCGTGAAGGTGTCAAGGTGGACCCCAAAAAGATCCAGGCAATGCAAGAATGGCCTCAACCTAAGACCTTGAAGAGCTTGAGAGGATTTTTGGGTCTCACAGGCTATTATCGTAAATTTGTCCGCAACTATGGCCACATAGCAAAGCCCCTCACTCAACTCCTAAAGAAAAATTCCTTCTTCTGGAACGAGGAAGCACAACAGGCATTTACCGCTCTCAAAAACGCCATGTGTTCCACTCCAGTCTTAGCACTACCTGACTTCACCAAATCCTTTGTCATTGAATGTGATGCTTCGGGTACAGGTATTGGGGCGGTCTTAATGCAGGAAGGGCGACCATTGGCCTTCACAAGCCAACAACTCAGTGGGAGGAATCTGGGCCAATCTACCTACGAGAAGGAAATGATGGCCATCTTACATGCAGTCGAGACCTGGCGACCTTACTTATTGGGGCGACGTTTCCAAATCCGCACAGATCATCACAGTCTTAAATATTTTTTGGAGCAACACCTATCCTCCCCACAACAAAATAAATGGTTAGCCAAAATGCTGGGATATGATTATAAGATCATTTACAAGAAAGGGAAAGACAACAGTGTAGCAGATGCATTATCGCGCCAATTTGAGGAGGATAGTACTCTGCTCGCAATTTCCCTTCCCATTCCAGACTGGATTGAAGAGGCTCACAGGGAATGGTTTTCACACCCAGGGCTCTCCCAACTCATTTCTCAATTGCAGGTAGATCCTAATTCCAGCAAGGGCTACTCGTGGCAGAATGATATTCTTCGCTACAAGGACAGAGTCGTAATATCACCAACATCCACCCTCAAAAGTCGCATTTTGGCAGAATTGCACTCATCTCCCATTGCAGGACATTCGGGCTTTTAGAAGACGTATGCTCGCACCAGAAGATCATTCTTTTGGACAGGCATGAAAAAGGACATCCTTACTTTCGTAGCAGAATGTGATGTCTGTCAACGCCACGAAGGGGAAACCGTCAACACACCAGGCACATTACAACCATTGCCCATTCCGGCATCAATTTGGACAGAGGTTTCTATGGATTTCATTACAGGTCTTCCAAAGTTAGGGAACAAGTCAGTCATCATGGTGGTTGTGGACCGACTGTCGAAGTATGCTCATTTCTGCGCCCTACCCCACCCGTTTACACCAAATTTGGTTGCTCAATCTTTCATAGATCAGATCTTCAAATTACATGGCATGCCCACTTCTATAGTGTCCGACCGCGACCCGATCTTCACCAGCAATTTTTGGCAGGAACTCTTCAGAATACAAGGCACTCAACTCAAACTCAGTACTTCATATCATCCGCAAACAGATGGTCAAACCGAAGCCATCAACAAATGTCTAGAAACCTACCTTAGGTGTTTCACTTCAGAAAAGCAACACCTTTGGGCACAGTGGTTACCTCTGGCTGAATGGTGGTATAACACCAACTATCATGCCACCACCAAAATGACTCCCTATGAAGCAGTCTATGGTCAACTTCCGCCTTCCCCTACTTCTTATCTCAAGGGGTGCTCCAAAGTACAAGCAGTGGATCAACTCCTACAACACTGCACAACCATGCTCGCCCATCTTCGCGAGAATCTTTATCAAGCTCAGAACCGCATGAAGCAACAGGCCGACCAACATCGCTCAGAGCGCCAATTTCAAGAAGGGGATCAGGTCTTTTTGAGGCTGCAACCATATAAGCAAACATCACTCAAAGACAAGGGTTGTCAAAAGCTCTCTCCAAAATTCTACGGACCATACCAAGTACTTCAGCGCATTGGAGAAGTGGCTTACAAGTTGGCTTTGCCACCTACAGCAAAAATCCATCCAGTTTTCCATGTATCGTGCCTCAAGAAAGTGATTGGGAACAATTGCCGAGTTCAAACCAGTCTACCTGAATTGGACGAAGAAGGGTCAATCTGGCTTCAACCCGAACAGGTTCTAGACACACGAGACAAGCACCTACGCGGCCGCATGATTAAGGAAGTCCTTGTCAAATGGAAAGACACCTCTCCGGAAGATGCAACCTGGGAACCAGCCACTATTATTCAGCAGTTTCCGCAGCTTCAGCCTTGAGGACAAGGCTAGTCTTAAGGGGGAGGGCATGTTAGGGTCCCACCCTAACCCCCTTATTTATGTCATGGGATCACGTCATAGTCAAGAGTCAATAAAGCCCATATTAATATTTGTAAGTGGTTACCCCGCAATTAATGACGGGACCACAGTTAGTCGCAAATGGGCCGTAGTATTAGATAGATGGTATTAATAAAACCCACGGTATTGGCCCGTGGTATTGCATGTATGAGTCATATATAAAGGATAGAGAATCCCTGCGAGGAGCATCGTGTCTTATTTTGTAATCGAGCTCTGCTCTATTGGAGGTTGCCCCCTCGAAGAGGCATGTGAACATTGCTCTTTGAATAATAAAATCATTGCTATTCTGTGTTCTGGGTATCTTTTCTTCGCATATTCTGTATCTGGGTATTATTTCGCAGGTTAAGAGCATAACAGAGCACCCCTTGATATAAGAAGTAGGGGAAGGAGGGAGTTGACCATAAACTGCTTCTTAGGGAGTCACTTTGGTGGTGGCATGATATTTGGTGTTATACCACCATTTAGCTAGAGGCAACCACTGTACCCATAGATGTTGCTTTTCTGAAGTGAAACACCTAAGGTAGGTTTCCAGACATTTGTTTACGGCTTCAGTTTGACCATCCGTTTGTGGATGATAGGAAGTACTGAGTTTTAGTTGGGTGCCTTGTAGCCTGAAGAGTTCCTACCAAAAATTACTGGTGAAGATCGGGTCACGATCAGACACAATAGAAGTGGGCATGCCATGCAATTTGAAGATCTGATCCATGAAAGATTGAGCGACCAAAGTCGGTGTAAATTGGTGGGGTAGGGCGCAGAAATGAGCATACTTAGAAAGTCGGTCCACAACCACCATGATGACTGACTTGTTTCCTGACTTTGGAAGACCTATAATGAAATCCATAGAGACCTCTATCCATATAGATGCCGGGATGGGCAACGGTTGTAATGTGCCTGGTGCTTTGACTATCTCCCCTTTGTGGCGTTGATAGACATCGCATTCTGCTACAAAAGTAAGGATGTCCTTTTTCATGCCTATCCAAAGAAATGATCTTCTTGTGCGAGCATATGTCTTCTGAAAGCCTGAATGTCCTGCAATGGGGGATGAGTGCAATTATGCCAAAATGAGGCTTTTGAGGGTGGATGTTGGTGATATTACGACTCTGTCCTTGTAGCGAAGAATCTCATCCTACCACGAGTAGCCCTTGGTGGAATTTGGATCCGCCTACAATTGAGTAATGAGTTGGGAGAGCTAGGGATGTGAAAACCATTCCCTAGAGCCTCTTCAATCCATTCTAGAATGGGGAGGGAAATTGCGAGCAAGGTACTTTCCTCCTCAAATTGGCGAGATAATGCATCTGCTACACTATTTTCGTGCCCTTTCTTGTAAATGATCTCATAATCATATCCCAGCATTTTGGTGAGCCATTTATTTTGTTGTGGGGAGGATAGGCGTTGCTCCAAAAAATATTTAAGACTGTGATGGTTTGTGCGGATTTGGAAACGTCGCCCCAGTAAGTAAGGTTGCCAGGTATCTACTGCATGTAAGATGGCCATCATTTCCTTCTCATAGGTAGATTGTCCCAGATTCCTCCCACTTAGTTGTTGGCTTGTGAAGGCCAAGGGTCGACCTTCCTACATTAAGACCGCCCCAATACCTGTACCCAAAGCATCACATTCAATGACAAAAGATTTGGTGAAATCAGGTAGTGCTAAGACTGGAGTGGAACACATGGCATTTTTTAGAGCTGTAAATGCCTGTTGTGCATCATCATTCTAGAAGAATGAATTTTTCTTGAGGAGTTGAGTGAGGGGCTTTGCAATGTGACCATAATTGCGGACAAATTTGCGATAATAGCCTATGAGACCCAAAAATCCTCTCAGGCTCTTCAAGGTCTTAGGTTGAGGACAATCCTACATTGCCTAGATCTTTTTGGGGTCCACCTTGACACCTTCACGCCCCACAATGTGGCCCAAATACTCAACTTCTTCCATGCCAAAAGAACATTTGGACATCTTAACAAATAATTTATGCTTGTGGAGTAGTTGCAAGAGCAGATCTACATGCTGAAGATGTGTGGCCCAAGTGCAACTATAGATGAGGATGTCATTGAAGAATACAAGGAAAAATTTCCTGAGATATGGTTTGAGAAGGTGGTTCATAAGGCTCTGAAAAGTAGATGGGGCATTACAAAGACCGAAAGGCATGATCAGGAACTCATAATGGCCTTCATGAGTTCTAAAAGCAGTCTCTGGAATGTCAACTTCCTTCATGCGAATTTGGTGGTAGCCTGAGCGAAGATCCAACTTAGTGAAGAATTGAGCCCCATTGAGTTCATCCAGTAAATCATCAACAACCGGGATGGGAAATTTATCTTTGACTGTCAACTTATTGAGGGCCCTGAAGTCTGGACACATCCGCCATTCCCCATCTTTCTTGAGCACCATGACACCTGCTTCCAAAAGTTCCTTGATTATTTTTTCTATTTCATTTTTTTGGGTGAATGGATATCTGTATGTGCGCACATTTGGTGGTTGGGCCCCTGGAACCAAGGTGATGCTATGATCATGTTCCCCTCGCGAGGGTGGAAGCTCATGAGGCTTGTCAAAGACTGGCATATGGTTATTTAAAATCTCTTGCATCTCAGGATGAATCGACAGAGAATTGGGTTCGACGGCCTAGATGGCATTAAATTGAGCTATAACTCCATGATGGCCCTTTTTTAGCAATTTTTCCATCCTATGTGAGTTGATGATAGAGGGAGCTCCCGCCTGGAGTCCACGGAGGGTATGTGTGGAGTTGTTCTGCTTAAAGCTCATATATAACTCCTGGAAATCCATTGTGATTGGCCCAAGAGTGCGAAGCCATTCAGCACCGAGGACAATGTCGCACCCTCCCATGTGTATGGAAAACATGTGGGTCTTCAACTGATAATCCCCCATTTGAAGTTTGACATTTTCACAGCGGCCTTCACATTTCATTGTTCCCCCATCTGCAATTTGGACTTGGAAGTTAGAAACTGCTCGTACAAAACAATGCACTGCTTCCGCGACTTTTTGATGGATGAAATTATGTGTACTTCCACTATCAATCAAGACTACTACTGGGCGATGTTTAATAAAACCTCTGATTTTGAGAGTTTGAGGTGAAGAAATCCCTACCAAAGCATGTAGCGAAATAACTGGTTCGTCAGGGACATTGTCCTTCTAGTTGTCCTCTTCTACCTCCTCCAATTCCTCAAGTGGTGGGGCTTCCTTCGATGAGCTGTAATTAGTGGCATCAATTTGAAAAAATTTAGGCTCCTTTCATTTATGACCTGGGGAGTATTTTTCATCACAGTAGTAACATAATCCCTGCTTTCTTCTTTCAACCATTTCTGCAGGTGACACCTTTTGAACCTTAAGTGTTTGAGTCGTGCTGTGAGCCTGTGGGGGGCGACCCTTGGCGGTGAAATTTGGGTGAATAGATTGGGCTGCTAATGCACGTTCCACGTTACGAGCTACCTTGCAAGCGTCCGACCATTGGGAGGGTAGTGTAGTCGGACGTGGGCTTGTATGGCCTCTTTAAGACCGTTGATAAAACATTCCATGTAGAACGCATCTGTGAGATCCCTAGTGTGGAAAGCTAAGGCTTCAAAGGCTGTAACATATTCATCCACTGTGCTAGTTTGTCGGAGCTTAGTGAGACGACCCAAAAAAGAAGATTCCTAGTCAAAGCGCTCTGTAAGAGCTTTTTTGAAGGTGGCCCAAGTCATAAAAATTCCATTGCAACGTTGATGCCATTCCCACCGTTTCCATCTTTCATTGTCCAAGTACATGCTCCCCACCATAAGCTGAGTCTCATTATCTAAGATGTTATTCAGATTGAAAGACTACTCCATTTGTGCTACCCATGCGGCCGGGTGAGAACCATCAAATTTATGCATATCCAGCTTGGGAGGTCGCGTACGGGATTGTTGGTGGGTGCCCCAGAGGTGAAGAGAGCGGCTAGACTCACCCTCACTGTGTCCATTGCCAATATACACCTCCTTGCAGGCTTCCTCCTTGCCCTTAGAGAGTGTGTCAGTTAGTTTGTCAAGCTGAGCTTGGATGGCTTGCAAGGATTGTTCGATCTTCTCATTGGCTATAGCTTGATCTCTAGTTTCTACCATGCACCGATCCAATGTACTTGAAATTTGGGACCGCCCGACTTTTTTTTCACTAACAATTGAATGGTACCACCTTGCTCAGCTCGTCATCCTGATTCTTATGGGCTAGATCACCAATACGCGCCCGAGGAGGTCTCAGACTCTTTTTTTTTTTTTGAAAAATCCTAACGGAGTTTTACTCCTTGCTTAGGAATACTGCAGTAGTCGAATCCCCAAAATGTCAATGCTGCCAAAAGTCTTGCGAAAATCATGCCTCGGTTTAGGAACCCCACACAACTACTCAGATCTGGTGGATCTGAGAGATCTGAATGGCTGATCAGATAGCTCTGAGTGGCGGCACAGATTGCTGCTGTGGATCTGATGGATCTAATAGATCAGAAAGGCTGGTCTACTAACTTAGAACTGTGGGACTGATGTCTGCTACTGCTGCAACCCCACTTGCGAGATCTGATCTGGTAGAGATTATGCGTGATCCCGAGATAGAAAAGGGAACTATGGTCTCGAGGAGTGTCAGGTTCTACAGATCACAATATACATAACGGTCTGATAGTAGTACTCGTCCCAATGTTTCAGGGCTCTACTAAGGAGGATCAACCGTACCCTTAGCCGTACAACCCGACTACCCTATCGTACGGGCAAGTAATCTCTCCGAGTGCTATTCTCGATGTACTGTAGTAGCAAGACGGCCGATGGTTTATCTATGGTGAGGTTTCAAGGGAGCTAGGGGGCTTCTGATATACACAGAGGGTACTTGGAAGACAGTCTGTGCACGGTTTTGTCTAATGCGCTACTACTCGAAGGGGTACCCACAAGGGTTACAAGGGAGTCCAACAAGCGTGACCACCTCTTGTATTTCCTACGTGCATGCCTCCCCAAATCCGCAGGTTTATGCGCTCAACGATAGATCCCGTGGTTTAAAGACACCGGAACACGTCTCTAGGCAATTTTTTTTTTTTGCTAAGAAATGGAGATCCCACCAGCCCTGGAAAGAGCTCTGATACCACTTGTTATGCTCTTAACCTACAAGACGATACCAACATACAGAATATGCAAAGAAATATACCCAGAACATAGAATAGTGAGAACAACAGCAAGTATTTTATTATTTAGAAAGCAATGTTCACTTGCCTCTTCGAGGGGGCAACCTCCAATAGAGCAGAGCTCGATTACAAAATACAACACGATACTCCTCGCAGGGAGTCTCTATCCTTTATATATGACTCATACATGCAATACCATGGATCAATACCATGGTTCTTATCAATACCATCTATCTAATACCATGGCCCATTTGCAACTAACTGTGGTCCCGTCATTAATTGCGGGTTAACCACTTACAATTATTAATATGGGCTTTATTGACTCCTTACTTAACTATAATTATGACTCGATGCTACTACATAAATAAGGGGGTTAGGGTGGGACCCTAACATGATAAATCCAAGTTTTTCTCAATGCTTGATCTTCTCGACTCTTGATAAATCCAAGTTCTTCTCAGTGCTTGATAAATCCAAGTTTAAGATGGATTTAAGTTGTAACTTTATTTTGCATTTAAATTATTCTTCATTTGTTTTCCTCTTTTCTTATAATGGATTAGAGCTTATAAATTTTAATAGTTTGAGTCCAATTAAAGTATACAACCCATAAGTCTTTGGGTTGATAAAATTTAGATCAAACACATTTTAACTATAATATAATTTATTGTAGAATTATTTTCCATTTAAAATATTATTATCATTAAACATTTATTTTTACCTTAGACAAAAATACATTTTGTGTGTGTGTGTATTTACTCTAGAGAAAAACATGTAATCTCTCTCTCTCTCTCTCATATATATATATATATTTATATATACTCCACATAAGGCCAACTTTGCTTCGAAGACGGTTTGCAGGGGACCACGAAAAATGGCTAGGGTTGAAAGTCTGCAGGAGTTGATCTCCATGGTAGGGTGTGGAGGAGGGAGTTCCAGTCCCTCCTACAAGCAGGTTGTTGTGAGCCAAGGTAAGAAGCCCATGGAAGAAGCAGAGGGCTTACGAATGAAGGAAAATAGTGCAGGGAAAAAGAGAAGGAGGGGGTTAAAGATCGAGAGAATAAAAGCACAAAAGATTAGGAAGAAAACGATAAGGAAAAGGGAGCAAAAACCAAGGCACAGCAAGGACCTTGTAAGCTTAGAACTGAGATTAAACCCAAAGTTGTCGTGAATGATCCTGCACTGCAGGCACACAGGGAACACATGCAAACTTGTTCTATCATTTATAAATTCATGGGAGTATGGCCCACTGAAAAGGCTTTACAGACATGGATTAGATACCATTGGAAACCAAAAGGGAGCATTTACCTACATTTGGGGTCAAAAGGATTATTTACTATGGTCTTACTAACATTGAGGATAAAGACAAAGTGTTTGAAGGAGGGCCCTACTTCTATGCAGTTGTTGGCCTCTATATGAGGCCTTGGATGATGAACTTTGTCCCGGAGCAGGAGACTTTCACATCAGTTCCGGTTTGGGTAAGACTTTACTCCCTTCCTCTTGATTACTGGCAAACAAAATCGTTAACAGCCATAGGTAATAAATTAGGATGTTTTGTCAAAGCTTCTGAAGCCATGAGAAGAGGAAAATATACTTCCTTTGCTCGAATCTGTGTGGAAATGGATCTATCTGGAGCTCTACCAGATGAGTTGATACTAGAAGTTTTTGATGAAGAATGGGTACAAACAGTAGATTATGAACATATTCCCTTTAGATGTCGCAGATGCCATGAGCATGGACACCTATTCAGAGATTGCCCTCTTAGTAAAATGGAGATTAAGAGCAAAATTTCCACAATGAAAGATACAGAAAGCTTTCAAAAAGTGAGCCACAGAGGAAAAGGGGGCAAAAGGGGACTTAAGAAACATCAAGCAGAAGAGTCTCAGGTTATGCTGAATAGGTTCCAAGTTCTCGAGGAAGAAGAAGAGATGATAAAAGCAGATCAGGGAATGGAGGGAAGTCTAGAGGACAAGGAGACAGAGGAGAACAGAGACCAAACAAAGAACAACAATATACAGAAAGAGGCTATGATGAGCGATGCAGAACTGGATATGGACCAGGAAATGACCCAGAGCGAGATGGAAATGGAGGATCACGAACTTCAGGATATTCTAGATAGAGAGCACCTAGATTTGGAAGGATTCTTGAAACAAGGTACCATGGGAGGGTTAGACTTGCTACCTCAAGAAGAGTTCGCTAGAGTACAACAGCTGTACTTGTGGAAAACCCAGACTAAAGAGGTGGAAAGGCAGAGTACCACAACAAACCAGGGTAAAGAAGGGGTGAAATATATAAAAAATACACCAGGATTAGCACCTCGAGGCCCAGGAAAGAAAAGAGGTAGGAAAAAACAGAATGAGCTGCTGATGGAGTGTGGAAAGCTAATGATAGATTCAGGTAAGATGAAAGACCTGACTAGTTACTCTTTCACAAATCTTTAATGATGAAGTTTACTTCTTGGAATATTAGGGGTCTAGGTAGTAAAAGGAAGCAAATATTACTTAGTAACAGAATGAAACAGGAAGCTCCAGATATTATCTTTATCCAGGAAACTAAATGTTCTATTCAGAAAATAAAAGAACTTTATAGTAAATGGCTCAATCGTTTTGAGTTTCTGGAAGTCAAGGCAGAAAACACTGCAGGGGGCATTCTTACTCTTTGGAACCCCCTAAAGATTGGTATCATTGATGTTGAGGCTTCCAGGAATTATTTATCAATGGTCATTCAACCTATGGGGGATAGGGAGATCTATATGGTCACGAATGTGTATGGCCCTCAGAGAATGGACGACAAACTTAGATTTGTAGATTCTCTTATGGATCTCAGAGTGATATATGTTGAGATACCGTGGATTTTGGGGGGGCACTTTAATATGATCAAAACATTATTGGAGAAAAAAGGGGGCACCATAACTCTATCCAAAGATGCCTTAGCTTTTCAATATTTTATGGAAACTATTACGCTGGTTGACAAGGATTCATGTAATGGTCTCTTTACTTGGAACAATAGAAGAGGAGGAGGGTCTCTTATTGCCTCAAAGCTAGATAGATTTATCATCTCAAAGGACCTTATACTCATTGATAAAGGAATGGAAGCAAGGATTCTCCCCTTTGGAGGATCCGATCATTGGCCAATTCAACTGGAGATTAGGGGCATTGGTACTCCCAGGAATAGACCGTTTAGATTTGAGAATATCTGGCTCACCCATCTAGATTTTACCAGCAACATTTCAAGCTGGTGGTCTGAAGATTTGCATATCCAGGGTACAAGCATGTTCCTTCTTCACAAAAGACTAAAACATATCAAGCTCAGGCTAAAAGATTGGAACAAGAATGAATTTGGCAACATTTTTGAAGGAAAAAAAGCAGTTGAAAACAAACTACAGATACTCAACCAAGCCCTTATCAAGGATGGCTTTGATAAAGACAACAATGACAGAGCCACCAAACTTCAACATGATTGGGAGAACTTATGTAAACAAGAGGAGATATTTTGGAGACAAAAGTCTAGAGTGCAATGGTTAAAAGAAGGAGAATGAAACACTAGATTTTTCCACAGGTCAACCTTGGAAAATCGAGCTCATAATAGAATCTCCTCGATTAAAGATGAGGGAGGGCAACTTCTCAGCACCCACGAAGAAATAGAAGCTGTATTAGTTTGTCATTTCAGTGGGATTGTGAAGGAAACCATTTCAAACAGAGAACCCTACATTAAGGATCTAACTAGACATATACCAAGACTTGTGTCCAGAGAGGATAATTTCAACCTCAACAGGCTTGTAACTGAAGAGGAAATCAATGAAGTCCTCAAAGAAATGCAGAATGGTAAAGTGCCGGGTCTTGATGGTTTTAATGTGGATTTCTTTAAAGATTGTTGGAATATTGTTAAACAAGATGTTCTGAATGTAGTAGAAGATTCCAGGAGGAACAGAACTATTCTGAAGGCACTCAACACCTCCTTCATTTCTTTGATCCCCAAACAAGATAATGCCCTAACGCCTGAGAAGTTTAGACCCATAGCATTATGCATTGTGGTTTACAAGATTATCTCCAAGGTTATTGCCAACAGACTCAAACCTCTTCTCCCCACTCTTGTTTCTAGGGAGCAATCTGGTTATGTAGAAGGTAGGAAAATTCTTAATAACATCATTCAAGCATAGGAGGTGGTGCACTCTCTGACTAGTAACAGGAAGGCTGGAATGATCATGCAGCTAGATCTAGCTAAAGCCTATGATAAGTTGAACTGGACCTATATCAGGAGGGTTCTTATTGCTTTTGGGTTTGATCATAATTGGGTTAGATGGGTCATGGCTTTGGTAACTTCTTCTAGCTTTTCAATTTTGGTGAATGGCTCTCCCTCCGAGATTTTTCTTCCCTCAAGAGGCCTCAAACAGGGAGATCCACTCTCTCCCTTTCTCTTTATACTCATGATGGAAGGACTTGGTAGATTGATTAAGCAAGCAAAAGAAGAAGGCAAAATCAAGGGTCTTCAACTTTCTGAGAATGGACAGACTTTGACTCATCAACAATTTGTAGATGATACCATGCTGTAGGGAGTTCCTATAGTCAAAGAAGCTTTGGCTTACAAACAAATTCTAATGGACTTTGGCATGGCCACAAATATGGAGGTTAATCTTTTCAAATCTAAAATCTTTTTCTTTAATACCAATATTGCCATTCAAAGGAATATATCCATAATTCTAGGCTTTCAAAGAGATTCTCTTCCTTCGAAATATTTGGGAGTCCCACTAACTGCCAAACCTCTCCATAAAAGCATATGGGAACCAGTGATTAATAAGATGAAGGATAAAATCAAGAATTGGACCATCAAATTGTTAAACTTGGTTGGAAGGATGGTGATAGCAAAGGCGGTTCTCCAAACTATCCCAGTCTTTATGCTTTCTGCACTCCCAGCTCCAAAAGGAGTCTTACAACACTTCAGAACCATTCAAAGAGACTTCCTATGGGGTAAGGGGGAGAAAACAAGGAAATGTGCCTTAGTTGCTTGGGAAAAGATTTTTAAACCCAAAGATCAAGGGGGGCTGGGCTTAGATGATCCAGAGGTTCTAAGTAGGGCTTTAGGAGCTAAATTATGGTGGAGGTGGGTCAAAGAACCAAAGGCATAGTGGGCTAGTATCTGGACAGAAAAGTATGCCAACACTTGGGATATCAATGATCATATAAGGATGTCTAGAACTATAAAGGGTTCATATAGCTGGAATAAGGCCTAGGATAATAGAGAATTAGTTCAAAAGAATAGCTTCTGGGAAATCAGAGAAGGGGATCTGGCACTCTTTTGGGAAGATAGATGGAAACATGAACCAATCCTGCTAAAAGATGAATTTGTGGACCTCAAGAGAGAGGCATATATCTTAGGGTTATCAAAGGTCAAAGATTTTTGGGAGCAAAACAATAATGCAGGAAAATGGAGAAAATGGAGGAATATGATTTACAGGGAAGATAACCCCTTGAAAGCCAAAGTAGAGGCCCTCATGCAGACATTGGAACAAAGGAAGATTCTAGTGACAGGAGGGCAAGACCAGTTGAGGTGGGGCAATAATAATAAGGGCACCTTTAAACTTAAGGAGGCAAAACGCATACTCCTTGAGCTGGATTCTCTTAATCTGGATAGAACATGGCAGAATCTATGGAGACACCAAGGATGGATGAAGATTAAACTCTTCATGTGGCTTGTTTATCATAAGAAAATTCTGACTTGGGATAACATCAGGAAAAGGGGTGTTCTGGGGCCCTCCAGATGCCACCTCTATGAGGCACAAGAAGAAATCATGGAACATCTACTCAATAACTGTATTTTCACCTCTAGACTATGGGATTCTTTTGCCAACATCTTCCAAAAGAGTGACAGGGATAGAGGGTGCATCTTCAACACCCTAACTAGGTGGAGGCGAAATTACTCTGATAATGAAATTCTTGGTTCAGCTTGGGCTCTTACGCCCAGCTTCATTATTTGGAATGTCTGGAAAGAAAGGAATAGGAGAATTTTCAAAGATGAAAAAAGGCCCTTACAATGTCTTTTTGAGCAGACCTTGACACAACTTAAGGAGACGGTTAGTACCATTGTGCGACATCCCCCTAAGAATCCACCCTCAGATGCTGATATGAGGATTCTAAGACACTTGGGCTTGCAGGGGCTTATTCCGTAGGGCATGAACAGAAAGGTTAGGATATTGGATACTGAGCAGGACTATTGGCATCCTCCCCCTCAAGGCTTTCTGAAATATAACATTGACGGGGCTTCAAAAGGCAACCCGGGTACTGCGGGCTATGGAGGGGTGTTAAGGGACGATACTGGAAAAATCCTTTCCATCTTCCATAGCCATTTAGGCAGAGCCACAAATAACATGGTTGAATCCATGGCTATGGAGCAGTGCCTAGAACTCCTGGTGCAGAATAATCGGCAAAATGTGATTATTGAAGCTGATTCAGAGTTAATTATCAACACAGTAAAAAAAATTAGCTGGGGCTCGGAGCCGAAGAAGGTTTCAAATCACTAGAGACTGATCCAGGTCTTTCAAAGGATCCAGCTCCACCTCAGAGGCTTGCGCACGGTTAGTTTTAACCATGTGCGAAGGCAGGCCAACAAACTGGCTGATTTACTGGCTAATCAAGGTGTGAAGTGTACCATAAACAGGATAGCGATAAGTGGGCATGGGTTGCCTCCGGATGGTCTCATGGAGTAGTGCGACACCCAAGCTGATGAGGAGATGAAGGTATATCGCACCAAAACCATGGAAGCTCTGTCCAATTAATTTTGTTTAGTTATGAGTTGCAAGCTTTACCATTTTGAGTTCCTTCTTAAGTTGCTCGGAGGATTCTGCTGCCCGAAGAGTTGGATGGAGGGGAGTTGTTGTACTGCGCTTAAGATCACACAAGGTTACAAAGGATATGGCAGTTGCTATTGGAATCTGGAATATATTGGTGGCCGGAATATTCCTAATTCATTGGAGAAGGTTGCAAATCCACCCGTAGAGTGGTTTCTGGTGTATCAGGGGCCTCTCGGGTGGGAAGTGGTTTATTAGTTTTGGGAGTGATCTGACTCATCGTTTTACATGTGGCCGATGGGTGGTTTTGTTTTCCGCCCATATCACACGTTAACCAGTGGTACTGTTGATCGGTGTGATATGTTCCTTAGCCGTCGGATCAAGCACGACAGATCCACAGCTAGGTTTCATCAGGCAGGTCAGTGGGTCCAAAAGGTTAATAGGCAGGCTTCTTGGCTGTGTGATAATCGCCTCTACTATTGGATCAAGGGGGGAGAATCGACAGTCAGGAATTCGCGCGCTCAGTGGTGGGCCCATTCTAGTAATTGGCGGGAGTCTTTGCGCTGTGTGGTCCTCCTCTGCCGTTGGTTGTGGCAAGGGGTTATAATGGTGGAGAATAAAAGGTGGTCTCCCCCTTACGGATTGGAGGGGTTGATTTTTTGGCCTTGATACTTTTTGCTCTTAAGGGTGGAGTAGTTTTGTGGGTAGGGGTCGGAGTTGTCACTCTTAACTCGAGACCCTTGTTCTTCTAGAAAATAGTTTTGACTTTTATCCATGATTCTTTATGGATGGTTGTATTCTATGTAAATATTTTTCCGATTTAATGACAACGAAGGCACGACTCTTGCTTTAGCAAAAAAAAATATGTACTCCACACAAAAACATTTCAACTATGATATCAACTTATTGTTTTTTATTTGGATAGAGTTTACCTTACCCCAAAATATTTTAATTATGATATCAATTCACATAATTTATATATCTAAAATAGTTATTAATTTTCAATTGGATAAAATCTACCTTAAAAAAGCATTTTAACTATAATAACAACTTACATAATCTATGTATCTGGCATACTTGTTAATTTTTATTTGTGTGAATTTCACCTCATACAAAAGCATTTTTATTATCATATTAATTTACATTATTTATATTTGAGAAATGTTAATTGTTTTTTCCTTTAAGAAAATTTAACTCACACAAAAACATTTTTAACTATCAAAACGATTTACTTAATTTATATATCTGAAATACTAATTATTTTCCTACTTTGATAAAATTTACCTCACACAAACATGGTTTAACTATGATGTCAATTTAAGTAATTTTTATAGGCAAAATTTTAGTTTTGTAAGTGTTCCATTTTCATGTCACATTTCACATCTAATATGTAATAAGAGTTGATTGTGTTTATTAGTTCCAGGTTTTGACAAATAATCTTATATGATCGATAATATTATTCCGTATATGTGTTTTTCGTTAAATTTTTTTAATTGAGCTAATGTATTCAATCTAATGCTTTATTTTTCATTCATTAGTGGACATATATTTTTAAAATTTGTTCAATGCAACATTAAGTGATAACATTTCCCTTATATATTGGGTTGTAGAAAACCTCTCGACGCAAAAATTCTATAAATATTTTCAGTTACTAATATGTAATACTCTTATATTTATATTTTATATATTAATGTCTATAATGTTACTCAGAAAAACTTTACAAGATTATAAATTAGAAGGAAAAAACAACTGGAAATAAATATATATATATATATATATATATATATATATATATATCTATATATATATATATATATATATATATATATATATATATATATATATATATATATATATATATATATATATATATATATATATATATATATATATATATATATATCTATATATATATATATAATTTATCCTTTCTAATTTTTGGTTTTTTTTCATGTTTATTTTCTCCCTATTTCCAACTTATTAGGGGTCTTTTGCAAAAATATATTATTTATTTTTCATCAATGAATATATATATATATATATATATATATATATATATAGATTACAAAAATAAAGAAATCATTTGCCTAACATTTCATATTAACAAATAGATAAATATTTACAATCAAAGTATAAGTAATGCAAAATTAAGGATGAAACAATTACTATAATCCCTACACGAAGTAATAAATTAAATAAAATTACAATCACTTTAGATTTATCCTAAATGTTTGTTTGTTTGTTTGTTTTTTTTGTTTTGTTTTGTTTTTTGTTTTGTTTTGTTTTTTTAATAAAACTAAGATCAATATAAATCTATTTTAATATAATTATAAAAGTATAAGATAAAAATATAATACCATTAACTTAACTGGGATTTAGATCTAACAAATCAATTATGCCAAAGTCAAATCACTATAAAACCCAAGTCAACATGACTTGAAGACAATGGGGCCAGGTCAAGGCAAGTAGTCGTAATAGCATGTTAGGGATTTAACTTGAGAATGGAGAACATAAGAGTAAATATGCTCCAATGTGATAGTTGGTGTCTAAAGATATTGTTATAACACTTAAGCACAATGCATTGTAATCAGAACATCACAATTCATGATAATGAATAAAGAATGAATTTGATACTTGATACAATATTTGACCCATAGGGTCCTTTATTTATAGTGTTCAAATAACTCCCTTCACTTATGGACGATTTGGTCCACAAGAAAAAGTTGACAGTTCCCACCATTTCCATGATATTTGTGATGTTTCATTGATAGTTGATTGTTCTATTCAACCCAATTCTGATTAATTAATTGTTTTCCTAGGTTGACCTAACTATATAGTCAATCCTTCCAACCACTCACTTAGTGGTACCACAAGTGGACCACTTGACCAATTATTTTATGGTGAGTAACTCAACCAAGTCATCAACAATTTAGTCTACATAGTCCACTACCCCACTAGTTTCCCACTCAACCAAATGTCTCCCATTAGTCAATCCTTACATTGAAGCTTATAGTAGCTTCAAAAGGTCTTATGCATAAGTTTGGTGTCTTAGCATGTGGAAGATGATTTATATCCTCCTTTGGTGCTTTCTTGGTGGATTAAGTGATTTATGTATTATTTTCTAATTCTAATTTAGGGAAGGTACAATAATTAAAATCAATTATTTATTATGGACTATTAAGTCATTTTCCAAGGATATATAATTTAATTGTCCATTGATCTCTGAGATATTCTAGAAGGGATATTAGGGTTAGAGATATGGGATTAATGAAGATTATAAAAGGATGCCTAAGGAAGAGATGATGACATAAGAGAGAAAACACAAGAAGTAATTTTCTCTAGTGTGTGTGGCTTAATAGAATTAAGTGTAAAGGAGGAAGAACACAAGAGGATTCAAGGGAATATCTAGTAGGATGAGTTGCTAGAGATTGCAAGGTCAAATTTATAAAGAGAGAGGGAGGTCGATTTGATTAGATAAATCCAATTTTCCAAGGTTGAATTTCTTGAGGCGCAGTGGAAACTTGAAGGGAAGGTGCAAGGTCAATTTGCTGGAAAATTGTTGGGCCGAAACTCTCCAGGTCGAGTTCTTTTAGAGGTTGATTTCTAGGAGGTTGAATTCCTTGCGCTAAATTCATCTAGTGGGGGCTGAGTTATAGGTTCCAGTAAATATATTTTTCTTTGTAATTATTTATGAGTCAAAAACCATGATTGTCCATATTAAAGAGTGATTAAAGAATGACCAAGAATTTTTCTAGATATTTATCTATTGCAATGCGTGATTTATCTCTCCAAATTTTTATTTCCCACTACATATATTTCTAGAGGTTAAAATACCAGTGATTTTGTTTTTCGTTAATTTAGAATTTATTTAGTTAATGGAATAAATTGTTTGAAATAAATCATTGCCATGAGAAAATAAATTTGGGGTGGTATTAGGAGATTTAACATGATATCAATTCTTTCTAGATAACTCTGAGAGAGGGATATGAGATCACTAGGGTTTGTAGTAGCAATTTTTTTCTTTTTATCACAATAGAATTATTTTTGAATTTTTTAGCTCGGGTTTTGTGGCTAAATCAATTTGTGAATATGGAATTAGTGAGTAATTTGTGATATGAATATAGCTAACTTTAGTCCCTATAAGGATTAGATTACCATGATTCTAAAAATGAATGGTATATGGGATTTTGTGAACACATACATTTGGGTTCCTTCAAATCCAAACCTAGTAGTCGAGCATGATCACAAGGATATGAAAGTGAGGTGTATAATTTTGGATGGTGTAAAGGATTATATAATTCCTCACATATCAGGGAAGAACATTTCAAGTTAGATGTGGGTATCCCTAACCAATATTTATATGAACACTAACAAAAATAGGGAGATGTAGGAGAAATTGAACAACATCAAGATTAACATATTAGAGACCATAACATATTACCTCACAAGGATTAAGCAGCCTCATGATGAACTTTTAGCTATTGGGGAAACTGTGAATGATTCAGAGCTAGTGAAGGTAGCTCTAAAGGGTTGCGTTAAGCATAATACCACCTTGGTGGATAGGATACTCGTTAGGAAACAACTTCCTAATTGGAAACATTGACACTGATGGATAATCCACCAACATTAAGGGGGTATCCTCGGTATAAATCTCAATTAGAACTAACACCATTTGGGATAGGACACCCATCTAGGATACTAACCTGATCACCATCGTGTGTTTGGTTTTCTCTTGGATATCAAATGTAGAGATAAATGTGATACCTGTTAGAGTAGGTTAATTTATTAGTCGAAAGCCTTTGAACTATCAGTTTGTTGTCTTAGAGGGGGTCAAATTCATAAATGTTTTCACTATCATAAATTTTACCTATCATTGTTTAGAGAGGCATGTTGAGTATGGTCATTTCTTTGGTCATTAAAGTCATTCATGGGAAGGGGTATTTGAGCATTGAAAATTGTTGTAACAAACTGCTGAGTCGGGATGTTGAATGTTGATAGGGTGTCTACACTTAAAGGAATCACATTAAAGTAGTACATTCATAAATGTTCCAATTTGTTCCCTCTTCAGACATCATTATTTTTCCCTTTTTCCCGTCCCCTTGTTCCCTTGCTATCCTAAAATTCCCCTAGTCCTAAGCATTATATCATCCCTATTCCTTATGTTAGGCCTAGACCTCCCCACTCCCATTTTATCCTAAATATAAAACCTCTAGGCCTAAATTCTTCCTTGCCTAAATATTATTGTATGTGATGATTGACCCTTGTCACTATCCATTTGCTACGAGTCACTCATCATATTTTCATCATTTCCCTTGATTTTGTCATGATCCCTAATTTTGAAATAATTTCTTTTCAAGTGATTTTCAAGTGCAGCGCTGATTTAACACCAAGCTTGATTACATTAGAAAAGTTTTGAATTACTTTCAAATCATTGCAGAAGGCCACCATTTTTCATTTCCTTTGATCGCATGGTGAATGAATTCGTTCTTTTTCAGAAATTTTGGGAATAGTTTATATTTAGAAGCTGAGTTGTAGAGACTTTCACACGGTTTGTTGCGCTCTTGCTACCCAAAGGTTAAGAGTGCTTCATTGTTGCTGCGCAGAGGGTGCCAAGGTCATGAAGTTGTTGAACAAAGTATTCATCTACGCGCAACTTCATTTTCAGGGATGAGAGAGGTAGGATGTCGGTGACCTTTCCTAAGTTTTTATTATCCTGTATCCCGATCAAGTTCAACCAAAATTTGTGCATTTTCTGCTAAAGAAACAAATGTTGTGCACACCCTATTTTATCCAATAGTTTAGTTTCATTTCCATGTTCTCAGTCATTTTTCATAGATATGAACTGTTGTCATTTTGTTGATTGCTGAGAGGTTAAAATAATTCGATAAGAAATTTTGAGTTCCCCTATGCACGTTTTAACCTCAGAATTTGCTCTATCACCAAGCCTTTGACCTAGCTATGTGAGTTGAATTGATGTCACCATTATTGGTTTTATATCATTTGATCTACACACGTAGCCCCTTTTCAAAGTTCGAGTTTCATCTGCCAGCTATCAAGATCAAATGGCCCCTGTTGTTGGTAAGAAAGGTGGATACCTAGTGCGCATTGAGCCTAGCACCTTGAGCTTGATAAAATCCTCACCTGTTATTCGGGTAGCCTTTGAAAATGCAGGTTGTATTCCCTTTTGTCAAAAGGTCCAGAAGATAGGTCACCATACTAGGCTTGCTAGTATGTTTTCCCTCAATTTTCAAGATGGTAGAGTCAAGCTAGGAGATGTGGAGATTTTGGTAACTGAAAAACTTATTGCTGATGCCACTAATCTCCCTACAGTAGGGGAAAAGTGGTTTAAGGGAGATGAGTTAGACATTATGGCTTTCAAACAGTTTGTGAAGCCAAAATTTTTGGACAAGTTTGCATCAACCTTTTCTAGTGTTTAGCTTCAGAAGAAATATGTTGATATTTTGAAAGTCATTCAGAGGTACTTCACCTATGAAGGAAGATTCAGTAGGGTTTATCAATACCATTTGAGGCTATTATGGAATTTTACAGAAATAAAACCTATGAATCTACCTTATTTTTTACTCAAAAGTTTAGAGAGAATGGTAGTTAAAGTGCAGATTCAAAAAGACAATCATGCTTCCAGTTTGTTTCATTTCTCACTTATCAAGATTTTAGTTAAATATGTTGTTGAAAAGAAGAAATTGAATTGGTCATATTTCCTTTCTAGTATAGATTTATTGCCTCAAGATGGATCTTCATTAGTAAAAGTAGATGAGGAGGAACATAAAATGCAGGGAACAATCAAGAAGGAAGTTATCCATTCAGTGAAGGAGATAAAATCAATGAAAAAGGAAGATATAAAGCCAAGAAAAAAACCCATGAGCAAGCTTGGTAAGAAGGCTGAAAAATAGAACATGAAGGATAAGAAGACAAACAAGGAAGCAAAGGTACAGGTGGCATCAACACAACCCACCAAGGTTAAAGTGAAGATTGAAGATATAGTTCATGATCAATTTGTAATGAGACCTAGGACAAGGTCAAGAGTTAAAAAGAATGAGGAAGAGGTAGCCCCTAAGGTAGTGGTAGATATTTCTGAAGACAGACAAGGAGACAAACAAAATCATGGCAAAGAGGAAGAAGTGAAGACACCTGAAGTAATGTAGTCAGAGAAAGAGGAAGACATAGCAAAACCTGAATAGAGTGCTACACAATATGAAAAATATAGTCTCAAAATGGTTAAGATGAAAGAGGCCCTTGACAGAAGAAAATTTTCATCAAATGGTCTATTCTCGTGAGGAGGTAATGCAAAAGTTTATATGTCAGGAATTTAGTGTTGGAAGCAAGGTTAAGGAGAATGAAACAAAGTTTGGATGATGCATAGGGGTTGGTGAAGAAGTATGAAGGATCAACTGAAATGTATTCTCCTAAAAGGGTGTCTGAACTAAAATCTAAGCTTGTGCTTGGAATTAAACTTGCTATGTCATCTCCTGTTGGACAGCATGACCTCACTCCTCATACATCCAGCACCAAGGCTGCCAACAATAAATCTTCAGGCAAAAGAAAGAAAAGGTGATCAAGCCTCACTTCAAGTTTTGAGTTTTATGTTAAATTCGAAGGTTTTTGGTGCTATAGTAGGGACCTGAAGGATACAATAAAACTAGTAGATGACAAGGTGAAGTCACCTCCAGAAAAAATTGCTAAAGAAAAAGGGAAGCATGTTTCATTTGCAAAGTAGGCTAAGAAGATTACAGTGGAGCTTAGTGGGCCATCAGTTAAGGTTTCTAAATCCAAATTTAGATTTGTGCAGTAGATGAAGTAGGTAGCTCAAGCTCCTAGAAAACCTCCTTTTAATCAATGGAAAGAATATCAAATATGCTTGGAGGAGTAGGAAGAAAGCAAGGAATAGGTAAACCAATTCAGGAAGCTAAATCAAAGTTATAAAAAATCAGTCCAGGATATTCTTGAAAAATATGACAATGAAGTTCATGAGGCATCCCAGGCCCTTGACAGAAGAAAACATTTCATCAAATGGTCTATTCCTGTGAGGAGGCAATGCAAAAGTTTATATGTCAGGAATTTAGTGTTGGAAGCAAGGTTAAGGAGCATGAAACAAAGTTTGGATGAGGCATGGGGATTGGTAAAGAAGTATGAAGGATCAACTGAAATGTCTTCTCCTAAAAGGGTGTCTGAACTAAAATCTAAGCTTGTGCTTGGAATTAAACTTGCTATGTCATCTCCTGTTGGAAAACATGACCTCACTCCTCGTACATCCAACACCAAGGCTTCCAACAATAAATCTTCAGGCAAAAGAAAGAGAAGGTGATCAAGCCTTACTTCAAGTTTTGAGTTTTGTGTTAAATTCGAAGGTTTTTGGTGCTATAGTAGTAGGATTCTAATTTTCTAGAGTGGCATTTAGTGGTATAAAGGCATTTTGTCAAGACTACAAAGCATACACCAAACAGTGTTGGAGATCTTCTATCCAAGCGCTATGCAGTCCATGCCCACACTACTACACACAGGTTGGAGGGAAGCCACTTGTCAAGTTTTCAAGAGGATGACATGGAGTATGTGCAGCATCCAACTCACTTCCACAACAACCCTCCACGTGCCACTCAGAAAGCAGCTTTGTGCTTTTTACTATTTTTCTTCATGATGATCATGTTCAAAGATATGTTGGTTTTTTATTTGGAAAAAAAATGTTTTTAAAGAAAAAAACTTTTATGTTTTATGATTTTAAGGAAAAGTATGTGGAAAAGCATCAGTTTTCCTCCTTTCAGTTTTGAGATCGATCCTTTGTTGGATCGAGTATGCATTGAATTTAGACATGATGTTATCCTATGTACAAACTATATATTTGGTTAATGAATATAAAGAAGGTTGTTGATGGTTCAACATTGACTTGGTTTTAGTTTTTGGGAATTTATGTGATTTTGATCAATTCATTGTACAATACTTATGAGTTGAGGGTTATGTAGGAATTTATAGGGTAAGTTCCTCAGATAGAACACCCAAGGACACTGCTCAAAAATAGATCACAGATCAACACACCAGTATTCTTGACGTGGTTAAAACCCTCAAAGAGGGAAATAGTCCATGGCCTGGGCCAACACAGCCACTTTAGGAAATTTATTAATGTAAAAGAAAGAAAATTTACATAAGCTTATCTCATGAACGGTCATGCTACAAATGACCCTCCATGCTCTTTAAATAGAGATCATTGACCAATCTGGTGTTAAGCCACAGATCAAGTGTCGGTTATACCGAGGAGAGAATGAACCGTCAGATCAATTCATGTCTAGAACATATCATGACCATCGAATTGTAAGTTACAAAAGTACATAGTAAAGAAACACACTTTACCTAACTCTACACTAGACCAAGTTATACTTAACTATTCCCTATGTGTCGGAATATTTTAACACCCCCCTTAAGAACAACTTGGGACAGGATTGAAGGATGTACAAATATGACACAATAGGAGAAGGAAGGAGGCTTTAGAGCCTATCCCCCCTTAGTGACAACTTTCTGAACTCCAACCATAAATCGAAGTTTAGTAAACTTCACCTCTGTGAGAGCCATTGTAAATATGTCTGCAACTTGATCATCTGTTGAACAATATTGCACTTCAAGAACATGATCATGAATGAGCTTTCTGATGAAGTGCATGTGTATTTCAATGTGTTTGTTGTAGTGATGTTGGAATGTATCTTTGCATAGTTGAATGGCACTTTGATTATCACACCAAAGTGTAGTCGGATGTTGTTTTTGAAAGCCAAACTCTGACAGGATCTGATGAAGCCACAGGGCTTCCTTACTAGCTTCTACGACATCATGATATTCTTCTTCTGCTAAAGAAAGAGAAATGGCACTTTGTTTCTTGCAAGCCCATGTAATAGGTCTAGAACCAAGAGTGAAGACATAACCTGTGGTAGACTTCCGATCATCAAGGCCACCAACCCAATCAGAATCAGTGAAACCAACCAATAGAGGAGATTCTTATGCACTGTAATGAATCCCAAACTGAACTATACCACGAACATAATGAAGGATTCTTTTAGCTTCTTTCCAATGAAATTCATGTGGGTTTTGCATAAACCAAGTAATAAGGCCAACAACAAAGGAAATGTCGGGACGAGTATGGGTCAGATACAAAAATTTTCCTACAAGCTGACAGTATAAGGTAGCATCAACTTTAGGGGAAGTACAAGTGACTGAAAGTTTGGCTCTAGACTGAAAGGGAGAAGGTGCTGGCTTATAGTCTTCCATGTGAAAGTGGCGTAGAAGATCACATGCATACTTGGACTGGGAAAGGAACATACCTTCCTTGGATTGTAAGACTTGAAGACCAAGAAAATAATGCAAGTTTCCTAATTCTGTCATTTCAAACTGCTTTTTAAGGCTACACTTCACATGGTTTATAAGGTTCGGATTGTTAGCTTTGCTATGCAAAAGGATCAAAAATGGATTCAAAACACTCTCAAAGGCTGCAAATACACTTATAATTATGCCAAAGGATCCATTGTTG
Source organism: Pinus tabuliformis (assembly GCA_031772625.1). Classification (NCBI taxonomy): domain Eukaryota; kingdom Viridiplantae; phylum Streptophyta; class Pinopsida; order Pinales; family Pinaceae; genus Pinus; species Pinus tabuliformis. Next base: position 40,412,900 of record CM062814.1, on the reverse strand, counting down.
CTGTTGAAATCCTCAAATTTTGGCTAAAAGCCTTCCACCGATCAAAAAAGTTGCAAGAGGAAAGCCCTTTGGAGGGCGGAAATACACTATCGGGAGGCGAAAATACTCCAAAAACCATGCAAAAATCAAAATTACAGGCTTAAGGATCCGCATTCATCTCAGCCGTTGGATCTGGCCGATCAACGGTCCAAATCACATCGGCATATCGCAAGTCGGAGGAGGCAGCGGCAACGACATGAGACATCGCCGATATCGCTATCGGCGTATCGCAATGGAGGACTTACAAAGAAATCGGGGCTTTTATGTTTTGCGATGAGCGATCGCCGATATCACTATCGGCGTATCGCTATCGGCGATTACAAAGGGGCGGGCTTTAACATATGTTATATTGCGATGCGATGGGTCGGACCCGATAGCAATACAGCACTCCATTTCATAATATTTCAGGTCCGCGCCCTTCGCGTTTTCAATGTTTTTTGTGTATTTTCTTTGTATAAAGAAAATACAAAGGAAGCCTTGGGCAGGTGCCGATTGCGATGGAGTTCGGACCCGATGGGTCGGACTCGATGGTTTATGAATCATTTTTCATAAAATTTCAAATCCGCGCTTAAGCCATTTTCAATGGTTTTGGGCGCATTTTCTGTGTATAATGAAATATAAAGAATTACAAAGGATGCTTGGCAGGTGCCGATTGCGATGGGTTTCGGATCCGAAAGGGTTCATAAACAAAATATATATGTGATTCAACTCCGCCAAAGCCATTTTTCATGGTTTTGCAGCAGTTTTGTGTGTATTTTGCAAATATTAAAAAACAAACGATTGGCCTGTTTAACTATGAATTGCGACCCAAGAGGCGGACCTAATAGTTGAATGAACCATGCCTGAACCATTTAAAGGTCAAAATTAAAGCAGTGATGGGCAGGAATGAACAGTTTGGGCAGTGTTTCACTGTTTTAAAGCAACACAGTCATAATGGAGCCGTTTTTAATGTTCAGCAGCTGCAATTAATCAGCAGTATGGCCGAGGAGGAAGCAGGACACCTCTTATCTGATCAGAGCATTCAATGGTTATGGTTCCATTGGTATTTCACTCCACCTGCTCAAAGGAGGATTGTAGAGCACCAGAGGGGTCAAATCCATTAACGACACAGCTAGATTTGTATCACAGGCCCATTTCTGAATGTAAATGTGGTTGGTGACCATTTATGGGCTCCTCCACGCATGGCTAACAGAGATATTGTGTAATGAGACACCATATATACTGAAAAAACAGATGTAATGGGGTTGATGAGTGTTTGATGAATGATAGTTTTGTTGTTGCCTTTAACTTCTGGAGACTGTAAATACTATGAGACTTGCAGCTTCTGGTCTTGATTTTCAACTAATACAAGCTTCTTTTGCTGTCACTTGCTCACTTTCCACTTCTCTTTCTTGTTCCAGGCTGTGCCTGCTTGCATTTATTTGATGTGCTATGAATGTTTAATATCAGAGGGGCTGTCATCCCACCTCTGTATTATAATTTAGTGGTTCATTGAAATTGCTTGCAGATTGCTGTTGTTTTAATATTAGGGAGCTATCATCCTGTCTGTGTATTAAACAATAGTTCTACAGATCTTCTAACTGGTTGCAGCCGGCCATCACAGGGTCCTGTGCATCTGCTGGTGTAATTAGTCTTCTCCATCATCACCTTTACCTTAAACTGTGAGTAATTAGTAGTTGAAAGCCTTGTAGTTTGGGGGTCTTCACCCATGTCTGTGGATGATCATAGTAGGAGTGGTTATCTGGCTTAAATGTGCAGCGTATCTCCATTTATCCATCATCTTATCCAACCATAATTGTTGAAAGTGTAATGTTCCTGAGAATCACTGATTTACAACCTAGGTGAGTTTCTTGGGGTGATAACATTAATTGGCGCCGTTGCCGGGGAGAGGAGAATCGAAGCTCAAGCTTCCCTGGGAGAACGACATAGTTTCAAGCTTGGATGAAAAACAAGGTTTGAACACAGTATTGGTTGTAGTCTTTTGTCTGGTGACTCCATTGGTGGAAGACCATCCTTTGGTGACTCCACTTTGAAGTTCTGGCTCAGTTTGTGAGGCATACTAGAAGAAATCTGCAGAAGTCTCCAGCTGAACCATTGCATGACCCTGAGAAAATTGTTAAATCGAAGAAATCATCACAGAAAGGGGCATCAGGATCAGGTAAGCCTAAAAACTCTGATTTATCTCTGAAAGATGAATTCATAACTGAAGAATTACAGCTTGAAGTCTTAGAGCCCAACACTGTTAATAAAGAAATTCCTTCAGAGATTAGTTCAGCCCCTTGTGCAGTTAGTTCCCCTTTGAATCTCAGTCCAAAGAAAGCTTCCCATACTGTCCAAAACATCCCAATATCTCTACCATCCATTACATTATTTCCTACTGCTCCATCTGTTAGTATTCTTCCACATATTCCAAACATGGCAGGACAGCAAGCACCTACTAGGATTGAGAGGATTGTTGCTGCTAGATATGGACCTTTGGTCTTGCCTACACCTTTAAATGCCATGCCTATAGGAGAATATCAAAAATATATGCCTAAATTTACTGGAACAGAGGAAGTGACAGCAGAAGAACATCTTGAAGCCTTTTACAGTTATGCTGATAATTTAGATAACAGTGAGAATGATGTATGGATGAGAGTTTTTTTCCAAAGCCTTGATGGAGAGGCTAGGAAGTGGTTTAGAGAATTACCCCAAAGATCTATAACAGATATTGAAGCATTAGATGATGCATTTTTGAAGCAGTGGGGAGATAAGAAGGACTTGCTATATTATCATACAGAGTTTGGAAACTTGAAAAGAGAAAAGGGTGAGTCTTTGCCTGACTTCAATAAAAGATTTAATAGAATGTATAGTAAAATACCAGCTGAGGTAAAGCCTACCCCCACTACTGCCAAACTCACATATGCCAATGCTTTTGACTCTGAATTCTGCTTATTGCTGAGAGAAAGACGTTGTGCTACTCTGGGTGATATGCAAGAGGCAGCCTTGGAGGTGGAATCCAATATTATGGCAGCAGAGAAGTTAAAGAGTCAAGTTGATAGAAGAAGGCTGAGAGGTGAGGCTTCTTCTTCCCCTGCCTCAACTTCAGAGCCTAAATTAGACAAAATGACTAAAATGATTGAGTCATTGGCTGCTGAAATTTCTAAGTTAAAGGTCGAGAAGACTTTAGGGAAAACAAGGCAGCAAAACGCATTTGCTCCAAGAAATCCAAACCTTTTCAAAAAAGCAAATGAGCAGCTACAAATTATGCAAAGAGGTGAAGAAGCAAAAGAAGATCATAAGGTTAAGGCTCCCTTTCAAAATATAGTCATGGAGGGGGAACACTTTGAAGATGAGGATGAAATTCATTGCTTGGAGGATAAGGGCAGCGCTGCATTTTTAACATTGGCCGAATATGAAGAGTCATTGCTCCAAGAGCAAAACAGTCAGAGGTGGGACAGCGGTGCTATTCTGCAATCTAGTGAGCAGCAGCAAAAATATAATCTAAGATCCAATGAAAAGAATGTCAAAGAAAATGTTGCACAAGAAGTAGCTGCTCAAACAATGCCACAGAATAGTAGGAAAAGAAGACCATCAGCTGATCCTGTCACCCTCAAAGCTCCAGTTCAAGAGGTAAAAACTGCTGATAAAGTATTCTCTTCTTTTAGTTTTGAGTCAGAAATTTAGAAGTTGAAAATATCCATGCCTCTGGCTGAGTTGGTGAAGAATGAATTATTTAGAAAACCTATCCTTGAGGCCCTTGAACTAGAATCTAAACAAACCTCCATTGACTCTGTCAATTTGCAAGATGACAAGCCTGCTATTGTGCTTAGCCCCATGATTGAAACTGCTGATAATGGTTCTCCATATTTCTATGTTTCATTATCTATCCATGATAAAATCCTCCACAATTGCCTGCTAGACACAGGGGCTAGCCACAATCTAATGCCTAAAACTGTCATGGAAGAGTTAGACCTTGATATCACTAGACCTTATCATGATTTGTTCTCTTTTGATTCAAGGAAGGTAAAATGCCTTGGATTAATTAAAGATCTGGCCATTACCTTAACCCAGCTGCCCATGAAAAGTATGATGATGGATATAGTGGTGGCCGATGTTCCTCCAAAGTTTGGTATGCTGTTGTCTAGAGGGTGGATTAAGAGACTAGGTGGGACATTGCAGAATGATCTATCTTATGCAACTGTTCCAGTGTTTGGAGGAGAAAGCAGGAGGTTATATAGAGAAGCAACGCTGGCATATATCATTAGTGATGAGAAGAATCCTACAAACCATCCCATATATGCAGTGGACAGTGACTTTAGAGCTTGCATTCTCCAAATAGAAGAATCTCAGAAGGCTACATTGCAGATCAGGAAACCAACAGCTCAGGCTGAGCATGATACAGGAGGTCAGATTTGGGAGATGTTCTTTGATGGAGCATGTACCAAGGAGACTGCAGGAGCAGGGGTGGTGCTAGTATCTCCACAACAAGAAATAGTTCAATTGTCTCTAAAGCTGGTTTTTCAGGTGACAAACAACATAGCAGAATATGAAGCACTGCTGTTGGGCCTTCATGCAGCCAAAGATAGAGGAATAAAAAATCTGAAGGTGTTTGGAGATGCTGATCTGATAATTCAGCAAGTAAATAAAACATTCCAAGCAAAGCATCCAAGGCTGAGAGCTTACAGAGATGAGGTATGGAGAGTCAAAGAGTTCTTTGATTTTTTCTGCATTTCATATATTCCTAGAGCCCAAAATCAGCTTGCTGATTCCCTTGCTGTTTCAGCTAGTTTGTTCATCCCTCCATCACCTCCCAAACTAGTTTATGAGGTACAAATAAAGTATAGACCTTCTTTGCCTGATAATGTCCACCATTGGAAGGTTTTGATGATGATGATGAGTTAAATAGGTTCCTTCAAGTCATTGATGAGTTCTTTGAAATGCAAATTGACCAAAATAATGATGCTTTGTTAGAAGATCCCAAGTCCCAGCTTAGGAATAAGATTGGCAAGAATAGCATAGTCCAGCTTCCTAGTAACCATATCCCTAAGGGTCTAAGTCTAATTCCTCTTGAGAGATTGTTTGATCACAATGATGTGCCCTACAAAGCTACCCAAAAAGAAGATCAGTCTGTAGTTTGTGAGCATGATATAGGAGGTCCAGGTCAGCCCAAATTTATAAATCTGTCTACTAATCTATCTGCTGATCAGAGTGCTGAATACTGCAAATTAATGAGGCAATTTGCTGATGTGTTTGCTTGGGAGTACAGTGATCTGAAAACATATGACAGGAATATAATTCAGCATAAAATTCCACTTGAGAAAGACACTATTCCTTTCAAACAGAAGCTGAGACCAATGAATCCTATGCTCCTTCCTCTGGTTGAGAAAGAAATTAAAAAGTTGCTGGCTGCTAAGATTATAGTGCCTCTCAGATATTCTAAATGGGTGGCCAATCTGGTTGTTGTGAGGAAGAAGAATGGAGAAATCAGACTGTGCGTTGATTTCAGGAATCTAAATAAATGCTCTAAAAAGGATAATTATCCCCTGCCAAAAATGGAGCATTTGTTGCAGCAAGTCTCAGGTGCCAAAGTAATGTCTTTTATAGATGGATTTTCAGGCTTTAATCAAATCGTTGTGCATCCAGATGATCAAGAGAAGACAACATTTACCACTCCTTGGGGCACGTTCATGTATGCCAAAATGCCATTTGGGCTGATGAATGCTGGAGCCACCTTTCAGCGCGCTATGGATATTGCTTTTGTGGGTGAAAAGGATAAATTCGTGCTAATATATCTTGATGACATAACTGTTTATTCTGGCAGCCATCATGATCATCTACAACATTTAAAAAAGGTGTTTTTAAAGTGCAGGAAATTTGGAATTTCACTCAATCCCAAAAAATCCCAATTTGCTTTGGAAGAAGGCAAACTGTTGGGGCATGTAGTGTCTGCTGTAGGTGTTCAAATTGACCCAGAAAGAGTCAAAGCGATTCAGGCCTTGGCTCTCCCAAGATCAAAGAAAGATATACAGTCTTTTCTGGGCAAAATTAATTTTGTAAGGAGGTTCATCCCAAATTTTGCAGAGCTGGTTAAGCACATAACCTCCATGTTGAAAAAGGGAGCAGAGGTAAAGTGGACTGATGCGGCTAGAAAATCTTTTGAGTCCATTAAGATGGCTATTATGGAAGCTCCTACTTTAATAAGCCCTGATTTTAGGAAGGAGTTTCATCTATTTTCATTTTCTTCTAAGGATACCATTGTAGCTGTCCTGTTGCAGCAAGATGAAGCAGGTCAAGAGCATCCAGTGGCATTTTTCAGCAAGAATCTGAGGGATGCTGAACTAAGGTATGATATTATTGAAAAGCAGGCTTATGCTCTTATCAAATCTTTGAAAGCTTTCAGAGTATACATCTTGCATTCCAAAGTAGTTGCATATGTGCATTCTGCTGCAATAAAGGATGTCTTAACGCAGCCTGATGCTAATGGGAAAAGAGCGAAATGGATTGCAAAAATGATGGAATTCAACATAGAGCTGAAGCCCACCAAGCTGGTAAGAGGTCAGGGGCTTGCTAAATTGCTGTTTGAAGAAAATTGCAGGTCTTTGGACATTGATTTCTTGTTCAATGTAGCAGAAAATGGTCAAATAGAAGAGCATGAAACAGCTAAATCGCAGAGAGGATAGTTAGTGGCCGAGAACCTAGCTTCATGTAGCTGGTATGCTGCAATAATTAATTTCCTTCTAAAGCTTGAAGTTCCTTCAGAGTTTTCTCAAAGTCAAGCAAGAACGTTAAAGCTCAAGGCAACGAAATATTGCATCAATGATAGCTTGCTGTATTGGAGGGATCCATCTGGAGTGCTTTTAAGATGCCTGGACAAAGAACAGTCAATAGAAGTTATGCAGCAATTCCATAACAGCATGTGTGGAGGACATCATTATTGGAGAACTACAGCCCATAAGATTCTCAGAGCTGGGTACTATTGGCCCTCTTTATTTTCTAATGCATTTGCTTTTGTTAAATCTTGTGACAGGTGCCAAAGATTTGAAGGTAAGCAGCAGTTAAAATCCCTGCCCCTAAAGCCAATAATTGCAAAAGGACCTTTTCAGCAGTGGGGCTTGGATTTCATTGGTGAAATCAACCCACACTCCAGTGGCCAGCACAGGTGGATATTAGTTGCCACTGATTATTTTACAAAATGGATTGAAGCAATCCCAACAAGGAAGGCTGATCATAATGTGGTCATGAAATTCTTATCAGAAAACATTTTCAGCAGATTTGGTTGCCCACATAAGCTTATAACAGATAATGCAGCAGCCTTCAAGGCAAAAGAGTTGGTGGAAATGTGTGATTCAATGGGCATTAAACTTGTTCATTCCACCTCCTATTACCCCCAAGGGAATGGTCTAGCAGAATCCTCTAATAAAAGTCTGATCAGGATAATTAAGAAGCTGTTAGAGGATAATAAGAAGAATTGGGATGCCAAGCTCAAATATGCACTTTGGGCAGACAGAGTGACCATCAAAAGATCTACAGGCTGCTCTCCTTTCAAGCTGGTATATGGTACTAATGCTATTTTTCCAATTCAACTTACCCTCCCTGTGGCAAAGTTGCTCCAAACAGCGCAGAATGAAGAAGATGATATGGCCAATAGAATCATTGATTTAACAGAATTGTATCAGATCAGAGAGCAGTTGATTGAAAAAGCTACAGCACATCAGCAAAAGATCAAGGAAGTCTTTGACAAGAAGGCAAAAAGAAATAATTTGCAGGTTGGAGATTTGGTTCTAAAATGGGATGCATTTAAAGAAAACAAAGGCAATCATGGGAAGTTTGATGCTCTCTGGACAGGCCCTTTCATCATTTCACAGATTCAAGGAAACAACACCTTCATACTAAAAAGTATGGGAGGAGAACCAGTCTTTGATGGCCCAGTTAATGGGCGGTTTTTGAAAAACTATGTGATTTAAGGTCTTTTGGCCTTAAAAGCTGTAAATATTGTGCTTTTATCAGTTTTTAGTATAGCTGTAGTAGACTCCAAGCCCAATGGAACACTAGGAATTTTGGCTAATCTATTTGTTGCTGGAAAGGCATTGATCTGCAGGTTCTTGAGACCTCACATGGAGGATCTCATCCCCAGAAGGAGCCAATGTTAGATTTGCTACGCAAAAGAATCAAAAATGGATTCAAAACACTCTCAAAGGCTGCAAATACACTTATAATTATGCCAAAGGATCCATTGTTGCTATTGAAATCCTAAAATTTTGGCTAAAAGCCTTCCACCGATCAAAAAAAGTTGCAAGAGAAAAGCCCTTTGGAGGGTAGAAATACACTATTGGGAGGCGAAAATACTCCAAAAACCATGTAAAAATCAAAATTACAGGCTTAAGGATCCGCATTCATCTCAGCTGTTGGATCTGGCCGATCAACGGTCCAGATTGCATCGGCATATCGCAAGTCGGAGGAGGTAGTGGCAGCGACATGAGACATCGCTGATGAGCGATCGCTGATATCGTTATCGGCGTATTGTAATGGAGGACTTACAAAGAAATCGGGGCTTTTATGTTTTACGATGAGCGATCGCCGATATTGCTATCAACGATTACAAAGGGGCGGGCTTTAACATATGTTATATTACGATGTGATGGGCCGGACCCGATAGCAATACAGCACTCCATTTCATAATATTTCATGTTCGCACCCTTCGCGTTTTCAATGTATTTTGTGTATTTTCTTTGTATAAAGAAAATACAAAGGAAGCCTTGGGCAGGTGCCGATTGTGATGGAGTTCGGACCCGATGGGTCGGACTTGATGGTTTATGAATAATTTTTTATAAAATTTCAAATCCGCGCTTAAGCAATTTTCAATGGTTTTGGGCGCATTTTCTGTGTATAATGAAATATAAAGAATTACAAAGGATGCCTGGCAGGTGCCGATTGCGATGGGTTTTGGATCCGAAAGGGTTCAGAAACAAAATATATATATGATTCAAATCCGCCAAAGCCATTTTTCATGGTTTTGCAGCAGTTTTGTGTGTATTTTTCAAATATTAAAAAACAAAGGATTGGCCTGTTTAAATATGAATTGCGACCCAAGAGGCAGACCCGATAGTTGAATGAACCATGCCTGAACCATTTAAAGGTCAAAATTAAAGCAATGATGGGCGGGAATGAACAGTTTGGGCAGCGTTTCACTGTTTTAAAGCAACACAGTCATAATGGAGCCGTTTTTAATGTTCAGCAGCTGCAATTAATCAGCAGTATGGCCGAGGAGGAAGCAGGACACCTCTTATCTGATCAGAGCATTCAATGGTTATGGTTCCATTGGTATTTCATGCCACCTGCTCAAAGGAGGACTGCAGAGCACCAGAGGGGTCAAATCCATTTACAACACAGCCAGATTTGTATCAGAGGCCCATTTCTGAATGTAAATGTGGTTGGTGACCATTTATGGGCTCCTCCACGCATGGCTAACAGAGATATTGTGTAATGAGACACCATATATACTGAAAAAATAGATGTAATGGGGTTGATGAGTGTTTGATGAATGATAGTTTTGTTGTTGCCTTTAACTTCTGGAGACTGTAAATACTATGAGACCTGCAGCTTCTGGTCTTGATTTTCAACTAATACAAGCTTCTTTTGCTGTCACTTGCTCACTTTCCACTTCTCTTTCTTGTTCCAGGCTGTGCCTGCTTGCATTTATTTGATGTGCTGTGAATGTTTAATATCAGAGGGGCTGTCATCCCACCTCTGTATTATAATTTAGTGGTTCATTGAAATTGCTTGCAGATTGCTGTTGTTTTAATATCAGGGAGCTGTCATCCTGTCTGTGTATTAAACAATAGTTCTACAGATCTTCTAACTGGTTGCAGCTGGCCATCACAGGGTCCTGTGCATCTGCTGGTGTAATTAGTCTTCTCCATCATCACCTTTACCTTAAACTGTGAGTAATTGGTAGTTGAAAGCCTTGTAGTTTGGGGGTCTTCACCCATGTTTGTGGATGATCATAGTAGGAGTGGTTATCTGGCTTAAATGTGCAGCATATCTCCATTTATCCATCATCTTATCCAACCATACTTGTTGAAAGTGTAATGTTCCTGAGCATCACTGATTTACAACCTAGGTGAGTTTCTTCGGGTGATAACAGGGATCACTACCAGTAAGGATAAGATTATGAACATAAAGAACAAGAATGATAAGAGACTTACACACTTTCTTGGGGTAGACAATATTGTCAGAATGACACCTAGAAAAGCCAATATCTAAAAGAAAGCTATCCATTTTGGCATACCAAGCTCGAGGGGCTTGCTTGAGACCATAAAGGGATTTCTTAAGCCGACATACAAGGCTGGAGTCTGTTTGTATAAAGCGAGGAGGTTGTTCCATATAGATTTCTTCATGCAAGTCCCCATGCAAGAAGGCAGATTTAACATCCATCTGCTGGACTTCCTATTTGAAACAGGCAGCAAGGGAAATAACAAGGTGGATAGAGTTCATTTTGGAAACAGGGGAGAAGGTTTCAGTATAGTCAATGCCTTCAACTTGTGAAAAAACCTTAGCAAAAAGATGAGATTTATGTTTATCAACTTTTTCATTTGGTCCAAACTTGGTTCTATAAACCCATTTACATCTAACAAGTTTCCTTCCCTTTGGAAGAGGAACAAGATCCCATGTATCATTTGCCAATAATGAGCAATATTCTTCACTCATAGCTGCGTCCCATTTTGGATGGCCTGAAGCTTCTGCAAAAGTTTTAGGATCATAATTCACTGAAGCTTGAGCCAGTAAAGAAGAGGCTCTATCGAACTAAGAACGTGTATGTCGCTGATCTGTAGGATCACCTTTAAGAGAAGCTATTGCATCCCGAGTACCACAGACCCATTTTGGAAGCTTAGGAGCTGAAGGAGGATCCTAAGAAGGTGGGGGAGGATTATCATCCTCGCCGTCATCATTTGAAGAAGAAATATTTTCAGAAGTAGAAGGGATAGAGAGAGGTGGCACATCTGTCGAACTAGGCTTGTAGGCCGATATTTTCAGAAAAATTTACATCTCTTGTAATGATAACATTTTTGGATTTAGGTTAAAGAAGTCTATATCCTTTGACATATTCAGAATATCCAACAAAAATACTTTTTTCACTCTTAGGTTCTAAGTATTTATGTTTCTCATCGAGAATATGGGCCCATGCTTCACTTCCAAAAACATGAAAGTGACTTACATCTGGTTTAATTAAGCTCCATGCTTCTTCTAGAGTGGTATTTTTTAAAACCTTAGTAAGAGTGTGATTTACTATGTAATTTGCACAGTTAATTGGTTTTGCCCAAAAATTAAGACTAAGTCCTTTAGATTGAAGCATACAATTAGCCATTTCCTTTAAGGTGTGATTCTTCCTTTCAACTACACCATTTTGTTGTGGAGTATATGGAATAGTATGTTGCATTTGAATTCCATGCTCAGTGCAAAAGTTGATGAATTTGTTGTTAACATATTCTCCACCATTATCATATCTTAGCTTAAGAATTTGATGTCCAAATTATTTCTCAACAAAGGCCTTAAAGGCAGAAAAAATCTTAAAGACTTCACTCTTGAGTTTTAAGAAGTATACCCAAGTGCGTTTGGAGAAATCATCAATGAAAGTTAAGAAATAATTGTAGCCAGAGAATGAAACAACTGGAAGTGGACCACATAAATCACTGTGCACAAGTTATAAAGGGGCTAAGGCAAGCTAGGAGGCACGTTTTTCAAAACTATGTTGGGTCCCTATAATACTAGTGATTACCCCATTAATATTGTAGTTATACCCCTTATTTATATTGTTGTGCCCCTATTGCCCCCATATTGTTATTAATGTGCCCCATAGAATCCCTCTATTGTTATTTTTGTGGCTTTATATTATTATTGTTAGGTCGGCTAGATTATATTGTGACTCCTTAGACTCCTATATATAGAAATGAGGTTTTGTCATTTGAATCATCCAAGAATTGTTCATTTATGTAATGTAAAGGAGGTTTCCCCCCTCGAAGAGGCTGAATTCTAAGGCGTTGATCTATCTTTTCTATCTTTTCTTGAGCTGGTTTCATAACATTTGGTACCTAAGCTTTGGATTCTAGGGTTTCGTTGCTCCAAAACAGGTCATCGTGGAATTTTCGCTATAACTTTTTTTCTGTGACGTTTCCGAAGTCGCAAAAAAAACCCATTTGAGAAGACATCGCACTGAACCTCGGGTCCGAATTTCAGAGCTTTTCGCACTATATTTTTGGAGTTATGATCTGAGGAAGTTGGTCTTTTTGCAGACTCCTCAATTACATTCCAAACAGGTGACCTGGGGAAAATCGTCATAACTTTCTCTCTGGGGATCAGATTGAAATTTCGTAAGAAGTTGTAGAAAGAGGACGGACTTTAGTTTCTTGTATGCCTTTTTCAGATCCAAAGGTCAAAAAAGTGACTCGTGGCACGTCGTACAAGTTCGCTCTACTGAACTAGTCTATAATCAAGTCACTGTGGGAGATTTCATATAACTCTTCCTTGGAGAATCCAATTTGGGTCAGACTTGTGGCATTGGAAAGAGGACATAGAGGGCTAATACAGCTCATGAATTCAGAACTAGAGGATTGGAAGGTACAAAGATACATCAGAGGCAATATTGAGCTCCTACAAGGTGAAAAAAGGTGTGTAGATTTTCTTAAATTTTTGCTTAAGCTTGGTTTGAAAATTTATTTTGAAGGAATTCAAAGGGCATAGTAGAGCATTATTATCAGTAACTAATGCCCCGAAAGAAAATGCAAACACCTAGTAAGGAACCTGAAAGCTCTAGCATGACTCACGAAAAAGAGGAGGAAATGCAACATGATATATCAAAATTACAAGACCAAGTGCAACAACTGTCCCTTACACAAAAAGGAACAGAATCTAAGATGGATGGTTTAAAGAAAGGAGTAGAAGCTAAGATGGACTATTTAAAGAAAGGTGTAGAAGCTAAGATGGATGATTTGAAGATAGATTTGAAGACAGACATGGACGAATTGAAGATAAATGTGAATAAGTTGCTACAAGAAATGGGCACTAAGGGTGAAAGGGTACTAAAGGAAACTCATGATGAGAATAAAAAAAATACTAATCATGATTCCATAGATGCTAATGTTGGATCGAAGACTCACCATATTCCAAAAATCGATATGAGGAAGTTTGATGGCAAGGATCCTGCCACATGGATATTACAGATGGTGCAATTCTTCTATCTCAATAATGTGCAAAACACACAAAGGGTACGTATGGCAACTTTATATTTGGAACCAAATCAGTTTGTATGGTATCAATGGCTTTGCTCTCGTAAACAATTTATCACTTGGGCAATTTTTACGGAAGAATTGGTAGCACATTATGAGGATACAAAAAGCAACACTTTTTTTAGCCAATTGATAAGTCTGAAGCAAAAGGGTTCAATAATGGAGCACATTGAGGAGTTCCAAAAATTGTGTTATCACAAAATCGTGTACTAAGGGCTGCTACTTAGCAAGATCTCATGCAACTATTTCAAACCAGGCTTTAGACTAAGGCTTAGCCTCCTTAGTCAGAGAGGGCTCTCTCACAGATTTTTGATATGGATTAATAACAAGAAAAGATGGCTAACTCTTCAAACAGTACATGAAAATAAGCTGGTTGGAACAACAAAATAACACTTCTTCCATTGGGCTCATGGAGTCAAACACCTCTGCAGTAAACTATTAACTACTCAATCATGGAAGCCAAGGCATATAATGTTTAAACACTCAGAACATTTCTCAAAAAGAACCTCAACTCATAAACATACACAGGAAGTCTGAGCACTAGGTGAATTCAGAGTGATTGCATGTCTATTGAGCTGTAAAACAGAAAGGATAAAGACAAACCACATATATTCTGAGCCTTTGAACACAAGATGAATCTTGGGAAGAAAAAGTAATCTTTCTATTACTGTCAAAAGTCTTTTACATTAGCCAATATAAAAACTCTGTTTTTTCATAAATCTCCAACCCCCATTACATCAGAGTTTTCAGTATATATAGGAAAACAAACTAAAACTACCTTGAGTCTCCTCCTCCAGCATGAGGGGAGCTCGATGGCCTATCATTAACTAACCTTATCTATTTTAAAACAAACTCATTAAATGCATAAGGTATTGAACTGTAATTACATAGAGTTCTAATCACACTGAAACTCTAACTTCATCTCCTCGTATGCCTGATTCCTTTCTTGATCTTTGACAGCTGTCTTTTGTTGGTTAGGCTCAAGATGATTGAGCTACAGATGCAAGGAACGCTGACTTTGGATACCTGTTAGCGCTGATGAATCATTTATCATCAGGATCAAAACACCTATTTTTAAGGTCCCTGTCTCCTACCATCCTCCGAAAATGTAGCAGCATGTTCCCAACTCTTTAATAACTCAAAGTATGGAACGCTGCTACCAAACACCATGTCTCCAGATGAGCTGTAGGCTGTATTGTTGTACAGGTGTCTCTCTTCTAACATTCCCGGTCAAACTGTTTATTCTGCATTGAAAACATCACCTACAGCAGTTTCGTAGCGCGCTACGAAACTGCTGTGTGATTTTAAAAACACAGTCTTCCTCTCATAGCTAAATGATTGCCAGTGTGTAGCTTCAGCATCAGCAAGGTCCGAACACTGACCATCCTTCTCATGTAACTGTCCTGTTGTTTCAATACCTGCTTCCTTATGTGTTGAATTGAAATCTGAATCAAACTCATGTTTGGCTCTGCCATCTGAAACTGTTTCCATTTCTGATTCCTTAAGTGCACAAAACAATGGCACATTCTATAATCTGAATCGAGCACATCAGCTTTAAGTGGGAATCCTTATTCTTACAGAACCCATTTTCCAAAGATCACTAAACAAGGCATAAATGTGCCTCTGCAAGATGTGCTCATAGTCTTTAACAAACACTATTGATATGGAATACATTCCAGATCAATTAGGTTAGAACACCTTACAAAACCTTTACAAGGCTACCCGCTGTATAATTTAAAGTCTTGCAACAAACATAGAAAGCAAAACCTTCAACACCAGGAAACTGAAGATATTAATGGACCGAAAACATTCATGTCTCTTTCCTGTGCAACCACCCCTGCATTTCAGTAAACAGAGTATTACAGAGAAAACCCCTGCATTTCCAATGTTCATCTATGCAGCTTCATTTGCAGCATTCTTGGTCCATATGGCAAATCTTATCTTATCGAGCACGCACATTGACCAAGTGTGCAGCCAGAAAGTATCGACAACAGGCTTTCCTTTCAAGGCGGTAACAGTTCACTTTCCTCCAATTGCACATTTAGGGTTTTCCCACTTTGGCTCAATTCCAGCTTTGAAGCAATGAAAATCTGAACCAGCTATCAACTTACTCGGCTGAATTATATTGTTAAAAACACACCAGAAGTCCTTGACTGTATTGAAGGTGTAAACAGGTCGCAAGGAACTACCCCAGGTGGCCTGCTTAGACTTCCCATTTGTAATTGTCCCAGCAGTATCAATCATGTCATCAACCATGACAGCAACTTTCCCTTTCACATCACCAATCAAATTCATAACCTCAGAAACATTGTGGTCTTGACGCCTTTTATCTACCATAGCCAGAGGGGCATCAGATAGTTTTTTAGCAAAAGCACGAGCACGAGCAACACCACCAACATCGGGTGATACAACCACCAAATCGTTCGATGCAATCACCTTGCTGGCCAGGTAATCTAGAATTACAGGCTGACCATAGACATGATCCACAGGAATATCAAAATACCCCATGGACTGTCCAGAGTGAAGATCGCATGCAAGAACTCGATTTGCATCTGCTTCTGTTATTAAGTTTGCAACAAGTTTTGCTGCAATAGATTCACGTCCATGTGTCTTTCTGTCTGCTCTAGCATATCCAAAGTATGGAATAACAGCTGTAATATTTTTGGCAGATGCTCTACGGCAAGCGTCAATCATTATAAGAAGCTCCATCAAATTCTCATTTGCAGGTGGGCATGTTGGTTGCACCAAGAACACGTCACAACCTCTCACACTTTCTTGGAGTTGAACATATATCTCACCATCAGCAAACCTTTTAATTCTAATTTTACCAAGATCCCGGCCCAAGTAACATGCAATTTCCTGTGCAAGAGAAGGATTTGCTGAGCCTGAGAAAATTCGTAGTCTTGTATCATGCCCCAAGTCTCTTTGAACCATTTCTTGTGGATAACTAGAACCAAGCAACCCAGTCAAACCCCGACTCTGAAATACATGGGTGAATGCTCTGCCATTAGGAGAATCAACAGGATTGGCCAACGTGCACGTCGTGCTATGAAGGCGACATGGCAGAGGCTGAAGGCCTGAAACAGACTTAGCGCACACCCTCGACTCGCCGGTCAAGAATGTGGATGGTGATGATCCATATGACCATCCACGTATGTTTACCAGAGAAGAGGACGCCGCCATTGAAAGAAGCCATACGCCTTAGTGATGGTACAAAGCATGAGTATCTCGCAAGCAAACATCCCAATATTCAAAAATATTGAATAAGTTGGGGGCAAAATGCTGTTCAGAGATAGCATATGCTATATTCGAGCAAGTGCCAATACATTTGATTCACCCAGAAGATTGGCCACTAAACCATCAGACACTGTTTTGCAACTGCTAATGAGAACATTAAACCAATACAAGTATACTTCAATTTAACTATCAGCTTTATACACAATCAATCCACTCAAATCATTTATTCGGTGCAGGGAGGAGCAAAGGATCTGGATTTCTCTTGAAGCTCATGACGACCGACATTTTCCTTTGTTTGCCAATTACAAAAGCTTCACGTTGGCTTGTCATTTGGGTGTAAGGTACAGGAGTAGTCGAGGTGAATATACTACTTGCCACATGCCGTGCTGTGTCCAGAGCTGATTCTAATAGTTGATTAACACTCAGCACATGTACATTAGCAATATATTCTCCTTTCTAAACCGCTTTAAGAAACCATGATAATGCTTTCGCATGGTCACGGGGAACCCCCTTCAAACCAAAGTAGTAGAAAACACCAACTTTATACATTGCCACTGCATTCCCTTTTTGGGCCTTTGCATCACTCTGCTCATCATCGAAATTTAGTATATGAACCTTCTACTGAAAACTCGAGCAAATCCCCAATTTCGTAGCGCGCTACGAAATCACTTGAAGCATGTTGCGCTGCGAAACTGTTAAAAGAGGATTCATGCGCTGCAAAAACACCCTGTCCTTAAGCTAGGCTAAAAAATTTTGGCAACAGAATTTTCAGTGATAACAAATTGAACATAAGGGTAAAAGATATTCCAGAGGAGCATATGATTGATGTGTTCATAGGGTCTTTAAAGGATAATATCCAACATGATGTTCGCGTTTGGGAACCTGATTCATTAGAGAAGGCATTCAGGTTAGCAAGAAAAATGGAAAGCAAAATTATGCCAACCAGGAAGCATACCACTCACAACTATAAAGACAGAAGTGTTGTTTCCCCTAGTCTTCCACAACCTATAAGGTTGACACCACAACAATTGGAAGAGAAAAGAGCAAAAGGGCTTTGTTACAGTTGTGATAGCAAATACACTAAAGGTCATAAGTGTGCTGAGAAGAAATTATTCTACATAGATTGTGAAGAAGAAGAAGAAAAGGAGCAAGAAAGGTCAAAAGAAGAGGATGTACTCCAGGAACAAAGCTTAGATGAAGAACAAATAAATCCAACCATATCTTGTAATGCATTGGCAGGAATTACCACTCCTCAAACCATCAAGATAGAAGGACAAATCAAGAAGAAAAAGGTAATAGTTTTGATTGATTCAGGAAGCACCCACAATTTTATTCATTGTAAGGTAGCAAAAGAATTGAATTGCTTCCTATATCCATCACCAGAGTGTCAAGTGATGATTGCAAATGGAGGAACAATAAATTGCTCTGGAAAGTGCCATAATATCAAGCTATCCATGGGAGAATATGTATTGACTAGCCCAATGCTTTCTATTCCAATGGGAGGTGCTGATGTTGTACTAGGAGTCCAATGGCTACAATCCCTGGGTACAATAGCTTTTAATTTTCAAGAACTTTTCATGAAATTTTCTACGGAAGGAAAGGAAGTTGAATTAAGGGGTATTGTAGGGAAACCAGGAAAGATAATCAGCTCTAATGGTATGACAAAGCTTCTTAAAAAGGAGCAAAGAGGTGTAATTGCACAATTATGCTCACTAGATGTTTCCACATCGGAATCATCTATTTCTCTAGATCTCCAAAAAGTGTTGGACAATAATTCCAAGGTATTTGAGACTCCCAAAGGTCTCCCACCTATGCGTGATCATGATCATGCTATTCATCTGATTCCAGGAAGTGTTCCTCCAAACATCAGGCCGTACAGATATCCCTATGTCCAAAAGAGTGAAATTGAACGTATGGTTGTAGAAATGCTAGAGGCTGGTATAATTCAACCGAGTCAAAGTTCTTTCTCTGCTCCAGTAGTATTGGTGCACAAGAAGGATGGATCATGGTGCATGTGTCCGGATTATAGGGAGCTCAACAAGCTCACTATTAAAGATAAGTTCCCCATTCCTGTCATTGATGAATTACTGGATGAATTGCATGGATCAATTTACTTCACCAAGTTGGATCTTCGTTCAGGGTATCATCAAATCAGAATGAAGATTGAAGACATTCCAAAAACAACATTTAGAACTCATGAGGGTCATTATGAATTTTTGGTCATGCCTTTTGGCCTTACCAATGCACCTTCAACATTTCAAGGTTTGATGAATTCAATTTTCAAACCATTCCTTAGAAAATTTGTGTTAGTATTTTTTGATGATATACTAATCTACAGCAAGTCTTGGAAGGATCATGTTGAACATGTTGATAGGGTGCTACAACTATTGAAAGAGAAACAATTATATGCAAAAAGATCCAAATGTTTCTTTGGAGTCCAGGAGGTGGAATATTTGGGTCATATTGTATCTCATGAAGGAGTTAAGGTAGACCCTAGCAAAATTAAAGCCATTAAGGAATGGAAAATCCCCACATCCATAAAGCATCTGCGAGGATTTCTTGGGTTGACAGGGTATTATCGCAAGTTTGTTAAGAATTATGGGAGAATAGCAGCACCTCTAACAACATTATTGAAGAAAGATGCATTTTCATGGACTCTGGAAGCAACAAAGGCCTTTGAACATCTTAAAGAGGCAATGTGCCAAGCACCGGTCTTAGCTACACCGGACTTCACAAAAACCTTTATTGTGGAATGTGATGCTTCAGGAAATGGAATTGGTGCTGTTCTAATGCAAGATGAAAGACCCATTGCTTTTGAAAGTCGTCCAATCAAGGGAAAGTTTTTAAGCAAAGCTATTTATGAGAAGGAAATGTTGGCAATACTCCATGCACTTAAGAAATGGCGACCCTACCTAATGGGAAGACACTTCAAGGTAAAAACAGATCATGATAGCCTTAAATACTTTTTAGAACAAAGATTATCCTCTGAAGAGCAACAAAAGTGGGTCACAAAGATGTTGGGTTATGACTTTGAAATCATCTACAAAAAAGGGAAGCAAAATGTGGTGGCAGATGCACTCTCAAGAAAGGATGAGGATGTGGAAGCATTGTTGTGCGCCATTTCTATTATCCAACCAGATTGGATAAACGAAGCAAGGGAGGAATGGAAGAATGACGAAGAAGTGTGGGCACTTATTCGAAAGTTACAACAAGATTCCAGTACGTCTGATACATTTAGCTGGAAAAATGATTCGTTATGGTACAAAGATCGCTTATACCTCTGTAAGAATTCCCAGCTAAAACAAAAGATTCTTATGGAATTGCACACTTCTCCCTTAGGAGGGCACTCAGGATTTTTAAAAACTTACCACAGGGTTAAGAAGGAATTTTTTTGGGATGGCCTTAAATCAGATATTCAAAAGTTTGTGGCGGAATGTTTGGTTTGCCAACAAAATAAAGTTGAAACAATTAAGACACCAGGTCTATTACAACCTTTATCCATTCCAAGCCAACGTTGGGAGGAGGTTTCAATGGATTTTATCACAGGTTTACCCAAGTCTGAGGGAAAGAGTGTCATCATGGTGGTAGTTGACAGACTTACCAAGTATGCACACTTTTGTGCATTATCACATCCATTTAAAGCCAGTACAGTTTCTACTGCATTTATGGAAACAATTCAAAAGCTACATGGAAACCCAAAGATTATTGTAAGTGACAGAGATCCCATTTTCACTAGAAATTTTTGGACAGAATTATTTTCTTGTCTTGGTACTCAGTTAGCTCATAGCTCATCTTATCATCCTCAATCTGATGGGCAAACTGAGATAGTAAACAAATGTTTGGAAGGATATCTTCGTTGCTTTGTATCTGATAAACAGACACAATGGGTCAAATGGTTGCCTCTGGCTGAATGGTGGTATAACACTTCCTTCCATACAGCAACAAAAATGACCCCATTTATGGCACTTTATGGGTATCAACCACCATCCATCACATCATATTTAAGAGAAAATTCTAAGGTTCAGGCAGTGGAACATCACATCGAACATCAACAACAAGTCCTCCAACTCTTAAAGGATAACCTCGTGTTGGCACAGAATAGAATGAAACAACAGGCAGATCAACATCGCAGTGAAAGAAGTTTTGATGTAGGTGATTGGGTATTCCTATGGCTACAACCATATAAGCAAATGTCCCTCAAGCAAGCTAAGAAGGATAATAAATTATCACCAAAGTATTATGGTCCGTACAAGGTGTTGCAAAAGATTGGTACTATGGCATACAAATTGGAGCTTCCTGCAGCTTCTCGATTGCACCCAGTTTTCCATGTTTCATGTTTAAAGAAGGTTATAGGCGACAAGCTCCCAGTTTAAACAATATTTCCAGAACTTGACGAGGAAGGAAAAATTATATTGGAACCGGAAGCAGTTATAGAAACAAGAACTCGAAAGCTACGAAATCGATCAATTTCAGAGTATCTTATCAAGTGGAAGAACTTATCTGCTGAAGATTCCACATGGGAGGATGAGAATTTTATGTAGAAGTATCCAGAACTACTCAAGCGTTGAGGACAACACTTTTTTGAAGGCGAGGGGCATGTTGGGTCCCTATAATACTAGTGATTACCCCATTAATATTGTAGTTATACCCCTTATTTATATTGTTGTGCCCCTATTGCCCCCATATTGTTATTAATGTGCCCCATAGAATCCCTCTATTGTTATTTTTGTGGCTTTATATTATTATTGTTAGGTCGGCTGGATTATATTGTGACTCCTTAGACTCCTATATATAGAAAGGAGGTTTTGTCATTTGAATCATCCAAGAATTGTTCATTTATGTAATGTAAAGGAGGTTGCCCCCTCGAGGAGGCTGAATTCTAAGGTGTTGATCTATCTTTTCTATCTTTTCTTGAGCTGGTTTCATAACAAACTATCCCGATGATGTTTTCCGAGTACACATCCGGAACAAAAACCATCTCTACAAGATACCATAGGAAGACCTGTCACCATATTTTCCTTACATATATTTTGAAGGGAGCGATAGTTTAAGTTACCAAATTGCTCATGCCAAAGTTTGCTCACTTCATCATTATGAGAAACAAAGACCGAGGGAAGATTTGATGACCCAAAGTTGTTAAAATTATACAACCTTGTAGAATCATTAGCAATACCAGTAGCTAAAATCTATCTAGGATCTCTTAGGTCCTTAATTACAACATCATGAGGTGAAAATTCAATGGTTTTACCTTCACCTGAATGAGTTATTTGATATACAGATAGAAGGTTGCACGATAAGGTTGGAACACATAATACATCATTAAATTGACCGTTGTCTAGATGAATAGTTCCAGTCCCTACAATACTAAGAGATCTATCATCACCAACATATATATTTTTGGTGTTACAATCATTTAAAGAAGAAAACATGGCTTTGTTTTTGGCCATGTGATAAGAAGCTCTGATACCATGTAGGAATTTACAGGGTAAGTTCCTTAGATAGAACACCAAAGGACACCACTCACAAACATATCATAGATCAATACACCAATATTCTTGATGTTGCTAAAACCCTCAAAGAGGGAAATAGTCCAGGGCTTGAGCCAATGTGGTCACTTCAAGCAATTTATTAATGTAAAAGAAAGAAAATTTACATAAGCTTCTCTCATAAACGGTCACCCTACAAATGACCCTCAATGCTCTTTAAATAGAGATCATGGACCAATCGGGTGTTAAGCCACGGATCAAGTGTCGGTAATACCAACGAGAGAATGAACCGTTAGATCACTTCATGTCTAGAACATATCATGACCGTCGGATTGTAAGTTACAAAAGTACATAGTAAAGAAACACACTTTACCTAACTCTACACTAGACCAAGTTATACTTAACTATTTCCTATGTGTCGGAATATCCTAATAGGTTATCGATTAAACTTTGCAAGGATTCTTATGGTATGATGTCTGGAATTATATTTTTTTATTGCTCAGTTATTCTATTGTCTCTTTGTGTTTCATGAGTATTATGATCTCGGTTGATTTAGAATTCAATTATGTTGCTCTATTCAACTGTTTTCATGTTTCAGTTTCAAATTGAAATTCTATATACTCATGCATGTTATCTCTTTTGCCTAGCCTTTATTTCTCATGTATAAAAAACATTTTTTTTATGCAGAGAAAGAATTTATTTATTTATTTTTTATTTTATTTATTTATTTTTATTTATTATTTATTATTTATTTATTTTTATTTTTTCAGTTTTTCTCCTCTATACTACGGCCTGTCATTGTGTCCAAAGTCATTCCTAAAATCCCTTGTAGAAGATGTCGATTTTACTTGCATAAGTAAATGAATAAAAGGACAATTGATCATGTGTTATCACCAAGTATACCATCGACACTTCAACCCAATACATTCAAATTCCCTTTTCCAAACCTAGTCTCTATATGAATTGTGCTTTAAAGTCTTCAAATTTTACATTTTTGAGTGAGGGAGCCCCCTCAGGTTGAAGAAGACCAGTCATTCAACCAAAAGAGGTTTTTGGTTACCTCTGATTTTTATCTTTTCAGCCTAGAGAAAACTATGGAGTGCTAACATATTGGCACTGTTGTCGGGGAGTCGAAAGTCTAATTATCCTCGGAAATTTTATGTTCAAATTTCATCATAGCCTGAATGTTAAGATTGTTTTGACTCTTAGATAATTTTATTGTATGAAAGTTTATATGAGAAGATATGGCTCCTAGGAGGTTTACCAGGGGGAACCTTGACCCAAATCCACCTATAGTTGTTTATGATGCTAAAAAAATTACTTAGAAAGGAAAGATTTGTGGTGGAAAGTCGAACTAGTAAGTACTCACTTAGGAAATTTGTTTCTTCACCAGCAATCTCCTCTGAAATTCATTTGTTTAAAATGAGATCTTGCTCAAACACTCTGAATTTCTTGTAGATTCATGCATTTCTAGTTCTCATATATCATTTCCAGAGATAGAGTCGAGTCAAATTATCTTTCCGCAGTTTAGTAGACTTCGAAAGCTGTTGAAAGGACAGTTTCATCTCAAAAAAAATTCCTTACACAATCTAGCTCAAGTTTTGGTTCTTCTTTTACATCCTTATTGAGTCCTTCATCACCTATTTCAACATCCAGTCATTCTGTTTTCCATCATATGCTATCTCTATCACACCACCGACCTCTTTTGTTTTTGTCACACCACCTGTTAGTCATCCAACTACTTCAGTAATAGTCATGGCAGCGAGATATACCCCTCTAGTTCTGCCTGCTCAGCTTCATGATTTACCTCTTAATTATGGACAAAGGCTACCTCAATATGATGGTGCAAAAGAAATCACTGCCAAGAAACATGTTGATAAGGTCAGTGATTTTGTAGATTTGGAGGAAGTGGACTATGATGATGTTAAAATCATATTATTTTCTTAGAGTTCTTCTGGTGATGTCAAGAAATGGTTTAAAAGTTCTCGTCCAAGATCTTTTTCCAATTATCAAGAGTTGGAAGATGCATTTCTTGCAAGATGGGGTGAAAAGAAGAATCCCTTGCAGATTCTCGCTAAGTACAATAATCTAAAAGGACATCCCAAAGAAATTGTTCTTGATTTTTCTGTAAGGTTCAATAGATTATATAATTCAATTCCTGCAGAGATCAAACCTCCTCCTGGGCTAGCCTTACTTCATTATCCTTATGCTTTTGACCCTGAAATGGATTACTAGCTTAGAGAAAGAAATTTGGCAACATTGGAGGACATGTAGAACAATGCAGTCAGTATGGAGGCTAATTTGTTAGCAAAGAAGTCCAAAATGAAGTCAGAGAAAAGAGTTACCATAAAGGAAGATCCTTCTACTTCTACTGATGCTAAATTTGATACATTGGTCAAAGCTATGGAGAAGATGATGGAGAAAATCTCTCTAACTGACCAGACAAGAGTTTGAGAAACCCAAATTGGTCCACACATCCAAAATTTAGGCTTTCGAAGGCAACCATAGTTTCCAAACAAACCTAAGGAGTAGAAGGTTCCGGAGCAGTCACAGTAGCAAATAAGACCACCCTTTCAACAAAATTATGCTCAATATTAAGAAGAGGAGGATGATCAATTGCCAAAATATCAAATTTTTTTTTTTGGTGATGGACAAAAAGATGTGTATCTAACCAAAGAAGATGAAGAGAAAGAGCTGCTTGAGAATTTTGAAGCAGTGGATGAAGAACTATTATTTTCTCAATCTCAAAATGATGCATTGATGATTGAATCTGAGGAATACAAAAAGGGGTTTTAGAATGCCATAATGCAAGTGTAGCAACAGTATAACTTAAGGAATAGAACTGTGGGAGGTAATGCAGCAAGAAAGGATGTATCGATCAACAATGTAACAAGGAAGGAAGTGTCTGCTAACAATGCTCAGAAAAAGGACCTCCCTAGCACCAGTACTCAGAATAAGGAGGTTCCTAACACAAGTACCCAAAGGAAGGAGCCTCCAGTTACTATCCTGCAGCGGAAAGACAACATACCCAAAGAGGCTGCAGAAAGGAAGGAAGTTGCCCACAAAGAAGTTGAAAAGGTATCAAATCCCTTTAATCTTGAAGCTGAAATTGCCAAATTGAAGATCTTTATTCCTCTTGGTGAATTAGTAAAAAACAGTCAATACAGATCTCAAGTTTTAAAGGCACTTAGAGTAGAAAAATCTTTTGATACAGTTAATATAGCAGATGATCATCCAGCTATAATATTTGGTCCAAAGATTAATGACAAAGATCAGGATGGAGATGTTCCTCCTTTCTATGTCAGCTTGAATGTGCATGAGAAAATTTTGCATAATGCTATGTTAGATTCTAGAGCTTCACATAATCTAATGTCGAAAGTAATCATGGAGAGATTAGGCTTAGATATCACAAGGCCATACAAGGATATGTATTCATTTGATTCCAGTAAGGTGAAGTGTTTGGGATTAATTAAAGATTTGGCAGTGTCCTTAACTCAAATCCCTTCAAATTGTATGGTTATCGATATTTTGGTGGCAAACATACCTCCCAGGGATGGAATGTTGTTATCTATATCTTAGATGGTAAAGTTGAATGAAGAATTACAAACAAACATGTCCTACATCACAATTCTAGTTTTTGAAGGTCAAATGAGGAGGTTATACAGGGAACCCCTCATGCAGTACATGATCAACAATAAAGAGAGGCATGTGAATCACCTAGTTAATGTTGTTCATTCTAACTTGGACTCCTTTTTGTTGTTTAATTCAGATTGTCCTAATGTTGCAGAAACGTTTTTAGATATGAAAGAGAAAAGAGACAATGCCATGGATTCAGAAATTTTAGGCAATTGTCCTAAAAAAGACAACATCATAAAATTAGTTGTTCCAGAAATTTCAGAAGTAGTAAATAATGAGAAAACTTATGATAAAAATTGTCATGAAATGAAGGAATATGACAATAGAAAAGATGAGAGACAAAGAAGTCAAATTTTTTATGAGAAATCTAAAAGATTGAAGGCTGAAAAGAGTAAAAAAGAGCAGAAAAAACAATGGGTTTGGACCATGAATTTCGATGGGGTAGAAAGCAGAGAAGGCATTGGTGCAAGAATATTGATAATCATCCCAGAGGTTGGTAAGTCAAAATTATGTTCCTACAAATTATTTTTTTACTGTACTAACAACGTAGTGGAATACGAAGCTCTTATCTTGGGCCTGCAAAATTTGAGGAAATCAGGAACTAGAAGGATAGTTGTCTTCGGGGATTCTGAGTTGGTGGTCAGACAAGTCAGAGGAGAATATCAAACCAAAAACCCCCGGATGCATGCTTATCGTAATGTTGTCTTAGATTATTTGTGGAATTTTGTTGAATACAACTTTGTAGTTGTTCCTAGGAAGGATAATGTTGTTGCAGATGCATTGGCCACTTTGACCTCTGATTTTGAGATGACTAGCAATGTTAAAGGGAAATACAAGGACGGGTGAAACATAGGCCTGATGTCCCGGATAACATGGGCCATTGGAAAGTTTTTGAAAACGATAAGAAAGTGGAGAATTTCTTGCTAATGAAATAAGAGTTTGCCAAAATGAAGCTGGAAAGTGATGGTGGATGGGAGGATGTAGATAAAGAAAATTTTATTAATCAGTTGAAGGAAGAATTAGATAAGTAGGGTACTGAGTTAAACATATTGTAGCTCAAAGACAATGTCCTTCCAAGAGGACTTGTATCTTTGGATGAATTGTTTGACCGGAATGATGTCGCTAAGAGGCCAAAATTAGCACCTATAGTAGAATAAATTGAAGAATGCAATATAGGAACAAGAGAACACCCAAAAATGATAAAGCTATCCAAAAATTTGAGCCCTGAAATGAAGAAAAGATATTTGGAATTGTTCACTGAATTCTCTGATGTTTTTTCTTGGGGGTATGACGACTTAAAGGTGTATGACAAAGAGATTATTCATCATATAATACCAATAAAAAAGGATCATAAACCATTCAAACAGAAGCTATGAAGGACAAATCCAGTGTTGTTGCCCTTGATAGAAAAAGAAGTAAGAAATTTGTTTGATGCTGGTATTATAGTACCTCTTCGCTTTTCTGATTGGTTGTCTAACTTGGTACCAATTAGAAAGAAAACAGGTGAAATTAGGTTGTGTGTAGATTTCAGAAACTTAAACAGGGTGTCTCTTAAGGACAACTATCCGCTGCCAAAAATGGACCATGTTCTTCAGAAGGTAGTTGGTGCAAGAAGAATGTCATTACTGGATGGATTTTCTAGGTATAACCAGATTTTGGTTCACCCAAAAGACTAGGATAAGACCACCTTCACAACGCCCTAGGGTACTTTCAAATATGCTAAGATGCCATTTGGTCTGATGAATGCAGGGGAAACATTTTAGCGAGCGATGGACATAGATTTTGCAAAAGAAAAGGATAAGTTTCTCGTCATATACCTTGATGACATTATTGTTTACTCACAATCTGATGAGGAGAATTTGCAGCACTTAAGAGTAGTTTTGGAGAAGTGTAGGAAACATGGCATTTCATTAAACCCCAAGAAATCATTGTTTGGATTGGAGGAAGGCAAGTTGTTGGGTCATATCATTTTGAAAGATGGCATCAAAATAGACCCTAATAGGATTTCAATAATTCAGAAAATGGACATTCCTAGGAGTAAAAAAGAGATTCAGTCCTTTTTGGGTAGAATTAATTTTTTAAGAAGGTTCATCCCTAATATGGCTGAAATTTCTAGAAAAATTACAGACATGTTGAGGCGGGACAACGAGGTGAAATAGGGTGAAGATAGTAGGAAATCTTTCAATGAATTCAAAGCAACATTTTCTCGTGCTCCCACATTGGCCAGTCCAGATTATACACATGAATTTATAGTATTCTCTTTTGCATCTGAGCACAATATTTCTACTATCCTTTTGCAAAACAACCAGTAGGGAGTCAAACAACCTATTGCATTTTTCAATAGGGTGCTCAGAGATGTTGCGCTCAAATATGATATAATGGAAAAAGAAGCATTTGCTTTTGTTAAGGCCTTGAAAGATTTATGGGTGTACATTTTGCATTCTCATGTCGTGGATTAAGTGCATAGTGCTGCAGTTAAAAATATCTTGATTCACAGTGACCCAGATGGAAGGATGGGTAAATGGATCACTCAATTCTTGAATATGACATAGATATCAAACCAAAAAAATTGATTAAAGGTCAGTTTGGCTCAGATTATGGCTGAATTGAATTTAAAGTCCCTTCAAATTAATTTCCTAGCTATCCTAACAAAAGAAGATCTCTCAAATATTGTCCAGCAAGTGCCGGAGAAGTTTGCTACTTCACCGTGGTATGCAGATATTTTATATGTCTTGCAGCATTTACAAGCACCTCCTAATTGACCCAAAACTAAATCTCTATTTCTAAAATTGAAGGTGCGAAATTCAGCATTATTGATCAGTTCTTGTACAAGAAGGATCTTGATGGAATGTTGCTCAATTTCTTGTTAGAAGATGAGGCTCAAGCAACAATGGAACAATTTCACAAACGAGATTGTGGCGGGGACTTGTATTGGAAAACCACAACGAACAAGATCTTAAGAGTTGACTTCTATTAGCCTAGTTTGTTTGTTGATGTTTATAAAAAAGTGGCCAGTATTAGGAATGCCAAATGTTTGAAGGAAGAAAGAAGTTTCTCTCGCTACCCCTAAAGCCTATAGTAGTTGAGTCACCATTTCAGTAATGGGGACTTGATTTTATTGGTGAAATTCATCCTATTTCTTCTGGACAACACAAGTGGATATTTACAACAACCGACTATTTTACCAAATGGATTGAGGCAGCCCCGACCAGAAAGGCTACGAACATGGTGATCATCTAGTTTTTGGAAGGTAATATTTGGTCTCATTTTGGTTGTCCAAAAAAAAATATCTAAGACAATACCGTTGCATTTAAGTCAAAGAAGATGATTGAATTCTACCACAAATATAACATCATTCTAGGCCATTCCACAACCTATTACCCTCAGGGAAATGGCTTGGCACAGTCATCGAACAAAATTTTGGTCAACATTATTAAGAAGTTACTACAATAAAATAAAAGGAGATGGCACAAAAAGTTGATTCATGCACTATGGGCAGATTGTGTGAGTACTAAAAGATCAATAGGCATGTCTCCATTTGAGTTGGTTTATGGAACATAGGCACTTTTTACTTCTTCATTAGGAGTTCTAGTCATGAGATTGTTGCAGGAGGCTGAAGTAGAGTCAAATGGTATGCAACGAAGAATTGGCCAAATGATTCAACTCCAACAGTCTAGAGAAGAGGTGTTCAAAAACACACAGCTGATACAAGACCGGATAAAGAAAATCTATGATAAAAGAACAAAGGCAGCTAATTTTCAACTTGGAGATTTGGTGTTAAAGTGGGATGCTCAGAATGAAGATAAAGGCAAACATGGAAATTTCGACAACTTGTGGAAGGGGCCTTTCAAGGTTGCTGCATTCAGGGGACAGAATGCCTATCTACTTGAATATTTATCAAATGAACTGGTTGGAGCAGGGCCTATGAATGGCAGGTTGCTCAAACATTTTCTCACCTAATTTGATAGTTGAAGGATCATTTCATTGTGAATACCATTCTACTTTGAAATATTTCAAGTGTGGGTAGTCAAAGTTGAGATTTAAAGCCCAAGGTGAAGGCCATAAGATCTTAACTTGCCGCTACCATAAATAAGTCAGTTTGTCCAATAAGAGTCTGTCAGTCAGAAGTTATTTTCATCCAATCAGTCAGTCAGTAAATTTTTCCAACTTGATAGTTTGTATATTAGTTTTATACATGGTTTTCGTTGCCCAATGGATAGGCTTCTGGTCTGCGGTGTCATTCTTCGCACCTCATAAGGAGGCTACCATCCCCAATGGAGCCAATGTTAGAGTAGGTTAATTTGTTAGTTGAAAGCCTTCGAACTATCTTTTTGCTATCTTGGAGGGGGTTAAATTCATAAATGTTTTCACTGTCATAAATTTGACCTGTCACTATTTGGAGAGTCATGTTGATTTTGGTCATTTCTTTGGTCATTAAAGTCAGTCATGGGAAGGGGTATCTGAGCATTGAAAGCTATTGTAAAAAACTGTTGAGTCAAGATATTGAATGTTGATGGGGTGTCTACAGTTAAAGGAATCATGTTAAAGTGGTACATTCATAAAAGTTCCAATTTTTTCCCTCTTTAGACATCAATATTTTTCCATTTTTCCCATCCCCTTTTTCCCATCCACTAGTTCTATCAACAGTTGGAACTAGTTTGACTGAATATAACTGGGAATAACTAAACTTGATTGCTAAAATCTAGTAATCACACATGTTTAACTGAACTTGAAGCCCTCTAACTCGAATTTATTGAGCAAACTGAGTGACAAGGGCCATGTCAACTTCATTAACTACCTCCAAGTTGCCTGTTAATGTGGAAATTCAAATTTTCTCAATTTGACCAAGGCAAAGTCAAATTGAGACTTTCTTGCTACACTTCTCAAAAAAAGGAAAACGATAAACTGATAGAACTCACTCCAAGATTTGAAGGCCATGAACATTTGTAGATAAATAGGACAAGAAATATTGAGCCAAATAATTTACTATTGTGTCTCGATTACCCCAAAAATATCGATAGCTTCCAGGGAAAATATAATCATTCATACCTTCAATCTTAGAAAACATAGAAAAAAGATTGAAGCTTATTGATGATGATGATGATGATGATGGTTAACGTCCACTGAGACCAAAATGGTCTATCGGACCTATAATTTCTTAATTTCTAATTTTCTGACTCCTTGTCTTTCTTGGCGAGATTGGTGATGTAGCTTTCTTTTTCTTCTCTATGGTCTTCCAACTTCCTTTATCTTGCATCTCCTTCATCTCTTCTGGATCTTGGGACATTGGTGTCTTAGCTTCGCGATCTATTGTGTTCGTCCTTTTGGAGATAGTCGGAGAATGCGCGTTATTACTAGCAAAAGAGCTTCTCAGGGAATATTATTCTAACCATTCAATAATCGGATCATGATATGAAAAACAAATCAGAGAAGAATATTAAAATTGAAAGAGAGATATATTTTCCCATCCCCTTATTCCCTTGAACTAGTTCCAAATTTTCATCCACTGTTGCACCCATGTTTACGTCCACCTTTGCATCACTTTTTGCATCTTCATTTTCTTATTTTTTTCATCTATCATTGCATTCACTTTTTTTGGGTGACAATTTGTGCCATGTTTTGCACTTACTATTGTACACACGTTTGCTTCCAATTTTGCATCCATGTTCACGTCATCTTTTGCATCAAATATTGCATCTCTTTTTTCATCCACTTTTGTGTCAGGTTTATGCATTAGGTTTGCATCTCATTTTGTATCTACTTTTTCATCTACATTCATTGCATCCATTTTTTGGATCCAATTTTGTTTCTCATGTTGTACCCATGTTTGCATCCACTTCTACATCCCTTTTTGTATCTTGTTTTGCATCCAAGTTTTCATTTCTTTTTTGTGTCTGTTGTTAAATCCACTTTTGCATCTAATTTTGTGTGCACCGTTACACCCATGTTTGTGTCCATGTTTACATCCCTTTTTGCATCTTATTTTGCATCCAAGTTTAGGTCCCTTTTACATCCAAGTTTTTGTCCTTTTTAATATGAATGCATTGGTTTTTTTGTTTGTAGGAGAATGGGCTTCTTGAAGGGCTAGATGTCACCCTAGAGAAAGGTATAAACAAGAGTGATAAGGAGGCTCATTCTCACCAGCCCAAATGAAAATCATCATTTTGGAGAGAATATGAAGTAGCCTAAACTTGATAGGACAAGGTTGAGGGTGAAAAGGGAATGATTTTGGGTTTGTTTTTGTTTCTCACAAGTTTGAGTAGGAGTAGGAGGCTAGCTGCAGGCTTGAGGGATAGAAAATTGCATGGTTTTGGGTTGATCTTCTTAAGGAAATATGGTTGAAGTCTGCTAGTCTCTTACAAGAGGGACCGAGCCCTAGATCAGGGATGATCTATGGTCAAATAGGAGCTAGAACAACATCCTAAGGTGGTCTAAGTAGTAGCGAAGAAGGGTTGGTCTGTTTGCAATGGACAACAGGAATTTTGAGGTAGTTTGAGAGCTAGTTTGGTACCCTAGCTAGGTCAAAAATCCCAGGTCTAATATTTGCACAGGTCCATGAGCAACAATAGAGGAATGTGTCCTTGATCAGAGGTAAGTTTTCTCCTAAGTTGATGGTTTTTCTAGGTGGTTGAGTATCCTAGTTAAGGAAAAATTGTATTGTAGGAAAGCCTTATGATTTTTTGCTAGCATGATTAGATCCTTGGATCAAATTCCACTTGTATATGTTGAGGTAGAACTTTGATTGTGGTGATAAAAATTTCTTGAAGTCAAAACTTAAAAAGCATATTGAGCTTTGTAACCCAATATGGGAGTGCAATAATTTTTTTAATGTTCATGATTCTAAGAAATAAAAGGAAACACATGAATATCCAAGATGAATGTTGAATCCATAATTTCAAGATTTATATGAAGACACCAAGTATGTTCATGACCCTAGAAAAATATGTAGGGAAAATTCTTTAGTGACGTACCAGTATCTTTTGCTGATTATTATAGCCTTGCAATGAAACACTTTTTGATGTAAAAGGAATTATTGGATTTTTTTGATATGGGATGTTGTAGCTAAAAGGAAAATATAACAAGAGGTTGTATCTCCTCTAGTTGTTCATTGACAAAAGTTTTTTTAATGAATGTGGTGTCATAAGTCCTTAGATTAGTAGGTATAGAGTGAAAGTCCAATTTGGATGCATTCTATATCTATAACATTTTCCTAGAGAATTAGTGGGAACATTATTTGGGTACATAAGTGTCTTGATATATGGAAGTATGCTCATAAAATTCCCTATTGTTTAATGTTTATAGTTAGGTTGATGTTAGGCCCTAGAGTATAATAAGTTCCTGATTATTTTGTGTAGTCCCAATGTGTGGCCAAAATGTATGATTGGTCTCCAATTCGTATGTTGTTTGAGATGAAAATCCTATAAGTAAATCATAGGGGAGGATAAAATATGAATAATTTGCTGTAGAGATGCTAGAAAGTTTCTACAATGAATAATTAATGGTTTGTTTTTATAGTGGTGAAAGATGAATTGAAACAATATTGTTTGACACCCAGTGTTAATGGTAGATATTTCTTAGTTGGAATTATGAGTTTGTTGTAGAGAGGACATAATGGTTCTCTAGACATAATAGAGATTTTTTGGAATTTAATCCAAAATCATGGCAATGATATTCCTTGTGGTAGCAATGGAGATTGGTTGGAGATGGAAAAACAAGGTACACCTTCTATTATATTGAATCAAAACTAGGACCATATGGAAAGATGAATCACATCTTATATTTGGAGGAATTCTAACATGGTGTGTGTAGATTATATATATTGGTCATTGATGTTAATGAGCTTTATCTTAGTTAGAGTTGGTACTTGGGAGGAGTACTGTAATAGCATGTGATATTATAAAAGCTTGTACTTATTTCCTCCATGACATGGAGCATGTAAATAATGTGTAACCATATCTATCTACATATTATGTAAAGGGAATATCATTATATGACTCTTATAAGAAGGCATACCCTTTATCCATGCATCCTTGATGAGCTGGATAACTTTTGTAATATAATGCACAATCTCTGATAGAATGTGGGCCATGTGTCGGCTGAATTCTCTATGAGTGGATTGTGTTGGTTGTAAACTCTAGGGGGCATGATAGGCCTAAAAACCTGAAATTTCCTATACATTTGGGTGGATTTCATTGAAAATATGAATGAACCTGTTAGAGACTAGATTTGCCTTAGGCTGAAAAGACAAGGTTCTAGGTCCACATCAAGCCACACTCAGCCTCATAGCTAGCCCTACGAGGACAGGAGAGGGCTCTCTCCATGTTAATCTCAGCAAAAGATAATCAGAGGGGGCTTGAGATCACTGATTTAATAACTAATCTTAGGCTAGGTATGAAGTGCAAGGTTTTGATTTGATTTTTGGGGGTTTTTATTGGAAAAAGGGACAGGCAAATTTGGGTCCGGGGATGAGGCCTAGTTTTTGCAGAGTTCTGATTGGGGCAAGGAACGCAATCGTTTTGATGCTTTGGATTGAATTAATGGATGGATTAGACCAATGAGGAGACAAGGAGGGAAAGAAGGTCTCAAGAATCCTTCTCAAATAGATGAAAACATGAAGAATTAAACAAAATATAAAGGCAGAGCATAGCAGTCCAATGAATTCTACCTTAATCATTCATTTGTTTAATTGCAGAAGACAAGAGAAGGGAAAATGATACACATAACATCAGTGAACTTAAAAATACGTAGAGAAACACACCATCAAAAAATAGAGCCACATGGATCCCAACAAGTGCTGCAAAACCCTGGTCCTTCCTTTGCCAAAATTGTAGAAATGAAATATACAATAGAGTGCCCAGCAATCCCACGTGTCCAACCCTAAAAATGACTCAGAAAATACATGATATAGACTAGCCCAACCCATTCCCTTGCCTCTAGGGGTCGAGCTCATCATTCTAGGAGCTGTTTCAACCAATTCTAAACAAAGCACTGAAATCTAGGCAATCAAACAACTTGCCTCTATATGATAGGAAACTAATTCATTCATTAAATTTTCACTTTTTAGTGAATGAATCTTCTAGAACAAGTAAATATGTGCCAAAATTACATCATAGTCATCAAGTTACATCAAGATAGATCAATAATTACATCAAAAAGTAAAACTAGTCAAAACTGGGCGAATTTTTGAGCTGCTGAGTGAAAAATAAGCAAAAATCCTCTATGCGCCGCGCCTGAAACTTGTATGCATAGCACAACTTTGGAGCTGAGTTTGAGGCACTTCCTGAAGTCCAAATTGAGCCCAAGATAGCTCCTTGGAAATCCCTACCTGTCTACTTTCCAGCCCAAGTTGAATTTCTAGATTTGGATGTCATTTGCCCCTCCAAAACTTCAATCTCCCAAGACTGCTTCCTGTGTGTCAAAATAGGGGCATTGAGGTCATTTTTTGCATGTTTTTGACCCTTTAGGCAACCCAGAACTTGATGAAATCCTTAGGTAATCCATGAGCATGCATAAATTTTGATAAAAAATCCAGAAATGTAAATTTTTCCTCCATAGGATCTCCCAATTGTAAGCGCGCGCCAAGTGGCGCTACGCGTTGGGCGGAAAAACCTATTTTGAAGCCAAAAAAATTCAAAATTGACAAAATTTTCTCCAAATTTGCTGAAATTTGGACTGAAGGTCTATCATTGAGTATCATTCTCAGCCAAAGAAGCTTCAGCCAAGATTTGTAGTCTATCCTCCCTTTTTTGACATTTCAATGCCCTCCTAGTGCATGCAGTTTCAGTTGTAAAGTCACTGTCTTGGTCAGATAATGTATTGGCGTCCGCCTCCATGGTGTTGAAAGTCTATGCCAAGTGTATGTTTGGTTTGTTTAGAATGAGAAATGAGAACTTGTTGTCTTGTTTCAATGCCAAATGTGTGCCAAAGGGAAATGAGGGGCTGTGGTAAAAATGGGGCAATGGGAACAATGAAGTCTTTCCAAGTGGTAGTTTTCCCTTTGAGGATTTGACAAACTTTGGAGGAGGGGATAACCATTGAATATTTGTTGGGTCCCTATAATACTAGTGATTACCCCATTACTATTGTAGTTATACCCCTTATTTATATTGTTGTGCCCCTATTACCCCCATATTGTTATTTATGTGCCCCATAGAATCCCTCTATTATTATTTTTGTGGCTTTATATTATTATTGTTAGGTCGGCTGGATTATATTGTGACTCCTTAGACTCCTATATATAGAAAGGAGGTTTTGTCATTTGTATCATCCAAGAATTGTTCATTTATGTAATGTAAAGGAGGTTGCCCCCTTGAAGAGGCTGAATTATAAGGCGTGGATCTCTCTTTTCTATCTTTTTGTGAGCTGGTTTCATTACATTTGGTATCAGAGCTTTGGATTCTAGGGTTTCTTTGTGCCAAACAGGTCATCGTGGCATTTTCGCTATAACGTTTTTTCTATAATGTTTCAAAAGTCGCAAAAAAAAACCCATTTGAGAAGAAATCGCGTTGAACCTTGGGTCCAAATTTTAGAGCTTTTCGCATGATATTTGCGGCGATATGATCTGAGGAAGTTGGTCTTTTTGCAGACTCTTGAATTACATTCAAAACGGGTGACCTGGGGAAAATTGTCATAACTTTCTCTCTGAGGATTGGATTGGAATTTCGTAAGAAGGT
This sequence comes from Pinus tabuliformis, assembly GCA_031772625.1. Lineage (NCBI taxonomy): Eukaryota > Viridiplantae > Streptophyta > Pinopsida > Pinales > Pinaceae > Pinus > Pinus tabuliformis. Next base: position 40,376,564 of record CM062814.1, on the reverse strand, counting down.
ACAGAAAGAGGACGGACTGTAGTTACTTGTGTGTGTGTTTTAGATTCAAAGGTTGAAACAGTGACTCGTGTCACGTCGTACAAGTTCGCTCTACTGAACTAGTCTAAAAGCAAGTCACTGTGGGAGATTTCACGTAACTCTTCCTTGGAGAATCCAATTTGGGTCAGACTTGTGGCATTGGAAAGAGGACATAGAAGGCTACTACAGGTTGTAATTTTAGAACTGGATGATCCGAAATTTCAGAGATACATCAGATTCAATATCAGGCTTCTATAAAGTGAAAAAAGGGTGTGTAGTTTTTTTTTAATTTTTGTGTAAGCTTGGCTTAACGGAATTCAAAGGGCATAGTAAAGCATTATTATCGGTAACTGATGCCCCGAGGAAAGAAAATGCAAACACCTAATAAGGAACTTGAAAGCTCTAGCATGACTCATGAAGGAGAGGAAGAAATGCTACATGATATATCAAAATTACAAGAACAAGTGCAACACATGTCACGCTCACAAAAGCTAACAGAAGCTAAGATAAGTGGCGTGGAATCTAAGATAAATGGCGTGGAATCTAAGATAAATGGTGTGGAAGCTAAGATGGACGATTTGAAGATATATTTGAAGACAGACATGGAAGAATTGAAGAAGTTGCTACAAGAAAGGGTCACTAATGGTGAAAAGGTAGTAAAGGAAACTCATGATGAGAACAAAAGAAATGTTAATCATGATTCCATAGATGCTAATGTTGGATCGAAGAATCACCATATTCCAAAAATCGATATGAGGAAGTTTGATGGCAAGGATCCTGCCACATGGATATTACAGATGGAGCAATTCTTCGATCTCAATAATGTGCAAAACGCACAAAAGGTACGTATGGCAACTGTATATTTGGAACCAAATCAGTTTGTATGGTATCAATGGCTTTTCTCTCGTAAACAATTTATCACTTGGGCAATTTTTATGGAAGAATTGATAGCACATTATGAAGATACAAAAAGCAACACTTTTTTTAGCCAATTGATAAGTCTCAAACAAAAGGTTTCAGTAATGGAGCACATTGAGGAGTTCCAAAAATTGAACATAAGGGTAAAAGATATTCCGGAGGAGCATAGGATTGATGTGTTCATAGGGTCTTTAAAGGATAATATCCAACATGATGTTCGCCTTTGGGAACCTGATTCATTAGAGAAGGCATTCAGGTTAGCAAGAAAAATGGAAAGCAAATTATGCCAACCAGGAAGCATACCACTCACAACTATAAAGACAGAAGTGTTGTTGCCCCTAGTCTTCCACAACCTATAAGGTTGACACCACAACAATTGGAAGAAAAAAGAGCAAAAGGGCTTTGTTACAGTTGTGATAGCAAATACACTAAAGGTCATAAGTGTGCTGAGAAGAAATTATTCTACATAGATTGTGAAGAGGAAGAAGAAAAGGAGCAAGAAAGGTCAAAAGAAGAAGATATACTCCAGGAACAAAGCCTAGATGAAGAACAAATAAATCCGACCATATCTTGTAATGCATTGGCGGGAATTACCACTCCTCAAACCATCAATATAGAAGGAAAAATCAAGAAGAAAAAGGTAATAGTGTTGATTGATTGAGGAAGCACCCACAATTTTATTCATTGTAGGGTAGCAAAAGAATTGAATTGCTTCCTATATCCAGCACCAGAGTGTCAAGTGATGATTGCAAATGGAGGAACAATAAATTGCTCTAGAAAGTGCCATAATATCAAGCTATCCATGGGAGAATATGTATTGACTAGCCCAATGCTTTCCATTCCAATGGGAGGTGCTAATGTTGTACTAGGAGTCCAATGGCTACAATCCTTGGGTACAATAGCTTTTAATTTTCAAGAACTTTTCATCAAATTTTCTACGGAAGGAAAGGAAGTTGAATTAAGGGGTATTGTAGGGAAACCAGGAAAGATAATCAGCTCTAATGGTATGACAAAGCTTCTAAAAAAGGAGCAAAGAGGTGTAATTGCACAATTATGTTCGCTAGATGTTTCCACATTGGAATCATCTATTTCTCCAGATCTCCAAAAAGTCCTGGACAATCATTCCAAGGTATTTGAGACTCCAAAAGGTCTCCCACCTATGCGTGATCATGATCATGCTATTCATCTGATTCTAGGAAGTGTTCCTCCAAACATCAGGCCGTACAGATATCCCTATGTCCAAAAAAGTGAAATTGAACGTATGGTTGCAGAAATGCTAGAGGCTGGTATAATTCAACCGAGTCAAAGTTCTTTCTCAGCTCCAGTAGTATTGGTGCACAAGAAGGATGGATCATGGCGCATGTGTCCGGATTATAGGGAGCTCAACAAGCTCACTATTAAAGATAAGTTCCCCATTCCTGTTATTGATGAATTATTGGATGAATTGCATGGATCAATTTACTTCACCAAGTTGGATCTTCGTTCGGGATATCATCAAATCAGAATGAAGATTGAAGACATTCCGAAAACGGCATTTAGAACTCATGAGGGTCATTATGAATTTTTGGTCATGCCTTTTGGCCTTACCAATGCACCTTCAACATTTCAAGGTTTGATGAATTCAATTTTCAAACCATTCCTTAGAAAATTTGTGTTAGTATTTTTTGATGATATACTAATCTACAACAAGTGTTGGAAGGATATCTTCGTTGCTTTGTATCTGATAAACAGACACAATGGGTCAAATGGTTGCCTCTGGCTGAATGGTGGTATAACACTTCCTTCCATATAGCAACAAAAATGACCCCATTTATGGCACTTTATGGGTATCAACCACCATCCATCACATCATATTTAAGAGAAAATTCTAAGGTTCAGGCAGTGGAACATCACATCGAACATCAACAACAAGTCCTCCAACTCTTAAAGGATAACCTCGTGTTGGCACAAAATAGAATGAAACAACAGGCAGATCAACATCGCAGTGAAAGAAGTTTTGATGTAGGTGATTGGGTATTCCTACGGCTACAACCATATAAGCAAATGTCCCTAAAGCAAGCTAAGAAGGATAATAAATTATCACCAAAGTATTATGGTCCGTACAAGGTGTTGCAAAAGATTGGTACTATGGCATACAAATTGGAGCTTCCTGCAGCTTCTCCATTGCACCCAGTTTTCCATGTTTCATGTTTAAAGAAGGTTATAGGTGACAAGCTCCCAATTCAAACAATATTGCCAGAACTTGACGAGGAATGAAAAATTATATTGGAATCGGAAGCAGTCACAGAAACAAGAACTCGACAGCTACGAAATCGATCAATTTCAGAGTATCTTATTAAGTGGAAGAACTTATCCGCTGAAGATTCCACATGGGAGGATGAGAATTTTATGCAGAAGTATCCAGAACTACTCAAGCGTTGAGGACAACACTTTTTTGAAGGAGAGGGGCATGTTGGGTCCCTATAATACTAGTGATTACCCCATTACTATTGTAGTTATACCCCTTATTTATATTGTTGTGCCCCTATTACCCCCATATTGTTATTTATGTGCCCCATAGAATCCCTCTATTGTTATTTTTGTGGCTTTATATTATTATTGTTAGGTCGGTTGGATTATATTGTGACTCCTTAGACTCCTATATATATAAAGGAGGTTTTGTCATTTGTATCATCCAAGAATTGTTCATTTATGTAATGTAAAGGAAGTTGCCCCCTCGAAGAGGCTGGATTATAAGGCGTGGATCTCTCTTTTCTATCTTTTTGTGAGCTGGTTTCATTACAATATTGGAGTAACTTGGGATTTTGGGAATTTTTATACAAATGAAATAATAAATAGGAATGATAAGGGATAAAGTTACTTAGGGATAGGAAAATGGAACTTAGGAATAAGTGTATGAGGGGATATAAGGAAATAAACTGTAGTAATGGGATGATGAGATGTGAAAACAAGGCGGGGAGTGGCACCAAAAATGTTTTAAATCTTCAACTCAAAACTTCAAATAGCATTCTTTAATAAGAGATTATGGCTTAAAGTTTTATATTCAAATTCTCATAATTAGTCATAAAACCACACCAAACACTGATCAAAGGCGATTGCAAGACGACTTGACCTTACTTGGAGTAGAGGAGACCGTTCCATTTGATGTTTGAGTTAGGTAGCAAAATTTTTAATGTTCTAGCCCTATGCACCACACACCAGCCCAACGTGCCACGCATGCCATATGCGCCGCGCCAGTGTATTTTTACACTGCGGAAAATTGCTCAATGTGCCGCGCGCGCCATGCACAAACCCAATGCGTTGCGCCATGAACCCAACGCATAGCACATTTTTCAGGCCTTCCTGGTGTCCAAATTGGGTGCGGGATAGATCGTTGGAAAGGTATTTGAGTCTAATTTCCAACCCAACTAGAATTTTTCAATTTGGAGTTCATTTGCCCTGTCAAAAATCAAATCTCTCAAGACTTGTCAAAATGTGCCAAATGAGGCTGCCTAAAGGAAGAGTGTTGTTGCAGTCAACTTTTGAAGGTCTTCCTAAACTCCAAATTGAGCTCATGATAGCTCATTGGAAAGATATTTGTGTCTAGTTAGCATTTGATGCATCAAAAAAGTCATTTTGGCCAACCAAGCTAGGAGTAATCTTGATTTTCCCAAGGTCACTTCAGAGGTGCATTCAATTCTCCTGAGGCAACGATATTTTTGACATCTCTCTAAAACAATGACACCTGTGTAAAAAGGGAAGGAGGTTTTTCTTCCTTGGCCTATTTTGGAATAAAACCTCTCTCAGTGTTCCCAAATTCATCTTTTCTTGCTCAGAAACATCATTTGAGTAAACCCTACCCCGATGTTTGGAACAAGGGATTTGTCGAAATGAATCGAAATGAAGGGGATAAGGGGCTTCTAAATTCTTGAGAAAATTTGGGAGGTGGAGAGGGACGTTAGGAAGTAGGGGAAAGTGGAATTTCAGAGATTGAGTGAGGGGAAGGGATCCAAAAAGGCAAAACATAGGCCCAACCTAGAAGATTGTCAAGTTGTAGCAAGAAACTAGGGTTTGTGGGAAAATGAGGAATTCGGGGGATCTCAGTGATGGGAAGTGTTTAATAAGGTACAATAAGGATAGGGGAAGGTGTATGAATATCAGGATACAAGTTTTGCTTATGATTTGAACATCCAAGAGAAATTACCTCCAAAACCCTAGGAGAGGGAAATGAACCTTACCTAGGCACAATTGAAGCATGAACAAGGTGTAAAATGACCCATTGGAACTTGACATGATGATGAAAACCCTCTGCATGATGGTGCACTCAGCTAAATGGTAACATGGACTGACATTTGGACAACTTTGAAATGAGTAAAATCAAACCCTAGACCTAATACCCAGTGACCAAATTTTGCTTGAAGACTCACTGAAATGACAAAATTTGACCTTGACACCTTAAAATCACTTTGTAAGAGTATGTTTGATCACTGGTGGAAGGCTGCAAAGACTGACACTAACATTGGCTCCAATGGGTATGGTAGCTCCTTGGAGGTGCCAAGAACGACAGATCTTTGGGAGAGCAGACCAATGCCTTATCCATTGGGAAATGGAGTCAAAACTCAAGCTGAAATGCATGACTGAAAACTGACAACTTGACGACACAAACTGACTCTCACTCAATTAAAAACTGACTCAATACTTAAACACAACCAAAAAACTAGAAATGATGCTCAATATGAAGCTTATTCAATACAACCTACTCTAGTCGTTCCATTCATCACCTGATCAAGTGAAATGAAACAACCAATGCAACCATGTTAGCATCTTGGCTGTTATTTGATTTCTTCCCATATTCTTTTTGATGCACAGGAAAAGGGAATAATTGAAAGGCAACTCCCATGGAAATTCGAAATCAAGTTGACTGGTGATAAACTTGCAAAATAGGAATTGGCTAGATGACTTCAAGAATCCTACAAAATGATCTTCATAAACATTTCTATTGATTTCCATTAACACATTACTGCTTTGGTCCAAGTAATCTTCATATCTGGATATTAAGATTTTCCTCACATCTGTGTTGTCTTTCTTTGGTGATAGCAGCAGGCTGTCAAAAGGATCCTGAATTTCGTGAATAACCAAACTCTGTCGCTGTTTCCAAACATAACAAAAATATCCTTTATCGATCTCCTCATATGACTGCAAACTTTGATCTGAGCTTTGTAATGAAAAATCTGTTAAACAAGACAATGAAGGTGACCTTTGAATCAGATTATTATCAACATTCTCTTCTATCACATGGTTAGCCAATGGGGAAGAACTTTTATAGCAAACATCATCCAACACACGAGCAATAGGATCATAAAAAATTTGAGAAGACTGCTGCGATGTATCCATTAAAATTGTATGGCATCCTACTGGCTGTTCATCTTTTTCTTTAGAGATATTATGAAGATTCTGCCTTATAAACTGAAATGCTTCGAAACAAAAGGGTACAAAATCCTCTTGCATCATTAAATCATGTATTTCGGCTGCCACACCTTCATCTATAATCTGACCTTCATCCTCAACATTAAAACCTAGAGATTGTTGATTTCCTACAGGCTGCTCATTCGAAGATTTACTGTGCAATTTACCCTTCAAAAACTGAAATGATTCAAAACAGAAAGGTAGGGAATCTTCTTGTATTATTTGATCATATGTGCCAACTTCCATGTCTTCATGTGCAACTTGACAATCAATGGCATTTGGGGGATGGATATCTGAATATGAGAAGTCTGGAACAAAGTTTTTATTGCCCTCAAGATGGTCCAGATCAAGACTTGTTGACAGTTGATTTCTGATTGCATGAATGTTGTCTCTGATGAACTGAAACAAAGCAAAACAAAAAGGCAAAGATCCTTCACTTACTTCAAAATTTGCTGCACTTTCCTCATCATTGTCATAGCTGATATGCATCATTTGATCATTGTATTCGAGCTACTGTAAGTGAACTTCTTCCTCCCACAAACTAGCTGCTGATTTGTCTGCAAGATTAGCTTCTGTTTGGAGAACATAATCATCATCATCATACTGATCAAACTGAGGCAAATCATCAGTATAAAACACATAATCAAGCATATATGTCATATCAACAACTCTCTCTTCTCCAAGATGATCTATAAAACAATCATTATCAGATCTATGACAACTAGGATAAGAAACAAAATGTTTTGGATCGGCAACTTGTTCTTCTTCAATCAACGATCCATGGGCTTGAACATTATTCTCATTCCTTGTGATGATCCTTTGCATCATCTCTTCCACTGCACTTACCAAAATGTCAAGCTTTACTTCTAGAGATGTCGATTTCTCCGGATCTATGTTTTTCGTCTCTTCTTCTTTCAACCTTGCCCTTCGGATCAGCAGATGAGCCTCTACATTTACTGCACTGTTCTGTATCTCTTCAAGTGTTGCAAGATTCCTTTCTCTCAGCTGAAACTCCATTTCCGGATCAAAGGCACCTGGATAGTGCAAGAGAGCAGATCTAGGAGGAGGCCTTATATCAACTGGCATCGAATAATAAACTTGGTTAAATCTAGTAGAAAACTGTTGTACTATCTCCCCTGGCAATCTTTTCAGCTGGTTATACTCTTCTATAATAAGGAAAAGGTTCTGTCCGATCATCCACCTGTCGAGAAAAACTTTGACGAACTGCTGGAAATCTGAGATGCTCGCATCAGGCAGGGTTTTGAACCAACTCTTGACTTTGCCTTGCAAAGAAAGAGCAAAAAGCCTAATACTAACATCTTCTTCATCAACCTCAAAAAGGTCTAGAAAAGTCTCAACATTCTGCACATGTTTCTCAGCGTTGACATTCTTACTTTCACCATCAAACCTCGGCAAGTATAGATCATAGTTTTTGGGGAAAGCATGAAGAACATAAGGTAAAACAAGAGGTTTATACCTATCTGGGATTATAAAAGGTGTAGGAGTATATACAAGAGCTATGGGATCAGTTTTGTTTTCTTTAGGCTCATCACGCTGAAGAGAGTCATCATAAGATGTGGGAAAAGTAAGGAGGCCAGGATCAAAGGGAAACTAAGTATTTACTCTTTTTGAATAGGTCGATTGAAGATTTTGATCACTTTTATCATACAACAAATTTTGAAAAACTTTCAGGACAGCTTCAAGAACAGCAAAGAAGTAATTTACAAGAAAGCAGACTAGATCCTGAATACCATTCCACTTTGGATACCCAGACTTTGTGTAAGATCCTTCCATTTTCTCATAGAAGAGTTAGTCCTCCAGTGGAGTCTCTATGGGAGTCACCAGGTGAATGATTTCAGCCTTCTTATGTTTGATCATTGTCCACCATCAACCATCAGATCTAACTTGATACATGTATTGGGGTGATCGTTTAGATCAGATGTTCATTTTATAAACTAGACCGGAGATTGACTGAAGTAGCTTTTATCTACTTGCACTAATGCAAAGCAAAAGTGTTTCGAAGGATACCTGGCTAATCTTCAGGCTCCGTCTGTAGTCTACAAAGCCAAACAATGAAAATAAACTTTCTTACCTAGTATGGTCGCCACTATGTTAGAGCCTAGATTTGCCTCAGGCTGAAAAGGCAAGGTTCTAGGTCCACATCAAACCATGCTCAACCACTGAATATTGGAGTAACTTGGGATTTTGGGAATTTTTATACAAATGAAATAAGAAATAGGAATTATAAGGGGTAAACTTACTTAGGGATAGGAAAATGGAACTTAGGAATAAGTGTATGAGGGGATATAAGGAAATAAATTGTAGTAATGGGATGATGAGATGTGAAAACAAGGCGGGGAGTGGCACCAAAAATGTTTTAAATCTTCAACACAAAACTTCAAATAGAAATATTTAATAAGAGATTATGGTTTAAAGTTTGATATTCAAATTCTCATAATTAGTCATAAAACCACACCAAACACTGATCAAAGGCGATTGCAAGACGACTTGACCTTACTTGGAGTAGAGGAGACCGTTCCATTTGATGTTTGAGTTAGGTAGCAAAATTCTTAATGTTCCAGCCCTGTGCACCGTGCACTAGCCCAAAGTGCCACACATGCCATTTGTGCCGTGCCAGTGTATTTTTACACTGCGGAAAATTGCTCAATGCGCCGTGCGCGCCATGTGCGCCGCGCACAAACCCAATGTGTTGCGCCATGAACCCAACACATAGTGCATTTTGCAGGAGGCTTTTGGAGGCCTTCCTGGTGTCCAAATTGGGCACGAGATAGCTCGTTGGAAAGGTATTTGAGTCTAATTTCCACCCCAACCACAATTTTTTAATTTAGAGTTCATTTTCCCTATCAAAAATCAAATCTCCCAAGACTGGTGAAAATGTGCCAAATGAGGCTGCCTAAAGGCAGAGTGCTGTTGCAGTCAACTTTTGAAGGTCTTCCTCAACTCCAAATTGAGCTCATGATAGCTCATTGGAAATATATTTATGTCTAGTTATCATTTGACTCATCAAGAAAGTCATTTGGCCAACCAAGCTAGGAGAAATATTGATTTTCCCAAGGTCACTTCAGAGGTGCATTCAATTCTCTTGAGGCAACGGTAGTTTTGACATCTCTCTAAAACCATGACACCTGTGTAAAAAGTGAAGGAGGTTTTTGTTATTTGGATTATTTTGGACAAAATAATCTTTTAGTTTTCCCAAATTCATCTTTTCTTGCTCAGAAAGATCATTTGAGTAAACCCTACCCCAATGTGTGGAATAAGGGATTTGTCGAAATGAATCGAAATGAAGGGGATAAGGGGCTTCTAAATTCTTGAGAAAATTTTGGGAGGTGGGGAGTGATGTTAGGAAGTAGGGGAAAGTGTAATTTCAGAGATTGTGTGAGGGGAAGGGATCCAAAAAGGCAAAACACAGGTCCAACCTAGAATATTGTCAAGTTGTAGCAAGAAACTAGGGTTTGTGGGAAAATGAGGAATTTGAGGGATCTCAGTGATGGGAAGTGTTTAATAAGGTACATTAAGGATAGGGGAAGGTGTATGAATATCAGGATACAAGTTTTTCTTATGATTTGAACATCCAAGAGAAATTACCTCCAAAACCCTAGGAGAGGGAAATGAACCTTACCTAGGCACAATTGAAGCATGAACAAGGTGTAAAATGACCCATTGGAACCTGACATGATGATGAAAACCCTCTGAATGATGGTGCACTCAGCTGAATGGTGACATGGACTAACATTTGGACAACTTTGAAAGGAGTAAAATCAAACCCTAGACCTAATACCTAGTGACCAAATTTTGCTTGAAGACTCACGGAAATGACAAAATTTGACCTTGACACCTTAAAATCACTTTGTAAGAGTATGTTTGATCACTGGAGGAAGGTTGCAAAGACTGAAACTAATAGAACCATGTACTCAAAGGAGATATTAGTGGGTCTGTAGTTGCAATAGTTAGGTACCCATGTATTTCGGTGGATTACCACTCCATTACGTGGATGATAACAATTTGGTAATGTTTACATGATGGAGGAATGAGACGAAAATGCCAAGTTAGATCATATATATACACTTTATTGATCAAGAGTGTCTTTGATGTATTTAACCAATAGAAGATGATGATGAAGACTTACATAACAAAGATAAAGACATGTCCAACTCACTAAGGGTGAAATTTGGGATTATTAACTCCTACCTATCATATTGAATATTATGTGATTCTTATTATCATATATCAAAAGGTTTTGGTTAAATAATGTATTGATCATTGTGATGTAGAGTTGGTATCAACATGTGTATTCTTTTTATGTGGTTTAAGCATGTTCTTGGATCATGGCTTGATGAAATATTTTGGTTAACAAGAATTTTTAAGTTAGTGCATAATTGAAATTTCCTCAACAAATTTTTAATGTGCCAGTATAACACGTCTATCTCAAAACAAACTCTTATTTATTTATATATGTACTATTACATTTTTTAAATAAATTGAACACGCGCAATTTTGGTTTATAAAATATGTTCACTCTCTTATTATTTAGATTAAAATGTCAAATATTAAAATATTTTTATTTTTGAAAATATATATCAAGTAAAAAAAGACAAATTAATCTTACATGAATTGCATTCTATCACATGCATCCATAGGTTATTCATCCATTGGTACCTATGCAAACCCATGAAAACAGAGCTCTATGGTTAGGTATTATTGGCATTATGATACATGTGTTGTCCTTGATGGCAAGTCACTCAGATGAAGGATCACAGTGCAACATGTCAACAACAAAGAATTACAGTTCAGACTACAAAGAATGAATAAAGAGAGGTATACGCAGGTTCACCTTGGCCAAGCTACATATACACGCAGGTTTACTGAACCAAAGGAGCGTATAAGTACACACACACTTTCATAGAAGGAAAAGTGCGTATATCTTGGGAAAACAAAGTTTTTGGTCCAAGGTATTTGACCCAAGGTAATTGGTCCGAGGTATTTGGTCCAAGGTATTGGTCCTAAGTAGTTTTGGTCCATGGTATTGCGAAAGGCCTAAAACTATATAAAGAGGAGAAGATCATTAGGCCATGGTGTGCAAGGATCTGAATATCTTATGAAGTGTTGAAACATATATGCAGGTTAATGAGATTTTAATGGTTTGCTTGATCTGATCTAAGGATGCACCTATAAGGCTAATGAAGGTTGATGGATCGAGATCATAAAGGCTTAAGAGTATTATCATTATGTGGTTTGATCTTGAACAGTCTAGATCTGAATACTGACGCATGTTTTATCATGTAAATGTGATGATCTAGGTATGGTTGAAGTCTGGAATAGCTGCGATGTTTAAGTTATCATTTATAGATCTGTACGCAGGTTCACTTTAGTAAAAGATCATATACACGCTAGTTCAGCATATCAAAGTAGCGTATACATCATAAATTTGAATTTTCAGATCTGTATGTTGGTTCCCTTTGGTAAAAGTGTGTATACACGCTGGTTCGACACATGGAAGTAGTGTATACCTTATGAAGTATGATTTTTAAAGTTTCAGTTGTTTCTGTTTGCTGTTGCAGAGTTCTGGGTTCTACTTTATGTTCTGGTGACTGTATTCTAGTGACAGTGTTTTGAATGATCAGATTGATTGTAATTTGTATCAGTGATGATGGGTTGTCAAGTGATTGATTGATTTAGTTGTGGTTGATTCAGAAAGTGATGATTGGGTTTCAGTGATTGGTTGATGCAGATGTATTTGACGGTTGTATTGCAGTTATGATTTTTTGAGTTTCAATGTTGTTGATGGGTCTAGTATGAAAATTGGATGAATTGTGGCCTTCATATTGTGGTTTTGTATTCCAGGAGTATCCAATCTGAAAATTCATGAAACGTGGTCCCTAGTGGAAATGTGGAGTTTTCTATAGGTTGGCACCTACATAGTAGTAAACATATTGGCTAGTACAAGAGCTAGGGGGTTGTAGCTCTCTTCCAGTAGTAGCTGGAGAATGAGAGAAGGTTGTAGCCTTTTGCAAGTGGGTTCCTACGTACTGGTATGAGTTTGCACCAGTACAAGATTGTAAACAAATTTTCTTATTATTAAAAAGAAGACAAAGACGACGACAGTAGGTGGTTTTTACCCACATTGGGTTTCCACCCTATATCTTGGTGTTCATGTGTGTTTCTTATGTGTGATGCTTTATTACACTTTTACTGCATTGTCTAATAAATCTCTGATATACTGTTTTAAGCTCAATACATAATAAATTGTCTAAATCAAAATTTCTCTGCATATACGCTGGTTGCTTTAAGTACAGTCGCATGTACACGCAAGTTCACTTCACTGAAGTAGCGTATATAAATCTGTTTGGGAAATAAAATTATAGATTTGATAACATTGATTCACCCCCATTTCAGTATTATTTCCAACAATTGGTATCAGAGCAGGTCCTTCAGAAGAAGCTCGATCGCTTAAAGGGAGATCCATCATCATGAGTAATCTAGAAAGCGTGGGATCCATTAGACCGCCAATCTTTGATGGGAGCAATTTTTTTTATTGGAAAATAAGAACCACAGCCTATCTACAATCACTTGGAATGGATGTTTGGGAAATTGTGGAAGGAGGATATACATTTCCAACAACAATTCCTATAGATATGGTAGGTAAAAAGCAATATGAGACCAATGCCAGAGCAGTCAATACTTTATTGGGAAGTCTGTCACAATTAGAATTTGTCAAAGTCATGCAGCTCAAATCAGCCAAATAAATATGGGACAAAATCGTTCCAAGCTACGAAGGAGACTCTCAGGTAAAATGTGCTAAGCTTAAAACTCTCAAAATTTAGTATGAAACTCTTAAGACGCACAGTGATGAAAGTATAGCTAGTTACTTCTTACATATAGATGAGGTTGTTAATTGTATGAAGAATCTGGGTGAAGAAATAAAGGAAGCTACCTTAGTTGAGAAAGTTTTGAGATCCTTGTCTGCTAAATTTGAATCAAAAGTGTCTACCATAGCAAAAAAACAGGATTTGCAGACAATCACTATGACACAGCTTCACGGAATCTTAACTGTATTTTAGATGAGAAAGGGAGGACCATCAGATATGAGGGAAGCCGCATGTAAAGCTTTAGCAAAAAGAAAGGAAGAACACAATCAGGACATATTTCAAAAGAAGAAGATGAGGTAAACTTTGTCAAGAAGCTTCAATGGGGTTTCGGAAGATTTAGAGATAAGCCACCCTCAAATTCTTTTCCTGTGGCAGAGTCAGTCATTATGCTGCCAAATGTCCTCATAAATATAAATATGAAAAAGGGAAGGAATATGCAAAATGGAATAGAAAACAAGTTGTAAATAAAAGGAGTTACTATACTCATGAAGATAGCGATGGTTTATCAAATAGTGATGAAGATGAAAATAATATTGATTATAGACTTCTAATGGCTTATGATGATGATAATTTTTGGGATGCTTTAGAAGAGGATGACCTTCATGAAGAAATCTCTAAACTCAAAATCTGTTTAGAAGAAAAGAATATGATTATAGATACCTTGACATACCAACTTGCTAAAAAAGAAAAACACAATGAAAAACTAGAATGTGAAATTGTGTGTCTAAGAAAGGATCTTGAGAAAACAAAATTCCTCAATCTTAGATTTTCTAAAGGATCAGAAACTTTAAATGAAATTATCAAAGTGCAGTGTTGTCCTCTGATAAAGATAGGTCTTGGATATACTGAAAAAGCATCTCAATCATAGAATCCGTCAACCTCCACTAAAAGCCATATTGATGTAGAAAAGAACAATGAACAGTATGACAATCGTTAGCAAAGGCATAAAGAAGATCATTAGGTAAATCAGACTCAATTTACTCCAAGGATGAACAGAAGCCACAACCAACCTTAGGCAAATCATACTAAAATTGCTCCAAAGATGAATATCAATAGAAACTACAATCACCAGGTCTATAAATTCGATAGTCGAAGGAACTTCTTTAATGGGCAATGTTTTTCATGTCATAATTTTGGACACAAAACTGCTCAATGTGTTGCTTACAAAACCATCATGACTAGAGAAGCACGAAATCAAAGGAATGTGGCAGGGATCAAGAAAAGTTCCTATGATAACTTTTCTCTTCTTGAAAATGAAATAGAATGCTCAATCTGTAACAACTTTGGTCATGAAGAATCTGAATGCAAGAGAAAATTTCGGCAAACATCTCAAAAGGAGAAAACTCCATTAAATCCAAAGATATGGAGAAGGAAAGAATCTCAAACAGAAAGATGTGGTATAGCCTTATATTTAGAAGGATAAGAAAATCAGTGGTAGATCGATAGTGGATGCTCAAAACACATGACAGGGGACAAAGAAAAACTTCACTCGTATAATGCCTTAGAAAAGGAAAAGAATGTCTCCTTTGGAAACGACACTCCTGCTGTCATAAAAGGTAAAGGCTCTGTTTTCTTGAAAGAAAAGGTTAAAGCTGGAAATCTTATGTATGTAGACGGTCTAAAGCATAACCTGTTGAGTGTCACTCAAATGTGTGATCAAGGAAATGTAGTGTTTCGATCAAACATATGTGTTGTTCGTGAGCTTGATACAGGAGAGACTGTGATCAAAGGTACAAGAACTCTAAACAAATTATACATACTGAAGGGAGGACAACAACAGTGCTATCTAAGAAAAAATGATGAAAATTGGCTGTGGCATAGAAGATTGGGACATCTAAGCTTTTCTCAAATAAGAAAAGCATGCAGATTCAAGGTTGTTCATGATCTTCCAGATATCAACATCCCTAAAAATACAATATGCAAACCATGTCAAATTGGTAAGAAAACCACAACTCACTTCATTGAAAAAGAAGGGTCACCCTGTAAGCCTCTTGAACTTGTCCATACTGATTTATGTGGACCATCAAGGAAAAAGTCACCTCGTGGAGAAGAATACTTTATTTTTTTCATTGATGATTTTTCCAGAATGTGTTGGATAGGTCTTCTAAAGCATAAAGATGAAGCATTTGAAAAGTTCCAAGCCTTCAAAGCTTTGGTTGAAAATGAATCAGATCGAAAAATCAAATGCCTCAGATCTAATTGAGGAGGGGAATTTACCTCGAATGAATTCTTTGATTTTTGTGAACAACATGGAATAAAAAGGCAATTCTCCATCGCAAGGAATCCTCGGCAAAACGGAGTGGTAGAAAGAATGAAACTCAAAATCATCAAGAAACTCAAATTTTAGGGGAAAAAGAGGCAGGTGTACGAACAAGAAGAACTATTACAGAAACCTCAAGCTATCTAGCATCACTATCCTCCATCGAACCTCAAAATGTAAATGAAGCATGCAAAGATGAATGTTGGGTCAAGGCCGTGAATGAAGAACTTGAGAAAATTGAAAAGAATAATACTTGGGTATTAGTTCCTAGACCTCATGATAAAAATATTATAGGAACTAAATGGATATTCAAAAACAAACTAAATGAAAATGGAGAAGTCATTAGAAACAAGGCCAGACTTGTTTGTAAAGGGTATTCTCAACAAGAAGGTATAGATTTTGAAGAAACTTTTGCACCTGTTGCTAGACTTGAAGCCATAAGGATGTTTCTTACTCTTTCTAGCTTTCAGAAATTCAAAGTATACCAAATGGATGTAAAATCTGCTTTCCTTAATGGAGATTTAGAAGAAGAAGTTTATATTGAACAACCAGAAGGATTCATTCTTGGAAATGATGCAAAACTTGTATGCCAACTTAAAAAGGCTGTCTATGGTCTAAAATGGGCTCCAAGGGTCTGGTACTACCGCCTTGACAAATATCTACACCAATAAGGTTTTACAAAAGGTTCAGTAGATAACAACCTATATACAAAGATTGAAACTGATAAATTGCTAATTATTGTTGTTTATGTTGATGATATCATTTTTGGTAGCAATGAAGAATCCATGAGTTAGAATTTTGCTTCAGTAATGCAGCAAGAATTTGAAATTTCCTTGCTTGGTGAACTTACCTATTTTCTTGGTCTACAAGTTCAACAATATAAAGATGGTATTTTTCTTTCACAAACTAAATATCTCAAACAGATCTTGAAAAGGTACGACATGGAAGATTCTAAACCTGTATGTATCCCAATGGTAACAGGATGTAGTCTCAGCTCAAATGATGAATCGACAGCAGTACATCAACCAACTTACAGATCCATGATTGGCAGTCTGCTTTATCTAACAGGTACCCAACCTAACATCATGCATACAGTAGGAATAGTTGGAAGATTCCAAGCAAATCCAAAGGAATCACACCTTAAGGCAGTCAAAAGAATTTTCAAATATCTTCAAGGAACTTAGAACTTTGGTTTATGGTATCGTAGAGATACAAATCTTACTGTTCATGCATATACAGATGCAGATTGGGCAGGAAGTGTTGATGATAGAAAAAGCACTAGTGGTGGTGCATTCTATATGGGTTCCAAGTTAGTGTCTTGGTTCAGCAAGAAACAAAGTTCAATTGCTTTATCTACAACTGAAGCAGAATATGTGGCAGCTGCATCTTGTTGCACACTACTAATTTGGATGATGCAAATCTTGCAAGACATTCAGATCACATGTACTCCACCCATCTCCATTCTATGTGATAATACAAGTGCCATCAGTATTTCAAAGAATCCAGTCATGCACTCCAAGACCAAGCACATACCCATCAAATACCATTTTCTACATGAACAAGTGCTTGAACAAAAGGTCAAATTGGAGTATGTTCCCTCCAAAGAACAGGTTGTTGATATATTCACTAAACCACTTCCCAGAGAGACATTTGAATATCTTAGACAAAAGCTGGGAGTAGTTGTTGCATCATCCTACTGTTAAATCCAATTTTTCAGAGAAAGGTTATTATACATGTGTTTCATGAAGTATAGTCATGTACACACGCGGGTTTCTGTGGGTCAAGGAGCGTATATGTTTTTTAGACAAGAAAAATAGTGGGACAGGCTCTGATATGGGTGCTCTGACTGATATTGATGATTAATGTCTATCGATATGCTTTGTTCATTAATTTTTATCTGATTGACAAAGATGCCTTGATCATTGACCTATTAACAATGCACAGGTAGCATAGGTTCAAGGGGAGCATTAGCCTTCACGTACATTCAGCATTGTTGACATTATGGTTGCTGAGTCCAGCTATGGTTTTAGATATTTATACCATTTGTTACTTAAGTCATGTAAAAGTCTAGGGTGTGATATGTCTTCTCATACATTTGAATGAGTCCTCTTGGACAAATGATGTAATTTGTATCCCCACTTTACATGGGATGGATGATGTAATATTTATTGTTTCTGTCATGTATAAACAATTGGTATATCCCCACTTGGTTGGGTGGATGAGTCAAATTTGGTATATCCCCACTTGGTTGGGAGATGGATATATGTATGAGTCATTGGTAATAGGAAGTCCATCCTCACATAGTTGAGTTATAGAGTCATGTTATTCTTTTAGAAAATATTTTTGCAGACTCTGCTTATGCTCAAGGGGAGCATGGACAGTTTCAGTGCATCTTAGCATGTACAAAAGGGGAGCTCAATCAGAGAATTCAACATGTACTCAGGGGGAGCATGAACAACATAATGTATGTCAAAGGGAGAAAATATCTTGGTCCACCCTTTGCCCTTGATGTCAAAGGGGGAGAGTGACTTGGTGTTGTTGTTTCCATCAAGTCCAAAGGGGGAGATTGTTGGCATTATGATACAGGTGTTGTCCTTGATGGCAACTCACTCAGATGAAAGATCATAGTGCAGCATGTCAACAACAAAGAATTACAGTTTAGACTACAAAGAATGAAGAAAGAGAGGTATACGCAGGTTCACCTTGACCAAGCTGCGTATACACGTAGGTTTATTGAACCAAAGGAGCGTATACGTACACAAGTTCTTTCACAGAAGGAAAAGCGTGTATATCTTGGGAAAACAAAGTTTTTGGTCTAAGGTATTTGACCCAAGGTAATTGGTTTGAGGTATTTGGTCCAAGGTATTGGTCCATGGTATTGAGAAAGGCCTAAAACTATATAAAGAGGAGAAGATCATTAGGCCATGGTGTGCAAGGATCTGAATATCTTATGAAGTGTTGAAACATATATGTAGATTAGTGAGCTTCTAATGGTTTGTTTGATCTGATCTAAGGATGCACCTATAAGGTTGGTGAAGGTTGATGGACTGGGATCATAAATTCTTAAGAGCATTATCATTATGTGGTTTGATCTTGAACAGTTTAGATCTGAATATTGATGCATGTTTTATTCTGTAAATGTGATGATCTAGGTATGACTGAAGTCTAGAATAGTTGTGATGTTTAAGTTATCATTTACAGATCTGTATGCAGGTTTGCTTTAGTAAAAGAGTGTATACACACTGGTTCAGCATATCAAAGTAGCGTATACATCATAAATTTGAATTTGCAGAACTGTACGCTGGTTCCCTTTGATAAAAGTGCGTATACATGTTGGTTCGACACATGCAAGTAGCGTATACCTTATGAAGTATGATGTTTAAAGTTTCAATTTTTTATGTTTGTTGTTGCAGAGTTCTGAGTTCTGCTTTATGTTCCGGTGGCTGTATTCTGGTGACAATGTTCTCAATGATCAGATTGATTGTAATTTGTTTCAGTGATGATGGGTTATCAAGTGATTGATTGATTTAGTTTTGGTTGATTCAGAAAGTGATGATTGGGTTTCAGTGATTGGTTGATGCAGATGTATTTGATGGTTGTATTGCAGTTATGATTTTCTGAGTTTCAATGTTGTTAATGGGTCCAGTATGAAAATTGGATGAAATGTGGCCTTCAGATTGTGGTTTTGTATTCCAAGAGTATCCAGTCTGAAAATTCATGAAACGTGGTCCCTGGTGGAAAAGTGGAGTTTTCTGTAGGTTGGCACCTACGTACTAGTAAACATATTGGCTAGTACAAGAGCTAGGGGGTTGTAGCTCCCTTCCAGTAGTAGCTGGAGAACAAGAGAAGGTTGTAGCCTTCTACAGGTGGGTGCCTGCATACTAGTATGAGTCTGCACCAGTACAAGATTGTAAATAGATTTTCTTATTATTAAAAAGAAGACAGAGACGACAGCAGCAGGTGGTTTTTACCCACATTGGGTTTCCACCTTATATCTTGGTGTTCATGTGTGTTGCTTATGTGTGATGCTTTATTCTGCTTTTACTGCATTGTCTAATAAATCTCTGATATACTGGTTTAAGCTCAATACATGATAAATTGTCTAAATCAAAAGTTCTCTGCATATACGCTGGTTGCTTTAAGTACAGTCGCGTGTACACGCTAGGTCACTTCACTGAAGTAGCGTATATAAATATGTTTGGGAAATAAAATTATAAATCTAATAATACTAATTCACCCCCCTCTTAGTATTATTTCCAACAGGTAGATCATGATCTAGACAATTTTCCTCGTTATTTGTCAAACAAGCCATGTCGGGAGAAATAAATGGGAAACAACTGAGGTAGGTCCACAATCCACATGGATCCATATGTTTATCGAGCGGGTTCACTTTAACATATTAATGTCACTTTTAGAGATGGTGTACCAATTACCCTTTATAGAATAAAGATTAAAAATTTAACCACCCATAGGTTTTTTATTGTTTTATCTCAATGGGAAAAGAAGAAATTGTCATGCATGAAAAATAGTATGTGGGTCTCTCTAACGTGAAGGAGGCTTGTGTATATGAAAAGTAGTAGAAGAAAACACAAGTGCAGGTGATATATGGTTGCTTTTAATGGTGCAACTACCAAAAGTAGAGGTGATATATGCATTTTTTTCAACTACAACATCTCCTTCATATACTTTTATCGGTGTTCCTTTGCACCTTTTGATGTAATTGGTAGTTTTAATAAGTTAAAAGATTAGGAAAGTGATTATTGTAACAACCATTTTGACATTAAATCACAATGGAGGAAAAAAATATATATCCATTAGGAGGGAAAAACATCCCTTATCTTTCCTTTTTAATGAACTAGCTTATTTTTTGAAACCTTCACATTTTTGGTTGGACATTTTGTTCCCATGTCTACGTACTTTCTAACATGCACTTACATCTTTTCTCTATCACCACTTTTAGAGAAACTCCAAGTCATTGAAACTCCATTTATGCAATTATAGTTTTGCTTAGCGCACATTGTTACTTAATACCCTAGTAGAATTCTTGGTTTGGCCTTTGCAGTTTTTATTGTTGCTTTCTTGAAATGATTTCCTCAATTAATATCGAATTCAATGATGGTTTTTTCGAATGTTATTTCAAATTGAAATGTTTATTTTATCGAGTGAAAATCATTGTAAATATTTTGGGTGGGATTTTGGACTGCAGATGCTTTGTAAACAAGCAAGCAAGAGATGCAAGTTGCAACAAGAGGTATTTAATGAGAAACGTCTCATTTCTAATTTTTATCTCCATATTTTGTTGGGAAAAATTAATAAATCCATTGTGATAAAATTTCTCTGCAAATGTGTGTGGAGATATTTTTTTATACAAATATCTTTTGACATATAGTTGGAAAAGAAGTGATTAAATTAGAGAATGCATTTGTTGGTAACTTGCATAGATCGAGGGTTATTTCAACATTAAATTTCACTCGTGGCTAATTAACTAAGATAATATCTTCAGTGTCACTTCTACCAAGTATCATCGTAAGGTTTATGTTAAGCCTTGGACATTGTTGATTGAAATATGTCTTAAAATATTCTTTCCATCAAGGATGCCATGAAAATTTTAATGGTAATGTTTATATCCAATTGGAAGATGGTTGTAGTGCTTGGTCACTACATTCATCACTTTGAAAGAAATCTGTTGAATCTCAAATAGTGGTGAAATTTTCTATTATTTTGATTTTGATATTTCAAACATTGGAGAAAAGTTTTCCCTCTATAAATTTAAAATATACATACAACTTTCCTTCTTAGATTTTTTGGTTTCACAGGTGTTTGGTCAGTTTTACTACTTATACAACCATTAATTATCAATTAGGGTAAGTATTTTTATTTCAAAGGTGTCTGCACTATCTGTGTTGATACATGTAACAACCAAGTGAAACATGAAATAAAATATGTTGTTGAACATGCTTGCAGGGATTAAAATACTCTTGCAGAATGGAAATTAAACTTGTAGAAATCAAGAAGCACATTGTAGACATGAAATACACTCATCAAGGAAAGAATCCACACTTCATAAAAGCTTCAAAATAAATATTGGCACGCCATACACTATCAAGAATTAAATAACATAGAATTAATTAACCTGTGTAACAACACATACAGTAAATCTGAAAGTAGAAGCGTATCTATCCCACACTAAACATGTACAATGATAATAAGAAATCCACACTTAACACATAAAAGAAATAACTATTCTACCAACACTGCGATCCCTGCTAAAGAGGAGGGCCCTTCCTCCCTAGCAGGGTGCAGGAAGAAAATGGAAACTTAGTTAAAAACTCAACACAAGAATTTATGTAACATCACCAGATATACTTTGTATTAAGAATGGTTGAAGAGTAAAAAAATCATAATATCGATATCTTTGTCTTGCTATATGTCTATATCCTTACATGAGACTAAGATCTCTTTATAAAGCCTTTTACAGAGTCTCGAAATTGGAAAAACAAATCAGTCATGAGAATCTACGATTCTCATGCTGATTACGCTAACATAAGTAATTTAAAAAGATATAAATTGTTACAAGTTGTTTAAATAAATATCATTGTGGTTACACCACTCCTGTCTAGACACACAATTATAACCGCCCATATTTTCATTACTTTATACGGCTCTTTGACGGCTATCTTTGAAACTAACCGGTATGGTCTTGAGAATGCACAGTGTAACGACAAATTCATGGTGTAATAGTAAAAAATGACAATCTGGTGTGTAACAAGACAGAATGAAAATCTCAAGGTGTAATAGCAACTTGAACCATGTAGCAACAATGAATAACAATAATTGTCCATCTATGCCCATCAGTAGCTATGGCAGTACCTGAAAGAAAAACATTCCGAAGAACTCTTCCAAAGACACCCTAGTTAGTCATCCCAAAGAAAGCATCGTTTCATTCAATATTTGGCAAAAAAGAACATAATAATATGTCAAAGAAAATATTGCTTCTTTATTAGAGGGAGTGACAATAGACTGGGAAGATTGCAAGTTCAAATCAGGAAAAATGACCAAAATTGGGGAAAAGGATGCTTGAAATATCCTTAAATATTGCACCCAACATCTCCCCCCAACTGAAGCCATTGCATGTCCTCATGCAGATTCTTTGGAATCTTCAGGGTCCTCGGCTATTGTGACACTGGCATGTTGTTGATGCAGTCTCATGAAATCATAAGCGCTAGCAGTGTTCATCATCTTTACGATACCCCTGAGTAGACACAAGCTGGTGTGTCCATGAATGCTCATCATATCTGTTCAGGTGGAAGTGAGGCTGATATTTTTCAACTGGAAGCCAAATCAAAGGAAACTTGAATCTGAGCCCCATCCAAAAAGCTCCCATCATTTTAACAATTCGCACATATTTGGGGACTCGAGTAACAACAATTATGAAATTGGGGTATCCAAAGGGATCCCCTGCTTGTAATGTCTCACTGCAAGCTTCCCACCATTTCAGGCTCCCAACCAATGCCCAAATTTTCAGTTGTTCATGAATATTAAAACAAAATCCAACAATCCTTCTCTTGTAGAGGGATAGTTGTTCTATCATGCCAGGGTTACTGAGAAATTTCTTAAATTCACGCCTCATAGTAGTGTCCATGCTCGGTTCGGATCTTACCATCAAGGTTTCCTTCTCTTCATTAACAATAGATGGATTTGTGGAAATGTGCTAGTCAATTTGATTCCTCATAAAAGATAAAAGGCCTGAAGCTACAAATATCCAACATAAGGAGCGAGATTTGCAGCCATCTGTAAACTAGAATGCTCAAGAAATATATTATGTAAAAAGTGTTTGCATAGAAAACTCTGCTCATCAAAATCACATGAAAGAAATACCTCTAGAAAGGTTTTAGTGGAATTACTCTTGTAGGGTTTCTCACAAATAGCTTTCAAAAAAAAAAAAAAAATCCCACAAGAAGATTAGATAGGATGGAGATGGTGATCTTCAACCTAAAAGTTTCAGGGCTAAATCACACGTTTGAAATTTCTCCTGATTCAGCTTCGCAACCTCTTGTTTCAGGGAAAGTCCCATTTGTTTCCAATTCTGTAGTTTTGATGTCAACAAAAAAAATTCTGACCACCACCCTATATCAGGGTCTTATGTAATTTAATGTGCGATAGCAGTGGAGGGTGTAACAACATCCTATGTTTTGAGTCGTTCTACCTCAGCTGTTGGTTCTTGTGTAACAACAATTTCATTGACAGGTTCTTGTGGAGGAACTCTCAATACTTCTTCCCCAAAAACCTCTACCTCAACTGTTGGTTCTTGTGTAACAACAACATTGTTGAGAGGTTCTTGTGTGTGAGTTTCTGGGTTGAAACTCGTGGCGTGATCTGTTTCAATTGTTGGTTCTTTCTAGGTTCCTTCAGAAATAATGTCTGCAACGCTGATATTATACCTTGATATTGCCAAATCTTTTGCACATGTTATACATACAGGTCCCTGGGTGGTTTCTGATCCTAACTTATCAACTGCCTCGGCTAATGTCTTAAGACTTGGAACCTTCATTTTAAATTTTCTTCCCCCTAATTTTTTCTTTAATTTCTTATTTTATGCTTCTAATTTCTCAATTTTATGCAGCAGGGTTTGGGTTTTGTCCTTACCAGGTGAAAAAGTGTCTTCTTGTTTATTCTACCTCCTATTATTCGGCTTCTCCTTTTTCTCTTCTTTCTTGCCTTACCTCTTCTTGGACGAAGGTGAGGGTTCTATCTTCTTCCTTGATGGCGAGGGTTTTATTTCTTCTTTGGCGGTGAGGGTTCTGATTTCTTCTTTGGTGGCGAGGGCACTAGTTGAGAGATAACCTTAACCTTTCTCTTTAGTTTTCTGCCACCCACCGGTCTCTCAAGTGACCTTTTCTTGATTTTAACTTTTGAAGACTGTCCCTACTCCATAGGTATGTTAGCTTCCCCCAAAGCATTTTTGGTAGTTTTAGCTTGTTCTTATCGTGGGGCTTCTGTGCTTTCACCAACAAAATTTTCCTAACGTCTTCGTTGGTGCTATAGAGAATCTATCATGATCAACTTTATAAGTCTGTAGTTGGTAATGCAGCTCTCTACATGAGAGGCTACCTTTACCTCTGCAACCATATGTCTCAAAGTTTCCAACAATAAATAGGGGAGATTGAACAATTCCCATACCGAAGATGGCTCAACAATGGAAAATGATAGTTGAATACTATCATTGAGCACCCCTCGCATGTAATGTACTTAATGAAAAATAGGGCAACATCAATCCATGGCTGAGGAAGGGAAACGCGGTCGATTCCTCTTCCTTTCTTAACCAATTGTTCTTCCCCCTACAAAAATTCATCTTTAATATTGGGTTTATTAACTTTCCGATTGAACCACCTCTTCCCCTTGGTTCGAAGTGTTGTTACTCTGGTAATTAATTCTTCTGTGACCTCCATTCTTAGGCCTTTAACCTTCATTTGATTCCTATTTAAGTTTTGAGCAAATTCTAGAGCAGCATTTTCATCTGATCCCCTGAGTTGCTTGAAAATTCAATCTGTCTTACTTCCTTGAAGATTTGATCTTCTTTGGGGCATTTCTCCAAAGATTCAGTGGAATCCAGTTCATGTCTTACTTCTGCTCCCCCCATACTTCACTATTACCAACCTCACACTAATTTCTGCAACCAGCGCTTGTGAATTTTTGCCTACTTATTGTCACAATTCCTGAAGAATGTGAAGTGAGGGTGCAGATCTTACATCGAGGTGGATATCATGGTGACAAGAAAGGATATTAAATTAGAAAGTTACACAACGTGGGGTATCATTTCATCATTAATTCGAAGGGTATGGAAATCTAACTTAGATACAATTTGAATTAATGAGGTGATCAATAATGTAGAGTGGTAATGATTAATGGGTAATGTCACTTTAAATCGAGTTGTGTCAGGGATCACGAAATGATTTGTCACCCCAAAACTTAAATTCAAAGGCCATCCTCAACCAACGTATTAACTGCTTATGATTGCCAAATAAAGAAAAAACAATATTCCTTTTTTGAATGATTTATTGGAGGGCAATTTGACTGATGCCAGTGACAGAGTACCGGTGATGGTAATTACTGACGTAGATAGATGCAACTAGTTTCGTGAAATAATTATATTCATCAAACTGGTTGTTACAGATGTAACAACAAAAGAATTCTTCCATGCATGTTCAATCATGTTTGCAGCGGTGATTTATTACAATAACATATTCTTTTGCAGCATTGTAATTGTGTGCCTACCAAATAATTCTTAATACAATAAAATGAAAAAAAGGGCTTATAACAAGCATGTTGTTACATTTGTATCATAAATATAAAAAATGTGTTCTAGTCACCACAAAGTGGTTTTCAGTTGGCACAATTATCTACCTGCACCCCATAAGAGGTTTTCACAAGAAGATTTCTTTATTATTATTCCTTTTTTTTCTATTTTCTTAATTTTTTATTATTATATATTTTTGGTGTATCAGCTGCCAACAAAATTTGGTTTTCAGCTGCTACATTTATTGGATTTCAAGGATTTGATAGCATAGGATAATTTTCCCCTACTTCCATAACTTAGAGATCAGATCTTGTGACAATGTTGACAAATGAATCCTTCAAGATAAGTTTATGATATAACCGAAGGTGATGCCCATTGGCAAACAATGGCACCTTGGTATTGTCTATGGTAGCTAATATCATAGTCCCATTTTCAAAGACTGTACCTACCTCATAAGGACCTAGCCACTTGGTCCAGAGCTTCCCTTTGAAGTCTTTGAATCGTGAATCATATAGTAGAGCCCAATTTCCTTTTTGAAACATCTTCTTTTTGATAAACATTTCATTCCAGTTATCCCTTTGTTGCTGGATGATGTATGTTTACTGAATGGCAGATAATCTCTTCTCATTAAGTTCATTTAGCTGATTTAACCAATGTTTCTAAGCTATAGTCAAATCTAGTTTCACTTGCAATTATGTTTTGAGTTTTCTTACTTCGAACTCAATGGGAAATAATCGATTTTTACCATACACTAATTTGTATGGTGAAAATCCAGTAGTATTTCTCCATGTATTTCTATATGCTTGTAGTGATTCTGGAATTTTATCATCCTAGTTCCTCTGTTGGCTAGCTACAATCTTAGTGATAATTCGTTCTATAACCTTATTATTTCTCTATACTTTACCATTTGCCTGAGGATGATATGGTGAAGTAATTTTGTGGTAGATCTCGAATTTATCAACCAAATTTTGGATCAAATGAGATGTGAATTGCGGTCCTCCATCTGTCATTATTTTTTGAGGTACTCCAAAGTGAACAAAGATGTCTTCAAATAAAAATTCTAAAACACTTTGTTTAGTTGCCCTGGTTAGTGCCTTTGCTTCAACCCATTTTGTGACATAGTCTATATAGACTAGAATGTAGGACTTCTACTGAGATGAAGGATTAATTGGTCCTACAAAATCTAAAGCCCACTTCTCAAATGGTTCCAAAACTACTTGAGGTTGTAATGACATTTCATCTGACTAAAGTGATTGACCCATTCTCTAACAATTATCACATCCCTTGACAAATTTATTTGCATCCTAGAATATGGTAGGCCAATAATATCCAGTCGAAATCACTTTATGCCATGTCCTTTTGTCAAAAAAGTGTCCTCCACAAGGTTCCTCATGGCAGGGTTTGAGGATATCAAAAATCTCATCCTCTCTCACACAACGCCTGATCTGATGGTCTGGCCCTATGTAATAAAGGTATCCCTCTTCCCCGGAATATATTTCACTATGCTAAGCAATATTCTTCCTTTCTTTTGAGGACATATGTTGTTGAAATATCCCTGCAGTAAGATAGTTAACTATGTTTGCATACCACAGTGAGTGAGTTGAAATAGAAAAATATATTCATCTGGAAAGGAATCCTCAATGTGCATGCAATCACTACTAATAATCAACCTAGAAAGAAAATCAACAACTGCATTATATTTTACAGGTTTATCTAATATTGTTATATCAAAATCTTGTAACAACAACAACCAACGTGTAACCTTACTATTAGTGATAGATTTATTCATTAAGAAATAAATGGCAGAGTGGTCAATGTGCACAAATATTTAATAACCTGTGATGTAGTGCCTAAATTTATTAATAGCATGTACTACTGCAAGAAATCTATTTTCTGTAACTATGTAATTTAATTCTAGTGGAGTCAGATTCTTGATGATGTGGTAGATGGCATATGGCCTCTTGTCTTCTAGTTGAGCTAGCACAACTCCTATAGCAGTATCAGATGCATCAGTTTCTATATGGAATGACATATCCTAGTTTGGTCCTTGCAAAACAGGAGTTGTTGATACACATTGCTTTAATTCCACAAAGGCTTATTCACATTTACCTGTTCAGAAAAATTCCACATCTTTAGTAAGTAGAGAAAATAATGGGGATCAAATATTTGAAAAAAATCTATAAATATTCTGTAATACCCTGCATGTACCAAAAAACTACGTACCTCCTTTTGTGTTTTGAGAGCTAGAATTTTCAAAATTATTTATATCTTAGCAGGATCTACCTTTATTCCTTTAGTAGAGATATAATTCCCAAGCACAATTGTTAAAATCGGCAACTAGGGCCAAACTTCATGTGGGTCACCTTATTCATGGCTGATTATATTTCTCTTGGATTCCTCTCTTCGAGAGGTGTAGGATTGATCTAAAGATCATCCGATTCTGATAAGTATTTGTGGAGATATGAATTTATTTTGATTATGGACAAATTGTCAAAGTCAGCCAACAACTTATGTAGGCTCAGAATACCAACAGACACATCTATTCATCATCAACATTTTCATATAAATACAGGATGTCTCCTCCTCATTTGGACACACACTTCTCATCCATCTCTCTCTCTCTTTTGCGTAGAAAAGAGTCTCTCTCTCTCTCTCATGTGCAGATAGGTCTCTCTCTCACACGTGGGAAGGAAGGACACAGTTTTCTAAGGGTTTACAAACTGCAGATTGGAACTTTGACCAACATTCTCTCTCTCTGACTACACAGTAGGTGAAGCTGACTCTCCTTGGAAATTCACAATTTTTGGCACAGGAATCGAGGTGATCTGACCTCCAGTTTGGAAGATATTGACTGCCCTAGTTTAGGGCTAATGCCGCTAATGCTGATGCTGCTGATCTAGGGTTTGCTGCTACTGATATAAATCAGATTTTTGTACTATTTTTCTCTGCTGAATTATTGAAGATAAACAAATATTTGATCAAAGGGTTTCCCCATATTGGGGTTTGTCCCTGGCTAGCCGCCACATCTTGTGTCTCTTGTCTTGGCTTGTTTTCTGTTGATCGTTTAAATGTTCTATTTGCACTTTATTTAATGTACATGTGATTGCTAATCCGTGGATAGAAAAAAGAAAGATAGGTAAACTGCTCTAAGCATAGAACATACCATAATTTAACAACAATTCCTTCATTCATCATCATGTGACATTTTTCAATTCTTAAAGAAAGATTAGTTTGCTCACATTGTTGTAATAATTTTTCAAGATTGGCTAATGCTGGTTTGAAATCATCACCATAAGGTGTAAAGTCATCCATGAATACTTCCAAATAGTCATTTGGAAAATATGCAAATATTCCCAATACCACCCTCTGGAAGGTTTCTGGTGCATTACAGAGTCCAAAAGGGAGAACTCTGTATACAAAAGTCCCCCAAGGGAAAGTAAAGGTGGTTTTATCTTGATCCTCCGGAGCAATCTGTATCTGATTATAACCACTAAACCCATCTAGAAATGAAAATAATTTCTTTCCAGATAAGGTGTCAAGGACTTGATCTATAAATGGCAAAGGGAAATGGTCCTTTTGAGTGGCTTTGTTAATCTCTCTGTAATCCACACAAATCCTCCATTTGTTGTTATTTTTAGGAACAATGACAAGTGGAGACACCCATTGGCTATTAGAGATGGGATAAATGAAGTTGGAATTTAGAAGTTTTTTCAATTCTTCTTTTACTACTTTAAGTGTTGGGTTCATACATTATTGTGGCTGCCTAATTGGAGTGCAATCTCCCTTCAAGTAGATGTGATGGGTGCATAGGTTAGGGTGAATGCCTTTCATGTCTATGTAATCCCATGCAAATGCATTTTTATGTTTCTATAACAAATGTAACATCTTGTTCTGTTCGGGAGTCAGATTAGGATTAATATTTAAACTTTTTCCTGGCTCTATTTCAACTGGGATTCTTTTGATATTAGGGGTGGTTTTCATATGTTCTAGACTCAAGTCTTCCATGGTATCTTCTACCCTTGAATCATCGATAGAAGAAACATCAAGGGAATTACTGATAAAGCCATTGATAATATCATCCTCTGTTTCATTGTTAAAATGTTGGGCTTTTCCAAGAGTGAGGAGTGGTTGGGAATAATCTGATTCAGGTTCAAATTCATCCCATAAGGGATTTTCCAATTCCTTACTTAGTTTTGTAGGAGGATAAAGGCTGAGGTTATTTGTGGCTTGTCCATCAGAAATTGTCATGTAGTTAGATATACAACCTATTAATGCATCTACAGTGGCCAACCAAGGCCTTCCTAATATCAAGCGATGTCCCTCCAAGTTTGATTTGGTTTGCAAAATAAGAAAGTCTATTACATACCTCTAGGAATCCACTGTGATCACTACATCCTCTATGATTCCATTAGGTTTAACACATGACCTATCTGACAGTTCTAGTACTGTAGGTGTTTGTCTCAGCCCGTGTAATCCTAAAGTGGTGAAGACCTCCTTGGTCATTACATTGATTGTTTCCCCTAAATCAATTAATGTATTCGAAATGGGCTTTTCATCAATATAAACAGTGACTATAGGATTCCTTGGATCATTATATTTATTCAAAAGAGGTTGACCAGACATCAGTTCTAACAATTTTCCCATCACATGGATGGTAACAAGGTCTTTGGGCTTCCTTCCAGGTTTCTTACGACATAAGTCTCTTACTATTTTTTCATAGATGGGGACATCCTTAATGGCTTGCAGCAAGGGAATCCTTATGTGCAAATTCTTTAACTCCTTGAGAAAATCAAATTCAGGTTGTGGAATCATCCCAGTTTCAGCTAGTCTTTGTGGATATGGGGGATCCTTGGTTACCATAACAGTTGGATTGACTGTCATAGCTATGTCATCATTATTCGAATTTTATGTTATAGGTGTAACAGTCTCATCAAGATCCACAATATCATCCCTCGGTGATTCACATTCATCTTCAGTAATAACAAGGGAGGTCTTTGGATTTACTACTTTTCCTGATCGAAGGTGGATCTCATTACATCCAACAAGAGTGATGTAGTAAGTCTGGAAAGAAGTGGGGGCTTCTATATTCTGGGTTGCCTTATTATTTGGGTTAGGGTTAGACTGTATAGGTAGTTGGGGTCGTATGGGAGGAGTAGTAGCAGATGACAAGAGAGGTGGAAGTTGTAATGTTGTACTGGTAATGCAGGAGGGACTGGACCTAAAGAGTTTCCCCTCCAATTTTGAGGCCAAGAATACAGCTGAGATGGAGGATACTGAAAAGGTGGAGAAGGAGACCATTGGTTCCATGGTGAAGGAAATTGAGCTGGAGGAGGAGTGGAATACTACCATGGAAATTGTTGAGCATTATATACATTATTCCACAGATTAAAAGAAAAATCTTGAGACATACCTGGTGGTCATGGTTGCCAAGGCTTCCTGAACCCAATAAAGTAAGAAGATTGAACCTCCTCGATTAATTCCTTGAGTGTTGATTTCAGTCCTTGAAGCTCTAGAAAGTAGCCTATCAAATGCTCTAGGTCACCAATATTGCACAAGTTGATGTTGTTGACTCTACATTCCTTCAAGGAATGTTTCTCTTTAAAATTAGAAACACTCTAGCAAAAGAATTCAAAAGAAAGCGTTGGCTGACTGTATCAATTGATAACCTTCCCCGGCAATGGTGCCAAAATGTTTGGTCAGTTTTAATACTTCCACAACCTTTAATTATCAACTAGGGTAAGTCTTTTTATTTCAAAGGTGTCTACACTATCTGTGTTGATACATGTAATAGCCAGGTGAAATAGGACAGAAAAGATGTTATTGAACACACTTACAGGGATTAAACTACTCTTGAAGAATGAAAATTAAACTTGCAGAAATAAAGAAGCACACTGCAGGCATGAAATACTCTCATCAAGGATAGAATCCACACTTCATAAAAGCTTCAGAATGAATATTGGCACGCCATACACTATCAATAATTAAATAACATAGAATTAATTAACCTGTGTAACAACACATATAGTAAATCTAAAAGTAGAAGCATATATGTCCCACAAAGAACATCTACAGCGATAATAAGAAATATACACTTAACACATCAAAGAAATAACTATTCTACCAGCATTGTGATCCCTTCTAAAGAGAAGGGCCCTTCCTCTGTAGCAGGTTACAGGAAGAAAATGGAAACTTAGTTAAAAATTCAACACAAGAATTTATGTAACATCACCAGATATACTTTGTATTAAGAACGACTGAAGAGTGCAAAAAAATAGAATATTGATATCCTTGTCCTACTTTCTGTCTATATCCTTATATGAGACTAATCTCTCTTTATAAAACCTTTTACATGAGACTAATCTCTCTTTATAAAGCCTTTTACAAAGTCACGAAATTAAAAAAAAAAAAACAGAAGTAATTTAAAAAGATATAAATTGTTACAAGTTGTTTAAATAAAGATCATTATGGTTACACCACTCTTGTCTAGACACACATTTATAACCACCCATATTTTCATTACTTTATATGACTCTTTGACATTTGTCTTTGAAAGTAATAGCTACGGTCTTGACAATGCATGGTGTAACATCAGCTTCATGGTGTAACAAAAAATATGAAAATTCGGGGTGTAACAACAGAGAATGAAAATCATGAGGTATAACAACAACTTGAACCATGTAGCAGCAAGGAATAACAATGTTCATTCATCCATGGACATTAGTAGCTATGGCAGTACCTCAAAGAAAAACATTCCAAAGAACTCTTCCAAAGACACCCTAGTTAGTTATTCGAAAGAAAGCATCATTTCATTCAATATTTGGCAGAAAAAAACATAATAATACATCAAAGAAAAGATTGCTTCTTTATCAGAGGGAGTGACATTAGACTAGGGAGATTACAGGTTCAAATCAGGAAAAATGGCCGAAAATGGGGAAAAGGATACTTGAAATATCCTTAAATATTGCACCCAACAACAGGTTTGTCCTTTTTTAACTTGACTCCAATCACAGACACGTAGGATGTTGTTTCTATCCAACCTTATGTTGATTATGTGTTTGAACATGTTATGGGAGATCTATGGAATTTAAATAAATGGAGTCTGACATTAATTTTTGTATTGTTTAATTCATGGGGTCAGTTGTTGAGATTCCAAGTTCCCCTAACTACCCAATATTAGTGACATTAATTTAGATTTATCTATTTGAATCCTGATATTATAATGGGAGTGTTAAAACTCTAGATTATTGTAGAGGAGGAAATAGTTGGATTGTTACCTAGCAAAGTAGAAAGCAACAAGGGGAGAATCATGGAAGATTCTATTCCATAAAAGCTTGATAAAAATGGGGGGATATCAATATTTCAAATGTTTTCTTAAAGCCTATTAGCATGATTATATACATATGTCCACTAAGTAATAAATTATCTACAGCTAAAGGTGTTTTATTTTTTGACTTGGGGATTTCAGATTTAATAAATGATTTTCTTTCTTTCATCCATTTGAGATCCTCAGTAAAAGTTTTCATGTCTTAACTACTTAGGAAATGACATTATGTTGTGGTTTTACTTATCTACATTTCTATTTATGGATATTTCCTTATCTGGGTGCTTTTCATTGTTCAAATTAGCACTTTTTCCTTTGCTACAAAATTCATTCCATGAAAAACCAGTGAGCTTGTTTGTGTTGGTTGATTTACGCACATTAATTTCTAGCTGCCTAGGGATAGTAATCTTGTATGGCCATTTTGAGAGTTTACCCTATGATGTTTTCGCTTGGGCTTCACTTTGGTTCCTATGAAGGATATTTGTGAAGTGATGTCTAATGTTCCATATTTCAATAGAAATATGAGTCTTAATGGGTGTAAATTGTAACATGCCCAAGTCTGCAAAAATGGATTTTAGTGATGACGCTGAAAAATAGTTTCTCACTTGGTTCCATTTTTCTAATTTGATTAAATACTGACTATTTGAGATCCCTTATTGGCAATGATCACTTTTTGGAACTATTTAGCCAATTAGGGACATTTGACAAAGTTTGAATTTTTTATCTAATTCAGTTTCATTAACAATGATGGGTAAATGATATTGCGACCTTCTTATTTTTCGCGTTGAATCTGCATTATTCCTCTTTAGGCAAGTTGAGAAATCTAAGCTTGTTAAAATTGGAAACTAGGGCCAAATTCCACTTTTGACAGCTCATTTGATGAAGATAATTATTGCATTAAATTTCTCTCTTTGAGAGAACCAAAATCGACCTAAACATCATCAAATTCGGTCAAGGCGAAATGTGTTTTTGAATTAAAGTCCTCACATGTACAAATTGATAATGTTGACTTGGGGTAAAATAATCAATTGAAACCCCCCTCCATCTCCTATAAAAGGATGAGTCATCCTACCTTATTTCACATATCCAAAATCACTTGTGTGATACTTTTAAGGGAGCCATGACATGGAGAAGCTAGGAGGATGAGCTGTTTGGGTTTTCTCTCTGGCTAATTTGTCTCCCATATGTCCAAGTTAGTAGAAGGCAACTAACTGCAAGCTTTAGAGAAATTATGGATGATGTTTTGGCATGAATTTTGAGTGTGAAACTCTCCATCACCAGCCCACTTTCTTTGTGTGGTGTCACCAGTCGGACACAGGTATGTTTGACTTGGAACCAGAGGGTCAAGATGTAATATAAGGCTATAGGATAAGCCATAGGCTTATGTCCCCTTGCTCAGGTAAGCAGATGACTAGTTGAAGGGCTAATTACTAGCCCATGTTGACAATGAAGAGGAGCAGTGATGATTGGAGGCACAAACGTAGTGATTGAGGAGGGGAAAAAAGGGTTGCAGGTTAACACACACCCTAAAAAGTGATCAATATTGCAGAGAAGAAGGCACTAGCTCTTGAAGCATGTTTTTCCAGAATTGCAGATTGATTGGGCCATCTTCTTGTCTAAGGATAATGTTATTAGATTTTCAAATGTCAAGTCATTTTTATTGCACTCCCTCTCTTTGTTGAAATTTTGATATTAATAATAGGAATAAGTAATAAAAGATTTTCCCCATCTTGGGGTTTTTTCCCTAGCTTGAGCTAATTCCTACGTTCTCTTGTCTTGGCTTGTATTCTACACTTATCTTTGATGTTATTTCATTAGTTATTGTCCTATGGTTAATGTCATTGCTAATGGAACAATGGAATTTATAATGGACTTATAATGTAAGGAAGTAACTGATATGAGAAAAGAACACGTAAACTCTAAATTTTAACATGGTATCAGAGCTCAGGTGAAGACAATCCCAAGCTAGAGTAAAAAGAGAGAAATCACTAAGGGAAGTTCATTAACAAGTTTCCATGGTTCCTGCATAGTCTTAAGTAATGAAATATAGAGAATTTCTGAAGTATGATTCTAGTCCTAGTTAGGACACAAGAACAATCGAGTATATTTTTTCCCTTGTGTTAGGGCCTAAATCTACCTCAGGCTGAGAAAGGTAGGATTTAGGATAACATCAAACCATGCTTAACCTGGTAGCTAGCCCTACCAGGTCGGGAGAGGGCTCTCTCCTTGTCAATCTCAGCAAAATATGATCAATGAGGGCTTGAGATGACTGATATGAATACTGATCTTAGGCTAGGTATGTGTGCAAAATAGTTTGATTGAATTTAAAGATGTTTTGTTGGCTCAAATGAAAAGGCAAATTTTGGGTCTTGGGAATGAGGCTTAGTTTTGCAGAGGTCTCAATGGGGCAAGGTAGGCAAGTGATTTGATACTTCAAATTGAATGAAATGGAGAGATTTAGATAGGTGAGGATTTGAAGAGGGCAAGAAAACCTCAGGGATCCTCTTCAAACAGCTGAAAACATCAATAACTAAGCAAACCCTAGGTAGAGCACTGCGATTTCAATGGATTTTATCTTTATCCTTGTTTGTTTTAGTTAAGAAGAAGCAAGAGAGATAATGGCATACATAAAACACATATAAACTTAAAATTATAGAAGGAAACACAATATCAAAGCAAGATGCCACATGAATCCTACAGAGTGCTGCAAACCCTAGTTTATTCCTTTGCCAAACTGCTGATATGAGTATACAATGAAGCTACAAGCTTTCTCAAAAGTCCAACCATGCTAATGACTGAAAAATTACATGATATAGGCAACAAAAAACTCATCCTAGGCTCTAGGGGTCGAGCTTATAATATTAGTAGCTGTTCCAACAAAATCTAAACTGAGAACTAAAAAGGTAGGCAATGGAACAGCTTGGCTCTAAAAACTAGGAAACTGATTCATTCAGTTGCAAACTACCTCTTGATGGATGAATCTACCTCTAAGATTACATCAAAATCCATCAATTCATATTAAATTACATCATGATTTTGAAAATTAGAAGGAAAAAAGTCAAACTGTGAAAAAACTAGGCGAAAAACAGCATTTGTGACCAAAAATGAGCAAATTTCCTCCAATGCGCTGCGTCGATTTCCCTATGGATAATGCCTTTTTGCAGCTGATTTTGGAGGCCTTCCTGGTGTCCAAATTTGCTCCAAGTGGGCTTGTTGGAAAGGTCTGTCTATCTACTTTCCATCACAAGTGGAATTTTTGAATTTGGTCTCCATTTGCCCCTCCAAAACTGAGTTCTCCAAACACTGCTTCCTATGTGTCAAAAAAGGGGTAGAAAGGTCATTTTTGAGGTGTTTTTGAACTTTTTGGAAGCTCAAAACTTGTCAAAATTTCTTGGCCATTTGTGAGCATTCATATTTTTCCATGACAAATCCAAAATGTTGAGTTTTCCTCAAAAGGAGGTCCCCATCAAAAGCGAGCGCCAGGTGGCGCGGCGCATCAGGCAGAAAAACCTGTTTTGCTTTAAAAATTTCTAGTTCTACACTTTCTCTTAATATTACTTGCAGTCCTGCACCCAATGGTCATGTCTCCAGTGCACTTGACCGCACATTTTCTGTGTTAAAGGTGCAGACCCCTGATGCGCCGCACCACTACCCAGGTGCACCGCGCCTTTTTGCAGAAGACTTTTGGAGGCCTTCCTGCTGTCAAAATTGGGCACGGGATACCTTGTTGGAAATATTATCGAGTCTACTTTCCAACCCAACTTGAATTTTTCAATTTGGAGTTCATTTGCCCTGTCAAAAGTGAAATCGCCCAAGACTAGTCAAAATGCGCAAAATGAGGTTGCTTAAAGGCAGAGTGCTATTGCAATCAACTTTTGAAGGTCTTTCTCAACTCCAAATTGAGCTCATGATGGCTCATTGGAACGCTCCTTGTGTCTAGTTATCATTTGACACATCCAACAAGTCATTTGGCTAACCAAGCTAGGAGAAATCTTGATTTTCCCAAGGTCACTTCAGAGGTGCATCAATTCTCTTGAGGCAATTGTATTTTTGAAATTTCTCTAAAACCATGACACATGCGTAAAAAGTGAAGGAATTTTTTCTTCCTTGGCCTATTCTAGACAAAAACCTCTCTTAGGTTTCCCAAATTCATTTTTTCTTGCTCAGAAACATCATTGGAGTAAAACCTATCCTGATGTGTGGAATAGGGGATTTGTCGAAATGAAGTGAAATGAAGGGGATAAAGGGCTTCTAAATTCTTGAGAAAATTTTGGGAAGTAGGGAGGGATGTTAGGAAGTAGGGGAAAGTGGAATTTCAAATATTGAGTGAGGGGAAGGAGTCCAAAAGGGAAAAACACAGGCCTAGCCTAGAAAATTGTCAAGTTGTAGCAAGAAACTAGGCTTTGCGTGAAAATGAGGAATTTCAGGGATATCAGTGATGGGAAGTGTTTAATAAGGTACATTAAGGATAGGGTAATGTGTATGAACATCAGGATACAAGTTTTGTTGATGATTTGAGCATCCAAGAGAAATTACCTTCAAAACCCTAGGAGAGGGAAATAAACCTTACCTAGGCACAATTGAAGCATGAACAAGGTGTAAAATGACCCATTGGAACCAGACATGATGATGACAACCCTCTGAATGATGGCACACTCATCTGAATTGTGACATGGACTGACATTTGGATGACTTTGAAAGGCGTAAAAGCAAACCCTAGACCTAATACTTAGTGACTAAATTTTACTTGAAGACTCACTGAAATGACAAAATTTGACCTTGACACCTTAAAATCACTTTGTAAGAGCATGTTTGATCACTGGAGGAAGGCTGCAAAGACCGACACTAACATTGGCTCCAATGGGGATGGTAGCTCCTTGGATGTGCCAAGAACAGTAAATCTTTGGGAGAGTAGACCAATGCCTTATCCATTGGGCAATGGAGTCAAAAAATTAAGCTGAAATGCATGACTGAAAACTGACGACTTGATGACACAAACCGACGCTCACTCAACTAAAAACTGACTCGATACTTAAACACAACTGACAAACTGGAAATGATGCTCAAAGTAGAGCTTATTCATCAAAACCTATTCTAACAGTTTCATTCATCACCTGATCAAGTGAAATGAAAAAACCAATGCAACCAAGTAAGTATTCTGGTTGCTGTTTGAATTCTCCGCAAGTGCTTGCTTATGAATCAAGTAAGTAGGATCTAGGATAACATCAAACCACACTGAGAAAGGTAGGATCTAGGATAACATCAAACCACGCTTAACCTGGTAGCTAGCCCTACCAAGTCGGGAGAGGGCTCTCTCCTTGTCAATATCAGCAAAATATGATAAATGAGGGCTTGAGATGACTGATATGAATACTGATCTTAGGCTAGGTATGTGTGAAAAAGAGTTTGATTGAATTTAAAGATGTTTTGTTGGCTCAAATGGAAAGGCAAATTTTGGGTCTTGGGAATGAGGCTTAGTTTTGCAGAGGTCTCAATGGGGAAAGGTAGTCAAGTGATTTGATACTTCAAATTGAATGAAATGGAGAGATTTAGATAGGTGATGAGTTGAAGAGGGCAAGAAAACCTCAGGGATCCTCTTCAAATAGCTGAAAACATCAATAACTAAGCAAACCCTAGGTAGAGCACTGCAATTTCAATGGATTCTACCTTTATCCTTGTTTGTTTTAGTTAAGAAGAAGAAAAAGATATAATGGCATACACAAAACACACATAAACTTACAATTACAGAAGAAAACACAATATCAAAGCAAGATGCCACATGAATCCCATAGAGTGCTGCAAACACTTGTCTATTCCTTTGCCAAACTGCTGATATGAGTATACAATGAAGCTCCAAGCTTTCTCAAAAGTCCAACCATGCTAATGACTGAAAAATTACATGATATAGGCAACCAACAACTCATCCTAGCCTTTAGGGGTCGAGCTCATAAGATTAGGAGCTGTTCCAACAAAGTCTAAACTAAGAACTAAAAAGTAGGCAGTGGAACAGTTTGCCTCTAAAAACTAGGAAACTGATTCATTCAGTTGCAAACTACCTCTTGATGGATGAATCTACCTCTAAGAGTGAAAATGTAGCAAAATTACATCAAAATCCATCAAGTCATATTAAATTACATCACGAGTTTGAAAATTAGAAGGAAAAAAGTCAAACTGTGAAAAAACTAGGCGAAAAACAGAGTTTTTGACCAAAAATGAGCAAATTTTCTCCAATGCGCTGCGCTAATTTCCCTATGCATAGTGCCTTTTTGTAGCAGATTTTGGAGGCCTTCCCGATGTCCCAATTTTCTCCAAGTGGGCTTGTTGGAAAGGTCTATCTGTCTACTTTCCAGCACAAGTGGAATTTTTGAATTTGGCTTCCATTTGCCCCTCCAAAACTGAGTTCTCCCAACACTGCTTCCTGTGTGTCAAAAAAGGGGCAGAAAGGACATTTTTGAGGTGTTTTTTATTTTTTTGGAAGCTCAAAACCTATCAAAATTTCTTGGCCATTTGTGAGAATTCATATTTTTCCATGACAAATCCAAAAATGTTGAGTTTTCCTCAAAAGGAGGTCCCCGTCAAAAGCGAGTGCTAGGTGGCACGACGCATCAGGCACAAAAATCTGTTTTGCTCCAAAAATTTCTAGTTCTGCACTTTCTCTTAGTATTACCTGTGGTCCCGATCCCAATGGTCATTTCTCCAGCACACCTGACCGCACATTTTCTGTGTTAAAGGTGCAGACCACTGATGCGCCGCGCCACTACCTAGGTGCACCGCGCTTTTTGGCAGAAGATGTTTAGAGGCCTTCCCGGTGTCCAAATTGGGGACGGGATATATTATTGGAAATATTATCGAGTCTACTTTCCAACCCAACTTTAACTTTTCAATTTGGAGTTCATTTTCCCTATCAAAAGTCAAATCTCCCAAGACTGGTCAAAATGTGCAAAATGAGGTTGCTTAAAGGCAGAGTGCTGTTGTAGTCAACTTTTGAAGGTCTTCCTCAACTCCAAATTGAGCTCATGATGGGTCATTGGAAATATCATTGTGTCTAGTTATCATTTGACTCATCAAACAAGTCATTTGGCCAACCAAGCTAGGAGAAATCTTGATTTTCCCAAGGTCACTTCAGAGGTGCATCAATTCTCCTGAGGCAATTGTATTTTCGACATTTCTCTAAAACCATGACACCTGTGTAAAAAGTGAAGAAGGTTTTTCTTCCTTGGCCTATTGTGGACAAACCTCTCTCGTTTTTCCCAAATTCATATTTTCTTGCTCAGAAACATCATTGGAGTAAAACCTATCCTGATGTGTGGAACAGGGGATTTGTCGAAATGAATTGAAATGAAGGGGATAAAGGACTTCTAAATTCTTGAGAAAATTTTGGGAAGTAGGGAGGGATGTTAGGAAGTACAGGAAAGTGGAATTTCAAATATTGAGTGAGGGGAAGGGGTCCAAAAGGGAAAAACACAGGCCTAGCCTAGAAAATTGTCAAGTTGTAGCAAGAAACTAGGCTTTGTGCGAAAATGAGGAATTTGAGGGATATCAGTGATGGGAAGTGTTTAACAAGGTGCATTAAGGATAGGGGAAGGTGTATGAACATTAGGATACAAGTTTTGTTGATGATTTGACCATCCAAGAGAAATTACCTTCAAAACCCTAGGAGAGGGAAATGAACCTTACCTAGGCACAACTGAAGCATGAACAAGGTGTAAAATGACCCATTGGAGCCTGACATGATGATGACAACCCTCTGAATGATGGTACACTCATCTGAATGGTGACATGGACTGACATTTGGACAACTTTGAAAGGAGTAAAAGCAAACCCTAGACCTAATACGTAGT
Source organism: Pinus tabuliformis (assembly GCA_031772625.1). NCBI lineage: Eukaryota > Viridiplantae > Streptophyta > Pinopsida > Pinales > Pinaceae > Pinus > Pinus tabuliformis. The sequence continues at coordinate 40,335,577 of CM062814.1, read as the reverse complement.
GACCAAATTTTACTTGAAGACTCACTGAAATGACAAAATTTGACCTTGACACCTTAAAATCGCTTTGTAAGAGCATGTTTGATCACTGGAGGAAGGTTGCAAAGACTGACACTAACACCTTGAACAAAATCACTTGAACAAATTATCTTGTGATATTATATTCTGCAAATCTTTTCGATCCTATGAAAACATTGATCTGACATGAGAGGTCTTGGTGGTTTTATGCATGGGTTTTATTATCTTATCTTGAAGAGGGGTCTCGGCTCCACTCACAATTCAAATTATGAACATGAAGGGTGCATATGTGGTGAAAAGTGCATGGGTTTAAAACAATAACTCTCCACCTTGTTTACGGATTATCCCTATAGCATTGGTATAATCATTAAGAGTAATTTCTGTGGTGACAAACATTTGAAACATGTGTAGTTCCTTGATTTATTTATCCTGTGGCCTAGATCTTGTTCTGAAATTCACTTTTGGTGTTGTTTTATTAAACCTGGGCATGATTTCTGAGTCACGTTAAGGATGTCTAGACTCTATACTTCAGTGACCTTGATCTACTCCTGAGGCGTCCTTATATATGTGACCTCATATTTGAACATTTTAGATGTTACAATGGCTTGATGGTTGAATCGTTTGGGTCTTTTCTCAGTGCCTCATAGGCCAGTGAAGGAGGCAAAGACTGTGCATGATCCATAGCATAATCATGGTGTATTTGAACTCCATAAAAGGGTAGAGGTCTAACTTGCACTCCTGGATGAATTTTGTGGACAGCCTCTGTAATTGAAGTATTGTTTGAGGCTCAGTTTAAGTATATCTTATGTTATAGGATTTAAGCCTTGTGATCTTTACTGGTTGGCATTGGTTACTCATAAATCACTCATTGGTTGGACGTTGTGTGACAATTATTATACATCGAATTGATTCTTGACCTATTCTAAAGTAGTCACGACTTGGATCCTTGATTAGTAAAAAGGTCTCACTCCTAGAGCAATGTGTTTTCTCTAGTACAAACAATCAATGGTAAAAGGTTATACCTTATGTAGAGTGATATCGATCTGAAGTGTCTTGTATATATTTATATTCTTGTTTTGTGTCTTCCAAAAGAAGCCAACCTATGCAAGTTCTATGCTTCGGTCTCATTCTTCATATTGGCTTGTCCTAATTTTGTTGAAATATGGATAAGGAAGTTTTCACATTTACCTATGGTCTAATTAGACTAAAATCATTTCAAGCTAGATTTTATCCTTATGGGATGATCTAGATTTGAATCTAACATATTCTTGTGGCCACAGTACGATTAATGTTTCAGAATTCATTCCTTGAAAATGAGTCCAATTTAAAGAAATGATATAATGCATGTACTCATTAATGGCATGCTTGTAGGAAATGTTGAATGTGTGCATCACACTAGCCTACAGTCTGATGTAGTTCTTCACAATTTTTCCATTTCAAGGAAGCATCTATGAATGGATAAGTATCCAATCATCAACATTAATTCACTCTCCAAGTAGATTGTAAGGTGTCACTTTCCAGACCAAGTCTCATCATTATCTTGCAACAGCAGTAGGGTTATGTGTATACCTGACATGCATAAATTTTGAGTGAAAAGACAAAAGACAAAACAATAATAAGGATGTCAGCAGTGGGGCCTTCATCATTTCACTATTTTTGTTATAGGCTACTCTCATGAAAGAATAGGCAGAGAAGGTATGCTTGAATGTTTCTTGTTGAGTACAAAGGAAAATTTATGATATATGCATAGACCTGAAGTTAACCTTGTCACGATAAAGGGATCGAAACATTCATCAATATTAGTGACAAATCTAGTTGAATAAAAGATTATAAAACCTATTTTCATGATTCAAGTATGAGGAGGTAGTGAAGACATATACTTAAGAGAATAACAACTACTAAGACATATTACCTTTCTATGACAAGTAAACTCATCCCTGAAACAATAGACTGAGACATTAAGGAGAAATGATGTTACCTTTTGTTTTCATTCACATAGAAGAAGGACTTACTTCATCAATAAAACTAACCTGAAAGGAATGATTTACAGGATTAAAATAGAAGTAACAAAATTTGAGTCACTTTGTTGTGGTATATATATCGAGGAAGGAACCAAACTATGAAGGTCGAGATCTTGATGAACACTATGGCTACATCAACCAATGGCAAGTATCAAATCCTTGAGGCAGAAGTCATTTTGTTATATTTTAGTCTTTAGAAATATAGTACATAGACAATTATATATATCCCAAGCATAATGATAACACATTCTAGAATTTAAAGTTGTGGCTAAGAAATACCTTGGCTCATCTCGATTTAATGATATACATTTCTTGGTCTCTCTCAGGTCCATCTAGAATGTGATAGAAGATATTCAGAGCAGTAAAAATAAGGACTATGAATCAAAGTCATCCTGACTAATTCATATTTGTAGCAGTCAGTTCAAAAGAAACAGAGCAGACCTCTCCAAGGAAAAATTCAGAATAAGTCTCCTTGTGTCTTTATATAGTTAGCAGTACTTGTATGATTCTATTAATTTTTTATTAGAATAAATTTTGGTTAGAACATGTGAGAGAGACCGTTAGGAAAAGTTAGCTGATAAAGCCTTGCCTTAAAGATGAGGAACAAATTGATGAAGAATAAATGTTCAATTGAAGTAAGACTTCATAGGGAACTATAGAATAGCATGATGGCTCTTCTTTCCTGTTAAAGGTGAGAGATGAGCACTAATTGTGATGATTTTTATGATGCCTTTGATATATCCCTATTACGTGAAAATCAACATAATCATGATTGATGACTTTGGCACATGGACCTAAGGGACTATAGTAGCAAAATGATAGGTTTCAAGTGGCTCAATGATTATGTTTTGGCAAGGTCGTTGTCTCTATATTTAGAGGGAGTTATGGAAAATCCATGTAAATTGGATTATAAACATTTTGATTTATGACCATCTTGTTTATTAATGTAAGAGTGATTTGACTTTTAAAGTCAAGTAAGAAAGAGCCAGCCTCGTTTTCTACACTTAGAGGTCTAATGAGATGGAGAATCCATCGGTCTGCATATGTATACCTTGTGGGATCCATGTTGTACTTGATTAAACACACTATCAATCATATGCCTTGCTATGAATCGATCTATGGATGAGCCTCATATATTGGATAGTTGCTCATTGAAATATCTCTATGATTTTATTATCTAAGGTACACTACTGGAATCTAAGACTCTATGAATATTCTGATGCTAGCTTAGTTGGCAGTGTGATGAATACATCTAGTGCTATATCTCTTGATTCAGTTACTATTAAGGCTGAATGTTTATAGCAGCAAGTATGGATTATGAATATATAAATATCATCCAAGAGTCATTTGGATTTAATACATTGGAGAACTACCAAGATTTATTGATTAGATGAGAAAATCACTGACATCCTTACATAGCCTCTAGGAAATAATCTAGAAGTCATGGATAGACCCTATTAAGAGGGTCTCAATTGAACATTGAGCTTTGGGCGCTCCTAGGGGCTTGGGGTACTTCTTGATCTATGAGTGACCGTAGGGTGAGTGGTTCACCTTCCCCTATAGGTGTGTGGTGTACAAGGCAAGTAGTTCACCTTCCCCTATGACGGATGACATGTTTGTAGGGTAAGTAGTTCACCTTCCCCTATGATTGCTAACACATGTTTAGGGTGGGAGGTTCACCTTCCCCTACTATTTTTGACATAAGCATAGGATGAGTGGTTCACCTTCTCCTATGGCATATGAGTAGGATGAGTGGTTCACCTTCTCTTGTAGGTAGTATCCCAATGAGAGATGCATATAGGGATAAACTTGTTGTCATATGGACATGTCAGTGGGATGTGGTTCATCCTTTCCCCATGTGTAGGACTCTCATCCCCTATGATATGTGGTTGACATGTTGGTGTGATGTGGTTCATCCTTTGCCCACATGGAGGATCCTTCCTAAGATTGTTGATTGGTATGCATGTAGGACGTGATTCACCCTTTCCCTACTCTTAGTGGTTTGCTTGCATGTAGGATGTGGTTTATCCTTTCCCTACAATGGTTGTGACATGTGACTGTAGGATGTGGTTCATCCTTTCCCTATGTGTGGTTGTGAGCATGATGTGATTTATTATTTCCTTGTTATTTCCCCAACATCATCCTACCCATGTTGTCTAGGACACATGGAAGTACCTCTCATCTGGCCAATGAGTTTGGAAAAGTGGATAGGGACCATAGCACTACCAATGGATGCATCGTGTACTGTCGTACTCCCTATGTATAGGATGCATGATGTTCATCAACTTGATCACTTTGGATCAAGTCTAATTAGGGATCGAACCCTAGTTATGAGGACTGACTTTTGTCATTAGAGAGTGGCAAGGTCTTGTGACTCAATCTCGATCAATGCTTCTTCATTATCTATATCAAAGTTCAACAGAGTTGAGATGAGATGAAAATATAGTATATGACGACAAGATGGAATGATAATGGATGGATTGGTAGGTGGAATTCTCCCTACTTGAGAGGTAGTGTTAAAATTGGAAACTAGTGCCAAATTCCACTTTGGATAGCTCCTTTGATGAATATAATTATTGCATTAAATTCCTCTCTTTGAGAGGACCAAAATCAACCTAAATATCATCAACTTCAGTCAATAAGAAATATGTTTTTGAATTAAATTCCTCACATGTGCAAATTGATAAGGTTGACTTGGGGTAAAATAATCAATTGGAACCCCTCTCCATATCCTATAAAAGGATGAGTCCTCCTACCTTATTTCACACATCCAAAATATCTTGTGTGATAATTCTAAGGGAGCCGCAACATGGAGAAGTTAGGAGCATGAGTTGTTTGGGTTTGCTCTCTGGCTAATTTATCTCCCACAGGTCCAAGTTAGTAGAAGGTAGCTAGCTGTAGGCTTTAGGGAAATTCTGGATGATGTTTTGGCATGACTTTTGGGTGTGAAACTCTCCATCACCAGGCTGATTTATTTGTGTGGTGTCACAGGTAGGTCACAGACCTGTTTAACTTGAAACCAAAGGGCCGAGAGGTAATTCAGGGCTATAGGATAGACCATAGGCCTATGTCCCTTGCTCATGTAGGTGAATGACTAGCTAAAGGGCTAATTACTAGCCTATGTTGACAGAGAAGAGGAGAAGTGATGATTAGAGGCATAACCGCAGTGATTGAGGAGGGGAAAAGAAGGTGTAGTATGTTAATAACAAACCTTAACCAGTGATCAGTATTGTAGAGAAGAAGGCATCAGCTCTTGAAGCATGTTTCACCAGAATTGCAGATTGATTAGGCCATCTTCTTGCCCAAGGACAATCTTATTAGATCATCAAATGGAAAGTCATTTTTTTTGTACTCTCTCTCTATTGAACTCTTTATATTAATAATAAGAATAATTGATAAAGGTTTTTCCCCATCTTGGGGTTTTTTTCCCTGGATTGAGCCAATTCTTGTGTTCTCTTATTTTGGCTTGTATTCTGCACTTATTTTTAATGTTCTTTCATCAGTTATTTTCCTATGGTTAATGTAATTGCTAATGGAATAATGGAATTGATAATGGGTTTATAATATAATGAAGTAATTGACCTGAGAAAAGAACATGTTAACTCTAAATTTTAACAAAGCTCCACCAATATTTATCAGGATTAAGATTAAAACATTTCACCATATCCATATATGTATAGATATGCCCCAAACACATTAGAATTTCGTTCATCAAAATGGCCCTCAATAAAAACAGATCTCAGAGACTTGCAGCGAAAAATACCCACAATAATGGACAATATAGCTTCAGCCAAAGATACACAACACCCAAAACTAGGACTACAACTAGAAAAAAAAATACACAAATTATGCATTATAAAGAGGGCATTGGATTTTATAATGACCAAACTTGTGATAATGAAAACATTGAATATTTGACAAATCATTTTTTAATCATGATTGGGAGCAGGTCTTCTACCTCTATTCCTTTTTTGAAAATTTCCAATTTTTTTCCTATTTTACCATTCTTTGCAAGAGTTGCAAATGCTTGAGATTCACCATCTTTTTCAGGTTGGTCATTGGTAACTCCACAATGCGACTTGTTTAATTTCATTAAACAAAGCATGAATATATACATTAGTAAAGAGACTCTTGGGATTCCAATTCCAAGGCCTCTTGGTTTTCTCCAATTAATAACTGAAATATTAAACTATTTACAATATTTACAATAATTCCAATCCTTTTGGATTAGGTGTCAACATTCCCCCCCCCTTAATCCAAAGGTATATTGGTGAGTCCAAGCATCATTCTAAATATTTCAAACTTTTCTCTTCCAAGCACTTTGGTGAAGATTCTGCAATCTTATTTTTTGTGGAATAATGGCGAAGGTGAATAGTCTTGACCTCAGCATGATGTTGAATCATATGATACTTTGTATTTATGTGCTTGGTTTGATCATTGGAACTTTGGGTTCTTGGCCAACTTTATTGCAGAAGTTTTTTCAATCAAACGAGGAGTTGAATGCACTTGTTTCTCTTGCAACTATTCCAGAATTTTCCTGAGCCACACAATTTCCTTCATTGCTTCAACTACTGCCACATAGTTAGCCTCAGTTGTGGAATCTGTTGGAGCTTACTATCTTCCTGATCTCCAGGAGATTGTTGGAAAATCAGGATACTTATATAATATGGGTTATTTTCCTTAACTTGATAATTACTTGTGATATATGTTGACCTTTTTATTATTTTATTAGTTCTTGTTCATCAAGCAATTATCTAAACAATTAAGATCACAACATGAAAAAGTACACAAGGTATAAGCTCCACGACAGTGAAAAACCCCTCCAAAGGGAAAACCCAAAAAAATGTTTCTCTTCTTATAGAATTTTCTTACAAAGAGACTTCCAAGGCCCAAAGACCAAAGCCCAAAATCCTCCAAAGCACGAAGTCATCCCCCTAGAAAGATCTTTCCAAGTCGGCTTCAAAACTTTGACCTTCTGCAACTTCACTCTAGAATTTCGACCCTGCAATTGCTCCTCAAAATCTTTGCCCTCTTTTTCAACCTCCTACGACTAGTAGTTACACAAAAACCCTAACTTTGGATAGAGAGAGATTCCTAGAAACTTTGATTCTTCCTTCTTTTCTTCATCTTTCTAGCTCTTTTTCTCCTTCGATATAGCAGATCGAACTTATGGTGAGTGAGTTCTCCAAATGAGGTTGAGCTCCTTGTATTTATAACCTTCTTGAGTGGTCAAATAACCCTCATTTACGTTGAATTGTACTTGACAACGACCGACTTGGTCCTAGAGGATAAATGTTTTTTTCTTAACAAAATTATTTTTTTCCTTTGTTACAATGAGCCCAAATGGGACTATAATAGATTACATAAAATTCTTATTTTTCCTAGAAAGACCTAGAAGCACGGAGAACATTCTTTCGACCTAAAATTGAGCATGAAACTCGTGCTTTACATGAAATAAAATTTATTTTCTTTCTTTTTCTTTCTTTATACAAAATATACAATGTCATGATTACAAAGGTCATTATGAATACCGAACCTAGTTACAATTTCCAACACCCCCTCTTAACTAGGGAGGTATTCATAATCCCATTACATTGTACAATGAATCTCAATCTTGAAGCATTCTCATAAGAAGAGTCGGATTGATGGCCTGTTTTTTATGTCTTATGCAAGCTAAATCATAGGTTAATGAAATTGTTGGTATTTTCTTAAAGGTTTTTAAATAACCAAGTATTAAAAAGGGATTTCATTCTTCAGCCGACAAATTTCATTGTCGAACCTCAACGATTTTGACTTTTTCCTTAAGATTCGTTGAATTTTGAATCTCAAGTTTTGAATTCAGCCAACCTTGTGACATTGACACACCCCATGGACTTCATGTTCCATAGGGTTCCTGGTCCCTTTTGTACTTGTGTGTTTTCTATTAGTACCCATTTCATTAAGTGTTTATATTCATTTTTCCATTAATATCTTCATGCTGATCATAATCGGTGCTACAAATATGTCTCATTTCTCTTGGTATTTCTAAATTTTCCTAGTTGTTGAGGTTGCTGATTTTTCTGTGTTTTTCAGGTACTAGTATATGATTGCCAATACTTTCCCCAATATTTGTTATAGTTTCTTCTTGTACCTTTAGAGATACATTCAATGAAATGGTATTTTTAACATTGATCATAATTATAATTCCCATCTTACATGAGGTCTATCTACAAAAGGAATATTTCACACTAAATAACCACTTGTCAATAGTTCTTCATGCTACCTATGTAGTTAAGGTAACTAGAATGCTTGCTATTCTTACGAAATGAAAGTCTTTTGTTTATTTCCTCACATACATTCTTGAGAACTAAAAATGGATTTCTTTCTCCAGCCGACAAAGTCATTGTTGAACCTCAAAGAATTTGATTTTTTCCTTAGATTCGTTGAATTTCAAATCTCAAGGTTTGAATTCAACAAATCTTGTGACATAGACACACCCCATGGTTCCTTTTGTACTTTTTTGTTTTCTATTATTAGCCATTTCATTGTTTATCTTCATTTTTCCATTAATATCTTCATGCTGATCATAATCGTGCTACAAACATCTCTCATTTCTCCTAGTATTTCTGATTTTTTTAAGTTGGTGAGGTTTCTAATTTTTTCCATGTTAAATTATGGTATGTTCTATGCTTATAGAAGTTTACTTATTTTTCTTCTTATTAGCCACAGATTAGCAATCACATATACATTAAGTAAAGTGCAGATAGAACATTAAATGATCAACAGAAAACAAGCCAAGACAAGAGACACAAGATCTGGTCATTAGCCAGGGAAAAACCCCAATGTGGGGAAACCCTTTGATCAAATCTTCTTTTATCTTCAATAGTTCAGCAGAGAGAAATAGTACAAAATTTGAATTCTGTAATTTTATATCAGCAGCAGCAAACCCTAGATCAGCAAAGTCAAACTTGGTCAAACTAGCTGAAATTGACCTCTAAAATACTTGGTCAATTTCTAGTCAACTTGTCCTCGAATAGCCTGAAGAAACAACCCTTGAACAGCCCCAAAAGTTCAGTCAATTTGCAGATTTTTGAAGTCAACTGCAGCCCTAAACTAGGGCAGTCAATACTGGTCAAACCAGAGGTCAGATCACCTCGATTTTCGTGCCAAAAATTGTGGCCTACCTAGGAGAGGCAACCACACCCAATCCACACTTCTGGAAGGTCAATGCTTGGTCAACATTGGTCAAAGAGATGACCTGCTGCCCTAGCATCCTTCTTTCTGTGTCTTCTTTGCCCTAGGACGTCTTCCTTTTAGCCACACATGTGAGAGAGAGAGAGGCTCCTTTTATGCGTAGGAGAGAGAGAGAGAAGATGAGTGAATTGAATTGTCCAAATGAGGAGAATGCTCCTTGTATTTATATGCAAACGTTGAGGTTGAATAGACATGATTGTTGGGCTTCTGAGCCTACATAAGTTTGCTAGCCGACCTTGACAATTTGTCCATAATCAAAATAAATTCATATATCCATAAATACTTATCGGAATTGGATGATCTTTAGATCAATCCTACACCTCTCGATGAGAGGAATCTAGGAAAAATATCAGAAGCCATAAATAAGGTGATCCACATGGAGTTTGGCCCTAGTTTCCAATTTTAACACTCCCTCTCAACTAGGGAGAACTTCATCTGCAATCCGTTAGACCGTCGCTGCTATCCATCCATCAAATGCACTGTCCTGTATAGCTTGACCCCACTTTGCTCTGCTCTGCTTTGCTCTGCTCAAACTATGAAGAAGAAGAAATGATCGAGGATGTATCATACCATCCTCCACTGACCCGAAGTCAGTCTTAGAGTGTGAACCACTCTCACTGATCCTAGATCAGTATCATTGATCCCAGATCAATGGAGGTCATCCTAGCATAGGGAGTACGATAGATACAATGATGCGTCCATCGATAGTAATACTATGGTCCCTATCCTCATTTCCCTATTCATTAATCTGATGAGAGGTACTTCCCATGAGTCCTAGACTACATGGGTAAGATGCCTCGAAAGGAGAACTAATCATCTTATCCATAGGAGAACGAATCATCCTGTCTAGTGGATGCTACGGAGAACTAATCATCTTGGCCCATAGGAGAACTAATCATCCTACTCCACAGTCACCACGGAGAATGAATCATCCTGGCCCATAGGAGAACTAATCATCCTATTCCACAGTGCACGAGGTGTCATAGGGGAAGGTTGAACCTTTACCCTATACATAGTGCACCACCAGGGGATGGTGAGTCACCCTGTGGTCACATGTCACTCCAAGAAGTACCTCACGCCCCCCTGGAGTTCCGAGAGCTCAATACATCATACTCGACCCTCATAAGAGGGTCTTTGAACGACACCAAGTCATTCTCAGAAAGTCAGGAATTTTACCTTTCCTAGGGGCTTTGTCAGAATGTTGGTGATCTGTTCATTTATACCAATATGTTGGAGCCTTATTGCTCCTTGCTGCACCATATCTCGAATATATTGGTACCTGATATCGATATGCTTGGAGCGATCATGAAATATGGGATTCTATGATAAACGGATCCCACTCTGGTTGTCACATAGAATCACGGTGGTATCCAATGTAAATCCGAACAGCTCACTGAAGAGCTTTTGCAACCAAATTGCCTCACAGGAGGCCACGCTAGTAGCAATGTAATCTGCCTTGGTGGTGCTGAAGTCCACCAACTTCTACTTCCTGCTCATCTAGGATATCAAGGAAGATCCCAAAGAGAAACAACACCTGAAAGTGCTCTTTTGGTCCGCCACACTGCCTACCCAATCAGCATCAGTATACCCAAGTATTCTCACATCTCCGGTAGTGTATCTCAACCCATGGGTGATTGTGTCATGAAGATATCTCAACAGATTCTTAGCACCAATCCAATGTGAGTGGTGAGGCTCAACCATATGTTGACTCAATTTGTTGACTGCAAAGCATATATCCGGATGGGAGTTCACCAAAAACATTAATGCTCCGACGAGTTGACGATACTTGGTAGCATTTCATAAAATAGGTCCAGTAGCACTATTGCTTAACTTCTTAAAGTCAAGCTCCATCGGGGTAGTTACGGGCTTGTAGTCCACCATGCCAAATCTTTCCAATATCTTCACCACATATTTTCCTTGAGATAGGAAAATCTCCCCTGGTTTCTGCGAGACTTCCAGTCCTTGGAAATAGTGCATAAGTCTTAGGTCTTTCATCTCGAACTTAGAAGCCAGCTCCCTCTTACATTCGTGAATGAGAGGGTCTGCACTTGTTAGAAAGAGGTTGTCAACATATAGCACCAGTATGAGAGGCTTGTCATCTATAACCTTAAAGTAAAGGTTAGGGTCGGCTTCACTCCTAGTGAATCCCAGCTTCATCAAGTAGCTATCGATCCTTTCATACCATGCTTGGGGTGCTTGCTTTAGCCCATAGAGGGCCTTCTTCAACCTGCACACATGAGATTCTCGATCATAAATCTCAAATCCTTCGGGTTGCTCCACATAGACCTCCTCTTTGATTGAACCATGTAAGAACACAGTCTTGACATCCATCTGATGTAGGTTCCATCCTTGCAAAGCAGCAAGGGCTATGATCGAGCGAATGGTGGTATATCGGGCAACAGGTGCAAATATCTCGTCATAACTTATACGTTCCTTCTGGGAGAAGCCACAAGCGACAAAACGAGCCTTATACGTTTCCGCACTTCCATCAACTGCATGCTTTATCTTGTAAAGCCATTTTGAAGTGACAATTGCTTTGTCCTGGGGTATGGGGACCACATCCCAAACATCATTTTTCATAATGGACTTATATTCCTCGATCATAGCATCCTTCTGTACTTGATTCTTGACAGCATCTGTGAATGACGAAGGCTCATTTTGGATGATCGTGCTCATGATGGTCAGGTATCCCTAATACCTGTTCGGCTTCTTACTTTCACGGAAGGTTCCTCCGGATGCAATGTGTCCTTCAGCATCATCAAGTGTCCCCCTAAGCCATGAAGGCCTCTTCCTAGAAGAGGAAGTCTCTTGCAGAGGAGGATCAATAGGATCCATAGGTTCTTCCACATCGGGTATCGTCTCATCTTCCTTTTCCTTCAGTTCCCCGGTGTTAGCTTCTTTAGATCCCCTTAAAGTAGGAAGATTACCTACTTTGCTAAGAGCCATATCTTCGTCAAAGGTGACATCATGACTAATCTAGACTTCCCTTTGACCAGCTACATAGATTCTATAGCCCTTAGTATTTTCGCTGTAGCCCACGAAGATTCCTTTCTTTCCAGATGCACCCAATTTATTCCTTTTCTCTTTCGGCACATGAAAATATACAGGGCTTCCAAAAATTATAAAATGAGATACGTCAGGTTTCTTACCGGTGAACATTTCTTCAGGAGCCTTGGAACCCAATGCTTGATGAGGGCATTGGTTTTGTACATATACGACGGTATTTTCATCTTTGGTACATAGAAACTTCGGAAGTCTTTGATCATGTAGCATAGCACAGACAACTTCCACAATTGTACTATTCTTCCTTTCCACCACACCATTCTGCTTAGGAGTATATGGTGTAGTAGTCTCCCTATTAATGCCAGCCTCTTTACAAAAGTCATGAAACTCATTGGATTCATATTCAGTCCCATTATCAGTCCTTAAGGTCTTGATCTTCTTTTCGGTTTGATTCTCGAACAAGGCTTTGAAGTGTCGAAACCAGGAGAACAATTCATCCCTCTTTTTCAAGAAGTATATCCAAGTCTTGCGAGAATAATCATCTGTAAAAGTGAGGTAATATAAATATCCTCCCAAGGAGTTCACAAACATCATATCGGATATTTTTGAGTGAACTAACTGCAATATATCAGAGGTCTTGCCTTGGCTGAAGGGGAATGGTCCCCTTTTTAGCTTTCCTTCGGCACATCCTAGACATACATCTTCTTGCTCTAATATGAACTAGGGCATCTCGGTCACCATTTTTCTTACATTGGGTAGAGCTTTATAATGAAGGTGAGAAAACCTCTGATGCCATAGTTCTGACTGAAGAGATATGTCACAAGTCATGACACCCAGCGGACTTCCACCAACTTGATATAATGAATCAACTCGAAACCCAAGAGTAAAAGCATCTTTAAAGTTCTTTTTCCATACATGTACCTTGCCATCGCTGAAGGCCACCTTGTAACTGTTGTCTTCCATTGACGAAAAGGACACCGGGTTCTTTTTGAGATCAGGTACATATAATACATCTTGTAAGTGGATGGTATTATCCTGATTCAATTGAAGAGTGACATTTCCTATGCCTTTCACGGGATATTTTGAATTATCTCCAAGAACAATTTCCAAGTTGGTTTCCTTCTCTATCAGATTATAGAGAGCTTCTTTATAACCAGTGAAGTGCCTTGAGGCACCACTATCAATAACCCAATTTCCCAGCGAGTCCGAGGGAGCAGTAGTAGATAGAGCTATTGGTAGATAATATTCATCTTGCTTATTGTTAATAGTGTTAGATTCATACCTGGAATTTCTTGGCTTCTTGAATGGTTGTCCTCTTTCTTGATTTTTGGCACTTCTTTTACCTCTGCCATTTGACCTGCCATTCCTTTGATTGCCTTGAGAGGGATTTTGATCATCGTCCTGATGTGAGTCCCTTTTATCAAGGCACTCCCTTGCATAGTGACACGTTTTATTGCAATTGTATCATCGTCCTTTTCTTCCACCCTTTGGTCCAGCCTTTCCTTTGAATTTAGCCCTGGAATTGTTTCTTCTTTTAGTATGAGAAGAAAAGGAAGAGGGATGACCTTTAAGTATGGGAATTTCTTGCTCTTCCATCCTTCTTTATTCTTGAATGCATCTAGCCAGTAATTCCTCAAATCCAGGAATTACGTTATTGTTGAGAAGAGTAGTCCTGAATATATATCATTCAGATGGCAGCCCTCCAAGAGTTGTGAGTGTCATTTCCCTATCAGGAATTACTTCCCCAATAGATAGGAGATAGTTCTTGATCTCGGTGATCCTTAAGAAATATGCTTGCATACTCTCATCTTTGCGCTTCTTAATTTCCTTCAGCTTATTTCTAAGAAACAAGACTTGATTTGCATCATTAACTTTAAATAAACTCACTAGTCTATTGTATATTTCCTTGGAGGTGTTCAGCTCAGAAACATAGGCCACCAAGCACTTTTGGATAGAGTCCCAGATGATCTTCCTTGCTTTGACTTCTCCCTTGATCCATTTGTTCCTAGCAGTAATGGACGCATTTGATGGAGGCTCAACAATCCCGCCTCTCACATGGTCCAACACTTCTTGCTCTTCTAATGTTAGATCGAGAGACATCTTGTATCCGTGATAGTCAGACTTCACACGGAGTTTGTCTTCAGCAGGGAAGTGTGTTGAGGACCCCATGATTTCTTTTTAAAATAGCCTTGCCAACCTTCTCTTCAGTGATTTCTCTTTCTCTTGTTCTTGCTTGGGCTTTGTCTTCACCTCAGCTCCAATACCATGTTAAATTATGGTATGTTCTATGCTTAGAGCAGTTTACTTATTTTTCTTCTTATTAGCCACATATTAGCAATCACATATACATTAAGTAAAGTGCAGATAGAACATTAAATGATCAACAGAAAACAAGCCAAGACAAGAGACACAAGATGTGGCGGTTAGCTAGGGACAAAACCCAATGCGGGGAAACCATTTGATCAAATCTTCTTTTATCTTCAATAGTTTAGTAGAGAGAAATAGTACAAAATATGAATTCTGTAATTTTATATCCGCAAAAACAAACCCTAGATCAGCAAAGTCAAACTTGGTCAAACTAGCTGAAATTGACCTCTAAAATACTTGGTCAATTTCTAGTCAACTTGTCCTCGAACAGCCTGAAGAAACAACCCTTGAACAGCCTAAAAAGATTAGTCAATTTGCAGATTTCTGAAGTCAACTATAGCCCTAAACTAGGGCAGTCAATACCGGTCAAACCAGAGGTTAGATCACCTCGATTTTTGTGCCAAAAATTGTGGCCTGCATAGGAGAGGCTACCACACCCAATCTTCACTTCTGGAAGTTCAACGCTTGGTCAATATTAGTCAAAGAGATGACCTACTGCCCTAGCGTCCTTCTTTATGCGTCTTCATTGCCTTAAGACGTCTTCCTTTTAGCCACACATGTGAGAGAGAGAGAGGCTCCTTTTATGCGTAGGAGAGAGAGAGAGAAGATGAGTGAATTGAATTGTCCAAATGAGGAGAGTGCTCCTTGTATTTATATGCAAACGTTGAGGTTGAATAGACATGATTGTTGGGATTCTGAGCCTACATAAGTTTGTTGGCCGACCCTGACAATTTGTCCATAATCAAAATAATTCATATATCCATAAATACTTATCGGAATCAAATGATCTTTAGATCAATCCTACACCTCTCAATGAGAGGAATCTAGGAAAAATATCAGAAGCCATAAATAAGGTGATCCACATGGAGTTTGGCCCTAGTTGCCAATTTTAACAATTTTGTACTTATGTGTTTTCTATTATTAGCCCTTTCATTGTTTATCTTCATTTTTCCATTAATATCTTCATGCTGATCATAATCGTTCTGCAAACATCTCTCATTTCTCATGGTATTTCTAATTTTTTCTGAGTTGTTGAGGTTTCTGATTTTTTATGTTTTTCAGGTCCTAGTTTATGATTTCCAATACTTTCCCCAATATTTGTTATAGTTTCTTCCTGGAACATCAGAGATACATTCATTGAAATGATATTTGTAGCATTGATTATAATTATAATTCCCATCCTACATGAGGTCTATCTGCAGAAGGAATGTTTCAGACTAAATGACCACTTGCTAGTAGTTCTTCATGTCAACTATGTAGTTAAGGAAACTAGAATGCTTGTTATTCTTATGAAATGAAAGTCATTTGTTTATTTCCTCACATATATTCCCTTTTAATTCAAGCTACTGAGTCTTAACTAGATGTTGGAATGATCATATGATCAACCCCTTATTTTTCTCAAACATGTGATTCACATAATTCTTTAGAGTTCCACTAGTCACTTCAAATTACTTATCTTTAAATCAGTTTCATCCTTGCCAAATCTGTGACGTCAATGTAAAATTTGAATCCAAAAAAACTAATAATCAGCAAGAAATGTCATAACAATATTTGTATTTAAGGTCTATACATTCACCTATCGAAAAGATCACATTGATTGTCCACTTCCATCACACGGGATAATACATTATCAAAATTCAAATAGATGCAATTGACAATAGTTATTGCTTATGTGGTACCCTAAGCATCCTGGAATTGTTTTCCAGATTCCATATTGCTTCCAGACCCTGCAAAGCCTTCATAAAATTTCTTTGGGGTGCTTGAAACTACTTAGTTGTTTCCAACATTTTTTTAACCTTAAGAAAACATCCTACAATAATCATAAAAGTACCTTCCAACACTAACATGTTAAAATACTTATGAAATGAAACAAACTTACAAAAGAGGGAACAAGTCCTGTTTTTTTAAAAGAGAGAAGAAAAGCATAAGCCAAAGAGCAATTTTATAGTGTTTTTTAGAAAAGTATTTCATAGGAGGAGGAAATTTGGCAATAAAGTGTTGAGGATCAAATACACCAACTTTGACTAAAAGTTCAACAGTGAATTGTGCATGCAAAGACAACACTAACGAAATTTGTAACCTTGGCGAACAAAAGAGCCAAGAGTAGTGAGGGTAGCCACTCGCATAGGTATAGTATTTTCAATAGGAGTTTTAAGGTAGATATACAAGTGCAGGAGCCCATTTTCATCTTGAAAAAGGATTTGAATAAAAAACTTGTTGGGAAATTCCCGAGGACAAGCACTGGGAAATGCATAGGTTGCGCAATGAAAGGTTTCCTTTTACTCAACAATACAAAAATGATGACTTGAGGGAGAATGGAATGGAACTTAGAAATATAACAAATACAAGTCGCAAAATTTAGATGAACATGCGATAGTAAGAAAATTTAAAAAGTTATGTGAAAAGATTCGATATTGTGATGGACTTGTATAACATTCCCAAATTTGAAAGACTGGAAGATGTTATTTTTTATGTTTTCTATGAAAATGAAAATCCTTTCAATGTGCACGATCATATTACCATGAGAAAATGATTAAAGCTATCATGGGAGCACCAAAGGCATCAAGCCACTTCAACATAACTAGCTAATAACTACCTTGAATGATGGGGCTTTGACTAGAGTGGACCAACAAATGTAAGGGGAAAAATTGACAGTGGTTTAATATGGTTGTTTAATGATAATGGAGAATTGGACAAACAGGAGCCACCATTTGTTTCCAAACATACCTATTAGATCTTGTGATGATCATTTCTGCCTAAAGGAAATAGATTGCTTTTAAAAACATAGACACAACTTCCCAATATGAGATCCTTTGGGATACTATTCAGAAGGTTTGAGCCTTAAATATAGTTCAGTGGGTAACAAATGCAAACATCTATTTGTCTTTTTTTAGGCTTGATGGTGTAGAACCAATCTTGATCTTTGTTTTAGACCCAATTTGCAATGCTTGCATTGAATAATTCATTAAAGACATAGGGAAGATTGAATGAATTAGAGACAAAATTTTGTAGGCTAGGTTTATACAACTACATTTTTGCAATCATCATACATGTCATGTCATGTATAGGTCACATACATGATTCAAACTATTAAAACCAATCGAAATGAGGTGTGATTTGTATCTTATTCTTAGTGAATGCATTATTCAATGTGAAGAAGCAATGCATGCCGCTGTTATACATATATATTAGGAGAGATGAAGTGGATTTGAAATAGAAGAGGGAAAAAGGTCTAATGGGAGGACCAAGAATCTATGACAATATCTATGGAATTTATAGTGAAGGCCATTTTTGGCTTGAGGGGTCCTGACCCAGGTTCAAAGTTAGTTGCGCCAACCAACAAAACCCTAAATGTTGGCTCTTTCGGCAAAAACCCTTGTAGCACAAGTTGTAACCTCACATGAAGCAGTATTGGGTGATGACATAACCAGGTTTCTGCATCCAGTGGTTAGTGTGATGGGCTTCTGGGGTTCCTAGGGCTTATTTCAATCTTCATGAAGCTTAACCCTTACAATATAGATAATTGCAGTAATGTGTAGAAACCGAATCTAAACCTCTGCGAAATGCTTTAAACATTCATAACATCAATTAAATGAGCTGATATACTACTTTCACGCATCAATTAAGCATTTCTTCATATAAATTCAGAATAACAGAGTGAATATATAGAAATTGCATAAGTAAATATAGATGCACATATACAAAATTATAGCTCAAAATAGTCTTTATTAGATGTATTCTCTTCTATTATAGACTCTTCTTGCTTGTGCACTCAGCTGCAGGGGCCCGCGCACTCAGCAGCAGGAGCCTTCCCCTTCACTTAAGTATAGGAAACAAACATTCCTACCTTAGCTTACTGGCCCATACAATGATATTCTATTCAAGTTACTTTTTAGACTCGCTATGACTCCTCTATATATAGCCTTCTCTTTTACAATACCATGGTCTGTAGACCATGGGTGGGTCACAAAACTCCCTATATTCTAACAAATTAAGGGACTAACATCCCTTTTGACTCATATGACCTTTGCACTCTGCTCCCTCAAGACGTGAAGACTTTACAAGTATATAAGAATTAATTACAAAATTTTACCCTAGGGGACCCTGTCCTAACAAGCTCCTAACATAATTTCATGAATCGTCCTCGAGTCACTCTACTGGCACCTCGATCTTCACCTGTAGCTCATTGAATTCAAGCTTCAAAACCTCTAGGTCATTTGTTCCCTCTGTAGTAGCTTTTCACACCTCCTCCGCCAAATTTTCAGTAGTTAGGCCTTCAACTGCAAGGCCCATGGTCCTTTGAGTCTGCTGCATCCCTTGGAGCTTACTCTGTACTGACAGAGTCAACTCACTAGCCTCATCAATCCATGGTTGCATCTTCGAAGAGGTAATTTTTTCCTTGCAGTGCAGCTCGTCGATCTCGCTCTATATTAACTTTCCTTCCTGCAGTCTGGCGAAACTTTGCACTGGTGCCAAGGTCCGCGCTGTTGACTTGATTTTGTCGAATTGCCTCTACTTCTCCTTGATGTTGGTGACAATCTTTTGCAGAGTGGGATCCTTTTGCAATGAGGTCCATAATTCCATGGCCTACTCAAATAGCTTAGTGTAGCCCTTGACTGTATCTTCCAAGGTTTACATGCCTTCTTTAATAGTAGGTTCGTGCTACTATATAACTTTTGGAGGAGTCATGGGTTGCATTTTAAGTTGTAACTTTGAAATTTACAGCTGCAACTGGAACCAGACTTAGTCGATTCCATCCTTGGACTAATTCACTACGGCGACAAGATTTTGAATCTTTTCCGCTGAGGTTGCTTCTGCTGGTATCTTGAGCTTTGGAAGCTCACTGTAGGCCTATTGTTGGATTAAGGGGCCCTGACCCAGGTTCAGAGTTGTTCGTGTAAACCAACAAAACCCTAACTGATGGCCCCTTCAGCAACAACCTGCATAACGTAGGCTGCACTCTCACTTGAAGCAGTATTGGGGAATGCTAGAACCAGGTTTCTGCATCCAGGGACATGTGATAAGTGGTTCTCAAGCTTCTATAGCTCGGATCTTCCTTCGTGTAGATTGATAGTATTCTAGGGTTCACTACTACAACTCTATGAAAACGGCTTCTATACCTTCGCAAAGGTCTATGATCAGTCTTTGCAGACCTTAAATAGATAATTTATCCACTTTCATGCATTAATAAACAACCCTAGATTTGACTTCGTGCAAATCTATCCAATTCATCAGAAAACATAGCAGAAATAAATCTTATCTTTGTGAACTAGATAACTACTTAAATCATGCATAAATAAGACAGATTCAATGGTTCCACATAGCATTCATTCATTATTCTATAGAAAACACATTATAAGCGACAAAACATAACATAACAGAATCAACAAAAATGCTCAGATTGCACATTAATTCTTCAAAATCCGTCTTTATTGATCTTCAATGTTTAAATTATAGACTCTTCTACCCTGTGCACTCATCTACAGGGGTCCGCGCACACATCTACAGACTTACAAAGGCCTCCTATGCACTTAGCTATAGGAGCCTTCCCCTTCTCACCTAAGTACAGAAAGCAGAGCCTTCCTACCTTAGCACTTGCCCAAAACAACAAAAACCATTCAAAGTTAACAATTCTTCATTCTAAGTTCTTTCTAAGACTTTTTATGACTCACTATTTATAGCTTTCTTCCATACAATACCATGGCCCATGGACCATGGGAGAATCTTAAAACCGACCCAAACAAGGGGCTAAGACCCCTTTGACTCCTATCTACCTGCATGCTCTGCATCCACATTTTGCAGAGACTTTACATCTTTTACAAAAAATTATACAAAACCTTGCTTAACTAACCCCAAAACTGACCCTAGGGACCCTATCCCAATATGCCCCCAACACAAAGATCGTGACTTGCCCTCGAGTCACTCAGCTAGCGTCTCGATCTTGCTACGCAGACCCTTGAGCTCAACTTGTAACATTGCAACTTCAGCAGTGCCCTATGCCACAGCCTAATGCACTTCTTCAACCAATTTTTCTATTGTCAGGCCCTTCACTGGTAGGTGCATTTTCCTCTATGTTTGTTGTAGCACCTTTGTCTTTTCCTCAAGTGACAGAGTAAGCTAACAAGCTTCCTTGAGCCATGGTTGTAATGTGGCCTTTGGTAGGGCCTCTTTCCTCTATAATTATTCCACCTGTGCTTGCAGTTGCTTTCCCTCTTGTGACTTCACAAGGCATTGCGCTGGTGCCAAAGTGTGCATAGTCATGTGAACCTCATCAAACTATCGTTGTGTCTCTCGAACATTAGTGTTTAGTTTCTGCAGGGTCAAGTCCTCCTGTATATTTGTCCATAACTCCATTGTTTCATTGAACATCATTGTGCAGTCATTGATTGTGGCATCAAACGTGCTCATATTCTCCTTGATGCTTGTTGTGCGTTGCTCCTATACCTTTGGTGGATTCTTTGGCTATAACTTCAACTACAGCTCTGCTATCTTCATCTGGAAATTGAAAGTCACCCTGTTGACTTCCTCCTTTGATGCATGTACTACAGCAGCCAATTTCCTTACTTTTGTTGAGGCTTCGGCATCCTCAGGGATGTTCAATTTTGGTACTATTTTGTAGGCTTGTTCTATCATTGTCTCTAGGCTCTAACGTCGTGTCTGCAACGCCTCCTTTTCCTTTAGCACCTAAGTTTTCTCTGTGAACATTTATTCATTGTTTACTTTAAACCCACTTATAACGGTGAGGGCGTGCTCCTCTCTGATCCTCAACTCCTCTGAAACCCCCTGATGCAGTGCATGGAGGGTCTTGAAATGTAACACAACCAAATTCAGCCCCATGTCCTTTACTATGCTGATCACAATGTGATCTTCATTGGATTCTGCGTGAACATACCCTTCTGGCAATGGTATAACTCTAATGTCCACGTTCCATTCCAGCTTCGCTACTGTTCCACTTCCCTGTGTCAGGCTCACTTGTACCCTGCTCGCTTGCCCAACGCCCACCTGAATCCTATTAACCTGGATCTACAACTCACATAGATCCTTTTGGACGCTTCCCAATGTCTACATGTACTGTTGCTCAAACTACTGCAACACCTTAGTCATTGTGCCTCTCACCTTGTCACCGATCTCATCGAGATTGCCTTATGTTAGCACCATTGGATTGATATGCATCTGCTTATCATACTTATGTTTCTTCTATTGTCCAACAGTTTGTTCCTATCCACGCCTCTTCAAGGTGAAAGGAGTGTGTTGCTTCTCACCACCACCTACTTCGTGTCCTGACAACTCCTGCTCATCTGTGTGCTATGACGCTGACTTATCACCTTATTTGGTATCATGTTGTTCTTTCTCTGCCTGCTCTTGGGTAGTGCACTCTTTCTCTACTCGTTCTTTTTCTACAGTTGCCTTAGCAACAACTTCCTTCTTCTTCTGCTCAGCTAAGGCGTGTGTGACTTTCTGAGCCACTTCCTTATGCTTTTGTGTAGCTAATCTCTTTGCATCTTTTCGTGTTCCTGCATCAAGCCCCCTGGGTTCATGCCACTTTTATGGCTAATATCCCATGATCTCTTGCACGTCTATCTCATATACCAAATAGGGTAACTTGTGCCATACATGTTGTGGGTCCTTCCGCGCTCTGATTGACACACTGTGGAAGTCGACCTTGAACTCTACATAGGCCATCAGTTGCTCAAACAAGGTTGGGGATAGTCTTGGCATTTGATTTATAACCATTTGAAGGTCCATTTCCACGAGGATCCAGAAAATTCTCAACTCCTTGATTCATGTCAGATCCTTTGTAGACCACAATGAGGCGAACCGTGCTACCTCGGGTAAATATTCTTTGTGTGGGGGGAACTGACTGTCGTCTAGCAACCTCCAAGCTACTAGAACAATAGATAGTAGAAGCCATGCATAATAGAACAGCTTGCTCTCCTCCTAAGCTTCCCGTCAGTTCACGAGGAACTCCTTGCATAGATATTTTTCCCAATTGTATTGGACTCCCTTCACACACTATGCTGCAAGTGATACTACCGGCGCTGGAACCTTGTCCGCGTAACACTTCCTCATTATTTTTCCTACCAGAATCTAGGCAGCGAACTGCACCGCTTGTTCCAGAATAGAGTTGATAGAGTATCCACACAAATTCTTAACAAGCCCATTCTTTGCCTTCATCTAGTTCGCCAAATCCTTTTCCCCAGTTTCCCTCCAAACTCCTTTGCAAGGTCTGCTCCTTTGTAAGGCAACTTCATTATGTGATGGATTAACATGTTGATTATTGGGATGGGCTCCCCAAGCCACAAACACCCATCATGCACCAGTGTGAGGAGCTCTTGCACACACTATGTTGATAGTCAATCTATGATAATGTGGCATGCAGAGCATGCGCAGCAGTCCTGCCTACTCAACACCTCTGACCCACTTCATGGGCTCCAACTACGTAACCCCTGTCTCTTCATAGTATATCTTCATCATATATTTGTGGGTCGCCAAACGCAGGAACCTCTCGTGGTCTGCGAGGTCCCAATCCTCCATTTTTAGCATTGGAATGCATGCTAATGTAGGACATTCAAATACCACCTATTCAGGCAACCGAGGTGTCGACACGGTGAATTTCCCGGAGTTTGGATCCTTGGTAACTTTGGTTCATCCCTTCCATGGAGGGATATACTCGAGAAGCCGTGAGATGTACTCAACCTCTTCGGAATCCAATTCTTCTATGCGTTGGTACTCCTCATCCTCTATATCAATCACTTTCTCTGGTTGTTTTCCTTTCTTCTCCTTTTGTCGCACCTTTGGATTATTCCATGGTGACATTTCCACTGGCATCGACGTCTCCTGATTCTCCTTTGCGGTTGATTGCTTCTCTTTTGTGGCGGATTTCTTTGGCCTCGGTGACCTCGGCGCAGTAGGCACAGGGGTTGCAGCTTCCATACTTGATATCTTAGGACCCGTCGCATCGGAAACAACTTCTTCTAAACTTACAACTTCGGTAGGGTTGGTAGCAGTCATTTGGTCAATGAATAGCTCTCGGGCTGCGGCAAAGTAGTTTGAAAAAGAGGGGTGTGTCATGAACTCTTCCCAGAACTCACGATTCATAAGCTTCAGATAGCAAAGCACCCAACCAACTCTTAAAATGCAAAGTGTTCTTCATTGGACCAAAATTCATAATTTATAGGAAGTTTTGAATTCAAATCCAACTGTTCCCCCCAAATTTTGATAATAAATGAATCTTTGGCACCAGATCTCCCAATATTTTCGCAATAAATAACGTCTACCTGCTCCTCTTAACTATTTTTTGGCAATCAAATCATGAATAGTAACCTCAATGACTACCTTAGGACCCACCTACATGACACCATCCTCCATGACGCAGCTTTTCCAATGCAGCTTCACCTATTGTACCCCTGTCATCCGTTGCACAGGCTTTCTACCTCGCTCTTCACCTAGTCGGGCATTGTAGTTTATAATCTTACAATCACTTGCAACTGCTTGGATTACTAAGATTTTCATGCTGCCATATAGTCATCGCGTAGGGGTAGGATCCCCTATGTAGAGCTTTAGCCTATTTCCGTTCACTTGGCCAGGGAATGGTTCCCCATTCATCTTTGTGAGCTGAACTGTGCCACCATCTGTGATCTCCTTAATAACATACAACCCCAACCAGTGCATTTGAAACTTTCCTGGAAACTTTGTGAACTTGTTGTCATATAGTAGTACCAAATTATCTACATTGAATGTGGGCAACTCAATATGTCGATCATGCCATGCCTTCTCACTTCCTATCTGCACTTGCTGGTGAAATCTTACAAGGAAGCGATCTTCTTCTAACTCCATGATCTGTGCGAGTTGTTCCTCCAAGGTCTCACAGTCTGCCATCTTAGTCAATGTTGCAATATGTAAACTAGGCACAATATACTCCATCAGCAAGACTGCTTCAATTCCATAGACCAACCTGAACGGTGTTTGTCCTATCAACTTCTTACAGGTCATCCTATAAGCCCATAACACTGCAGGTATGCGCATGTCCCAGTCATTCCTCTACACGTTGCATACCTTTGTCAATGCATGCTCTAGAATCTTATTAAAAGCTTCCACCATTCCATTTGCCTGTGGGTGATAGGGCATGCTCTTCTGATGATACACCTGGAATTCTTCAAGCATTGCGCTAATCGTTTCATTCAAAAAATGTGTACCCCTATTACTCATCAAAATCTTAGGGCATCCAAACCTCGTTAAGACATACTCAAATAGAAACTTCACAGTAGTGGCCGTTGTACAATCCTTCACAGGTTGCGCTTTCGTCCACTTAGTTAAATACTCAGCTACTATAATGATATACTGTGCGTCGTCTTCTTTCTTGGCAGTTCTATGGGGCTTATCAAGTCAATGGCCCATTTCTCAAATACTTGCAACAAAACTTGGGGATTTAAAGGAAATTCATCCCTTCGTGAGGGTTTCCCCATCCTTTGGCAAGCATTGCACACCTTGCAATATGCCTTAGAATCCTTGTGTAATGTTGGCCACCATAACCTAGCGCGAAAGATCTTTTGCGTGGTCACTTTCCCTACATAGTGACCTCCTGCCACTCCTCCATGGGCTTCAACTAGGATACTAGCACATTCAAACTCTAGAACATACCTTTGCAATATCTCATCTGATCCCATCTTATACAAATGACCCATAATTACCAAAAAATCTACAGCGCTCACTACTAACTCCTTCTATTGAGCGGAATAACCTGTCGGGGTTATTCTTGTCATTAAGAAATGAATAATATCGACAAAATGATTGTTCGCGATGCACAACGCAAAGAGCTACACGTCTGGTAGTCCTTCCTCCAAACTATTTGGTTCCTCTCCTATTTCAATCCTGGATAGATGATCTAGGCCTGCATTCAGCCTTCCAGACTTCACAATCACCTCAAAGTCATACTCCTAGAGCAATAGTAACCATCGGCATATCTTCCCCGCAAACACAGTCTTATTGACTAGGTACTTACACGCGGAGTGATCTGTATACATTTTAAAGTGTCCACCCAACAAGCAATTCCTAAATGTTTGTAGCACGTAGACCATCGCGAGCCCATCATGCTCTGTGGTGAAGTAATTCTTCTCAACTTTGGATAAATTTATGCTCACCAAAGCTATTGGATGATCAATCTCTCCCTTACCGGCTTATGTTAAAACTGCTCCTAGCATAATGCAGGAGGCATCAACATACACATGAAACTCCTTTTTCTAGCCTAGAAATACCAAAATAAGCATTGTCACCATTTTCTCCTTCAAGACATCCAAGTGGCACTAACATTCTTCGTCCCAACAAAACATAGCATCCTTCTTTAACAAATTTTCCATCAACGCAGTTATCTAGGCATACGCCTTGATAAACTTCCTGTAGTACCCAATGTGTCCCAATGTTGTGTGGAGCTATTTCACATTCCTAGGGGCTTCCAAGTTCACAATTACAATGATCTTCACAGGGTCCACCATCAATCCTTGCTTACATACAACATGGCCAAGAAAAATTCCAAAAGGTACACAAAATATACACTTCTTCAAGTTCAGCACGATCTAATACCTTTGACACGTATCCAACATGAGGTGCAGACTCGCAACATGGTGCTTCACCAACCCAAACATAGTCCAGTCATCAAAATATACCTCCAAGAACTTATGAATGAACTCTTTGAACAACGCGATCACTACTTGGGAAAAGATTGCAGGTGCGTTCTTCAATCTGAATGGCATAACTGTATATTGAAAGAAACCCCACTTAGTTGTGAAGGTTGTTTTTCTTCAATCTTCTAGCGTGATATTTATTTGATGATAACCCAAAAACCCATTAGTGAATGAATACGCCTCCTATCCACCCACATTCTCTAATGCTTCACTTGTAAATAGTGTTAGAAATGGATCATGCACACAAGCATCATTCATCTTCAACAGATCTATGCATATGCAGATCTCGCCTTTTTGTTTCTTTTCTTAGACCACCATTGGGATGAACGAATCTGATTCTTCCACGGGATCAATAATAGCAGCTTCTAGCATTTTATCCAGTCTAGGCACACCTTCTCCTTATACTTTGGATTCAATCGATAAGGTCATTGCTTAACAAAATTCACATATGGTTTCAATGTAATCTTCATAATGCCTAAATCTTCGTATCCCTTTCAAATCTGCAAACTTCATTGGAAATAAGTCTTGGTACTCGTGTAGCAACTCATCTACCTTATCCACTATTTCATCCCAATAGTCTCCTATCTTCATGAACTTAGGTTCTTCTTTAGATCTAATGTTTACCTATTGATTTTTCAAAGGCTCTGATATATTTGAATTTGCTACCTTTGGTCCTTCGACTTCACGATGTCCTTTAGTTTCAGGGATGGTAATATTCTATGGATCATCCTCTTGTTTAGCAGTCACATTATAGCAATCGAGTGTGTGGCGCAATTGTGTACTCCAATCTAGTTGAGTCCATTCTACCAGTTCCTTGCTTCAATTTCTTGTAGTTCCTCATCAATGCTCTGAAAGCCAT
This sequence comes from Pinus tabuliformis, assembly GCA_031772625.1. Lineage (NCBI taxonomy): Eukaryota > Viridiplantae > Streptophyta > Pinopsida > Pinales > Pinaceae > Pinus > Pinus tabuliformis. Next base: position 40,308,398 of record CM062814.1, on the reverse strand, counting down.
CCTCAAAGCTGAACATTAATAGAAATCTCTCCCTTAAAATATCCCATTCAGTAGTTCCATGGCGAAGTTCCGTTTCCAAATACCAGTTCATTGGGATTGTATCTAACGTATGACAAAAAATATGCACCCATTCTAGTTGTGGTTATGTTCCCCAAGCCTTAGTCCATTGTGCTAAATGATCACGCGGATCATCCTTCCCACTGTACTTTTCCATCATTCTCATATTATCATACCCAAACCTTAACTTCATCATTCTTTTGTATTCTCTCCATCCCATAAATTTTTCCTTGTGCATACCCACCATCAGGCAGGCGTAGCGCGCAGTGCCAATTCTAGTGCCTAGAATTGATTTTCTTCTGGTACTTCCCTTTCAAATTCATCTAGAAACAATTCCACATCAGTAAAACCATCATAATGTGAAAGATTCCTTACCTCAGTCGAGACATACCTTAGCGACTTGGTCATCATATTACAACGGAGCGTAGGTACTTCATGTAGCCTATTCTGCCAATGTTCAAGCTCTTCATCTGAATGTGAGGCGCAAGAGTTATCCTTGTCCTAGGAAATTCGTCCATCAATTGTAGGATTTATCAAATCCTCATGTCGCGTTATTATCTTGTATATATGATCTAGATCGTTGTCACCTTCTACATAGTCATGCACAAGTTCAGTATAACAAGCTCCTTCGGCAAGGTCTTGTGGTACTACAACCCTGAGCAACTTCTTTTCAAATGACATATTCCATTCTTCAAATTGATTACCCCATTCATATCAATAACCCAGTCAATTCCTAGTAGTGTGGGGTATGGGTTACTATCATCCACTATTTCAATAACCTCAAAGTCATCCAGTGCACTCGCACCCTCAATGTCCACTGTTACACCATATAAGTGACCCATTGGGATAATCTTCTGCTGATTTGCCATGCACAACTGAATAGGAGACCACTGCAGTGCAAGTCTCCCCATCCTTTCCCATGTCTTCTTAGGCAAGACATTCGCATTAGACCCTAGATTCAATATTACCTAGTCCATTTCATAGTCACCTATCTGTGGGGTTAGCCTCATGTCGTGCCCCGTTCGTTCCTTATGCTCACCAATCTTCCTTACTATGCATTGTTCAATGGGAGTCTTTTCCTTATCAACGCATTTGTCTATTAATTCTTGCAAGCCTTTGATTTCTCTTTGATCACACAATAACTTCATACAAGTCTTCAGAAAGGTAGCTAGTATTGAGCGATCTACTTTTTGCGACACATTAGTCTCTCGCATTTTATCCTCACTTCCTGAGGTGGAGGCCTCAATAAAGTTCTTCTTTGCTTCCAAGAAAGTTTCTTTAGCGTGATTCAGATCAAAGTCGACTTCATTCTAAGAAGCCTTGCATACCCCTCCATCTTCCTCAACCGACTTACCTTTATCTACATCAGTAATCATACCACTTCTCAATACAATATTGATGCTCTGACCCTCTTCATGGGGCTCAACCCTCATCATCTGAAATTTCTCCCTAGGCTGCTGGGGCTGCACCTTCTTTTCTTGCATCTTTGTTATAATAATTGGACATTCCTCAATGACATGGTCAAATTGTCGACAATAATGACATGAGGGATGCATGGAGTTTGTACAATCTCGTGTGAAGTGCCTTTCTTTGCCAAAGTTATAGCAAATGACTTGCCCATGCCCTCGTCCTGGTCCAACGCCTCTTCCTCGTCCTCTACCTTGGAATCCTCCATGTGCTGCTCCTACACCTTGATCCTGAGGCTAGTTTTTTTCTTACATTGAGTAGGTATGGGTCCTATCCATCATCAGCTCATAATTCTATAATGGTGTTCATCATTCCCTACAGACTTACAAAAATTGAAAAATAACTACTGAGGGGTTTGTCCAAACCTCTACAATAGATGGCATTTATCAGTAGCATGATGTTTTGTAACCTGACAAATAGCTCAACTCCCATGCTCGTCCCAACATCATTCTTTGATTTCAGGGTCACAGGCCCTCCCCCTATAATATAATTCTTAAATATTGGGCAATGATCCTTATCATGTCCATGACTCTTACATTTCAGAGACCAGATCTCAGGGAACACCTCTGAATGAGCTTCCGTTCCTTTATTCATGATCTGCAACTCCAAGTGTAGGCTCTCCAGCTGCGAATGAATTTGTTGCACTCCCAAGTTCGTATCTTGGATAGGCGATGCATCCAGCCTCATCACAATCTCCAAGGATTTCGCTTGCGTTACTATTTTGTGCTGTGACAGAGGTATTCTTAAATGTGGCAAGAGCAATGTTATAAACCAGTCACAATGCTGGGTATCTGAGATTTGCATATTAGCTTGCCTGATCAGGCATTTCAACCTATGATCAAAGTCCCAAGGTGTCTCATCGACCTTCTGTCAGATTTCCTTAAATTCAATTATTGACTGTGCCTCTGACTTAGGCTTACTGAACTCCTTGTTCAAAGCTAGCTGGGTATTTTCCATGTTAATGCATGGCCCTGTAAAGATGTAACCAACTGTACTTTCTTAATATTATCATCTATGATCTGTTGTGTTGTCTAAGCAACATCTATGACAAACCAAAATTATTCTGGATCTTCGATCCTCATTAGTTTAAAAATCGGCATCTTCATCGCATTTTCCATGTTGAATGGTGGGGGTGGAGGTGGAGGTGTAGGTGAAGGTGTATGAGGCAGAGGTGGAGGTGGAGGTGGAGTGGATGGATGAGATATCCTCAAAATACCCTGAGTTATTAACAGAACTGCACTTTGCGATGTAGTTAGCACTGTCCCTTCATCGTCACTTGAAGGAGGTTCAATGAGTGGACTATATTCTAGGCTAGATCCTTTGTTTCTTCTAAAGAATCTCCCACTTCGCGTAGCCCCAAACATCAAGGTAACTACATAACCCTCTTTTCACATAACAAAATTTTAATCCAAGTCTTCAGTGATTTCAAATACTTACCTCATGTTCCTTTAAAGATCCTTCGCTCCGCTTCGCTATAGCTGATATTCCTATTGATCGTGAAATAAGTCACAAAACTGCCCAATGTGTGATCAACCTAGTGATCCACAGCCTGCACTATATTTCTTTCTAAAGCCTCCAAATGTTGCACTAGTTCAAGAGTCCACACTATAGGACCTTTGAGCCTCCACCTCCCTTGACAATCATCTAATTTAGATAACCACTCATATAGTTATTCGGGGAAGAAACAGAAGAATGTGTCAGTCTCGTCTGTATACAAAAATCTCTACAACCATTGTTCCTTGGATAATTTAGGGCTCCTATTCTCCTGATCCATGAACATGTGTGATTTTCAATCAATCCACTTATCAATCTCTTTCTTCGTAGGAAACCATTTATCACACATCACTCAGATAGATCCCTGTCCCGACCATGGAACCATTTGTTGGCTTAAGGGGGACCCAGGTCCAGAGTTGTTCGCGCCAACCATAAAAACCTTAATTGTCGGCCCTTTCAGCAACAACCTTCATAGCGAAGGCTTCAGTCTCACCCAAAGCAATATTGGGGGATGCTAGAACTATGTTTTTGCATCCAGGGACATGTGATAAGTGGTTCTCAAGCTTCTATAGCTTAGATCTTCCTTCGCACAGATCGGTAGTCTTCTAGGGTTCACTACTACAAATCTATGAAAACGGCTTCTATACCTTTATGAAGGCCTATGATCAATCTTTGCAGACCTTGAACAAATAAATTATTGACTTTCGTGCATTAATAAACAACCCTAGATTTGACTTCGCGCACATCTATCCAATTCATCAAAAAACATAGAAAAAATAACTCTTATCTTCGTGAACTAGATAACTGCTTAAATCATGCATAAATAAGACAAATTCAATGGTTTTGCGCAACATTCATTCATTATTATATAGAAAACACATTATCAGTGACAAAAAATAACATAACAAAATCAACAGAAAGGCTTAGATTTTGCACATCAGTTCTTCAAAATATGTCTTTATTAATCTTAAATATTTAGATTGCAGAATCTTCTACCCTACACACTCAGTTGTAGGGGTCCGCGCACTTAGTTGCTGACTTACCAAGGCCTCTTGTGCACTCAATTGCAGGAGCCTTCCCCTTCTCACCTAAGTACATGAAGCAGAGCCTTCCTACCTTAACACTTCCCCAAAACAACAAAAACCATTCAAAGTTCACAATTATTCATTCTAAGTTCTTTCTAAGACTCATTATGACTCACTATTTATAGCTTTCTTCCATATAATACCATGGGGTGTGGACCATGGGAGAATCATAAAACTGACCCAAACAAGAGGCTAAGACCCCTTTGACTCCTATCTACCTATGTACTCCGCAACCACATTTCGTGGAGACTTTACATCTTTTTCAAAACTTTATACAAAACTTGGGTTAACTAACCCCAAAAATTACCCCAGGGTCCCTATCCCAACACCTGTGCAATGGCTACTTCCAACTGTTGGCTTTGCGCTGTGATCTCCTCTTTTATTTAAGCGCCTACGCCTTCTCCTCTTAAATATATTGATTGTTTGTCTTGACTTCACTGATTATCAGTAGTGCGCGTTGCTCTTGAACTCTCAATTCATCAGACACCCCTTGGTGTAGTTCATGTAGGGTCTAGATGGGGAGAACCACGATATTTAAGCTTAGGTTCTTCATTTGCATCAATTGGGCCCTTTCTTCATTCGTCTCAGCGCGTAGATATCCTTCCCACATTTGAATGGTGCATAGATATCCTTCCGACAGTTGAATGGTGCAGAGATCCAAAGTCATCTCTGTGTCCAGAATTGTCCCATTCGCTTGACTCAAACTCGCTTGCTTCGTGCTCACCAATACCACGCTCTCTTGTAACATACATGTTTGGACCTGCAACTCACACAAGTCTTGTTAAACCTTTCCCAACAACTCCTGGTACTATTCCTTAAATTGGCCCCAAAGATATGTTATCATGTCATAGACCACATCACCTATTTCATTTAAGTCCCCTTCAGTGAGGATCAAAGGGGTCGCACTCGCTAATCTGTCAGAATTTTGTTTCTTGTGTTGATGTCTGATTCTCCCTTTTCTTAACTACAAAGGGGGATTCTAACTCTGCACCTCCTTCATTTTCTTCCTCTGTTTCTTCCTCCTCCAATGTTTTCTCCTTTTCTGACTCCTCGACGTCAATTCTGGCCTGCGATGTCGTTTTCTCCTGTGTTTTTTTCTTTAGCCTTCGCTTCTTTCTCTCATGCAGCGGCTTCCTTTTTCTGCGCAACATTTTCCTAAGTGGAAGCCTAATGTGCTTCGTTGTTCTTCTCTTCTGTCGTCGTCTACATGGTTGATCCTTCAACGATCTTACTGGTACCTGCGCTGGAATTTGAAGGGGTGAGCCAGTCACTTGGCCACTTTCTGACAAACCATGCTATATCCTCCTCAGTCACCAAGTAAGGCAACTTATGGCATATCCCCCTAGCATCATTTCTCATGCAAATATGCAGATTGTGGAAATCTTCTTTAAAGTCAGCTATGGTTCCATACTGCACGTGAAATGTGGGTGATAGGCTCGGCCTTTGACTAATCACCATCCTTAATTCCATCTCAAAGAGAACTGAGAAGATCTTTGTCTCTATGATGTGCACGAGGTCCTTGGTAGCAACGAGTGAAGAGAAATTTCCTACCTCCAGGAGGTCTGAGTCATGTGGAGGAAACTGATTGTGCTCAGGTATCCTCCAAGCCACTAGTGTTATTAGTAACAACAATCAGGTGTAATGGAACACCTTGCCTTCATCCTGGGCCTCCCTACAATTCTCTAGATTTTTTTTTCATAAACACTGATCCTGATTATACTAGAATCCTTTGGCACATTGCACATCTAAAGAGATAAATGGTGTTGATAATTCATCTATGCGACACTTACGCATTATCTTTCCTACTAATATCTGCGCGGAAAAATGCACTGTAGGATCCAAGATAGAGCAGATGGAGTATCCTCGCGACTTCTTTATCAGACAAAACTCACTCTTTATTTGATCTGTGAGCTTTGTTTCCTATGTTTTTCCCCCAAGCACCTCTACAAGGTCCACCCCTTGGTATGGCAACAATGTAATCTGGTGGATCAACATGTTTGTGATACGGATGGGTTCCCCCAGCCAGAGACGCCCATCATTGATGAAGGTTAGCAATTGGTGCACACAGATGGTGTTTATGTTGGTGCGACTAAAATGCGGCACCCATAGCATATTCATGAGCCCTGCGACCCCAACATTAGTTACCCATTTCATCGGCTCCAACCGTGTGACCTTTGACTCTTTATAATATACCTTGGGTAGGTATTTGTTCAGCGCCAACTGAGGGAAATTCTCACGGTCCCCTATGTCCCAGTCCTCCATCCTTAGTGTTGGTATGTGAGCCAATAACGCACCCTCAAACATCACTTTCTCTAGCAATAGTGGCCTGGATGCCATGAACTTCGCGTTGTCTGGATCTTTCAGTACTTTGTGTCAGGGTCCTATAATAATAGGATTCATAATTTTGAATTGGCTATGGTTAGTCTTGTAATATTGTACATACTTTTGCTTTCTGCAAAATGTTTTCCCATATTAAAAATAAAAGATGTAGAGAGGGTAAGTCCTAAAAGAATAATCAAAGGACTAAAAGAAAGAAAAATATCAAAAAAGTATAAAATATGAACCCCAAAAATAGATAAGAATAGATCATGAAAGTGTGCAAATTCAAATGCCATTCATTTTTTATTTTACTTTGCAAAATAATATGTGTGCAACTTGTCAAAAATGCCACAATCCATGATGGTCAAATAGTTTAAACTTGATTCATTCATGCTTTAAATTTTAGGTTAATAGATAGAGAATAAAGATCTAGCCAAACTATTTAATCTTGGCAGATCAATAGTTAGGTAGAGAATAATAATGAGCTCATCAGTTTAATGTGAGCCATTGGAAGTTACAAGGTTAGAATTAGATAGTTTGTTTATCAAAGAAAAAAGAAATGAAGGCTCAGCAAGCTCAAATGCACCCAATATATGAAGAGAAAATGCTAGGGTAAATAAAGGGTAGGTACAAGAATTTTTGCAAGTGCACAAGGTTGCTAAGTCAAAAGCACCTTCATCATACTTAATCCTATGTTTCATGTGCAGGAGTAATTTTCAAAGAGAAAGGACATTCACTAAAGCTTATTTACTAATTTCCCGTCATTTCACTAGACCCCCACATACTTAGTTTATTAATTATCGCTTCCCTCTTCATTTCCCCTTGTAAAAACCCTTTCCCTTCTTTTTGACCTTTTTTCCCTTTGTTTCACACATTTCCCTAGACATTACCCTTTGAAAATCATTCCCCCTTCCCAAAATCCTTTCCCTAGTGTGAAACCCATTCCCATCACAAATAATACATTCCCCCCTTATTAATTTTCCTTTTTTCCCTTAAAAAACCCACTAAACCCTTTATCCTAAGTTATTTCCTAAAGCCTTGCTTTATATATTTAAAGTCCCCCACATTATAATTCCCCAACACCCTTTTAACTCACCAAACCTTGGTGTATAGTTAAAACCTCTGCCGTATAACCCATGGTCTCCACCCTTTATTAACCCATTTCTTATATTAAAATGTCGTGATTACTTTTTAATTAAATACATTTCATTGTAATTAAAACCCAATCACACTCCCTAGCTCCGCCCTCACAACTCTGTCATGTGATAGCCCTTCGATCTCCCACCTCTAGATCCAATGACACATATCCATATCATATAGTTTCATCATCCGACAGTTAAAGGTCCAAAAGCATGCGAGATTCGCTGTTTTGGCCGAGCACTATTTTGCTAGGTGGCAGCATCAGATTATATCGCATGCTCACGAAAAATACCACTGTCCACCCAAAAGCGGGGTGATATGGCATAAAACCACCTCCCCGCGTAAAACAAAACTACCCACTGTTCATTTACCAAATCTCGCGACAAAATGTAACCATTGTTGGTTAAAAGGCCGAAAAAGCCCCATTTCACTCTTTTCACTCATTTTCGCTGAAAACCTCTGTTAACCAATTCTGAAACCTTGAACCTTTGCACAAACATTTTAACCACCTTTTGCAACCAGAAGATGTTGCAGACACCAAATTGAAGCAGCAAATTAGAGAACTGAAGCCTCAGTAACCTCTGTTGCTACCACAGAACCCTGTCTGTGCACCAAATCCTCATTTTCCATGTATTCTTGAAAGAACCAGACCGACCCTCTAGTTTGATCTATGCACAGGAATTATCCAAAGGTTGATTAATTAAATTAATTAAAAAACCTTGCTAGACTAAGGAAAACCTTAATATGCATCCTAAAAGCCCTTTCTCACGGACTATAGTTACCCTCCCCACTATTCCAGAGCTTCTGACCTTACTCCTAAAGCCAGAGAAAAAGTAATTTAGTTGAATAAACCAAATCATGGCTTCTAAAATCTCTTTGGATTTAAGACCCCTATTGGCTTGAGGGGGCGTGACTTAGGTTCAGTGTTAGTTAGCCAAACAAATCCCTACACTACTGGTCCTTTCTGCATCAGCCCACGGAATGTGGACTGAAGTCTCACCCAGAGCAGTATGGGGGGATGCTAGAACCAAGTTTCTGCACCCAAAGATGGTTGTGATGTTGGTTTATTCCAACTATACCTGCCTTCACGCGGGTTGCTTATCCCTCTGTTCCACCCTTCAGTACCTTTGCGAAAGGGTACAATAGGCTTTCGCATAGCCCTAACCTGCAGCTCAGGAACTTTCACACTTCTAGGGCAATGAACTGCGATATCTCCGAAACTAGGCTCAGTGTCTTATGATGAGCCTCATAAATGGGTAATTATATGGGCTCATTTTACCTCCTAACCTAGTTAAATAAACCATTCTCTTAGCTTATTGTATGATTTTCTGATTATATTTATGCTTATAGGGTGAGTTGAGTTAGTTATTATGCCATGTGGTCTAACATGTATCTAATGCAGATTATTGATGGATTTCGAGGTCAAAGTCAAGGATCTAGTGGTAAAAAGGCAGCAATAACTCGAAGTAGACAGAGGAGAGGACTTATAGGAGGGAATCCCCTTCATTTATTTCTCCTCACTTCGAATTCCTCTTCATTCAGCTTGGAGTACAAGCAGCCGAATCATGCACTAGAAGGCAGCCAAGCAAGTGGAAGATGATTGATAGTTATCTACAGATTTGGGAGCCAAGCCTCCCTGATTTTAAGGAAGTTGTTGGTAGCTTCAGATATGTAAGTAGAGAGGCTTAGTGCCTCACTAGGGTTGACTTTTTTTGGCTTGTGTAAACTCTGCTCAAATTTCGAGCTTACTATTTTATAACAGTTTTATGTAATCTTGCTATTTTTTGATAATGAAGATGGAATCCTTTTTGAGATAGCACTGAGTTACCTCAGAGGGCTGCAGCTCTTGGGTTAGGGCCCAATCCAAGTAGCCAAGCTTCTCTTTACTTATATTTGTATGCTTTACATCAGTTTGTAGATTAGTTTGCTGTTAGATGCATCTCATATGGTTAAGAATAGGTTTCTTTTGATGATTTAGTAGCTTGCTTCCATTTGTGCTTTCTGTAGCAGGTTAAGCAGTGTTTAGAGAAGATTCAAAAGGCTAGAAACAGTGCCTCCCTCTGGGACCATGATTTGAGGCAAAGACTCTCTTGTTGGCCCAAAAACACAGATTTTCCTCATTCCTAGGACTTCTAGTGTTTGTAGCTCTCTAGTAGGTTGATAGTCCAATTTTGATTTGCTTTATATCTTCTTTATCATGTTCACTTCCTGATTTGCAATAGTCCTTTTGCATGCTTTCCTTTCTTATAGCATTTCCTTCTATACATCACAGTTTAGGCCATTTTAATGAAAAACTCTCTTTTTCCTAGGATGCACTCAGTTCATTGGTTGCTTGATTTTCTTGGTTGAATTTTAGTTTCTATGAAACAGATCTCTTCTAGCATTAGGCCATATTACCAGTAATCACACCCTCCATCTGATCCATGCCCTATAGGTCTCCCAAACCTCACCACAATTCTGCCCTAGTTTCCTTCATTTTTCATAGAACTTCTTCCTCTATCCTTGAGCAAACCCAATCATCTTTCTCTCTCCTAGTGATTCATGGTAGACCTTAGGTGCCCTAACACCTCATTCCAACCTTCATCCACCTTTTCCACCCACTCTCACACCCTCAAAACAATGAAAATTACTCTTGGCCTCCTCCTGTAGGCCTCCTATAGTTTCCCTGTTTTCCTTATGTAGTTTTCCTGTGTCCTCATGTAGTTTTTCCTATAGGCTTTCTTTTGAAGGCTGAGTGTGGGAAAAGCCTCCAGAAAGCCACCTAAAACCTCCTAGAACCCATCCACACCATCCTACATCCTCCCAAGCTCCAAAACTGCCCTTTAACGCCACCTGTTCGCTGCCACACTCACACACAATAAATAAGATGCGTGTTAAGTTCACATAAAAATCCAAAAATATGTTTTTTGATTATTTACTTCCAGAAATAGCATGGTTAGATGTTTTTTACTTCCTTGAGTAGGTAATGGCATTTCTTTTATGGTTTTCATAGTGTTTTTGGCAAAGTAGAATTAGCTTGTTAATTAGGGTTTACTAGGTTTTGCTTTACATTCCAGTCTTTCTCCTTGTTGTAGTTAGAATAACATTTGTAGAGTAATCTTTCTTTCCTTTCATCACACATAAAGCTTCTTCTGAAATCTATAGAAGTTGGCTTGAGCTCCTAGTGATCTTGTGCCGACTGACCAAATGACAACTTGCAGTGAGAAGTAGTACTTGTGCATATAGCACTAACGCTTCCAAGTTTGTTACAAACTACCAGGTTGATAAAAGTAAAGTTGGTAGCCCAGGAGTTGTAGCATTCTTGCTGTAATACTGGCGCTCACCACTTTTTGGTGTCGGGGAAGCATCAAAGTATTCTGTGATTACTTCTTTCTTCTATTTCCTATTGCAACATTCTGCTAATAGTTTATTTTGGCAAAAGTAGACTAGTCATTTCTTTTCTTTCAGTTCTGCATTTCCTTGCTTTCCTTTTCAATTCTGCAAATTTCCATTTAGCAAGTTCATTTCAGCTAGTTGCAATTTGTTTTGTTCAATCACAATTTTAGTTTCTGCAGGTACTTTCAGTGTGGGGAAAAAGAAACAAAAAACCAACCAAAAATATTTCCTTTCATGCCTCGTAGGAGTAGAGATAACTTAGGAAAATTTTTGCCCAACACCCCCACTACTTCACACAGCCAACCTTCTCTCTTCTTCAGTGGTTGCAATTAAGAAGAACCCTTAGGTGAATATCCAGACATATTTGAAGAACATATAGGGGAAGAAGAAGAAGAAAACATTCCTCTAGAGCCAATGGCTGAAAACAGAAATGCTAGGGGAAATGGAGAGAGAATAGAGGGTACCTTCCCCATTCGGGAGACCAATGGGGACACCAAAATGAAGAATATAAGTCCTTCAGCCCTACCTCACTTCCATGGTTTGACTACAAAAGATCCTGACACCTTCTTGTTCAAGTTTGCTGTCATCTATCGAACTTATGACTATGCAGAAGACGAGAAAAAGTTGAAACTGTTCCTTTCTACTCTCAAGGACGCAGCATTGTGTTGGTTCATGGGATTACCTGGCAATCGCATCACAACTTGGGCTCAGATGTAGCAAGCCTTTAACAAAAAAGGTGGTGAGCACTAGTATTGGAGCAAGAATGCTGCAACTCCTAGGCTACCAACTTTACGTTTATCAACTTGGTAGTTTGTAACAAACTTGGAAGCGTCGGTGCTATATGCACAAGTACTAGTTCTCATTGCAGGTTGTCACTTAGTCAACTAGCGCAAGATCACTAGGAGCTCAAGCCAACTTCTATAGATTTCAGAAGAAGCTCTATGTGTGATGAAAGGAAAGAAATATTCCTCTACAGATGCTATTCTAATTGTAGAAAGGAGAAAGACTGGAATGTAAAGCAAAACCTAGTAAACCCTAATTAATAAGCTAATTCTACTTTTGCCAAAAACACTATGAAAACTATGAAAGAAATGCCATTACCTACTCAAGGAATTAAAAAACATCTAACCATGCTATTTCTGGAAGTAAATAAGTAAAAAACATATTTTTGGATTTTTATGTGTTTTTATGTGAATTTAACATGCATCTAATTTATTGTGTGTGAGTGTGGCAGTGAATAGGTGGCGTTAGAGGGTGGTTTTGGAGCTTGGGATGATGTCGAATGGTGTGGATGGGTCCTAGGAGGTCTTAGGTGGCCTTATGGAGGCTTTTTCCACACTCAACCTTCAAAAGAAAGCCTACAAGAAAAACTACAGGAGGACACAAGAAAACTATAGGAGGAAAACAAGGAAACTACAGGAGGTCTACAAGATGAGGCCGAGAGAAATTTTCATTGTTTTGAGGGTGGGATAGTGGGTGGAAAAGGTGGATGAAGTTGGAATGAGATGTTAGGGCGCCTAAGGTCTACCATGAATCACTAGGAGAGAGAAAGATGATTGGGTTTGCTCAAGGAGAGAGGAAGAAGTTCCATGTAAAATGAAGGAAACTAGGGCAGAATTGAGGTGAGGTTTGGGAGACCTATAGGGCATGGATCAGATGGAGGGGGTGATTGTTGGTAATATGGCCTACTTCTAGAAGAAATTTGTTGCATAGAAACTAACAGTCAACCAAGAAAATCAAGCAACCAATGAAATGAGTGCATCTTAGGAAAAACAGAGTTTTGCATTAAAATGGCCTAAATTATTATGTATAGAAGGAAATGTTGGGAAATGATGTAAGAAAGGAAAGCATGCAAAAGGAGTATTGAAAATCAGGAAGTGAACATGATAAAGAAGATCTAAAACAAAGTAAAACTGGACTATCAACCTATTAGAGAGCTGCAAACACTAGAAGTCCTAGGAATGAGGAAAATCTGTGTTTTTGGGGCAGCAAGAGAGTCATTGCCTCAAATCATGGTCCCAGAGGGAGGAAGAGAGGCCAAGTAAATATTTATAGCCTTTTGAATCTTCTTTGATCATTGCTTAACCTGCTACAGAAAGCACAAATGGAAGAAAGCTACTAAATCATAAAAAGCAATCTATTCTTAACCATAAGAGAAATACATCTAATAGCAAACTAATCTAAAAACTGAAGTAAAGCATACAAATACAAGTAAAGAGAAGCTTGGCTACTTAGATTGGGCCCTAATCCAAGCGCTTCAACCCTCTAAGGTAACTCAATGCTAGCTCAAAAAGGATTCCATCTTCATTATCAAAAAATAGCAAGATTTCATAAAACTGTCATAAAATAGTAAGCTCGAAATTTGAGCAGAGTTTACACAAGCAAAAAAATTCAACCCTAGTGAGGCCCTAGGCCTCTCTACTTATACATCTGAAGCTACCAATAGCTTCCTTAAAATCAGGGAGGCTTGGCTCCCAAAACTCGAGATAACTATCAATCATCTTCCACTTGCAATGGTGCCAAAAAGTGTTGAGCACCAGTATTCTAGCAAGAATGCTGCAACTCCCGAGCTACCAACTTTAATTTTATCAACCCGGTAGTTCATAACAAACTTGGAAGCGTCGATGTTATATGCACAAGTACTAGTTCTCACTGCAGGTTTTTACTTGGTCAACCGGCACGAGATCACTAGGAGCTCAAGCCAAATTTTATAGATTTCAGAAGAAGCTCTATGTGTGATAAAAGGAAAGAAAGATTACTCTACAGATGCTATTCTAACTACAAAAAGGAGAAAGACTAGAATGTAAAGAAAAACTTAATAAACCCTAATTAACAAGCTAATTCTACTTTTTCCAAAAACACTATGAAAACCATGAAAGAAATGCCATTACCTACTCAAGGAATTAAACAACATCTAACCATGCTATTTCTGGTAGTAAATAAGTAAAAAACATATTTTTGGATTTTTATGTGAATTTAACATGCATCTAATTTATTGTGTGTGAGTGTGGTAGCAAAGAGGTGGCGTTAGAGGGTGGTTTTGGAGCTTGGGAGGATGTAGGATGGTGTGGATGGGTCCTAGGAGGTATTAGGTGGCTTCTAGAGGCTTTTCCCACACTCGGTGTTCAAAAGAAAGCCTATAGGAAAAACTACAAGAGGACACAGGAAAACTACAGGAGGAAAACAGGGAAACTACTAGAGGCTTACAGGAGGATGTCGAGAGCATTTTTCACTGTTTTGAGGGTGTGATAGTGGGTGGAAAAGGTGGATGAAGATTGGAATGAGGTGTTAGGGTGCTTAAGCTCTACCATGAATCACTAGGAGAGAGAAAAATGATTGGGTTTGCTCAAGGAGAGAGGAAGAAGTTCTATGAAAAATGAAGGAAACTAGGGCAGAATTGTGGTGAGGTTTGGGAGACCTATAGGGCATGGATCAGATTGAGGGTGTGATTTTTGGTAAGCTAGCCTAATGCTGGAATAGATCTGCTGCATAGAAATTGAAAGTCAACCAAGAAAATCAAGCAACCAATGAAATGAGTGCATCCTAGGAAAAACAGAGTTTTTCATTAAAATGGCCTAAACTATGATGTATAGAAGGAAATGTTGGGAAATGATATAAGAAAGGAAAGCATGCAAAAGGACTATTGCAAATCAGGAAGTGAACATGATAAAGAAGATATAAAGCAAAGTAAAACTGGACTATCAACCTACTAGAGAGTTGCAAACACTAGAAGTCCTAGGAATGAGGAAAATCTATGTTTTTGGGGCAGCAAGAGAGTCTTTGCCTCAAATCATGGTCCCAAAGGGAGGAAGAGAGGCCAAGGCACTATTGCTAGCCTTTTGAATCTTCTCTGATCACTACTTAACTTGCTACAGAAAGAACAAATGGAAGCAAGCTACTAAATCATCAAAAGCAACCTATTCTTAACCATAAGAGAAATACATCTAACAACAAACTAATCTACAAACTGAAGTAAAGCATACAAATACAAGTAAAGAGAAGCTTGGATTCTTGGATTGGGCCCTAACCTAAGATCTTCAGCCCTCTGAGGTAACTCAGTGCTAGGTCAAAAAGGATTCCATCTTCATTATCAAAAAATAGCAAGATTGCATAAAACTGTCATAAAATAGTAAGCTCGAAATTTGAGCATTGTTTACACAAGAAAAAAAAAGTCGACCCTAGTGAGGCCCTAGGCCTCTCTATTTATACATTTGAAGCTACCAATAGCTTCCTTAATATCAGGGAGGCTTGGCTCCCAAAACTCGAGATAACTATCAATCATCTTCCACTTGCTTGGCTGCCTTCTAGTGCATGATTCGACTGCTTGTACTCTGAGCTGAATGAAGGGGAATTCGAGGTGAGGAGAAATAAATGAGGGGATTCCATCCTATAAGTCCTCTCCTCTATCTACTTCAAGTTATTACTATAGTTTGACCACTAGATCCTTGACTTTGACCTCGAAATCCATCAATAATCTGCATTAAATACATGTTAGACCACATGGCATAATAACTAACTCAATTCACCCTATAAGCATAAATATAATCAGAAAATTATACAATAAGCTAAGAGAATGGTTGATTTGACTAGGTTATGAGGTAAAATGAGCCCATATAATCACCCATTTATGATGCTCATCATCTTACTTATCTTATTCACCAATCTTAGTTAGCTTTGCGTAAACAGATGTTCTTACTTGCGTTCACTTAACCAACACATTTACATACATTCATGCGTCATATAAGCATTATAAGTGAAATTCATACCCAACATAACCAGATGCATAAATAGGAAATAAATATGCAAAAATTGTAGAACACTTCTCTTTATTGATAATTCCGGATGATTACAGACTCAACCTACCCTACGCACTCAACTGTAGGGGTCCACGCACTCAGTTGCGGAATTCTACCCTAGGCCTTTGTGCACTCAGCTGCAGAGCCTCTACCTATGCTACGACCCAAACTTAGACTTCTACCTCAGAGCTATCTCTCATACATCATATCTTCGTGTCTCTATCTTCTAGTCTTCCTATCAAACTACTTAGAGCTTAGCTCTATTTATATAATCTCATGGTCTGCGGACCATGGGTAGATCTTTTACAGCTGGCATTACATTTCCAAAATAAGGGCAGACAACCCTATGACTCTTTAACACCTACATGCTTTGCGACCACAAAATACGGAGTCTTTACACTTGGAATAGAAAATTTGACCAAACTAGGGCTTTTAGCCCCAAAACTACCCTTGGGGGATCCTGTGCCCAACAGGCCCCCAACACAAACATCGTGACTCACCCTCGAGTCACTCTGTAGGCGCGGAGATCTTAGCGCAAAGACCTAGCCCCATTTGGATGAACACAACCTCGGTAGTGCACTGAGTGGCCGCCTACTGGACTACTTCAACTCTATGCTCGGTGACTGCCACTGAACTGCCACCCTGAATCTTTTGCTGAGTTACCTGTAGTGTCACGAGCTTTCCTTCAATGGAAGTTGTGATCATATATGCCTCGTCTATCCATGGCTGTAGGCATGATTTTAGGAACGCTTCTTTGTGCCAAGCGGCATCCACTTGTTCCTTAAGTGCCTTTGCCTCCTGCATATGTGCGAGCCTCTGTGTAAGGGCAATCGTCTGCGCGGTCCCTTTGACCTCATCATATCTTTGTTGTATCTCATGCACCTCTATCTCCCGGCACTCTACATTCAGGTCCTCCTATAGGGTGGTCAGGACCTTGAATGACTATTCAAAAAGTCGCGTGCAGTCTGCTACTGCACTGTTGACCACCGCTATTGTTGTTTGTCACAGCGATGGCACGTTGTTCCCTGACTTCTGGCAGAGTTGAAGGTTGAGCCCTCAATTGCAATTTTGTGATCTGCATGTTCCACTCCAGCTCAATCTTGGCCATCTCTGTCCAAGCGTCACACACCACTGTGGGCAACTTGTAGATGTGCGCCTCAACCGTTTCTTCTACCTGAATGTCCAACTCCAGGACCATTTGACAGGCTTCCTGCACTACTTGCATGATTTTCTTATTCTGTTCCACTACCTCATTGCACTGGAGGCCCAACTACTCGATATTGATGCACTACGTGCTCATCACTTGCAAAGCGTGACTCTCCTGAGCCCTAAGTTCTGTGGTGACTCCATCCTACAAGAGGTGGAGTGTCTCTCGAGGGAATGCGGCCATATTCAATCCCACCCCTTTCAAGTTGCCAACCATGGGCTTGTTGGCCTCATTTTCTATAGTAAGTGCCCCATCTAGTAGTATTATCGTGTTGGTCACCCTTGTGCACAACATCTTTGCGGTAGCTGAAGTGCTGATCGCGAGGCTAGTGGACATTATGCCAGCCTGTGGAGTGCGAGCCTGCAACTCCTACAACTCTATCCGGAGAGCTGCTAATACCAATTGTTGTTGCTCCTCAAACTATTGGAGGGCCTCCACAGTGACATCCCTCACTGTTTCTCCAATATTGTGCAAATCCCCCTCAGTGAGGGTGATTGGGTCCAAGGATGTCTTTGAAGCCTTGGTTTTCTTCCGTGACACTGCCTTCTCTTGTGGTCGCTGACACTTGAGTTGGGTGGACATTGTCTGTGGGTCTGCACCACCTTATTCCGTCGGCTCCTTTGTTTCTACCTCAGCCCTGGGCGAAGGTGACTTCTGTCCTTTGCACTCTTCTCCTCCTGTCTCCTGTTTTGCCAATTTCGCGGTGTTGTGTGCTGCCTGGGTCTTAGCCTCCACTTCCTCTTTTTTGCGCTTCTCAGCCAGCTGCGCCATTCTGAGCTTTGTTTCTTCCTTCTTATGCTGTGTGGAAGACTTGTCTATTTCCACTGTGAAGCCTGTTGTAGTGTGCCACTCTAGTGGCCAAGACTCGAGGACTGAAAAGATAACATCATTTGTTGCTAGATAAGGTAAACTATACCATGTCTTCATGGGGTCCTTTCGCGCCCTGATAAAGACATGGTGGAAATCCGCTTTGAACTCTGCAAAGCTCTGTAAACTAGCATATATTGTGGGTGACAACCGCAGCTTGCAATTGATCCCCATCTAGATACTCATCTCCATCAAGATCCAAAAGATCTTTCTTTCTTTTACGTGCTGCGCGTCCTTGGTCACCCACAGCGAAGCATACTTCGCTGCCTCTGGAAGGTCCGGCGTGACCGAAGGGAATTGGCTGTCTTCTGGTAGCTCCCATGCCATCAATATAATCAACATCAAGAGCCACGTGTACTGGAATGTCTTTCCCTGCTCCTATGCCTCACGACAGTTCGCAAGGAAATCCCTGCATAGATAATTTGCCCAGTTGAACAGGACTCCTTCAGCGCATTGGGTTGCTAGTGCAATCACAGGTGTGGGCACCTCATCCAGCATCACCTTCTCTGCTAATATTTGTGTTGCTACTTTGACTGTAGGGTTGTTAATGCTGGAGATGGCATATCCCCGCTTCTCCTTCTCCAAATTGAATTTCTTCTTCCTAGCTTCCGTGAGGGAAAACTCACCACCTTTTCCTTCTCATATATTGGCTGGATCCTCCCTTGAGTAAGGCAGTCATGTGATATGATGGATCAAGTGGTTTGTGATGGGAACGGGCTCCTCTAACCACAAACACCCATCATGCACCAATAAGAGCAGCTACCTGATGACGAAGATGGTCTCTGGAGCACGGTGATAATGTGGTACCCAAAGCAGGTTGAGAAGCCTCACTTTCTCTACACCCTTGAGCCATGTCCATGGCTCTAATTCAATCCTTCCAGTAGTCATGTAAATCAGTTAGCACATTAACTACTTAGTCGCTAAATGTAGGAATTTCTCTTGATCTGCGAGGTCCCAATCTTCAAACTTTAGTATAGGAACCCGCCCTAAGCACGACCCCTCAAAAACAATGTCACCCAAGAGAAAAAGAGTTTTCAGGAAGCTCTTGCTCTCATCTATGTCCTTTGGCACCTTGGCTTTGCCCTTGTGTGGAGGAACATATTCTGGTAACCTGGTAATAGGGTTTGCACCCTAGGTTTCAACTTCCATTTCAAAATCCTCCTCATCCGCTAAGATTTCTTCTGATTCTTCCTCTTTTTCCTCCATATTAATGGCCTTCCCCTTTTCCTGCAAAGTGAGCTTGGTCCTTTATGGACTTCTTGGTGAGATGCGCACCGGTAGCATAGTCTTCTTATTCTTCTTTGGTCTCGGTGTCTTGGGTGATTTAGGGACTTCAACTACCACTTCGGCACTCTCTGGGACAACTTCTACTACCTCAATTTCCTGCGTGGCTTCCTTGGCTATCACTGCTTCTGCATCCATGGCTTCCATGGGTGTTGACATCAATGTATTCAAGAGGTCTTCCATCTTGTTCGGCAACCTCTCAAACGCTGAACTTGCTCTCAAAGCCTCAAAATTCGCACAGTGCATACACACCTGATAGCGCGACAACTGAATTTTCAAAATGCCAAGTGTTTTTCACTGGACAACTACTTATAATTTATAGGGCATTTTGAATTCAAATCTGACTGTTCCCCCCATGTTCGGCCCATTAATGCTAGATTGGCGGAAGATTTTCAAGAATCTAATCCATAAATTTCGCCTTAAATGCATGCTGCCCACTCCATTTGGCCACAATCTGACCATCAAATCATGAATAGTGACTTCAACGTTCACTTTCCAGTGGACCTGTGCGCTATTTCCACGAGTAGCAAGCTACCTTCGCGCTGTTACAGACCCTGTGACACTTCCCTGCTTCACGCAGTCCTGAAATCGCACAGCTCCCCAACCCATGCAGTGTAGTTTATAGTCCCACGCCTCCTTTCAGTGGCCTAGAGCGCTAAGACTGTGCTACTTTCATTTAGTCACATGGTCGGACTGTTGGTGTATGGCTTCAAGCAACTGCCATTCACCTTTCCTGGGAAGGGTTCTGCATTTAACTTGACCTGCTGTACTGCTCCTCTGTCGGTAATCTTCTTAATAACATAAGGCCCTAACCAGTTCATCTTGAATTTCCTAGGGAATTTATCAAACTTACTATCATACAAAAAAACCATATCATTTACCTTAAATGTATAGAGCTTGATGTGTTGATAAGCACACAATACTGCAGGTATGCGTAGGTCCCAATCACTTCGTTGAGCATTGCAAACCTTGGTCAGTGCGTTTTCAAGCACTTTGTTGAACACCTCCACTGTCTCATTAGCCTGTGGGTGATAAGGTGTGCTCTTTTGGTGATACACCTAAAATTCGTCCATTAGTGCGCTGATCGTCTCATTCAGGAAGTGCGTACCATGATCACTCATCAAAATCCTTGGACATCCAAATCATGTCAGTGCATGTTCAAATAGGAACTTTGCATTTGTTGTGCCTATTAGGTCCGTATAATACTAGTGATTACCCCATTACTGTTGTATTTGTATCCCTTATTAATATTGTTGTGCCCCTATTGTCCCCATATTGTTATTACTATGCCCCATAGAATTCCTCTATTGTTATTTTTGTGCTTTTATATTATTATTGTTAGGTCGGCTGGGTTATATTGTGACTCTTTAGACTCCTATATATAGAAAGGAGGTTTTGTCATTTGAATCATCAAATGATTCATTCATTTGTGTAATTTAGAGGAGGTTGCCCCCTCAAAGAGGCTGAATTCTAAGGCGTTGATCTATCTTTTCTATCTTTTTATGAGTTTGTTTCATAACATTTGGTATCAGAGCTTTGGATTCTAGGGTTTCGCTGCTCCAAATAGGTCATTGTGGCATTTTCTCTATAAATGTTTTTCTGCGACATTTCAAAATAAAAAAAAACCCATTTGAGATGAAATCGCACTGAACCTTGGGTCCGAATTTCAGAGCTTTTCGCATTGTATTTGCAGAGATATGATTTGAGGAAGTTGGTCTTTTTGTAGACTCCTGAATTACATTCCAAATAGGTGACTTGGGGAAAATCATCATAACTTTATCTCTGGGCATTAGATTGAAGTTTCGTAAGAAGGTACAGAAAGAGGATGGACTGTAGTTTCCTGTGTATATTTTTCAGAGCCAAAGGTTGAAACAGGGACACGTGGCATGTTGTACAAGTTCGCTCTACTGAACTAGTCTATAATCAGGTCACTGTGGGAGATTTGGCATAACTCTTCATTGGAGAATCCAATTTGGATCAGACTGGTGGCATTGGAAAGAGGACACAGAGGGCTACTACAAGTTGCAATTTTAGAACTGGACGATATGAAATTACAGAGATATATCAGAGGCAATATTGAGCTCCTACAAAGTCAGAAAAGGTGTGTAGATTTTTTTAAATTTTTGCTTAAGTTTGGCTTGAAAAATTATTTTGAAGGAATTCAAAGGGCATAGTAGAGCATTATTATCGGTAACTGATGCCCTGAGGAAAGAAAATGCAAACACCTAGTAAGAAACCTGAAAGCTCTAGCATGACTCATGAAGAAAAGGAAGAAATGCCACATGATATATCAAAATTACAAGACCAAGTGCAACAAATGTCACTCTCACAAAAGCTAACAGAAGCTAAGATAAATGGCATGGAATCTAATATAAAATGCTTGGAAGCTAAGATGGATGATTTGAAGATAGATTTGAAAACAGATTTGAAGAGAGACATGGCAAATTTGAAGACAGACATGGCAGATTTGAAGACAGATTTGACAAATTTTCTACAAGAAATACTTACTAATGGTGAAAGGGTAGTAAAGGAAACCCATGATGCAAACAAAAGAAATGTTAATCATGATTTCATAGACTCTAATGTGGGATCGAAGACCCATCATATTCCAAAAATCAATATGAGGAAGTTTGATGGCAAGGATCTTGCAACATGGATATTACAGATGGAGCAATTTTTCAATCTCAATAATGTGCAAACAGACAAAAGGTACGTATTTCAACTTTATATTTGGAACCAAATCAGTTTGTATGGTATCAATGGCTTTGCTCTCATAAACAAATTATCACTTGGGCAATTTTTACGAAAGAATTGACAGCACATTATGAGGATACAAAAAGAAACACTTTTTTTAGCCAATTGATAAGTCTCAAACAAAAGGGTTCAATAATGGAGCACATTGAGGAGTTCCAAAAATTGAAAATAAGGGTAAAAAATATTCCAGAGGAGCATAGGATTGATGTGTTCATAGGGACTTTAAAGGATAATATCCAACATGATGTTCGCCTTTGGGAACTTGATTCATTAGAGAAGGCATTCAGGTTAGCAAGAAAAATGGAAAGCAAAATTATGGCAACCAGGAAGCATACCACTCACAACTATAAAGATGGAAGTGTTGTTGTCCCTAGTCTTCCACAACCTATAAGGTTGACACCACAACAATTGGAAGAAAAAAAAGCAAAAGGGCTTTGTTACAGTTGTGATAGCAAATACACTAAAGGTCATAAGTGTGCTGAGAAGAAATTATTCTACATAGATTGTGAAGAGGAAGAAGAAAAGGAGCAAGAAAGGTCAAAAGAAGAGGATATACTCCAGGAACAAAGCCTAGATAAACAAGAAATGAATCCGACCATATCTTGTAATGCATTGGTGGGAATTACCACTCCTCAAACCATCAAGATAGAAGGACAAATCAAGAAGAAAAAGGTAATAGTGTTGATTGATTCAGGAAGTACCCACAATTTTATTCATTGTAAGGTAGCAAAAGAATTGAATTGCTTCCTATATCCAACACCAGAGTGTCAAGTGATGGTTGCAAATGGAGGAACAATAAATTGCTCTGGAAAGTGCCATAATATCAAGCTATCCATGGGAGAATATGTATTGACTAGCCCAATGCTTTCCATTCCAATGGGAGATGCTGATGTTGTACTAGGAGTCCAATGGCTACAATCCTTGGGTACAATAGCTTTTAATTTTCAAGAACTTTTCATGAAATTTTCTGTGGAAGGAAAGGAAGTTGAATTAAGGGGTATTGTAGGGAAACCAGGAAAGATAATCAGCTTAACGGTATGACAAAGCTTCTAAAAAAGGAACAAAGAGGTGTAATTGCACAATTATGTTCGCTAGATGTTTCCACATCGAAATCATCTATTTCTCCAAATCTCCAAAAAGTCTTGGACAATCATTCCAAGGTATTTGAGACTCCCAAAGGTCTCCCACCTATTCGTGATCATGATCATGCTATTCATCTGATTCCAGGAAGTGTTCCTCCAAACATTAGGCTGTATAGATATCCCTATGCCCAAAAGAGTGAAATTGAACGTATGGTTGTAGAAATGCTAGAGGCTGGTATAATTCAACCTAGTCAAAGTTCTTTCTCTGCTCCAGTAGTATTGGTGCACAAGAAGGATGGATCATGGTGCATGTGTCTGGATTATAGGGAGCTCAACAAGCTCACTATTAAAGATAAGTTTCCCATTCCTATCATTGATGAATTACTGGATGAATTGCATGGATCAATTTACTTCACCAAGTTGGATCTTTGTTCAGGATATCATCAAATTAGAATGAAGACTGAAGACATTCTGAAAACAGAATTTAGAACTCATGAGGGTCATTATGAATTTTTGGTCATGCCTTTTGGCCTTACCAATGCACCTTCTACATTTCAAGGTTTGATGAATTCCATTTTCAAACCCTTAGAAAATTTGTGTTAGTATTTTTTGATGATATACTAATCTATTGCAAGTCTTGGAAGGATCATGTTGAACATGTTGACAGGGTGCTACAACTATTGGAGGAGAAAAAATTATATGCAAAAAGATCCAAATGTTTCTTTGGAGTAGAAGAGGTGGAATATTTGGGTCATATTGTATCTCATGAAGGAGTTAAGGTAGACCCTAGCAAAATTAAAGCCATTAAGGAATGGAAAATCCCCACATCCATAAAGCATCTGTGAGGATTTCTCGAGTTGACAGGGTATTATCACAAGTTTGTTAAGAATTATGGGAGAATAGCAGCACCTCTAACAACATTATTGAAGAAAGATGCATTTTCATGGACTCCAGAAGCAACAAAGGCCTTCAAACATCTTAAAGAGGCAATGTGCCAAGCATCGGTCTTAGCTACACCGGACTTCACAAAAACCTTTATTGTGGAATGTGATGCTTCAGGGAATGGAATTGGTGTTATTTTATGCAAGATGAAAGACCCATTGCTTTTGAAAGTCGTCCAATCAAGGGAAAGTTTTTACACAAAGCTATTTATGAGAAGGAAATGTTGGCAATACTACATGCACTTAAGAAATGGCTACCCTACCTAATGGGAAGACACTTCAAGGTAAAAACGGATCATGATAGCCTTAAATACTTTTTAGAACAAAGATTATCCTCTGAAGAGCGACAAAAGTGGGTCACAAAGATGTTGGGTTATGACTTTGAAATCATCTACAAAAAAGGGAAGCAAAATGTGGTGGCAGATGCACTCTCAAGAAAGGATGAGGATGTGGAAGCATTGTTGTGTGTCATTTCTATTATCCAACCAGATTGGATAAACGAAGCAAGGGAGGAATGGAAGAATGATGAAGAAGTGTGGGCACTTATTCAAAAGTTACAACAAGATTCCAGTACATCTGATACATTTAGATGGCAAAATGATTCATTACGGTACAAAGATTGCTTATACCTCTGTAAGAATTCCCAACTCAAACAAAAGATTCTTATGGAATTGCACACTTCTCCCTTAGGAGGGCACTCAGGATTTTTAAAAACTTACCACAGGGTTAAGAAGGAATTTTTTTGGGATGGCCTTAAATCGGATATTCAAAAGTTTGTGGCAGAATGTTTGGTTTGCCAACAAAATAAAGTTGAAACAATTAAGACCCCGGGTCTATTACAACCTTTATCCATTCCAAGCCAACGTTGGGAGGAGGTTTCAATGGATTTTATCACAGGTTTACCCAAGTCTGAGGGAAAGAGTGTCATCATGGTGGTAGTTAACAGACTTACCAAGTATGCACACTTTTGTGTATTATCACATCCATTTAAAGCCAATACAGTTTGTACTACATTTATGGAAACAATTCAAAAGCTACATGGAAACCCAAAGATTATTGTAAGTGATAGAGATCCCATTTTCACTGGAAATTTTTGGACAGAATTATTTTCTTGTCTCGGTACTCAGTTAGCTCATAGCTCATCTTATCATCCTCAATCCGATGAGCAAACTGAGATAGTAAACAAATGTTTGGAAGGATATCTTTGTTGCTTTGTATTTGATAAACAGACACAATGGGTCAAATGGTTGCCTCTGGCTGAATGGTGGTATAACACTTCCTTCCATACAGCAACAAAAATGACCCCATTTATGGCACTTTACGGATATCATCCACCATCCATCACATCATATTTAAGAGAAAATTCTAAGGTTCAAGCAATGGAACATCACATCGAGCATCAATAACAAGTCCTCCAACTATTAAAGGGTAATCTCGTGTTGGCGTAGAATAGAATGAAACAACAGGCAAATCAACATCACAGTGAAAGAAGTTTTGATGTAGGTGATTGGGTATTCCTACGGCTACAACCATATAAACAAATGTACCTCAAGCAAGCTACGAAGGATAATAAATTATCACCAAAGTATTATGGTCCATACAAGGTGTTGCAAAAGATTGGTACTATGGCATACAAATTGGAGCTTCCTACAACTTCTTGAGTGCACCTAGTTTTCCATGTTTCATGTTTAAATAAGTTTATAGGTGACAAGCTCTCAGTTCAAACAATATTGCCAGAACTTGACGAGGAAGGAAAAATTATATTGGAACTAGAAGTAGTCACAGAAACAAGAACTCGGCAACTACGAAATCAATCAATTTCAGAGTATCTCATTAGGTGGAAGAACTTATCCACTGAAGTTTCCACATGGGAGGATGAGAATTTCATACAGAAGCATCCATAACTACTCAAGCATTGAGGACAACACTTTTTTGAAGGAAAGGGGCATGTTAGGTCCCCATAATACTAGTGATTACCCCATTACTATTATATTTGTATCCCTTATTAATATTGTTGTGCCCCTATTGTCCCCATATTGTTATTACTGTGCCCCATAGAATCCCCCTATTGTTATTTTTGTGCCTTTATATTATTATTGTTAGGTCGGTTGGGTTATATTGTGACTCCTTAGACTCCTATATATAAAAAGGAGGTTTTGTGATTTGAATCATCAAAAGAATCATTCATTTGTGTAATGTAAAGGAGGTTGCCCCCTCGAAGAGGCTGAATTCTAAGGCGTTGATCTATCCTTTCTATCTTTTTGTGAGATGCTTTCATAACAGTGCCCGTGCAATCCTTCACTGGCTGCACTTCTGCCCAACGAGTCAAATACTCTGTCGCAGTGATAATGTACCTCGCCCCTGTCTTCCCTTGTGGTTGAATGGGTCCTACAAAATCTATTGCCCACTTCTCGAAAGGTTGCAACGTCATTTGTGGATTCAAAGGCATTTCATCCCTTCGCGATGGCCTGCCTGTTCTTTGACATACATCACACGCCTTGCAATATTCTTTTGAATCCTAATGAAGGGTTGGCCACCACAACCCTGCGCATAGAATCTTCTGTGTAGTTTCTCTCCCTACATAATGTCCTCCTGTGGCGCCCCCATGAGTGTCCACGAGGATGCTGCTTCATTCGAACTCAAGTACATACCGTCGTAATGTCTCGTCAGTCCCCATCTTGTATAGATGCCCAATTAATGACCGAGAAATTTGTCGCATGTACCACTAATTCCTTCTTTTTCTAGACAGAGTATCCTTCTGGTGCAGTTCATGTTGTTAGGAAGTGTATGATATCCTCAAAATGACCATCCATGACATGTATTGCAAATAGTTGTGCATCAGGAAATCCTTCGTCCAAGTTAATAGGTTCCTCCCTTGTTTTGATGCGCGACAGATGATCTGGTCCCACATTCAATCATCCAAGCTTCACAACAACTTCAAAATCGTACTCTTGGAACAATAAGAGCCATCTACAGATTCACGCCCCCCCCAAAAAACAAGCTTATTGTCTAGGTACTTTAGCGCAGAATGATCCATATACATTTTAAAATGGCCTCCTAGCAAGTAGTGCTATTACTTCTGGAGCACATACACCATAGCTAGCCCCTCGCGTTCAGTGGTAGAATAGTTCTTCTCTGCTTTGGATAATCTACGGCTTGCGAACACGATAGGATGGTCCAAGCCTTCACCTCCATCCTGTGTTAGTACTGCCCCAAGCATTATTGAGTGTTGGAAAGGGTATGTATTTACCATTTATTTCTTTATCTTTTCCTTTGAATCATAAGTCCTTTACATTCTAAGATGGTAATATGTTAAAGAATTATGATAGAATTAAGGATATTTACGATTGATACAAAATAACTAATTATTGTCTTTTTCTATACAGAAAGTGAAGGAATTAGAAAACCACTATTTGGGAGGAGAAGACAAAGCAGAAGCAACTGTTGTCCCTTTGACAGGAGGCCATATCCAGACAAGGAGATCAAGATCGGAGCACATGGTCCAGGAAAAGGAAGAGAAAACGTGGCATCAACGCAAGAAGACAAAATGATAAATTGGAGATCAAAGATATCGCGAATCCCTCAGGTTCCTTTGATCTTGAGGGATCACTGCTTCAAAGACTTATCTGTATTCTTGATACTTTCGCTTGGCCATTATAAAAAGGGATAGCGCTGGTAGCCAAAGGGGGTGGATTTATTATCAATTTGTAGAACTTACTGTTGTAAGCTTAACTTTGATCATCGACTCTCTTTGAAAAGCGATAGTTGTAACTTTGCCATATATGATTAATATATAACTCAATTGTTGTTCCATTATCTGATTCTAGAGTAAACATGGCAGTGCTTCCCTAGTGGCTAAGGGCCCGGCCCTAGTGGATCCAATTGCTTCTTGTATCACTATTTTACAATTACAGTCGTGTGTGGTTTGATTTCCTTTGCATTTCTTTAATTCGCTTTATTCAGTGCTTCAGTTTCAAAACATTTCACTGAATTGCTCTGTTATATCGAAATCGTAATTGGATAGCAAGATTATTATTCACAACTTACAATGTCATGTTGTTCATTCTGAAACAATATTACACTGTGTAATTCGGATTTTGTTGTTCATTTACAACTGCGATTGCTGTTCATTTAACTACGGTTCACTTACAGTTGTGATTGATGTTCATTTGATTGCCGTTCATTTATAACTGAAATTGTTGTTCCTTTATACCTGTGGTTAATGTCCATCATGCTAGAATAAGATTACTGATTCAATTACTCTATATTCGCTGTGTGGTTACACTTAATTGGATTTGCTGTTCCTTTCTTAGATTTTTGTTCAATTCCTTTCAGTTAAGATTGCTGCTTAATTCATTTCTGTAGATCAAGATTTTTTTGTTCAACCTTTTCAATAGATTTAGTTGTTCCTTTTCTATTAATCGAATTGTTATTTCCAGTATTTGCTTTAGTGTGGATAGAAAGATCTACAACTGTAATGAACATTGACTACTGTTGTCTAAGTTCTTAGATTGGAGATCCTGTCTGTGATTGATTTTCATTCACATCAGTTTAAAGGGGAAAGAGTTATCATTATTGCATCCTTGACTGATGATTGCTATAGTTTCTTGAGTGAATGATTTAGTTATAGAGCATTTAAGTTTCTTGCCATTGCAATTAGATTTTGTTTCCAACATTCATTTACTTTTGTAAGCACTATACTACAAACATTACTCTTGAACAAATAACCACCTCAAACTGAGTACACTCTTGAGATAAAAGCTCGTGCCTGGATTGATAATTAATGTAGGATAAATAGGGGTTAAAAGACACCTTTTTGTCCTCAACATTTTGGCGCCGTAGTCAAGGAGAGTGTAGCCATTTGTTTCTTTTGAAAAGAGGATAGTGTAAGTACCTGCTAGGAGAGAGTTGGGTTTTAAAAATGGAAGGTAAGAACCTACGTACGGAGCATGTAACAACCCTTCTTCCTCGCCCGCTTTCCTACAGATTTGTTGATTATTTTGGGTAGAAATAAGTATTTGATTTGTGTGCATGACTAAGCAGAAAAAGCCTGAAAATAATCCAAAACCACTACCAAAACCTGATAAAGCTAAGGGACTGGTCACCCTTGGCCAATCGACCTTTATAGACGATATCATTAAAAAAATAGAATCTCATCCGTCAGTAGGTCCTAGAAAAGTTGCTTCTAAACAACCTACTAGCTCCCTTCGGGCCACAGAATCACCATTTGTAGCCTTTGTTGAGGTGCACAGCCAAACAGAGGAGAAAGATTTTCAAGAAATTGAGAATTCTAGCCCAAAATCGTTACAACAAGGAAACCTTAGTAATCTCTGCGAAGGAGGAGGAGAAACAGGGGAAAGTGAAGAACTGAGATCTCCTCTTGGAATGGTTTAGCCACTAAGCAGTCTAGATAAGGGAAGTGCTGTCAAAATCATCCAGAACAAAACTGAAGAACCTGGAAAGCTAAGACCCACCTAGATATTAGTTCAACAAGGAACTCTCATCATCCCAGACCAGGGAAGTGCTGTCAAGTTCTTTCCTGCTCCTTCTAGCCAACCTAGGAATACCTCCCTAGGAATCCCAGAAGGATATTGGCACATATTTGACCAAATGGCCCAGAACCAACATGTTAGCACCTAAATTCGCCTTAGGCTGAAGGAAGGCAAAATTCAGGGTAACCACAAACCACGCTCAGTCTGGTAGCTAGCCCTACCAGAACAGGAGAGGGCTCTCTCCGGGTCACACTCAGGAAAATAAACAATAGGGTCTAAGATGACTCAAAAATGAATACTAATTTTAGGCTAGGTAAATGGATGTGATGGAGGTATTTTGACAAATGACTGAGTTTTCTGGGATGTGTGGGACCAAGGAACAACATGAGCAAAGAATTTAACTCAAAGACGCAGATTATTTCGTGAGGCAAGACAAGCGGAAAGTCTAGCAATTAGATTCGAAATAACATGAAGTGGAGAGATTGTTTAAGAGTGTGAAAATGGAATAAATACATGAATCCTTTTCAACAGAAGAAAACATAGAACGTGAAAACTATCCCAAGGCAGAGCAACACACTGAATTCTACCTTTTTACTTAGAAAGTTTTCACTGGAAATGAATATGAATGAAAATACAAAACATAATGAAATACATATGAAACATAAAGAAGATGCATTTGCTAAACTCACGCCACAGGAATCTCATGAACCAGAGCTGCAATCTTTCATTAATTCTCTGTCAAAATGTACAGTGAGTGACTGGGTTTATCTCCCACGGTCTCCTAGAAATTCCAACCCTTTACAAAATGACTCTCAATACAATAAATAAGCTTTGCCATGAGAAAGTTGATCAACCCAGGCAATGAAGAGCCAACCATCAGCAGTTACATTTAATTTTCTATGAAGATCAATTAGAAAAAAACAAATATGAGCATAGATTTTGTGAGTGGCTATTCGCCTTCATTTGGCCACTTGGATAGAAGCCAAAAGTGCTTTTTAAACTTTGCCTTTGATGCCAAGAAAAAATTATTGCAAATGAGTGGGCCCACTTGGAGAAAATTACGAATTGAAATTTCACGAAGCGGGCACGATTTTGGCCTTTGGGTGTCTGTGCGCCACGCCAAAAACTGTATGCATCACGCTACTTTGGAGCTGGTTTTGAGGCCCTTTCCGAAGTCTAAATTGAGCCCAAATGTGCTTTTTGGAAAGCCCTGCCTGTCTACTCTCCAAACCAAGTGGAATTTCTGAATTTGGTTCCCATTTGCCCCTCCAAAACTGCAATCTCCCAAGACTGCTTCTTGTGTGTCAAAAAAGGGCAGAGAGGTCATTTTTTGGGTGTTTTTGACCTCCTGAGGACTCAAAACTGGCCCAAACTTCTGGGAAATGCACCAACATTCATGATTTTCCATGGAAAATCTAAAAATGCAAAACTTTTGTCATTTGGAGCTCCCTATTGTAAGCGCGCGCCAGGTGGCATGACGCACAGGTAGAAAAACCCTGTTTTTTGCACAAAAATTTCCAAAAACACCAAAACTGCCCCAAATTTCTTGAAATTTGGGTTGGAGCTTCTTCATTAAGTGTTATGGTGGGTCAAGGATTGCCTCAGCCAATATCCGGAGTCGATCATGCTCTTTTTTCCTCTTTTTCCTTTTTGATGCCTTCTTGGTGCATGCAGTTCAGTGGTGGAAATGACTGTCTTGTTCATATGATGTTTTAGTGTCTGTCTCCATAATGTCCATGCAAGGTGTATGTTTAGCAACTTGTTGAAAAAGAGAATTTGGTACCCTTTATTTCAATGCCAAATATGTGCCAAGTAGGAAGGGACTGTGATGAATAGGGACAATGGGTATAGTGGAGTATGGGAAAAATGTGGTTCAATCAAGTGAAGGTGAGGACAGTCACTTGACTATGTTTGGGAATTGGGATTTGAGGATTTTACAAGTGAAATGAGAGAAGGAGAGTGATAGGGAATGGTAGGGTTTAGGAATAGAGATAATAGAATTTAGGAATAAGTGATTTGGGAATTGAGAGCACGGGCTTAGTGAATTTTGGGGGTTTGTTAACTTGGGGAATAAGGGAAGTAAGGAGAGTATGGGATTAGGGAGTGATGAGGTGAGGGGATACATAGTTGAAACACAAAACCCTAGCAGCAATCTCCTTGGCAAATTTTGAAGAGATAGGGTTTGTTTTCTTTAACACACTTCACCATTCATCAAACACCATCAACAACCATCAATCTTGGATGAAAAACCATGAGAGAAGTTCAACCTACTTGTACCAATGGAAATCAAATCATCTTGGGGCAATCTTGGAGCAAATTTTAAAAAAAAATCAGCCTTGGCAGCTCTATGCGCCGCGGCTTCCCAGTGCGCCGCGCCAGTGTAAATTTACACTAGAAATTTTCTCCCAGTGCGCCACGGCTTTTTCCAGATGTCGTTTGGAGGCCTTCCCAGTGTCCAAATTGGGTGAAGGATAGCTTGTTGGAAAGGTATTTGAGTCTAATTTCCCAACCAACAAGAATTTTTCAATTTGGAGTTCATTTTCCCTGTCAAAAATCAAATCTCCCAAGACTGGTAAAAATGTGCCAAATGAGGCTGCCTCAAGGCAGAGTGCTGTTACAGTCAAATTTTGAATGCCTTTTTTAACTACAAATTGAGCCCATGATAGCTCATTGGAAAGCCCTTTTTGTCTAGTTATCATTTGACTCATCAAGCAAGTCATGTGGCCAACTGAGCTAGGAGAAAACTTGATTTTCCCAATGTCACTTCAGAGGTGCATCAATTCTCCCGAGGCAATTGTCGTTTTGACATTTCTCTAAAACCATGACACCGGTGTAAAAAGTGAAGGAGGTTTTTCTTCCTTGGCTTATTTTGGACAAAAACCTCTCTCAATGTTCCCAAATTCATCCTTTAGCTCAGAAACATCATTGGAGTAAAACCTATCCCGATGTGTGGAACAAAAGATTTGTTGAAATGAAGCGAAATGAAGGGGATAAGCGGCTTCTAAATTCTTGGGAAAATTCTTGGAAGTAGGGAGGGATGTTAATAAGTAGGGAAAAGTGGAATTTCAAAGATTGAGTGAGGTGAAGGGGTCCAAAAAGGCAAAACACAGGTCCAACCTAGAAAATTGCCAAGTTGTAGCAAGAAACTAGGGTTTGTGCGAAAATGAGGAATTTGGGGGATCTCGGTGATGGGAAGTGTTTAATAATGTATATTAAGGATAGGGGAAGGTGGATGAACATCAAGATACAAGTTTTGTTGATGATTTGACTGTCCAAGGGAAATTGCCTTCAAAACCCCAAGAGAGGGAAATGACCATACCTAGGTGCAACTGAAGCATGAACAAGGTGTAAAATGACCCATTGGAACCTAACATGATGATGGAAACCCTCTGAATGATGGTAGACTCAGCTGAATAGTGACATAGACCAACATTTGGACAACTTTGAAAGGAGTGAAAGCAAACCCTAGACCTAATGCCTAGTGACCAAATTTTACTTGAAGACTCACTGAAATGATAAAATTTGATCTTGACACCTTAAAATCACTTTGTAAGAGCATGTTTGATCACTGGAGGAAGGCTGGAAAGACTGACACTAACACAACAAACACCTCAAACCTCCACACTGCAATATCCCATTGTAGATACTGTAGTTAATGCACCTATGAAGGCCATTCCTCTCTAGCATATTCCTACATTCCATGGCCTAACATCAGAAGATCCAGACGCATTTTTGTTTGAATTTGATGTACTATGCCGGGGGTATGACTATACCACCGATCCCAAAAAGCTAAAATTATTTCCCTCCACATTAAAAGGAGCATCTTTACGATGGTTTATGGGGTTAGGTGGAGGGGTTATAAACGACTGGGATCAGATGAAAGGTTCTTTTCTAAAGAAATATCAGGATTATTGTAGGTCTAGAGAATTAAAGGATGAAATATTTCAGATGGTAGCCAGACCTAATGAGACACTAGAAGAGTATGTTGAATGTTTTCAATATAATCTTCAGATATCTCCTTATGCATCATTACCCTTACCTGACAATGTATTAAAAACAACATTTATTAAAGGGATGAAGGAACAATGGGTTGAAACACTAAATATTATGGGAAAATGTGACATCTATCAAGAAAATTTTGCTGACATTATTGATTTGTGCATCAGGAGTTCACGAGGCAGTACAAGGCTAAAACCAGTGGAACGTGACATGATCACAAGGGACAACAAGATCTCTGGTGGAGGAGTAACCCACGCAGAAATCGGGAATTTATTGGAGAATTTCAAAACTGATATATTGGGGACTCTGACAACGTAGCTCGATATTATACAAGCTAAATAGAAACAAGTAGAAGTAGAGCAAAACCTGGCAATATTTTTCCCTAGATGCAGAAAGAAACATAGCCATAAAGAGTGCCCACTGGATGCAGTTCAAGTCTGCGCTATTTGTACAAAAGATCACTCCACAGAGAATTGCCCCTCACTTCTGGGTTTGAAAGCAGTGTACAAAGAAGCGGAAGAAGAATCAAAACCAGTGTACCTACTCAATTAGCGCCATCAATGGCAGCCACGACAACCAGGTATGCCCTCTAATCCATCTTCTTCTTTCCAGCCCCCACAATATCATGCTCAACAATATAATACAATGTGGCAAAATCAGCCAACCTTCCCAAACTGGTCACAACAACCATGGCCAAATCAAAGAAGCCAAACTAATTGGCCAAACTTTCCCTACTATCCACCATATTGGCAAAACAATACATATCCAACACAATGGTCCCCTCCCACTTCGCAGAGTCAAGCCTGGTAGTCAAACTGGCAAAGACCGATGAATCAGCCAGCTGGAACCATCCCACTCCCTCAACCCACACTGCCAGTGCCATATACACTACAACAAAATCCCCAGTCCAACTTAAGACCGCAACTCCCAGCCCAACCCAACCCGAACCCAAATAATAGACCAGTTCAATCTATTCAAATAATCGAAACACCAAAACTAGAAATCGATGTAAGGGAGTGCAACGACCTTCAATTAAGGTCTGGGCGCATAATAGAAACTGAGGGAGATAAAAATGCTCAAGTTGAAAATCAGTTACCCGTAGAACAACCACTACAAGAAGAGGATGTGGTCAGACAACAAACTCATGACCAAGAAACCACGTATTCTCCCCCATTCCCAGAACGATTAATCATACCATGCCCTATAGAACATCCTGACTTTGATCTTCTGGGAGAACTAAGAAATTTGTGTATAAAAATCCCACTCCTCCAAGCTATCCAAGATATCCCAATATATGCAAAACCATCAAAGAGCTATGTATAAGAAAGCCAAAGAGTAGAATAACAACTAACCCAACTATCCAAGTAGTTGGCACCCTATCTGATCTATTATCAGGAAGAGAAGCACCTGTCAAATATGAAGACCTAGGGAATCCTATAATGACGGTGCAAATCAATGGACAAACCTTTTCAAATGCCCTAGTTGATTTAGGGGATGCAATTAATATTTTAACAACCACCACTTGTCAAAAACTTGGCATTATATCAGTGGAACCAACCTCCACCTTAATGGAACTGGCTGACCGATTGGTAGTTAGGCTAGAAGGTATACTACATGATGTAATGGTATCCGTAGATTCCTGGGAATACCCTACCGACTTTCTAATAATCAACCCCAAAAACCAACTCAATGGACACCCCTTAATCTTAGGTAGACCTTGGCTTGCGGTTGCTGATGCTTACATTCGCTACTGACAAGGCAGTATGACTATAACTAGAGGGAGTAATATCAAGAATCTAGCTCTATACCCTCCAGCCCAGCCAAGTTTAACAATAATGAAAACTAACAAACAACCTGTATCATACCTCACAGAAAACATTAGGTCCCCATTAACCATAGAAGATGCCCTCGATTTTAAAGACCAAACAGAGGATGATGTTATTAACAACTTTATTAACCAATCCAAATCCAGATCCCATGTACAATGTCACATGATAGAGGTAGCATTTGACAATGAACTAGAAGAAGATCCCCTCAAAGACACTCATGATCAATCAATACCCACTACCTCTGTTTCAAACAGCAAAACTATAGAGATTGAGCCAGGAAAAACCTTGAACATTAACAAAAACCTAACTCCTAAACAAGAAGAGAAGTTGGTCCAACTACTTAGAAAATATAAGGAAGCTGTTGCATGGGATTATCCGAACATGAAGGGAATTGATCCCCAGCTATGTATGCATCACATTTATACAGAAAAGGTCGTTAGACCCATTCACCAACCTTAACAGAGACTCAACTCTCACCTGAAAGATATTGTAAAAGCTGAATTACAAAAACTTTTGGATGTAAACTTTATTTATCCAATCTCCGATAGCAAGTGGGTCTCTCCACTAGTAGTGGTGCCAAAGAAGAATGGAAAGTGGAGGATTTGTGTAGATTACATAGAATTAAACAAAGCAACCCAGAAAGACCACTTTCCCCTTCCATTCATTGATCGGGTATTAGACACATTAGTAGGAAAGAAATTCTTTTCTTTCTTGGATGGCTTCAATAGATACAATCAGATTCAGATTGCCCCTGAAGACCAGGATAAAACTACTTTTACCTGTCCTTGGGGAACATTTTCTTATAGAGTCTTACCCTTTGGCCTATGCAATGCCCCTACCACATTTTAGAGGGCCATCCTCAACATCTTTTTAGATTTAATAAATGAAGGGCTCGAAGTATATATGGATGATTTCACACCATATGGAGATGATTTTCAGCCATCACTAGACATGTTGGAAAAGGTGTTGTACTGCCATCAGGCTCTACTTGAGCCATGAAAAGTGTTATATGATGATGACCGAAGGGCTCATCCTAGGTCACTATATCTCAGCAATTGGAATACAGGTAGATCCGACCAAAATTCAAATAATTTTGTTAATACCTACTCCTACCACACAGACAGAGGTACGCAGTTTTCTAGGATTTTCTGGTTATTATAGGAGATTCATAGAACATTTTTCTCAAATAGCTGCACCTCTATATGCACTGATAGGGAATGTTGATTTTATTTGGACAGTTAAATGCAATCGTGCTTTTTAGGACCTGAAAAAGCTTGTGTCAACAGCGCTAGTGCTCAGTGGCCCAAATTGGGAACTACCATTTCAAATTTCATCGGATGCTTCAGAAACAGCTATTGGAGCAGTCCTTGGGCAGGAAGAAGACAAAAAACCATATGAAATCTATTATATTAGCAAGAATTTGTCTCTTGCTGAGCTAAACTATACCATAACTAACAAAGAGTTTTTAGCTGTAATACATGCTGTAAATAAATTTAGGCATTATATCACTGGATATCCTGTTGTTTTATATACAGATCACTCTGCCATAAAATACTTAGAAAATAAACCTGTTACAAATGGTAGACTAACAAGATGGTTAATTTTATTGCAGGAATTTGACATCACAATAAAATATCGACCTGGGAAAGAGAATCTTGTAGCTGATTTTCTCTCATGAATGCTGAAGCCAGCGGACGTAGGAGCAGTCGAAGATCAATTCCCAAATGAAAATTTGTTTGTTGTTACTGTCAAGACACCGTGGTATGCTAATGTTGCAAATTATTTAGCAGTAGGCAAATTACCAAAACATCTAACCCACAATGAACGAAAACAGATTGTGCAACGTAGTACCCGATTTTCTTGGATTGGGGGCTACCTATTTCATACAGGGGCAAAGATGCACATCAAAAGATGCATCTATGAAGATGAAATATTTGACATTCAAAAAGCTTGTCATGACAAACCGTGTGGCGGACATTTCACAGATCGCAGGATTGGTCACAAGGTTTTTCAAACAGGTTATTACTGGCCCACAATCTTTAAAGACGCTAAGAAATTTGTTCAAGCCTATGACAGTTGCCAAAGAGCAGGACGCCTTGGATAATCCGATGAAATTACTTTAAACACACAGTTAGTAATCGAACCATTTGAGCGTTGGGCACTCAATTTTGTTGGTCTGATCAACCCATCATCAAATCAGAAAACATATATTCTAGCAGCAACAGAGTATGTTACCAAATGGGTTGAAGCAGAGGCACTTCCAAGAGCTATAGAGGACTTTGTGATTCATTTCTTGTTCCAAATATTTGTGCGATATGGCCTCCTGAGGGACATAATCATGGATGGAGGACCACAATTTGTAGGTAATAAAATTGCTGCAACATTAAAAAATTATCACATTCAGCACAAAATTACCACTTCGTATCACCCATAGGCAAATGGCCAAGTAGAGAGCACGAATAAGGTGATAGAGGCAATATTGACAAAAACCGTTGCATCACACAGGCATGATTGGGCTTCAATATTACCCGAAGCCTTGTGGGCATACCGAACAACGTGGAGAAACACCACTGGCTATTCACCATATCAACTAGTATTTGGAAAATAACCCATCTTTCCAATAGAGTTCGAAATACAAACATTAAGAACAACACAGGAGATCGGTCTGAATTTAAATGAGGCCCAGACTAACATATTACAACAAATTAACGAGCTAGATGAAATTAGGCTCTCGGCTCTTCAACACACTGCATTAATTCAACAGCAGAGAGCAAAATGGCACGACGCCCTGATCAAAAATAAAATCTTCCATGAAGGAGATTGGGCACTCCTATATGACTCCAGGTTTCAGGATTTTTCGGGAAAACTTCAAACTCGATGGCTTGGACTGTATGAAATATAGAAAGTGCATGACAATGGCACCATTACTTTGACTACTATTGACGGATATAGACATACCTTTAAAGCCAATGGTCACCAAGTGCAACTGTACCATAAACCGCTTACTCGGGAATCCTTTTATGAGCAGCTCCAGGAAGATTCTGATATGCAGATTCTTGCTGAGGAAAATAATCCTTCCTCAGCATTAGTACACTAAATAATCCCATTGTTCTTAAATTTTGTACATAAGTTTTTCTTTTCTGCTTGTATAAACTACTTTCTGTACAGATTTTTGCACTTCTGTACTTTTTTGTTTTTTGTTGTTCCTTTCTAAAGGAACAACATTTCCGCATTTTTGTTGTTCCTTTCTAAAGGAACAACACTTTCACATTTTGTTGTTCCTTTCCGAAGGAACAACATTTCTGCATTTTTTTTGTTCCTTTCCAAAGGAACAACACTTTCGCATTTTGTTGTTCCTTTCCAAAGGAACAACATTTCCGCATTTTTATTGTTTCCTTCCGAAGGAACAAAACTTTCGCATTTTGCTATTCCTTTCCAAAGGAACAACACTTCCACATTTTTGTTGTTCCTTTCCGAAGGAACAACACTTCCGCATTTTTGCTGTTCCTTTTCGAAGGAACAACACTTTCGCACTTTGCTGTTCCTTTCCGAAGGAACAACACTTCCACATTTTTGCTGTTCCTTTCCGAGGGAACAATACTTTCGCATTTTGCTGTTCCTTTCTGAAGGAACAACATTTCCGCATTTTTACTTTGCTGTTCCTTTCCAAAGGAATGGAACTTCGCATTTTGTTGTTCATTTCCGAAGAAACAGCATTTATGAATTTTTGTTGTTCCTTTCCGAAGGAACAACACTTTCACATTTTGTTGTTCCTTTCCGAAGGAACATCATTTCCACATTTTTGCTGTTCATTTACGAAGGAACAACACTTTCGCATTTTGCTGTTCCTTTCCGAAGGAACAGCATTTCAGTATTTTTGCTGCTCCTTTCCAAAGGAACAACACTTCCACCAAATTGTTTTGTCGTTCCTTTTAAAGGAACAACCCTCATTCGCATTTTTTCTTTCTTCCATTCTTTCTGAGGGAACAACAATTTTGATTTCGGATGATCTTAGGCGGTTCTGCCAAAGGATTGGTATTTTATTTCGTGCTTGCTTTATTTGTTGTTTCGTTTAAGGAACAACTGCTGTTCCTGTTAAGGAACAATAGTTTCGAGTGCATTTTTTTTTGTTTGATGTTCCTCTTAAAGGAACCACAGTTTTTGCGTGCAGATGTTCTTTTTTCTATCCCTCTTAAGGAACAATAGTTGTTCCATTTAAGGAACAACACTTTTTGAGTGCATTTTTTTCGTGTGTGTGTGTGTTTCATCATTTAGAGGATTTTTGTGAATGATGGTTCAGGTATACATTTATGCAAGAATACAAAAACTAGAGGATACTGAAATCGGCAAACCAAAGAAAAATCGTTATCTTTAGAGAAATTGCTTTGTATCGATAAGAAAAAAGAGGAAAGGACACAACTATTTATATCACTTTGTTGTCTTTATTTTCACTAAAACCAATTTGATTGATTATTTTTATCATGTTGGTTCTTTTTTAAATCTTCATAATTCTCTTTGATCATTATTATTGAATAAGAATAAGGGCATATTTTCCTCTATTGAGATGTTCAAACTTCTTCCACCATCCCTACTCTTAAGGAGTGTTGAGCCATCCTCTGTATATAAATAGGAAAGTGCTATATAAAAGAAAAGAAAAAAGATAAAAATATATATCTATATGATTACTAACATGATTTGTCAGATGAAGGATAGGGAGTCTCATCAAGAGCCATACTACCATGATCATAAGGAAGCAGTGAAGTGGAATTCCCACTATGGCCACCACACCAGGGATATGATCCAAGAGGCATATCAGAAAAATAAAAAAAGTCCTTGGAACAGGAGGTCTCATCATGAGCCGGCCTGCTCACCTTTCACTCCTTCCTGGTGAATGGCATTGTGATTTATTTGGTTACCAAGCCAGCACAATAGCCTCCATTCTGACATCACACAACACTTTCCTAGGCATACATAAAGGATTATGGTTCCAAGGGTGAAACAAGCAACGTTTTTAAGGTTATGGACACCTGTGGGCAATAGAGCTCTGCTGATGGTATTGAAGTCATACTTTTCATACACCAATAGTCATTATAAACCCTTTTCTTATATCTCTATCTTGATTTCAAATGAGATTATGTTATATAACCCTTTCGAACCTCTTACACATGAAAAATCATTTATAAATCAATAATAATGGTTAAAGTGGATAATGACCGCATAAGCACTTTTACTTATGTCAGCTATCCTCTCTTCTATTTTTCACATCATTTCATAGCATTTCCATATGTATTCGTGATTTCCATCATAAGCCTCGATTTCAGTAATCCACTGATTTTTGTAATCATGTCATGGATATATACGTCGTTCCTTTATTTTACTGTACAACTACAGTCTAGCATGTTGCTCCTTCATTTGCTGGTTGAGGACGACCTATCACATTTCAGGGGGGCGCGGGTGACCTCCATAATACACTGGCATACGTGTCAACTCCTTATTTGGAGGTACGATGACTCCATCAGAACTCGGGAATAGCAAGTTTAATGGTATTGATATTTCCCAATATGCACAACTTGCTATTCCATTGTCATTTCTGTGTTTTTTCTGTAAAAATTAACAATGTGCTAAGCTTGAACAAAATGGGAGGCAGATCAATACGTAGCGAACTGCAGGTGTTAATAATCTTCGACGTTGCACGCAAAATTTTAGTGAGAGCAAGATGGATTGCCTACCTTAACCGACTACAATAGTCTCATGAAACGGTGGCCATTGAATTTCTACAGAATTTGTAGGAGGATCGTTCCATGGTGAGGGAGAGGAAAATAACAGTAATAGATGTGATAAGTGCTGAAGTATAGGGACTACCAGTTGTTGGACCAGTATGGACCCAGAAAAAAGTGAGACTTCAAGACGCCATAACCATCTTTCGAGACGAAGGACAGAGCCTTACTGTCAAAGGAAAAGGAGTCCTGCCTGCAACCCTAGGAGAACCATGGGCAGAATTAGCCAGAATTGTGCAAAGCTACATCACATGCAATGGGAGAAAAGACGTGGTAAGACCATGCCATCTCAAATTGTTAGCAGTATTAAAACAAAAATGTGTTGTAAATTTGCCTGCATATTTAAATTTTTTATTGCATGATGCTACTCGGAGCATAAGGAAATCTCGTCATATAGAGACGGTAGTAAGTCATCACAGCTTAATTAAACTAATAGTCAGTTATAGTCTCGCTCAATAGCAAATTAGTTGGGAAGAATTGGTATTCTCAATAGATGGGGGATTGGCCTTACCAGCCCCGAAACAAAAAAGAACTACTAGCACATCAATTAGACCGCAGAAATACAAACAGTTCGCTAGATTGGGGAGAAGCAGGGGAATGTTGGGAAGTGCCCAACATAACAGTAGCCAACCCGTAGAGATATATGACTAAGAGGATAAGAAACCCCCACAACTTGAAGGAGAGGAAAATGAAGAAGAAGAATTAGAAGAAAATGTAGAAGAGGAACCGGAAGAGGAAACTGAGCACTCTGGCGAGGAAGAAGGGGAGGAAGCAGAGCCACCCAACGGAAGCCCATTACAAAACCTTCTGCAAGAAGATGAATTGGCCCAAATTTTGGCTAGTATGGGTGAGTATATCTAGCCCCACATCCCACTCAACCTCGATATTGAGGCAGGACAATCATAGGAACACTCTGCTCATAGTAAGAGTGCATCTAAGGAAGAAGAAGAAGGGAAATCATAGGAACACTCTGCTCACAGTAAGAGTGCATCCGAAGAAATGAAAGATGAGGAAGAAATAGAAGAAGAAGCCACCCGGGAAATAGCAGATCAAACCAGGGTTACTTCCCTTGAGAAACCTAATCAGGAGGACGAGAACACTGAAGAAGTGTTCCAAATAGAGGACATGGAAAAAAGCCAGGGTGAGGGTACAATCCCTGAAGAACAAAGCCCAAGCCCAAGAAAAGAAACAGTTGTTCCTTCGAAGGAGAAGATGAATGAAATCAAAAGGCTACGAAAGGAACAACAAAGGCTACTAAATGTAGTAAAACAACTCAGAAAATAAATAAGGGTCCTAAAAATGGGGAGAATCTCAAAAATAACCCCTGGAAAAAAGGATGCAGCCACCCAGATGAAACCCTATAAAATGAAGACCAAAAGAACTCAAACTAAACCCATTATCATTTAGGACCATAAGGAACATCATGCGGTTGTTACAAATGCAGAGGCC
Source organism: Pinus tabuliformis (assembly GCA_031772625.1). NCBI lineage: Eukaryota > Viridiplantae > Streptophyta > Pinopsida > Pinales > Pinaceae > Pinus > Pinus tabuliformis. Next base: position 40,265,984 of record CM062814.1, on the reverse strand, counting down.
CAAACAGAAAACACACCAGTCTATAATAAGGATGTCAGAACAAAGGCATTGTCCTCTAGCGTCATGACTGAACAGACAGTTCATGGCAAAGAATCAAAGACTGCGGAAACCAGATGTCGCAATAAGGAGATCCAGTTAGATCTCCAGCCCAAAAATTTTTTGATGGACAATGATCCTAGGATAGTGATACTTCAAGAGGATCTAGCACAAGCCCAACAGACTATAGAAAAGCTCACAGAACATCAATGCATTGGGGAATGAGGCCTTCGATAGATGTTAGAGGGCAGAGGAAAAAGTTAAAAAGGTAACCAATAGACTAGACACAGTTATGAGTCAAATGGATACTCTCCGTTCTCTATATACTGATGTTCTAGCATGTAGGGAACCTGCCAAAAATTATGCTTTGTTTTTTATGGAAAGGTATTTACAGTTGAAAATTAAGGCTGTGAAGGTAGGGGTGCCTATAGAGTTAAAAACTATTGATGATTTTATAAACTACTGTGAACATTATGGGGTGAAAGTCCAGTGATTGCTATGTGAATTTTATTTGCCTAATTTTATGTTGGAGGATGAAACAGAAGAGAACCCCAGTCTTTTTGTGGGTGATATCCAGCTTCATGCATTCATTTCTTTTGTTGTTAACCAGATAAAGTGGCTTAAAGCCCATAATACCTTTCAGAGACAAGATAACGGGTTAGATCTTTGGGTAAGGGGTGAGCCAAGAAACCCATTACAATTATGGGATAAGCATAGAAGCTTAATGGGAAAGAAGGGTGTGATCCAGACATTGGGACCCATTCACACAACGGTTGTCCAACAAGGGGTAGAATACTTCCTATCCATCAAAGACCTTGCCATAGCAGCAACTAAACTCTGATGGAAGACTTCCAATCAGAATGTTCAAGACAGAGAACCATTCAATTACGAAAATTTTAAGTTAGTTGCTGGTCACCTGGTCACCTATAGTAACCTCATCTTGAGAGAAGGCCCGTATTGGCTAGGTTGTAGGTTTCGAAGTCCAATTATCTGCTATCTTGCAGCAGGGTATAACTCCTTATATGAATTTCTTGAAGGCCAAACAAGGCATACTTTTGAAGTTTTAGCTACACATCATGGTTTTAGACCACTGCATGAAAATCCCTCTCCAACCTATTCCCTAACTGCCTTGCATGTCAATTACAATGTTTTCATGAGGGCATGAAAAAGGGTAAGCAGGGGGTGTGTTGAGCATTGGAAAAGGTATGTATTTACCATTTATTTCTTTATCTTTTCCTTTGAATCATAACTCCTTTACATTCTAAGATGGTAATATGTTAAAGAATTATGATAGAATTAAGGAGATTTGTGATTGATACAAAATAACTAATTATTGTCTTTTTCTATACAGAAAGTGAAGGAAATAGAAAACCATTATTCGGGAGGAAAAGACAAAGCAGAAGCAACTACTGTCCCTTTGACAGGAGGCCGTATCCAGATGAGGAGATCAAGATCGGAGTGCATGGTCCAGGAAAAGGAAGAGAAAATGCGGCATCAGCACAAGAAGACAAAATGATAAACTGGAGATCAAAGATATAGTGAATCCCTCAGGATCCTTTGATCCTGAGGGATTGCTGCTTCAAAGACTTATCTATATTCTTGATACTTCCGCCTAGCCATTATAAGAAGGGACAGTGCTGGTAGCCAAAGGGGGCGGATTTATTATCAATTTGTAGAACTTACTGTTGTAATCTCAACTTTGATCATCGACTCTCTTTGAAGAGTGATAGTTGTAACTTTGCCATATATGATTAATATATAACTCAGTTGTTGTTCCATTATCTGATTCTAGAGTAAACACAACAGTGCTTCCCTGGTGGCTAAGGGCTCAGCCCTAGTGGATCCACTTGCTTCTTGTATCACTATTTTACAATTACATTCGTGTGTGGTTTGATTTCCTTTGCATTTCTTTAATTTGCTTTATTCATTAATCTTCATTGTCTAAACATTTCACTGAATTGCGCTGTTATATGAAAATCGTAATTGGATAGCAAGATTATTATTCACAACTTAAAATGTCATGCTATTCATTCTGAAACAATATTGCACTATCTAATTCAGATTCTGCTGTTCATTTACAGTTGCGATTGTTGTTCATTTAACTACAGTTCACTTACAGTTGTGATTGTTGTTCATTTGACTGTCATTCAATTATAACTGCAATTGTCGTTCCTTTATACCTGTGGTTAATGTCCATCATGCTAGAATAAGATTACTGATTCAATTACTCTATATTCACTGTGTGGTTACACTTAATTCGATTTTCTTTTCCTTTCTTAGATTGCTGTTCAATTCCTTTCGGTTAAGATTGATGCTTAATTCATTCCGTAGATCAAGCTTTGTTGTTCAACCTTTTCAATAGATTTAGTTGTTGTTCCTTTTCTGCTAATTGAATTGTTATTTCCAGTATTTGCTTTAGTGTGGATAGAAAGATCTACAACTGTAACGAACATTGACTACTACTGTCTAAGTTCTCAGATTGGAGATCCTGTCTGTGATTGATTTTCATTCACATCAGTTTATAGGGGAAAGAGTTATCATTACTGAATCCTTGACTGATGATTGATGTAGTTTCTCGAGTGAATGATTTAGTTACAGAGCATTTACTTTTCTTTCCATTGCAATTAGATTTTGTTTCCAGCATTCATTTACTTTTGTAAGCACTATACTACAAACATTACTCTTGAACAAGTGACATCCTTAGACTGAGTACACTCTTGAGATAAAAAATCATGCCTAGATTTATAATTAATGTAGGATAAATAGAGGTTAAAAGACACCTTTTTATCACTCAACAAGTGCTATACATGACGCATCAACATGTACATGAAACTCTTTCTTCCAGTCCGAGAAGATTAGAATCGACACGGTAACCATCTGTTCTTTCAATATATCCAAGCTTTTCTTAGAGTCATCATTCTAACAGAACGTGACATCCTTCTTCAACAATTTTTCCATTGGCGTGGTGATCTGGGCATAGCCTTTGATAAAATTTATGTAATATCCTGTATGTCCCAGAGTAGCAGGCAGTTGTTTCACACTCCTCAGCACTTCCAAGTTCGGTATCACTGCGATCTTTGCGGGGTATACCATCAGCCCTTGTTTGCAAACCACATGCCCCAATAGGTTCCCAAAAGGAACGCAAAACAGACACTTCTTGAGATTGAGCATGATCTGGTATGTTCGACAGGTATCCAGCATCAGGCGCAAGATTGCTACGTGGTGCTTAACCAACCCAAATATAGTCCAGTCATCAAAATATACCTCCAGTAACTTATGAATAAATTCCTTAAATGTCACAAAAACCATGCGTGAAAAGATTGCAGGCACATTCTTCAATTGAAATAGCATTACGGTGTATTGAAAACAATCCCACTCAGTCGCGAAGGTTGTCTTGTTCCTATCCTCTAGCGATTTTGATTTGGTGGTGCCCAGAGAACCCATCAGTGAAGGAATATGCTTCCTAGCCACCTACATTTTCCAACACTTCATCCATGAACGGAGTCAGGAAAGGATCATGCACACAAGTGTCATTCAGTTTTCTGAGATCCACACATATCCTTATCTCATCCTTCTACTTTTTCTCTTGCACCACCATAGGGCTTACCCAATCAGATTCTTCCACAAGCTCAATGATGCCTACTGCTAGCATCTTGTCTAGCTCTGAGCGGACCTTCTCCTTATATTTCAGATTGAGGTGGTAAGGCCTCTACTTGACTAGCTTTGCATCAGGTTTTAACATGATCTTCATCACTCCTAGGTCTCCAATTATTCCTTTCAGATCTGTAAACTTGGTAGGGAATAAGTCTTGGTATTTGCGGAGAAATTCAGCGACCTTATCCACCATCGCATTGTCCCAGTAGTCTCCTATCTTCGTGAATTTGGGTTCTACCTCCATACCAATGTTCACTTGTTTTGTTTTCACTCCTTGGTTATATCAAGGTTCTCAATCTACGGTCCCTGAACCTTGCGGTGGCCTTCTGTTTCCAGAATGTTAATTTTTCGTGGATCTTCATCCTCATCTTCAGTAGTTACATTATAACATTCGAGTGCATGACTTAGCTGAGTAGCTCATTCAGACTGAATTAGGTCTAAAGGATCGTGCAGTATCCTAAAGATGGATACTTTCACCTCTTGTAGTGCCTCATCAATACTGTCAAACCCATCCTCAAAACTAAATGTCATCATGAATCCTTTTCATATGATATCCCAGTTGCCCGTCCCATGGCAAAGCTCTCTTTCTATACACCAATTCATTGGGATAACATCCAGAGTATGACAGAACAGGTGCACCCACTCAGAATGGGGCTTTTCTCCATAAGCTTGTGTCCATTTGGCCAGATGCATGTGCGAATCATTCTGCCCATCATACTTGTCTGTCAGTCACATCTTAGGCTTCCCAAATCATGTTCTCATCATCCTCCTACATTCGCGCCAATCATCAAAGCTTCCCTTGTGCATACCCCACCATCTTGTGGGTGTAGCGTGCAGTGCCCAGTCCAAGGCTTGGAAGCACTGCTTTTCTGGTATCTCCCTTTAAAATGCATCCAAAAAGATATCTTCCTCATTTAGACCAATAGAAATAGGTAGATTTCTTGCCTATGATGACACACAATGCAATGACCGAGTCATCATGTTGCAATTCAGCGTAGTTACTTCGTGTAACCCATTCTGCCAGCGTTCTATTTCTTCGTTGGAATCTGAAGTGCAGGAACTCTCACGATCCCATGTAATCCATCCATCTGTAGTGGGATTCACCCAGTCTTGGTCTCACACTGTTATCTTATAGATGCAGTCTAGATCATCATCACTCTCATAATCACGGACTGGTTCCGTATAACACGATCCTTTAGTAGGATCCAAGGGTATTATTACGCGCAATGATTTCATCTCAAAGATCATCTTTTTCTTTTTTATATTGATTACCCCATTCATATCAGTAGCCCAGTCAATTCCCAGGAGCACAGGGTAGGGATTTTTATCATCCACCATCTATATTATTTCAAAATCTATCAACACGGTCACTCCCTTAATGTCCACGGTCACCCCCTGATTTGCCATCCTTAGCTGAATCGGAGACCATTGCAATGCAGGTCTCCCCATTCGCTCCCAAGTCTGCTTTGGTAGTATATTTGCATCTAACCCCAGGTCCAAAATGACCTGATCCATTTCATACCCTCCTATTTGTGTGGTCAGTCTCATCTCCCATCCTGTCCTTGTTTTATGCTTGCCAATCTTTCATACTATGCACGGCTCACTTGGCGCAGTGCCAACACATCTATTAATGAGTTCTTGTAACCCTTTCACAGCCTTACTGTCATGCAATAACTTCATACAGGTTTCCAGGAAAGTTGTGAGCATAGAAGGGTCCATCTCTGGCTCAGCCTTTTCCTTGTTTCCTGAGGTGGAGGCCTCAGCGAAGCTCTTCTTCGCTTCCATGAAGGCTTCACGAGCGCGCCCCAAGTCGAATTCAGCCTCTTTTGTTGGGGTTTTGCAAACCCATGTATTGTCTTCTGGCTGTTTCCCCTTGTCATCCCCTATTGTGATCCCACTCCTGAGAACTATGTTTACATTCAGATCCTCCTCACACGACTTAGACCTCATCATCTGTAGGTTCTAAGTCAATGGAGGTGGTAGCACCCCTTTGTCTCGTATCCTAGCTATCAGTGTAGGATATTCTTCTATTTAATGATCAAATAATGTGCAATACTTGCATGACAGACGCGTTGGATTAATGCAATTGTGGGCATAGTGTCTTGGTCCTCCGTAATTGTATAAAATCAACTGCCCTCGACCTCTACCAGGTCCTCCTCAGCCTCAGCCTCATCCGTGCCCCTGAAATCGCATCCGTGTCATTCCTGCATTCTAATCGAGGGATCGCGTTTTGGTCTGAACCCTGTAGGTGAGAGTTCTATCCATCATCAATTCATAGCTCCTGAAAGTATGCTCATCATGTCCTACCGACCTAGAAAAGTTACAGAATAATTGTTGCGGTGCATGTACATACTTCTGTAGCAAGTGACAACTATCCGTGGCATGTTTTCCAGTGGCCTGACAGATAGCACACCATAATGCAAGCCCCACGCTAGGTCCTGCTTGAGCTTCTGGCCTTAAAGGCATCGGTCCTCCCCCTGTAAGGTAATTTGCAAAGACTGGGCAATGGTCTTTTTCATGACCCTAACTCTTGCATTTCAAGCACCATACTTCCTCGAGTACCTCTAGTCGAACCATCATGTCCTGCTTCAGACCTTGCATCTCAAGGCACAGATTCTTCACTTGCGCATGGATCTATTGAACTCCTAGATTAGGATCTTACATCGGAGTCTCATGTAGTCTCATGGCAATCTCCAAGGCCTCTGCCTGAGTTGTTATCTTCTGTTGCGATAACGTACTTCTTATGTGTGGTAGTAGTGAAGCCACAAACCACTTGCGATGTTGTCCATTTGTCAAGTTCATGTTGGCTTCGCGGATTGTACATTTCAACCTTTGATCTAGTTTCCAAGGCATCTCATCTAGTTGCATCGCGATCTCTTTGAATCCCAAAATCAACTGCACCTCAGATTTAGGCTTGCTAGATTCCCTATTTAGTGCTGCCTGGATGTCTGCTACTCCAACATTCGGGTTATCGTTAGAGTACTTAATATACTAGGTTAACATGCGATCTTGTAGAGCACTAACTAGTGTTGCCTTCTTTATGTGATCATCTGTAACACCTTGAGCTTCCCATACAACCCTCACAACGAACCAGAATTGATTTGGGTCCTCATTTCCCAAGCCTTTGAACAAAGGCAACTTCATTGTATTTGCCATACTGAACCATGGTGGAGGTGGAGGTGGTACGGGTGAAGTTGGAGGCGATGGCAGTGAAGTCGAAGGTGGTGTGGGTGGAGGTGGTATTCGCAGGAATCCTTGTCTTATTAACTGAATAGCGCTTCATGGAGAAACCTTCGCTATCACTTCTTCATCCCTTCATGGAGGTGAAATCAAGGGGCTATACTCTGTACCCTTATTTCCTTCGTTTCTGTAAATTTTTCCACTTCATGTATTCTTGAACATCAAGGTAGTTGCATAACCCGTTTTTCGCACAATAGCATTTTAATCCAAGTATTCAAAGATTTTACGTACTTACCTCGCGGTCCTTTGAAAAAGCGTCGCTCCGCCTTGCTATAGATGATTGAGGTGTTGACTGCGAATTCAGTAACAAATCTTCTTATGACGCGATCGAGCCAATGATCGATAGTGTGGGCGATCTTATCCTCTAATGCTTCCAACCTTCACACTAGCTCTAGGGTCCACACAGTAGGACCATCAAGTTTACACCTTCCTTGGCTATTTGCTAGCTTCATGATCCACTCGTATAGCTCAATAGGGAAAGAGTAGAAAAAGATCTCGTGGATCTCTATATACAGGTATCAGTCCAACCACTGTTCCTTTGTCAGTTGTGAGTTTCTGTTCTCCTGTGTCGCGAATTCATGGATTTTTCTATCCAACCAGTCTCCAATCTCCTTCTTAGTTGGATTCTAGTGATATGACATCACACATATCTTATGCAAATTCTAGTCCCAACAATGGAACCATTTGTTGGCTTGAGGGGGCTTGAACTAGGTTCAACATTAGTTAGCCAAACAAATCCCTACACTACTAGCCCTTTCAACATCAGCCCGTGGAATGGGACTGAAGTCTCACCTGAAGCAGTATGGGGGGATTCTGGAACCAAGTTTCCACACCCAGAGATGGTTGTGATGTTGGTTTATTCCAGTTATATCTGACTTCATGCAGGTTTCTTAGCCCTCTGTTCCATCCTTCAGTAACTTTGTGAAAGGGTACAATAGGCTTTCGTGCAGCCCTAACCTGCGGCTCAGGGACTTTCACATTCTTAGGGTAGCGAATTGTGATATCTCCCAAACTAGGCTAAGTGTCTTACTTATTTTATTCACTAATCTTAGTTAGCTTCACGTAAATAGATGTTCTTACTTGCATTCACTTAACTAACACATTTACATACATTCACGCATCATTAAGCATTATAAGTGAAATTCATACCCAACATAACAAGATGCATAAATAGGAAATAAAGACACAGAAATTGTAGAATACTTCTCTTTATTGATAAATCTAGACTATTACAGACTCGACCCACCCTATGCACTCAGCTGCAAGGGTCCGTGCACTCAGCTGTGGACTTCTACCCTAGGCCTCTGCACACTTAGCTGTAGAGCCTCTACCTACGCTACGACCCAAACTTAGACTTCTACCTCAGAGCTATTTCTCATACATCATATATTTGTGTCTCTATCTTCTATTCTTCCTATCAAACTACATAGAGCTTAGCTCTATTTATACAATCTCATGGTCCGTAGACCATGGGTAGATCTTTTACAACCAACATTACATTTCCAAAATAAGGGCGGATAACCTTATGACTCTTTAACACCTACGCGCTCTGTGACCACAAAATTTGGAGTCTTTACACTTGGATTACAAAATTTGACCAAAATATGGGATTCTAGCCCCAAAACTACCCTTCATGGATCCCACACCCAACAACCCTTGCAAACCCCTCATCTAGATATTGACCACCTCCCATTGGTCGACAAAGATTTTCAAATTAAAGACACTGTTTCCCCTAACCATCTACTGAAACTCCATTGCTGGAGTAAAGATAAATTCTTGAACTAGAATGATGACATTCACCTATGGGAATCAAATTTGCCCAAGTACTTGTTCCCACAAGTATACCTATTCCCAGAATTCATCCACATATGCCAAGCTTGCTATGTCCCAAGTCAAAGAGCCATAGTCTCTCCTGACCAATATATTTTATTCACCATTACTGCAGAGTCAATAAATCAAATGCTGTAGATCCAACCAAGCCCAAATGAGACCCCAGTTTCCATTGAAGCCTTGCTTGAACTCTACACAAAGCTAGACCTTCCCAAGAAAGCTCAAATCTTTCAGAATTTCATCATAGAAGAATCACATACTCCTATAAATAGTCCTCCATATGATGCCACCATTTTCTCTGAGAAAGCTAGACAAATTATAACCATGCTCTCTTGTATTCTAGGATACACCATTGATGAGCACGTAGATGACGTTATGCTTGCTTTCCTGTCTATTTTTTGCTCAGGCAAGCCTCCAGCTACAGTTTTTAACTTTTCTCAATTCCTGGAAGACATAATCCATGAGTAGTTTATCAGATTTCCAAATGAAAGAGTGTTCAAATACTCTTCAGTTTTGTTTCACATGTTTCTATATTTTTAGTCAGACAGGTTTCCTAGAAACTAAGGGCCATCCAAGATCTATTATCAAAGATATTCCACTTTTTTTAGTTATAAATAATTCATTGATTCCTTTGTTCATCCAGTTGTAAACATGCTAACCAGTAGCATTCAACCCAGGATCAATGATGAGATTAAGAGAGTGTTACAGTTGTCTAAAAACAGTAGAGTGGGAGACTAGTATTTATACCAGGACCACACTGAAATCAAGATATATGGATTCCAACTCACTCCCTACAAGCTGCCTAAATACCTCCCCATGAGGATATTTGCATTAGAATATTTCAGGCAGATCATAAACTTAGATGAGGTCAATTTTCTATCAGCTAGGAAGAAAACTCAGTTCAAGATCAAAAATCAATTGGGCCCTTTCATTTGTAATAATAGGGAAGCTGGACAAGAAGAAGAGAAAATCTTACAGTGAATGAACTTCAATAATAGTTTTATATGGCAGTATGACCCTAATGGAGTCATAAACAAATTGTGGCTCAAGTTCAAATTAAGCCCTTTCATACATGAGCCCAGGCCAGACATTGAAATATATGCCAACCAGTCAGAATGGTTGGAAAATACCTTAATAGATGTGGAAAAGCAGATAGATACTAGTTCCTTTCTGTAGGTTCCAACCCTATAGGAACAAATGGGTATTAGTCCCATTCTACAAACTCTGGCCATGCAGGACAGAAATGTAAAGAGAAATAGGGAAGAAGGCTCTAGCTATGGAATGGATACTACAGATGACAGGTTTGAAATCAGTTATAGGAAGAAGCCCAAGCTTAATCCTATAACTGAGCAAGAGGACACCATTGATATAGTTGAAATCATTGATACTGACACAATGGGTGAAAAGAGTAAAGGTCCAACAATTTCAGAGGAAACACATCAACCTTCTACCTCAAACACTCAAATTATTGAAAAATAGCTTAGCATTGAAGTCTCTTCATCCAACAAACCAGTGGATAAAGAGAAAGATGTTGGAAATAATACTTGGGGGGGGGGGGGGGGGGTGAATCAGTATTATCAAGCCAAATATTCCCTTTTAAAAATCAAAGGATATACGCTACTTCAGTTAGTAAAACCCACGTATATATGCAACTATGTAGAAGGAACCTGCGTATACAATGCAAACTTATGATTTACTTTATCTTTCAGATGTTGATTATTAATTTGTGTATCTGAGTGAAATAAACAGTAACCAGACCAGTAAAACAGAACAGAAGACAGTCACACACAAGAACACAAGATATAAGGTGGAAACCCAATGTGGGTGAAAACCACCTGTTGCAATTCGTCTCTATCTTTCTTTAATTAGAAACTTCATTTTACAATGTACTGGTGCAGTCATTTACCAGTACGCAGGTTGCAACCTGCAGAGAGCTACAACCCTCTCTCGTTCTCCAGCTTCTCCTGGAAGGGAGCTACAACCCCTTTAGCTCTTGTACTAGCCAAGATACTAGTACATAGGTGCTGGTCTACTGAAGGCTACAACCTTCTCTTTCTTCGAGGGACCACGTTTCATAAATTTTCAGACTAGATCCATGAACATCAATCAATCATCAAGTATATCTGCATCAAACAATCTCCTTTTCCCCAATTAGCACTGAATCAAGTAAACACTTCTCTGACAGCTATACCCAGAACACAGTAACAGTAACCACACACCAAATTCTGAACCCAGAATACTGCAGCAATAAACAGAGGTAGCTAGATCATAATTTAAAAGATATACGCTACTTCAACAACCTGAAACCTGTGTGCATACGCTCCTGTGTTTGGACCAACCTGCGTATACGCCATTTTCATTCACTGAACCTACGTACAGATCTATAAAGGATAATTCATTCTTTCAAATATTCATACACTAATTAACCCAGATTGTCAGATTTATAGATCAAGCATGCGCCTCATATAACAGATCAAAATCATACAAAGATACTATTATTCAAGCTTAAAGATTATGACCCATCAATAGAACTTATCCTTCTTTATGTGCTAAGGTTCCTCCTTCATTCAAATCCAGATCTGCTCCATAACCCCAATCACAAATATTTCAGATCTAGCACTTATTAGATATTCAATTCATTCAGATTGATCTTTGTCAAATGATCTCCTTCCTCTTTTATAGTCTTAGGCCTTTCACAATACCACGGTCCAAAACCATAATAACACAATACCATGAACCCAATACTTGGGGTCAACACTTTTGGATGCAATACCACAAACCAAAACCATAGGATCAAAAACTGTCGGATTAATACCATGAGCCAACCATGAAAGTACGTGAACTTTTCTCTTTATGAAAGGAACTTTTCTCTGCATGAAAGTGCGTGAACTTTTCTCTATATGAAAGAAACTTTTCTCTACATGAAAGTGTGTGAACTTTTCTCTACATGAAAGAAAACATTTCTCTGCATGAAAGTGCGTGAACTTTTCTCTACATGAAAGAAACTTTTATCTTCATGAAAGTGCGTGAACTTTTCTCTACATGAAAGAAACATTTATCTTCATGAAAGTGCGTGAACTTTTCTCTACATGAAAGAAACTTTTATCTTCATGAAAGTGCGTGAACTTTGCTGCACTATAATTTATCATCTGAGATGAATGGGTTGCCATCAAGTACACCATATGTATCATAATGCCAACAATCTCCCCCTTTGGACTTGATGGCAACAACAACCAATCACTCTCCCCCTTTGACATCAAGGGCAAAGAGCAGACCAAGATAATCTCTTTCCTAGATAATTATTCTGCTGCCCATACTCCCCCTGAGTACCTGCTGAAATATCTGAATGAGCTCCCCCTTTGTATGCCAAGGTGTACCACTCTGTCCATGCTTCCTCTGAGTACATGCTGAAGCCTCTGCTCTACTGAAGTGTGCTGATCATGCTCCCCCTGACTATAAGCAAGGTCTGCAAAAATATGTTTTACAAGAAGAACATGACTCTATCATAAATGACCTTCCTATCACCAAGGACTCATACATACATCCATTTCCCAACCAAGTGGGGATATACTAGAATTGACTCATCCACCCAACCAAGTGGGGATACATCAAAAGTTTACACATGATAAAACAAGAACATTACATCTTCATCCCAGGCATAGTGGGGAACCCAAGATAGGCCGTTACATGACCTTGACACCATAAGAGATACATGACATAGAGACGAAATATCTAGAGCAAGACTTATGAAAGTCACCAATAACTGATAACAACAGCATTTGACAATCACCATTCAAATCAGCAACCCTGATTTCCTTCTGTTCTCCCTCTGCATTTGTTCCACCTGAATCCAACAATAGTTGTGAACTAGAACCAAAAGCTTCTGAGATAATGCCAACAATGCATCATTAGAAGTTTATCTGCTCCCCCTGAACCTGTGCCAGATGGTCTCTGTCAGACCCATACCAGATTATCTTCAACCAGAGCCTGTCCCTACTGATATCCATCAAACCTCCATATACGCAACTGTCTCTGTACAAACCTGCATTTGTACGCGGATCCTCCTTAGGCAACTCGCGTTCCCCCATTTTTCTCTGAAACAGACAAGATTTAACAGCAAGATGATGCATCAACTACACCCAGCTTCTATCTGAGGTATTCAAATGTCTCCCTAGGCAGTGGTTTGGTGAGAATATCAACAACTTGTTCCTTAGAAGGAACATACTCCAACTTGACCTTTTGTTCCAACACTTGTTCCCGGAGAAAGTGATACTTGATTGGTATGTGCTTGGTTTTTGAATGCATGACTGGGTTCTTTGAAATGCTGATTGCACTTGTATTATCACATAAGATGGAGATAGGTGGTGTACAAGTGATTTGAAAGTCCTGCAAGGTTTGCATCATCCAAAGAAGTTGAGTGCAACAAGATGCAGCAGCCACATATTCCGCTTCAGCTGTAGATAAAGCAATCGAACTCTGTTTCTTGCTGAACCAAGATACTAATCTGGAACCCATAAAGAATGCTCCACCACTTGTGCTCTTTCTGTCATCCACGCTTCCAGCCCAATTTGCCTTTGTATAAGCATGTAGAGTGGGATCTGTATCTCTAGGACACCATAAGCCATAGTTTTGAGTTCCTTGAAGATACTTGAAAATTCTCTTTACTGCCTGAAGATGGGTTTCTTTAGGATTTGCCTGAAATCTTCCAACTATTCCCACTGCATGCATGATGTCTGGTTGAGTACCTGTCAAATAAAGAAGACTTCCAATCATGGATCTATAGGTTGGTTGATGCACTGCTGCAGATTCATCATTTGCACTGAGGCTGCATCCTGTAACCATAGGGGTACACACTGGTTTTGAATCTTCCATGCCATATTTCTTCAAGATCTGCTTGAGATACTTGGTTTGAGACAAAAAGATACCGCCTTCATTTTGTTGAATTTGCAATCCAAGAAAATATGTCAGTTCTCCAAGAAAAGACATTTCGAATTCTTTCTGCATCACCAAGGCAAATCTTTGACTCATAGCTTCTTCATTGCTGTCGAAGATAATATCATCCACATACACAACAAGTATTAGCAATTTGTCATTTTCAATTTTTATATAAAGATTGCTATCTGCTAATCCTTTTGAGAATCTGTGTTGATGAAGATATTTGTCCAAACGGTAGTACCAAGCCCTTGGAGCCTGTTTAAGACCATAGAGAGCCTTTTTTTAGTCTACATACAAGATTTGGATCATTCCCAAGAATGAAACCATCTGGTTGCTCAATGTACACTTCTTCTTCTAAGTCTCCATTCAGAAAGGCTGACTTCACGTCCATTTCAAATACATTGAACTTCTGAAAGCTTGAGAGAGCAAGGAACATTCGGATGGCCTCAAGTCTTGCAACAGGAGCAAAAGTTTCTTCAAAGTCTATTCCTTCTTGTTGAGCATACCCTTTACAAACAAGTCTGCCTTGTTTCTAATTACTTCCCCATTTTCATTCAACTTATTTTTGAAGACCCATTTTGTACCTATGACATTCTTATCTTTTGGTCTAGGAACCAACTCCCAAGTGTTGTTCTTTTCGATCTGCTCAAGTTCTTCATCCATTGCCTTGACCCAGCATTCATCTTTGCATGCCTCTCTTACATTTTGTGGTTCAGTGGAGGAGAGTAATGCCAAATAGCTTGAAGCTTCTGCAATTGTTCTTCTTGTTTGTATGCCTGCCTCCTTTTGCCCCAAGATTTGAGATTCTGGATGATTCTTTTGAACATACCTGGATGGAGTCTTCTCTTCTATCCTTATCTGTTCCTCTGGTGCCTCTTGAGGTTCTTCTTCATCATCAGTCTGATTTGGAGAGTAGTCTTCATCCTCTTTGATATTTTCATAATTTACTTGCCTAGGAATGTATCCTTTTTCATCAACCACTACATCAATGCTATCAACAATTCTTCCAAGTCTTTTATTGTAACACTTATATGCTTTGCTGTGGAGAGAATAACCAAGGAGAATGCCTTCATCTACTCTAGGTTCAAGTTTGCCAAGCTGTTCATCATTATTCGTAATATAGAATTTGGTTCCAAAAATTTTGAAATGCTTTACCGAAGGAGTCTCACCATACCAGAGCTCATGAGGAGTTTGAGTGTTGTTCACTCGGACATTTGTTTTGTTGAGAATAACAACCGCAGCAAATGCAGCTTCACCCCAAAAGGTTGCGGGAGTTCTAGACTCATCAAGCATAGCACGAGCCATTTGTTGGACCATTCTGTTCATCCTTTCCACCACTCCATTTTGTTGAGGAGTCCTAGCTGTAGAGAATTCCATTCTTATTCCATGTTCTTCACAGAAATCGAAAAATTCATTTGAGGTAAACTCCCCACCTCTGTCGAACCTAAGGCACTTAATTTTGTGATCTGATTCGTTTTCAGCCAAGGCTTTGAATGATTTGAATTTTTTGAATGCTTCGTCTTTGAGGTGGATGCTTGAGATGCTTCTCCATTATACGCCAGACCTGTCTTGACTAGTGGAGAACGTTGTACATTGATAATCTCATCCAGAGTTTCAGATCCTTTAACAAATTTAAGATTAAGAGCCTTTGTTTTCTCAATTTCTTTTCTAAGGCCAACAATTTCACATTCTAACTTCTCAAGAAATTTTTCTTTTTCATCAAGTTGGAATTGCAGAGTATCAATGATCATATCTTTTTCTTCTAAACATGTTTTGAGTCTAGAAATCTCTTCATAAAAACCATCTACATCTATAGCATCCATGTAATCATCATCTTCAAAAGCCATTAAAAGTTTATAATCATTACCTCGTTCATCTTCGTCACTATTTGATAGGCCATCACTGTCTTCATGAGTGTAGTAACTTTTCTTAGTTGCATTCTATTTCTTGTTCCATCTAATAGGTTCCTTCCCTTTGTCAATCTTATCCTTATGAGGACACTTGGCAGCATAATGACCGACTCTTCCACAAGCAAAGCATTTGAAAGGTAACTTACCTTGGAATCTTCCAGCACCCCATTGAAGATTCTTGACAAAATTTGATTCTTCTTCTTCTTCTGACACGTGTCTTGACTCATAGTAGTCTCCTTTGCCTGAAGCCTTGAAAGCAACTTCTCTCCTGTCCGAAGGTCCTCCTTTCCTCATTTCATAAGTAGTTAGAATCCTATGTAGCTGTGACATGGTAAGGTTTCGTAGATTCTCTTTTTCTTCTATTGCAGAAACTTTAGATTCAAACCTAGGGGACAAAGATCTTAGAACTTTTTCAACCACAACAACCTCTTTTATTTCTTCACCCAAGTTTTTCATACAATTAACAATCTCATCTACATGAAGGAAATAGTTAGCCACACTTTCATCATTGTGCATTCTGAGATTTTCATACTGAATTCTGAGGGTTTGAAGTTTTGCTCGTTTTACCTGTTCATCTCCTTCATAGCTCAGAACAATCTTGTCCCATATTTCCTTTGCGGATTTATACTGCATAACCTTGATGAATTTTGATTGAGATAGACATCCTAATAGGGTATTGATTGCCTTTGCATTTGTTTCATATTTCTTCTTCTCAGCCTGATCTGTAGGAGTTGCCGATGGAAAAGTGTACCCTGTATCGATGATATCCCAGACTTCTGTACCAAAAGATTGAAGATAGGTAGTAACTCTTACCTTCCAATATACGAAGTTTGTCCCATCAAAAATCGGTGGCCTGATAGATGCTTCTCTCTCGTAGTTGCACATGATGATGGATCTTCCTCCAAGCGATCAAGCTTCTTCAGAAGGACCTGCTTTGATACCAATTATTGGAAATAATACTGAGAGAGGGGGGTGAATCAGTATTATCAAGCCAAATATTCCCTTTTAAAAATCAGAGGGTATATGCTACTTCAGTTAGTAAAACCCGCGTATATACACAACTATGTAGAAGGAACCCACATATACAATCAAACTTATGATTTACTTTATCTTTCAAATGTTGATTATTAATCTGTGTATCTGAGCGAAATAAACAGTAACCAGAACAGTAAAACAGAACAGAAGATAGTCACACACAAGAACACAAGATATAAGGTGGAAACCCAATGTGGGTGAAAACCACTTGCTGCAATTCGTCTCTATCTTTCTTTAATTAGAAACTTCCTTTTACAATGTACTAGTGCAGTCCTTTACCAGTATGCAGGCTGCAACCTGCAGAGAGCTACAACCCTCTCTCGTTCTCCAGCTTCTCTTGGAAGGGAGCTACAACCCCCTTAGCTCTTGTACTAGCCAAGATACTAGTACATAGGTGCTGGCCTACTGAAGGCTACAACCTTCTCTTTCTTCCAGGGACCATGTTTCATAAATTTTCAGACTAGATCCATGAACATCAATCAATCATCAAGTATATATGCATCAAACAATCTCCTTTTCCCAAATTAGCACTGAATCAAGTACACTTCTCTGATAGCTGTACCCAGAACACAGTAACATTAACCACACACCAAATTCTGAACCCAGAATACTGCAGCAATAAACAGAGGCAGCTAAATCATAATTTAAAAGATATACGCTACTTCAACAACCTGAAACCTACGTGCATATGCTCCTGTGTTTGGACCAACCTGCGTATACGCCGTTTTCATTCACTGAACCTACGTACAGATCTATAAAGGATAATTCATTCTTTCAAATATTCAGACACTAATTAACCCAGATTGTCAAATTTATAGATCAAGCATGCGCCTCATATAACAGATCAAAATCATACAAAGATACTATTATTCAAGCTTAAAGATTATGACCCATCAATAGAACTTATCCTTCTTTATGCGCTAAGGTTCCTCCTTCATTCAAATCCAGATCTGCTCCATAACCCCAATCACAAATATTTCAGATCTAGCACTTATTAGATATTCAATTCATTCAGATTGATCTTTGCCAAATGATCTCCTTCCTCTTTTATAGTCTTAGGCCTTTCACAATACCACGGTCCAAAACCATAATAACACAATACCATGAACCCAATACTTGGGGTCAACACTTTTGGATGCAATACCACGGACCAAAACCATAGGATCAAAAACTGTCAGACTAATACCATGAGCCAACCATGAAAGTGCATGAACTTTTCTCTTCATGAAAGGAACTTTTCTCTGCATGAAAGTGCGTGAACGTTTTTCTATATGAAAGAAACTTTTCTCTGCATGAAAGTGCGTGAACTTTTATCTACATGAAAGAAAACTTTTCTCTGCATGAAAGTGTGTGAACTTTTCTCTACATGAAAGAAACTTTTATCTTCATGGAAGTGCGTGAACTTTTCTCTACATGAAAGAAACTTTTATCTTCATGAAAGTGCGTGAACTTTTCTCTACATGAAAGAAACTTTTATCTTCATGAAAGTGCGTGAACTTTTCTCTACATGAAAGAAACTTTTATCTTCATGAAAGTGCGTGAACTTTGCTGCACTATAATTTATCATCTGAGATGAATGGGTTGCCATCAAGTACAACATATGTATCATAATGCCAACAAAAGACATAAAAGAGAAGTACAAAGAAATAAAGTTGAGGAATGAGGCATTAAAGGCTGAAACATATGCCTAGTATTTAAAACAGACACCTGCCAATCAAAATAGATTAATGTCAGCCTTTGACATTAAAACTAGTAAAATGCAAATGACCTTTATGCAGCCTACAGTCCAGCAGCTTAGATCATCAGTAGACTACAGGAAGATAGAGTTTGAGGTTTTGGCCAGGGATGTTCATCCTATTGATCAAATTGAATTCCATAAGCAGGCAGGTGAGATGATTTATTCTACAATGACTAACAAAGCAATGAGTGTGTAGAAGCTTCGAAACTCTCTAGACAATATCACAACACAATTTAAGCAAGAGAAGGCATCCTCATAGGCCAAATATAATAGAATCAAGTCATTGGAATACTTGGTAATTGAAATTGGATATAATCCAAATGATATCAAGGCTGCAGAAAAATTGATAAAGAAGAAAAATGAGGATATTACTGCTTTGAAGAAACCACTGAAGTTGCCTCCTTTTGAACATCAACAGACTAAGGAGGTCCTAGAGAGGCAAAACCAACAAGGTGAAATGATGGATCTCATTCTTCAATTAAATGCTCAATTAAAAGAAATGGAGAAGGAGTTGGATGAGTTAATACAGTTGAAACAAGCCAGCCTTGAGACATCTACTACCACTACTATACCTACAGTCACTACAATAGTTCCTTCAACTTTGGCAGCTTCATTAGCCCCAACAGCTCCACTAGCTACAACACTTCCATCTGCAACAACAACTACATCAGCAATAGGTTCAACAATAGCTCCAACTCATCCAAGTGATGAAATAAGTAAACTGGTCAAAGCCATGGAGGACATGTCCATTCAGACCACTGAAATAAATAAACTCAAAGAAAAAATAACAAGTCTAGAGTATGAGAAGAAACTGGCTCAGAGTATGCATAAAAATGAAGTACATAAGTCAAACAAGTTGACTGAGAGGATAACAAACTTGGAAAAAGAATTAACAGTGAAGGAGCCACTTTCCCAAGAAAAAGAGTAGCTATGGGCCAATTTCATTGACTTTGTCAATGATATTTCGCCATCTATACAGGTTATCTTTGAACAAAATGATTTAGTCAAAGAGGCTAGTGAAGCAATTCAAAGAGTTAAGGTCAAACTTGGAAATATGCCAAAAGAAGCCTCGAGAATAATCCAATTCCTTAACTCAAAGAATAAATATGAATTACAGGAGTTGGACATAGCTGACAGGACTGGCACAATACTAGAGGTGAAGAAAGTAGTCACCAAGAGGAACCTAATGATGCAGCTTGAGGACAAATGCCAAACAATGGAGCTAGCTATAGGTAGGTTCATGGTCAAATTTGATGCTCTGAGGCAGAAAGGTCTGCCAAACCCATTGGTAATAAATGACAGGTTAATGCCACATGAAGACTATAACAAGAAAATCAGAGAAGTGGCAAGGGAGAAAGCCAATAATTCCTCTATGAAAGGGATGCTTACAGGAAAGGTTCTTTACCATACTTTTGAGAACCTATTTTACCTCCAGCATGAGGTAAAACATCTTTTTGTAAACAAGCCCACCTTTGTAAAATACACAGAAGCTGATGAAGTCTACAGGAAAATGGTAAATATTAAATTACCAGATACATAGACTTGGGAAAAAATAAATGATTTATTGTGAAAATGCAAGGTAAATAGTAAATACATAGTAGTGAAAGAAAAGCAGTAGATCAGCTAAGTCAAAGAGTATCATATGAAAGAGTATCAGTCAAAAGGTAAAGTAAAAGAACAATCAGCGTGGAAGACAAACAGCAAAGGAGAAAAAGCAGCAAAAAAATCTGCCAGTAGAGCCAAATAAATAGGGACAACTTGTAGCAGTTACATATCTGTCTCTATCTTCTTGCATGAAGATTTTTCTTTTTCCTTGAATAATTCCCAAAACAATTTGGGATATTTTGTAACTATTTTTATATAAATACTTCATAATTCAAAGTATAGAGGGTGTGGATTGCTTAACATTTCTATAGTTGTATTGATCTGAAACCTAAGGGTTCATTGTACCATTTTTTCAAGTCAACAGACTAGACTGAGTAATAAAGGCATTGCATTACATGATTCATGTGTTGGGCCACTTCAGTGAAGTATTTTCTATTTGTCAAATTGTTATCTTCTTAAGTGTTTCACATACTTGCATGTTATCTAAATTGAATGAAATAACTGGAATATTATTACAGAATTTGTTTAAGTACACTCTGTCTTGAACAATTATTCATTTTAATGTTTTCTTCTGATATCCAGAGTAGGGAATCCTTCATTGCTCCCTAGTTTTGATTGACCTCTATCATTTCCTTCATAATCCAATTTGAGGAATCCTTAATTGCTCCTTGACCCCAATTGAAAACCACTTCACCCTCTAGCCTAAAAGATATGAACTTACTCAACTACCTTTCCCTGTAAACATTATACTTAAAACTTGATTCAGTCCTATTTTCTTAACACTTGACCCCATAGCCCAATGGTAAAGGACATCCCTCTATCCATCTTAGTCAGTGATTCCACCACCAAATCAAAATCAAAACCCAATCAAGCTTAAATAACTAGCCTAAAATCAATTGACTAAACAAAGTTGAATCATAAAGAGAGAGCCCTCTCTAAGAATTAGGAAGGCTAGATCCTGATCTCAAAAGTAGGTTTGTGGTTACCTCTAATATTTCTTTTGACACAAGATAACAACTCTAGGGAAATTTTATAGTGATAACAATTTGGTCATGGCCTATGGCAGCGGAATATATTTTGGGAGCCAAGCCATTAGCTCACCCTTCTTGGCATCAATTTCTTCTAACCCTCCATGCATTTCTTCCTCATCCAAATCCATTGGATTTGTCGGCTGTTGTGACCGATATATCTTCCCCTTCTGGTGGATTTCCGTGGGGGTTTTCTGTGGTGACTTCCTCACTAGGACCTGTTGAGGCTTTTTCTACTTCTTGTCTTCTTCCTTGGAAGAAGAAGGCTTAGGTTGGGGAGACATAAGTGTCATAGTTAGAAATCCTGCAGGGACAGATGGGGTTGCCTTCGTCTTAGGGGGAGTTGCAGTCATTTTATCTAGAAAACTATAACGGAAATATTCAGGCACGTCTGCCAACCCTGGTCGTGAAATGAGCTCCTCCCAATCTGGATCAAACATACAGTTCTATACTTGGCACAAAGCAAGGTGACAATTCTCAAGACAAACTCTCAAGAAGAAAAGTGTTCGAATGCAGAGTGGCATGCCATATTTATAGAAGAATTTGAATTCAAATCCAACTGTTCACTCCAATTCTCGGTCATTAATGCATATTTGGAAACATATTTCCAAAGATATGCTCCATAAATGCATTTTCCCCACTCCCTTCAATGGAAATTTCACCGTCCAATCATCTACAGTGCTTCCAACAGTCACTTTTCGGCTAGGCCACGCAACACTCAACCTTGTGTCGCAGCTCCTTCGACGCATCTCCCCTTGGTGCCGCACTTCACTTCGTCACGCTGTGAAGTAGGAAATGTTCCCTCTGCAGATAGAGGCAACCCCTCTAGCCCTAGAGTGGGTCTAGTCACAGCAAGACAAAACAATAATCAATTTCCTTAAACAGTCATCATTGAAAGCCTACCTCAAACTGGTGTTCGATGAAGCTTTCGTTGCGCCGCTCCAACTATCATTTCCTTCTCCTCAATGAGCAATCAACCTGAAACAACATAAGAGAACAACAGAACATGTAATTGCAAACAACAATGATCTATTTACTTACAGAGTCAAGGAACCATAAGCTATCAAGTACATTTTACACAAGACATAGGAAACCATCATTGATTGTATTAAAATGAATCAAAAGCAAAGCTTACAACCAAGCCTTGACGTCGCCTTCTCGAAGGGTCCAGTTGGTATGTTTCTTCAAGCATTCACTCTCAAGAATGGATCTCCCAAATGGATGGTAACTCTCTCTCTCACTCACAAGCTCTAATACAAGGCTAAGGCAATCCACAACCAATTGCTAAACTATCAGCAATTCACACTGCAAACTCACACCAAAGCTAACTAATTTGCTTCAATCCAAAAACCAAGAACTAGTTGATCATAGCAATGGGGAATGCTTTTATAGGAGGAGGAGCATCCATGAAATGAGGGAGAGGGAGCTTATCCTCAAGGGAGGTTTCTCAAAATGTGGAACTACCATCCCAAAGGAGGAAAGGAAAACTTCTTTGACCCAACAACTAGAATCACCTAGAAGCATTCTGTTTGAACTAATTCGCCATATCTAGATCATCGCAAGAATAATCTTCAGGACTTGTGCCGAGCCTTAAAATCCAACTATCACAGGAAACTAATGTACCCCTGCGATGATAGCGCCTGCGATGATAGCGCGACCTTATAGTTCAACACATAGAATCGTCGCAAGAATAATGATGCTTACTTGTGACGATGCAGAAACATAGGTAAAAGGGTCAATCTTCAGGATTAGAGAGCACTTTCTTGATCTTCTTGAATGAGTGGGAAGATATGGACATGTTTATTTGATGTATGACACAGTGGAGATGTCGCTTGGGGACTGACATGAGGTCAGTGACAAATTACTGTGTAACAGATGCCCCCTAAAGCATGAAGCCCGAGAGAGTGGGAGGGGTGAAATGCTTTACAAAATCATAACCGAACCGGAACACCATCGTGGAGAACCTGCAGGCGCAAGTACAACTGATATCTCTGATAGTGAAATACATGTAGTCTAGGCATGGGCGTAGCCATCCAAAAGACATATGAAGCTTGGTCTGTGGTATGGACGCAACCACCCAGTTGAGAAGACCATATAAAGATAGAGGTATGGTCGCAGCCATCCAGAAAGACTCAGGTATGGTTGCAGCCATCCAATCAAAGAGTCATGTATGCAATCACGAACCAATCCACGCAACCCGAACATATGTAATCTTAGTCTGGGGTCTTGAAACCCAACCGATCATAGTACAATTTCTAACATGCGAATAGATGTGCTGAAGTCGAGCATGGTAGAAAGTCGCTTGATTACTAGTCAATGATGTAAACCATTAACAAGCGCGAGAGAGACCACCAGTGATGTCAATGGTTCTTAAGGCACTACCAGTACAATCTACGAAGTGTGACGAATGATCTGGAGTCAAACACTCGTAGAATCACCCAATCGAAGACCAATGATGTAAGTCTGTCGTCGAGCACAAAGAACTTGCCATTGAGGCATGCAAGCTCCAAGGTACCAAAAGGAATCTCTAGATTGACTTCCTGGATAATGAGCTGGTGTCGACAGGAAGCGACCTGTTGCAGGAGGGCCATAATGTTACCCCCATCAACGACGCAAGACAAGAAACAAGAGGAAGATGGTGAAACAGAGAATTAGAGGAGGAGGAAAGGGTGCAAATAGCAGGAGGATTATACTCTTGAACATATCAACGACACAACTTCAGAAGGCGGTGGAGGTCAAATGGAGATGGAAAGGATCAAATGGAATGAGGCAAAATGGCAAACCCAAACCCCAAAAGGCCAATGACGATGTGAGGATGTCCCAAACCCGGAGTGAAGCAAAAGTGTCGATGCTCAAGAGTGACTAGTTGCCGTAGGTAACCAATGACGATTTCCAAAATTTCCCCCCACCATTGCTGGTGAGTACCCCAATTATTTTTGAAAAAAAATCTTGAATGGGATAGCATATGCTTGTGATATAAGTTCTTCCTTTGGACAAATCCAACCTAGTAAAATTTTAACGAGCCCTAGGGAGGAGAAGCTCAAGTCTCATCATGGCATTGAGTCCAATGTCGTCAGGGTTTAACGAGTACGATATAGGTAAAACTTGGAGTCTTTTTCATGTTTAGAGAGTTTGAAAAATACATGGAAAATAAAACTCCAGGGGGGTCCCTTTTCGTAAGTTTGTGTCTCTCAAGCTCAAAAAGGTAGAAAACGATACTCAAGAGAACCGCTTAACCATTTTGGTCAAGGAGTACTTTTCGTAAAGAGTGTTTCCAGTTTGAAAAAGTAGAAAAATTACTGGAGACCCAATGTTTCGTAACCAAGAATGAGCTCGAAATGTCAAGGGCTCGGCCATCTTTTCATTTTTAAACAGTCGGAAAAGAGCTAAAAGCAGACCTCCATTTTTATTCTCTTTAACGAGTCAAAAAGGGAAAAAATACTCGGCAATCTTTTCATTTTTTTACGAGTCAGAAAAGAGCTTAAAGGAGACTTGTCCTGGAGGAACGAGTGGTATAAAGGGTAGCAACTAGTTCTGGCAATGGTGGAACTGCTCAAAACATGTAATGGTCAAGAGGCTGGCTAATAAAACCACTCATCGTTGCGGTTCCTCAGGAAAGGAAAAACAACCAAGTGAAAGCATATGATAGGCCTAAGAGATGGTGGTGATGGAATGAAACAACCAAGGCTCATCTAGTAGAAATTAGCAGATAAAAATGACGATCATGAGGGTGAAAATTGGGTATGGGTTCATTTTTACACAAGCTTGAACCATGGAGAAGTCTGCTTGGATTTGGTTTCATGTTTATACAAGCTTGAAACAAAAAACTATGCTTGTTATAAGTTCGCATGCCCCCAGCATAATGACTCAAATCGAGGTACATGCCCCCCAAGCTTCATTGCATTCAACGAGGTGGATGGAATGAAGGTTCACTTTCGAGATATTGGAAAGACTCGACTCAGATTTTACGAGATCTTAATCAAAGACTCGATTTTGGAAAAGGGAGTTGTTTCATTTTTTAATGAGGTTGACATAGTAAAAGAACTATCCTCATAACCCTTGTTTCATTTTTTAACAAGCTTGACACAAGATCAAGAACTTTCCTCAAAACCCTTGTTTCATTTTTGAACGAGGTTGACACAAGAAAAGAACTATACTCATAACCCTTGTTTCATTTTTGAATGAGGTTGACACAAGAAAAGAACTATCCTCAGGACTCCTTGATTCATTTTTTAACGAGCTTGACAGAAGAAAAGGAACTATGCTCCAGGCGCCTTGATTCATTTTTTAACGGGGTTGACATAAGATCAGAACTATCCTCGGACTCCTGCTCATGGCCCATACGAGAACATGACTCCCAAGAGGTCCTCACTGGACGAAAGAAACGCACTCTAGGAGGAATACATGTCATTGGGCACCAACGATAGATCGGGTTCCAATGCCCCTAGTACATGATGTACGAGACCATTTGCATGATCATGAACAGAGGCGGAGACGGAATGGGTAGCCACATAATTGACCTATGGCAGAGAAGGCACTGCTTGCAGACAAGAACCGAGAGGGGATGATGGTGGCACAGGAGGCACCGAGGGACTAAAGAATGACAATTGATCTATAGTCACCATTCTTTCGTCATGCAGAAAACAAACCACACAGAAAAGTGAAGAAACAAGAGCCCCCATGGCATAAATATAATCACGGCCAAGGAGAAGACTGAAGTCTAAAGAACCTTGGACGACCATCACATCAATATAAATGGTTTTGCCTCCCAAAGTAATAGGGAACTTTGGAAGGATCCCTAAAGGTTGACGAGTTCCTTCATCAAAAGCCAACAGATTCCAACTAACTGCACAAGTTGTGGGGAACCCAAAGCTTTCCAAGTAGTGGAAGGCATAAGACTAACAGATGCCCCTTCATCCAAGAGAGTGCCAGGTACTACCTTATTATAGGCGTGTACAGTAATCTGGAAAGGCACATAGGATGGAAGGTGGAATGCAGTCAAATGGCTCTAGTCAAAGGAAACAACTGAACTACTTGGTGGAGGCACAGTGGAAGTGCCCCCCTACTTGATAGGAACCAAAGAAGGACTCTCTTGATCAGCGAGGATGGGAGGATCATTCTCAGACGTAGGAGAATCTGACAAGATGAGAAGAACATGAGCAGTGTGATCATGATGCTCTTCAGGAATAGAGTGGACAACTGGTGGTGAACCCAGGTCAACACTCTTTCCAACCAATGGTCGGTCAGGAATGGGCTTAGCACAGCCAGGCTTGGGAAGAGGAGGATGGACAAGAGAAGAATCTAAACCAATCTATTTTTCAACAGGGAGAGGGTCTGAGGAGAGCCTCTGATAACCAACCAGAAGTGCAAGCGAAGAAGCTGTAAGACCTTCCAAAACGGCGGAAGCTTTATCCAGGAGCGGACAAAGGTGAAGGAGATGGTTGCCTTCATAAAGCCTATAGGGGAATCGAATCTTCCCTTTCTTCTTACCACTGCCAGTTGATGGGGTAGCATTGTCATGAGCTTCAGAGGATGACGAGGGATGAGCTGGATCGTGAGACCATACTTCTAAGATCCTAGGAATGCTAGGACAATCACAAAGAAGATGGTCGCCCTTACACAATTTACAAGGAAACTTAACCTTCCAAGAAAGATCAGAAGGTGGCATGACCTGTGATGTACTCGGGACATTAGTTGCATGGGTGGGTTGACACTTATCCAACTTCTTCTTCTTCTTCACCTTCCTGGTCACTGGATGTGGAACTTTCACCAGGTGAAGTAGGAGAGGAGGATGAAGAAATAGGGGAAGAAGGCATAGGCTCAACCTTGGAATCATCATGTCATGATTCAAACGAAGGAGACAGTGGAACATGAGTTATGACGCTCGGTACCACCGATGTTGAAAACAACCAAACGGGCAAACCGATGGTTAACCCAGGCAAAGACAATGTTTCCATATATGGAGCATCGGCATTTCCAAAAGGAGGAAACAGACCAGGATTCCCATCAGGAGGAAGACCTTGGCTAGTAGACTCAAGGAATGTTGCCCTCAGAAACAACCTTGAAACACATTCGCAGCATAACCAAGAACTCTAACTATAACCAGGAATATTTCGTGGACAGTAAATTTTACGACACATGAACAAAACTTTACCTTTTCGTGTTTGAAGAGTCGAGAAAAGGACAAAAAGGTGACTCTATCTCTTTCGAGGTTTAATGAGCCTTGTTGTCGCGCGGATTGACACGACAACGCTCAGACTGGGGGCTGTCACTCTGATCCCCGATCCCTCCGTTTAAGCCTGTCTCCCGCGGCTAAGGGGGGTAGTCCCTGTGAGATGATGAGACCAACTGTCGACCAGTTGGTTGGGAGACACGAGATACGATATAAAAAGCACTAAAATGATTTGATTAATTGAGCAGACCAGTGCCTTAAGAGATTATTGTTAAAATGATTACTTGTTAGATATAGAAAAATAAACCGTGAACAGCAATCATTTGTCATCAAAAGGTATCAACGAAATCACATAACCAAACGATATCCAGCAACTGAGAATTTTGAAAAAAAGATAAATGCTTTAAACCACCACGAGAATCCTAGACCATTAACTAGATATCATATTCGCATCTCGACTTGAAAAATTCAGATCTTAAGATATAACATGAAAAACAACTGAAACTGGAAAAAATGATTTTCCAAATTTTTTATGTGATAAAATGAAACCTAAAAACCCTAAACCCTGATAAAAACTGCATAAAGCAAAAAATTTGAAACCCTAGATCAGAGAAAATTGAAACCCTAAGACAACTGATTAATTTACAGATTTGGCCCCTTAACAGCCAGATTCAGCAATAAGAACGGAAATATTTTAACGAAACGAAAATTTCAGATTTGTCACTGTGAAGAACTTCAGAAAATTTCTCATGCAAATCAAATAAATAAACCGAATGATAGACCTAGGATCAAATCCAACTGGGCTCAGCAAAAAATGCTTGCAGGAGTTGGCTGGTTCAGCCGAGAACTTCCCCGAACGCCCACAAAATTCCTTCAGAAAATGTTTTCTGCACAGCTCAAAACAACCGTCAACAAAGAGGGCAAAAATGCTGCTAGATCTCAAACAGTAATGGAGATACCTGCCATTACTTCAGAAACCCTAACAGCACCCAAACCCCAGCAAGTGAACAAGATACCTGTGCTCACAATACTCTACGAAAAACTATTATTAATGGCTGAAAATGACATATGCAGAAAATGAAATGATCTCACAGCATTCCAAGAGAGTAACACCAGCAAGATATGGACCCCAAAGTCTTCCTTTATTAACCAGAAACAGATTTACAAGAGAGCTTCTTCAGTATCTGACTCACAGATCGAATGAATTTGAAATGACCAGCTAAGACCCTATATAAAGGAAATGATCCCAACGGCTAGTTCGAATGATCCATGTAGAAATGATCTCGACCGTTGATGAAGATCAAGACATCTCTTGATCTCATCCGTCGATTTATTCAATTAATTTTTTATTATTATTTTTAAAATTTTTTAAATTTCTTATTATTTATTTTATTATTATTTTTTAAACTTTTAAATTTTTTATTATTATTTTTTATTTATTTCATTTTTTTAAATTTTTTTAAATTTTTAAATTTTTTTATTAGTTATTGTTTTATTATTATTTTTTAAATTTTTAAATTTTTAATTTTTTTTTTTTTTTTAATATTTTTTATTTATTTCACTTTTTAAATTTTTAAATTTTTTATTATTTATTATTTTATTTTATTATTTTTTTTTTAATTTTTAAATTTCTTCCTTTTTTATTTATTTTATTATTTTATTTCATTTTTTTAAAATGGATCATCGAACTAAGCCTTTGGAAACATCACCTAGGACCTAGGACTTAGGACTCACGAGGGGATTTAAAACATTTTCAACCCTCAAGACACATTTCATGATGACTTTTTACAATTTACATCTCAAGGGGACAAACCCACTTAATACAGACCCTCACAAAACACCCAGTTCTGCGACACAACTATAATCTAGCAGATCAACACACTAGGATTCTCCTAAAGTTCTAATGACAAAATCCATCCCGGCTTTGGGGTCAGGTTTGAAGGAAAACTCTGCCGATCCATGGATCGGTGAGACGAAAAACCTTCCGAGACGTAGATTACCACTAGAAAATTAGGTCCACCTAGGCAATACACATACACGACTCATGTCTGCTAAGATTATTTACAAATTCATACATGTAGACTGGGTTTACAATCAAAATGATCAAGCTGCTGATGACTGCAGGATGGCACGGAAACGCTGATCAGGTGCTGCCCCTTTTTTGCAAAGAAAAGGGGGGTGTACTGCATGGGTAGTTGACCAGTAAAGGTCAACATCTGGCTCTACTTGGGGACACGTTGCTGCTTGCAGGAATGTGAGAATCCAGAATCTGCATCCATACAACACAAAAAATAAGTAGCGTCCATCCAAAATCATCATATACATTAAGCACAATAAAGATAAAAGCTCTTCATTTATTAACCATCTAAAGCAGAAACGAAAATGGAAAAAACAAGTAGGGTTAGAAATACGATACAAAGGATGCCCCATGGCATCAGATGTGTTCAATATAGTGCATACTGAGCATTTGCCTGCTTTCAGGCAAATCTGTCGGTTGCTTGTCGGATGTGCCATGTCCAATTCTGCATATGGTAGGACTCTTTCCTATCCGAAAATCAAGCTGCTCGCGGCCGTCTGATGAGTCAAATCTTCTTCTTATTTTCTTTCTCTTGCGCTTTTTCTTTCTGGCTGGTTGAATTACTGATGACCTGGTACTTTCTGTTTCAAAGCTATCAGATGAAGTATGTAAGATATGCGTGCTATGTCTTTCTTCATCTTGCATCTGATCTTTATCATTCTTAAGTCTGTCTGGATCACCCTCAATCAACCATCTTTCAATCGAATCAACAACCTCCCAATAATAAGATGAATCTTGTTGCAGCAAATGAGAAGACTCTTGATCTGTTGATGTTTGTTGGTTTCTCTCATTTTCCAATTGCTGAAACCTTTGAACCTGTATTTTAAATGCATCTATCTGACTAGAGTGTTCAACCTTTATAGCTCTGATTTGTCTGGCATGATGTTCTTCCATGTCTTTTATCACTTTATTGTCCTTTTCCTTTATGTCCATCAAGTAATGCTGCATAAAATTTATTTCTTCTTTATGATTCGCTTGCATGTCAGCCACTTGATTATTATGATCGAACGTCATGATAGTCATTTCCTCATCCATAGTTACTAACTTGTTTTTCATAGAGTCAATTTCCTTATCATGATCAGCTTTCATGGTCACCATATTCTCTTCTAAGACTGACATCTTGTTATGCATGTTTCCAATTTCTGTTTCATATTTAGTTTTCATGGCCTCAATTTCTCTAGCATGGTGACTTTGCGTGACCTCAATCTCCCTATTACGTTTTTCCAGGTGGGCGCATAAAGTTTTCACATCATTGACATAATTAGTTTGGTTGATTTCCATATTCCTTACCAGCATCATTAGATTTCGTAAAATTTGCTTTTGCTCTTCCCTTTCATTGTCATTTGTCCCTGATTTTTCACTATCATGAACTTGATCTGCAATATTTCCGGTGGATGACACATTCTGACATGATGAATCGTCTTGGGATCTTTCAGCTGGACCTCTTATCAAATTACTTTCATTCAGTTGCACAATTTTAGAGGCAGAAGGCAAGCTGTTTGGACTGTCATATCTATCTTTAAAAGCATTGAGAATGTCTTGTAAAGAAGTGAAAAAATCATTAGGAAAATTATTAAACCAATTCAAGGCATCACCCTCTAAAGAATGGACAAATAGACGCATCTTGAAATCTTCATGATTATATTGAGGAAATCTACAATATAAGATCATTACACAAGTAAACCTGTTTAAATGCTGTTCAACAGTGACCGAATCACCACTCGAGAACTTAAATAATTTACCAACGGCCTCTTTTGGAAGATCATGGAGATTATCAGTAAAATGACATGGTTTAAATGAATAATCCATGATGAACAATGAAGGATCAAATGGATGATAGAAAGAGATTTCTGCTCAAGAAAATTAAGAGATAAGAGAAGTGGAGTCGCCACTTGAACAATGAATCTGATTCTAGGATCCAAAAAGTAACCACAAGCAGATATGAGGAAAGCTTCTTGTCTGGGAAAAATGATAAAGTGGAGTCGCCACCCAAACAAAAAACAGACCGAAGAGATGCTACTGATATGGCGAAAAATAAAGCAATAAAAGATCCAAATGATAACCCAAAAGGTTGAATTTTCCAGCTCAAAATGAGAGATGAGAAAGATGATAAGGTGAATGTCGATGAAACTCCAGGAACAGAAAAACTCTGTCCTCGGCAACGGCGCCAAAAAATGTTGGCGTTGCCGGCTCAAACGAATGATAGAAAGATGAATGATGAATGATGAAAAGTCATTGAAACACCAAGGACAGAAAAACTCTATCCCCGGCAACGGCGCCAAAAAATGTTGGCGTTGCCGGCTCAAACGAATGATAGAAAGATGAACGATGAAAGATGATGAAATGCCGAGAAAACAAAGTCCCCGGCAACGGCGCCAAAAAATGTTGTCGCGCGGATTGACACGACAACGCTCAGACCGGGGGCTGTCACTCTGATCCCCGATCCCTCCGTTTAAGCCTGTCTCCCGCGGCTAAGGGGGGTAGTCCCTGTGAGATGATGAGACCAACTGTCGACCAGTTGGTTGGGAGACACGAGATACGATATAAAAAGCACTAAAATGATTTGATTAATTGAGCAGACCAGTGCCTTAAGAGATTATTGTTAAAATGATTACTTGTTAGATATAGAAAAATAAACCGTGAACAGCAATCATTTGTCATCAAAAGGTATCAGCGAAATCACATAACCAAACGATATCCAGCGACTGAGAATTTTGAAAAAAAGATAAATGCTTTAAACCACCACGAGAATCCTAGACCATTAACTAGATATCATATTCGCATCTCGACTTGAAAAATTCAGATCTTAAGATATAACATGAAAAACAACTGAAACTGGCAAAAATGATTTTCCAAATTTTTTATGTGATAAAATGAAACCTAAAAACCCTAAACCCTGATAAAAACTGCATAAAGCAAAAAATTTGAAACCCTAGATCAGAGAAAATTGAAACCCTAAGACAACTGATTAATTTACAGATTTGGCCCCTTAACAGCCAGATTCAGCAATAAGAACGGAAATATTTTAACGAAACGAAAATTTCAGATTTGTCACTGTGAAGAACTTAAGAAAATTTCTCATGCAAATCAAATAAATAAACCGAATGATAGACCCAGGATCAAATCCAACTGGGCTCAGCAAAAAATGCTTGCAGGAGTTGGCTGGTTCAGCCGAAAACTTCCCCGAACGCCCACAAAATTCCTTCAGAAAATGTTTTCTGCACAGCTCAAAACAACCGTCAACAAAGAGGGAAAAAATGCTGCTAGATCTCAAACAGTAATGGAGATACCTGCCATTACTTCAGAAACCCTAACAGCACCCAAACCCCAGCAAGTGAACAAGATACCTGTGCTCACAATACTCTACGAAAAACTATTATTAATGGCTGAAAATAACATATGCAGAAAATGAAATGATCTCACAGCATTCCAAGAGAGTAACACCAGCGATATGGACCCCAAAGTCTTCCTTTATTAACCAGAAACAGATTTACAAGAGAGCTTCTTCAGTATCTGACTCACAGATCGAATGAATTTGAAATGACCAGCTAAGACCCTATATAAAGGAAATGATCCCAACGGCTAGTTCGAATGATCCATGTAGAAATGATCTCGACCGTTGATGAAGATCAAGACATCTCTTGATCTCATCCGTCGATTTATTCAATTAATTTTTTATTATTATTTTTTAAATTTTTAAAATTTCTTATTATTTATTTTATTATTATTTTTTAAACTTTTAAATTTTTTATTATTATTTTTTATTTATTTCATTTCTTTAAATTTTTTTAAATTTTTAAATTTTTTTATTAGTTATTGTTTTATTATTATTTTTTAAATTTTTAAATTTTTTTTTTTTTTTTTTTATTTAATATTTTTTATTTATTTCACTTTTTAAATTTTTTATTTTTTATTATTTTATTTTATTATTTTTTTTTAAATTTTTAAATTTCTTCATTTTTTATTTATTTTATTATTTTATTTCATTTTTTTAAAATGGATCATCGAACTAAGCCTTTGGAAACATCACCTAGGACCTAGGACTTAGGACTCACGAGGGGATTTAAAACATTTTCAACCCTCAAGACACATTTCATGATGACTTTTTACAATTTACATCTCAAGGGGACAAACCCACTTAATACAGACCCTCACAAAACACCCAGTTCTGCGACACAACTATAATCTAGCAGATCAACACACTAGGATTCTCCTAAAGTTCTAATGACAAAATCCATCCCGGCTTTGGGGTCAGGTTTGAAGGAAAACTCTGTCGATCCATGGATCGGTGAGACGAAAAACCTTCCGGGACGTAGATTACCACTAGAAAATTAGGTCCACCTAGGCAATACACATACACGACTCATGTCTGCTAAGATTATTTACAAATTCATACATGTAGACTGGGTTTACAATCAAAATGATCAAGCTGCTGATGACTGCAGGATGGCACGGAAACGCTGATCAGGTGCTGCCCCTTTTTTGCAAAGAAAAGGGGGGTGTACTGCATGGGTAGTTGACCAGTAGAGGTCAACAAGCCTAAAAGGACAAGTGCTCAGATGATCCTTTTCTTTTAAGGAGTCGAAAAGGAACGAAAGTGACTACTCTGGAGAACTAGACAAGAGGTTTACCAGACAATCTGTAAAACTGCACATACACCTTGGTGATCAAATGAATGAGAAATGACCAAGGACTTTCTGTACGGCAGTCAATCTTCCCAAATGCTATGTTCAGTGCGTTACGATTCGTAAGGCAGCAGACTCAGCTTCCTATGGATGTAGGATGATAACCTAGTGGGGTCTCTCAATATATACTCGAAGATACGGGGAGCACAAGTCCATACTAGTAGCTATTGAATCGCAGAAGGAGGAATCACCTAACTTTAGTGAAAAAAATAGTGACTAGGTTTAATGACACCGGAGCATGTCTCTAGCCTAGACCTCTATAAAAATGTGCGTTAAGTTCCAATGCGTTGTTAGGTTCATTCAATTGATTTTAGAGTTGATCTTGAATTAAGTTTCAGTTTTCAGGCCCTACCGAATATATTTCAACAGTTCCTAGGATGCAGCTACAATGAGTAAAAAATCATTCGTTTCGATGAACAACTACCTAAAGGAGGGTAAGGAGTTCATTTCCAAGCGAATGCAAACCAAGACAAGCAAATGCAAGCACTAAGAAACACAATGCATCAATACACTTATCTCACTACTACTAATGAATGATTTAAAATTTGCTTTCCAATTTCTCAATCATGAAAATTAAGTAATGCAAATGCACTTTCACTTTCGTATGTTGTGTAAATGCAATATTTTTTATTTTTGGAATTTTAATGACAAATAAGCAAGTGTAAACCTGACTGATCCAAACAAATGTGATCTATGTTTGGATAGTGTGGAAATCAAATCAATGTAAGGAACTGGTTCAATTACCAATCACCAAAGACCAATCAGCAAGAAAACACGCAGTAAAATGGCCTCAAGAAAATCAATCAAATGGCTGTGGA
The DNA here is from genome assembly GCA_031772625.1 of Pinus tabuliformis. NCBI lineage: Eukaryota > Viridiplantae > Streptophyta > Pinopsida > Pinales > Pinaceae > Pinus > Pinus tabuliformis. Next base: position 40,231,221 of record CM062814.1, on the reverse strand, counting down.
TGAATCTTGGATGAACGAGTAACCCAAACAAATGATTTCTTGATGAAACTTTCAATAGAGCTAGGTCACATGGTCTGAAAAACATAAGACTTACTCAATGAAACCAAAGAGAAAACACCTCAACCAAACACAGCCAAAACAGGTTGATGAGAGAAAAGAAACAGTAGGGGGCAAGTAGTACTGGATCATTCACGGGGTAAAGTTGTAAAAAACAACTTGTACAGGAATCGTCACGGGGCTATAACTAGCAACTTGGGACGAAAAGCCAATCGTCACAAGCACAGAGCCAACAACTGGGCGATGTTGTCGCAGGTGTACACCTGTCTTCTGCGACGGTATGATTTCAGGAATTGTCGCAAATTTACAACTAGTTATCTGCAACGCACAGTTTTACTAAAGAGGACAGGCGCGACGTCATCGCAGCTGTTAAGCTATCTATAGTGACGATCTCAATTAAGAGAATAGATAAAGTAAAGACACTTGAAGGACACTAGACTAATTTCTCAAACAGTAAGAGGGACCCCCAGATTGACCCAGGTAACCCAGAATACTGATGGCTCAACCCCAACAATCAAGAGACACTATATCAAAACAAAAGCAAGAGCAATCAAGAAGAAAACATACAAAGGACTCCCCAGCGGAGTCGCCAACTTGTGAAGTAGGAAATGTTCCATTTGCGGAAAGAGGCAACCCCTCTAGCCCTAGAGTGGATCTAGTTACAACAAGACAAAACAACAATCAATTTCCTTAAATAGTCATCGTTGAAAGCCTACCTCAAACCATTGTTCGATGAAGCTTTCATTGCACCACTCCAGCTATCGTTTCCTTCTCCTCAATGAGCAATCAACCTGAAACAACAGAAGAGAACAATAGAACATGTAATTACGAACAACAATAATCTATTTACTTACAGAGTCAAGGAACCATAAGCTATCAAGTACATTTTACACAAGGCATAGGAAACCATCATTGATTGTATTAAAATGAATCAAAAGCAAAGCTTACAACCAAGCCTTGATGTCGCAAGCCTTCTCGAAGGGTCCAGTCAATATGTTTCTTCAAGCATTCACTCTCAAGAATGGATCTCCAAAATGGATGGTAACTCTCTCTCACTCACAAGCTCTAATACAAGGCTAAGGCAATCCACAACCAATTGTTAAACTATCAGCAATCCACACTACAAACTCACACCAATGCTAGCTAATTTGCTTCAATGCAAAAACAAAGAACTAGCTGATCATCGCAATGGGGAATGCTTTTATAGGAGGAGGAGCCGCCATGAAATGAGGGAGAGGGAGCTTATCCTCAAGGGAGGTTTCTCAAAAGGTGGAACTACCATCTCAAAGGAGGAAAGGTGAACTCCTTTGACCCAACAACCAGCTCTAGAATCACCCAGAAGCATTATGTTTGAACTAATTCACCATATTTGGATCGTCGCAAGCATAATATTGAGGACTTGCGTCGAGCCCTAAAATCTGACCGTCACAGGAAATTGATGTACCCCTGTGACAACGGTGTGACCTTATATTTCAACACAGAGAATCTTCGCAAGAATAATGATGCTTACTTGCGACGATGCAGAAACATAGGTGAAAGGGTCAATCTTCAGGATTAGAGAGCACTTTCTTGATCTTCTTGAATGAGTGGGAAGATATGGACATGTTTATGTGATGTATGATACAGTAGATATGTTGCTCAGGGACTGACATGAGGTTGGTGACAAATTACTGTGTAACAGTGCAACCTCCTTACTTCGGCTTTCCAACTTTCAAACAGTGTAGTTTATAGTCTCGTACTTCCTTACAACCGCTTAGAGTACTAAGACTATCCCACAATCATATAGTCATTGTGTAGGGATGGGATCACCCCTGTATAGCTTCAATCGACTGTCATTGACCTTTCCCGCGAATAATTCCCCGTTCAGATTCACGAGCTGAACTACGCCACCATCTGTAATTTCCTTAACAACAAAGGGTCCTAGCCAATGCATTTGAAATTTGCCAGGGAACTTTGTAAACTTACTGTCATATAGAAATACCAAATCTTCATTCTTGAAGGTTCATTGTTTGATATGACGATCATGCCATGCCTTTTCACAATCCTTCTGCGCTTGTTGATGAAAGCCTTCCAAGAAGCAATATTCTTCCTGTTCTATGAGCTACGCGAGTCGCTCCTCCATAATATCGCAATCATCCATGTTTGTAACTATTGCAATCCACAAACTTGGCACAAGGTATTCCATGGGTGTTACAACCTCGTGCCCATATACCAATTTGAATGGGTTTTTTCCTGTCAACTTGTTACAAGTAGTAATGTATGCCCAAAGGACTAATGGTATGCGGACATCCCTGTCATTCCACTTCGTGTTGCAAATATTTGTCAAGGCGCTCTCCAGAATATTATTGAAAGCCTCCACCTTGCCATTCGCTTGAGGGTGATAAGGCAAACTCTTCTAATGATATACCTGGAATTCCTCAAGTAGCACAACAATTGTTTAATTTAAGAAGTGCATACCCCTATCACTCATTAAAATTTTAGGGCAGTCAAATCGAGACAAGATATAATCAAAGATAAACTTCATGGTTGTAGTTGCAATACAATATTTTACAAGTTGTGCCTCTGCCCATCGGGTTAAGTATTCAGTCGTTGTAATAATGTATCTAGCCCTTTATTTTTCCCTAGTGGCTTTATTTGACCCACAAAGTCTATCACCTAGTTATCAAATACCTTCAATGTCACTTGTAGATTCAGGAGCAATTAATCTCTTTGCGATGGTCTCCCCATCCTTTGACAAACATTGCATGCCCTGGATTAGGTCTTAGATTCCTTATGCATACTAGGCCACCAAAGTCCTACGCGTAGGATTTTTTATGCAGTTTCTCTTCCTGCGTAATGTCCTCCCGCTATTCCTCCATGTGCTTCTGCAAGAATGCTTGTCTGCTCATACTCCGACACATATCTATGTAATATTTCATCAGAACCCATTTTGTATAAGTGTCCAGCAATCACAAAACAATCTACCGCCTGGACCACTGGTTCTTTCTACTGTTGTGTCGAATATCCTTCTGGGGCTTTACCTATAGAAAAAAATTGAATTATATCTACAAAGTGATCATCTGCGACGTGAACAACGAATAGTTGTGCATAAGGCAATAATTCCTCCAAACTTATAGTCTCATCACTAGTTTCAATCCATGAGAGGTGATCAGGACCAGCATTCAGGTGTCCTGGCTTTGAAATTACCTCAAAATCGTATTCCTGGAGCAATAAAAACCAGCTACAAATATTCCCCCCAACACATGCATGTTGACCAAGTATTTCAGAGCAGAATGGTTTGTATATATCTTGAAGTGTGCTCCCAACAGATAGTGCCAAAATTTCTGCAGCGCATAGACCATCGCTAGTCCTTCGCGCTCTGTGGTGGAGTAGTTATTTTCTACCTTCGACAACTTCCTACTTGAAAATGTTATTGGGTAGTCAATATCTCCTTCACCTAGTTGGGTCAGTACCGTACCCGACGCAATACAAGACATATCTACATGAACATGAAACTCCTTCTTCCAATCAGGGAACACTAAGATGGGCGCAGTGACCATTTTCTCCTTCAAAACATCCAAACTCTTTTGACAATCCTCATCCTAGAAAAATGTTGCATCCTTTTTCAATAGTTTTTCCATTGGCACAGTTATTTATGCATACACTTTGATGAACTTCCTGTAATACCCGGTATGGCCCAACGTTGCACGCAACTACTTAACGTTCTTCAGGGCCTCCAAATTAACAATGACTGCTATCTTGGCAGGGTCTACCATCAATCCCTGCTTGCAAACCACATGACCCAAGAGTATCCCATAAGGTACACAGAATATGCACTTCTTCAAGTTAAGGGCTATCTGATGTCTTCAACAAGTATCCAGCATGAGGCACAGACTAGCAACATGGTGCTTTACCAATCCAAACATTGTCCATTCATCAAAGTAGACCTCCAAAAATTTGTGGATAAATTCCTTGAAGGCCGCAATTACCACTGGCAAAAATATTGTGGGTGCATTCTTCATTCCAAAAGGCATCATTGTGTATTGAAAACAACCTCACTCAGTGGCGAAGGTGGTTTTACTCTGATCCTTCGACATGATCTTGATCTAATGGTACCTTGAGAACCCATCTATGAATTATTAGACTTCATGCCCTCCAACATTCTCTATTACCTTGTCTAAAAATGGCGTAGGGAATGGATCATTGATGCACGCATCATTCAGCTTCGTCAAGTCTACGCCTATCTGAATTTCATCTTGATGCTTCTTCTCTTGAACCACCATGGGACTCACCTAGTCTGATTCCTCCACAGGTTCAATGATCCCAGCTTCTAGCATATTATCCAACTCCTTGCACACCTTTTCTTTATACTTTGGATTTAATTGGTAGGGGCATTGCTTTACTAGCTTTGCATCTGGCTTCAAAGTAATCTTCATGATGCCCATATCCCCTACTATCCCTTTTATATTAGAGAACTTAGTGGGAAACAAGTCCTGATATTCGCACAACAGCTTTGCGACTTTATCAATTGTATCTTCATCCCAATAGCTGCCTATCTTCACAAACTTTGGTTGCAATTCTGATCCAATATTCACTTGCTTGGTCTTTAAAGGCTCTAATATATCGGGGATTTCTGCCTTAGGTCCCTTGACTTCACACTGTCCTTCAGACTTGAGAATGTTGATATTTCTGGGATCTTCTTCACCCTCTTCCATGGTCACATTATAACATTCAAGTGCATGGAACAGCCACATACTCCAATCTGGATGTACCCACTCAATTGTTTCTTTGGGCATTTTGAATATTATGGATTGGATCTCTTAGAGTGCCTCATCTATACACTCAAACCCATATTTAAAACTAAAATTTAACAGATTTGTCTCCTTTAGGATATCCCATGTTATCGTCCCATGTCGCAACTCAATTTCCAAATACCAATTCATTTGGATGGTGCCCAAAGTATGACAAAATATGTGAACCCACTCCGACTGCAGTTCTTCCCCAATGCTTTCATCCATCACGCCAAATGCTCGCGTAAATCATCCTTTCCTGTGTATTTCTCCACCAAGCGGGTATTGGCATACCCAAATCTCAACTTCATCATTCATCAGTACTCCTTCCAATCAACGAAGTTGTCCTTATGTGTACCCCACCAATTGGCAGGCATAGCTCGCAGTGCAATATCTAGAGCTTGGAATCAATGTTACTCCGATACATCCCTTTCAAAATTATCCAAAAACAAGTTAACATCTTCCAAACCATCATAGTAAGGTAAATTTCATACCTCAATGCACATGCATCAAAGCGACTTTGTAAGCCTGTTACAGCACAACGATGATACTTCATGTAGTTGGTTTTGCCAATGCTCAAGCTCCTCATCTAAATTTGAAGTGTAGGAACTATCCTTATCCCACGTGATCCGTCCATCTATAGTGGGGTTGATCCAATCCTCATCATGCATAGTGATCTTATAGATTTGTTCAAGGTTGTCTTCTTCTTCATAATCATAGACTGCTTCACTATACCACACACCCTCAGTCGGATCCAAAGGAACAATAACCCTGAGCTCCTTCCTTTCGAATTTCATTCTGCGCTTTTTGATATTAATAACCACGTACATATCAAAGGCCAAATCAATGCCAAGGAGTGCAGGGTAAGGGTTGTTTTCATCGACTATCTCGATCACTTCAAAATCAGTTAGAGCACTTTCTCCTTCAATAACTACCATTACCCCATATAGGTGCCCCATAGGAATGATCTTTTGTTGGTTTGTCATTCGTAGCTAGATAAGAGACCACTGCAACAAATGTCTCCTCATTCTCTCCCAAGTTTTATTTGGCAAAACATTTGCATTAGATCCCACATCAATAATTACTTGATCCATTTCATACCCTCCAATTTGCGCAGTCAGTCTCATCTCGTGACCGGTTCGCTTCTTTATTTTTCCCACTTTGCATATTGGTTGTTCCAATAGAGGTTTATTTTTACACGTACAATTATCTATTAGTTCCTATAGCCCATATACTGCCTTCTATCTTCATGCAAGTCTTCAAAAATGTTGCTAACAATGAAGGGTCTATGTCCTGTGCATTATCACTTCCTTCGGACTGTCCCTAACTTCCTGATGTAGAAGCTTCCGCGAAGCTCTTCTTAGCCTCCATAAATGTTTCCTTTGCCTTTCTTAAATTGAACCCAACTTCTTTTTCAGTAGCCTTGCGTACCCATCCCTCAACTTCTAGCTACTTCCCCTTGTCATATCCAGTGGTGATACCACTTTGCGTAACAATGTTAACACTAGGCTCATCTTCACGAGGTTCTGATTACATCATTTGGATATTTTGCATAGGTTGTTGGGTTTGAGTCTTCTTTTCTTGCACCTTCGCTCAAAGTACTGGGAAATCTTCTATGGCATGGTCAAACTGTCTACAATACTAACATGAGGGGTGTGTCAGATTTTGACAGTCATGCGTGAAACCATCTGCTTCCCCACAATTGTAACAGATAATATGTCCATGACCCCTTCCATATCCTCCTCCTCACCCTCTTCCTTGGCCTTGAAATCCTCCATGCACCACACCTGTGCCCTGATCTTGAGGTCGATTCTCTACCTGCATCCTATATGTAGGATTCCTCTCCATCATCAATTCATAACTATGGTAGTTGTGCTCATCATGTCCTACCGATTTGCAGAAAGTGAAAAAAATTGTTGTGGGTTTTGTATAATTTTTTGCAGAAGATGACAGTTATATGTCACGTGTTTCCCATAAATTTGACAAATAACGCACCATAATTCTACTCCCGCACTCGGCCCAACAATGTTTTTTGGCTTCAGGGGGATAGGGCCTCCTCCTATATGATAATTCTGATAAACCGGTCAATGATCCTTATCATGACCATGGCCTTTGCATTTCAGGCACTAGACTTCTGTGCGCACCTCTGGTTGGACTTCCTTTCCCTTCTTGAGGCTCTACAACTCCATGTGTAAGCTAGCCAACTGTGATTTAATCTATTGCACTCCCAAATTCGTATCCTGCATGAGTGAAGCCTCCAATCTCATGGAAAACTCCAAGGCTTCAACTTCCGTTCCTATTTTCTATTGTGACAGTGGTAGTCTCAGATGAGGCAATAGCGAAGAAATGTACCCGGCTCTATGTTGATCATTCGTGATCCTCATATTAGCCTATTGAATTAGATATTTCAGTGTTTGATCAAAGTCCCATGTGGACTCATTTACCCCTCTTTAAACTCTGTCATTGACTGAGCTTGCGATTTAGGCTTCTTAAACTCATTGTTCAACACTTGTTGTGTTTCCAACATAGTCACATTAGGTTTACCAGAAAAAAACTTGATATACCAACTCAGTGCTCTATCCTGTAGCGCTGTAACCAAATGCACTTTCTTCATTTCGTCATCCATAATATGTTGTGTCTTCCATACAGCATCCGCTACAAAGCAGAATTGTTCAGGGTCTTCAGTCCCTAAACCCTTAAACATATGCATCTTCATCGTGTTCGCCATGTTGAATGATGGAGGTGGAGGTGGAGGCAGAGGTGTAGGTGTGTGAGGTAGAGGTGGAGGTGGAGGTGGAGTGGATGGATGTGGTATCCCTATGATACCTTGACTCACAGTCTGGAGTGCACCTCGCGGTGTCTTCAGAATACTTCTTTCATCGTCACTATTAGATGATCTCGATAACAGACTACAGTCAACACCCAAATCTAGGTTCCTTCTGAATGCTCTTCCACTTTGTGTAGTCCCAAACATCAATTTAAAGGCATAACCCACTTTTCGCACAATAACATTTTAATCTAGGTCTTCAAGGATTTCAGGTACTTACCTCTTGGCCCCTTGAAAAACTTTCACTTTGCTTCGCTATAATTGGTGGATGTATCGATCACGAACTTGTTAATCAATCCTCCCATAATACTATCGATCTAGTAATCGACAGCCCGCGTGATTTTGTTTTTTCAATCCTCTAAGTGCTTCACTAGTTCTGGGGTCCACATAATAGGGCCATCAAGCTTCCATGTACCCTACCTCTCCACCAATTTAGACAACCACTCGTGTAATTCGCACAGAAATGAGTAGAAGAATATCTTGTGTTCATTTGTGAATAACTATTTATTCAGCCACTCTTCCTTTGACAGGCACAGATTCCTATTTTCTTGGGCTGCAAACGCATGTTGTTTCCAATCTATCCACTTTTTAGTCTCTTTCTTAGTGGGAAACCACTTATCACACATCCCTCAGATAGATCTTGGTCCCGGCAACAAAACCATTTGTTGGCTTGAGGGGTCCTAACCTAGGTTTAGAGTTAGCTATGTCAACCTTCAAAACCCTAACTCTTGGCCCTTTTGGAAAATACCCGCATAGCGCAAGTTGTAGTCTCACCTAAAGCTGTATTAGGGGATGAGAGAACCAGGTTTCTACATCCAGAGGTCAGTGTGATGGGCTTCTGGGGTTCCTAGGGCTTATTTTGATCTTCGTGAATCCTAACCCTTACAATACAGATAATTGCAGTAACGTGTAGAAACCGAATCTAAACCTCTGCAAAATGATTTAAATATTCATAACATCAATTAAATGAGCTTATGTACTACTTTTGCGCATCAATTAATCATTTACTCATATAAATTCAGAATAACAGAGAGAATATATGGAAATTGCATAAGTAAATACAAATGCATAGATACACAATTATGGCTCAAAATAGTCTTTATTAAATGTATTCTTTTCTATTACAGACTCTTCTTCCCTACGCACTCAGCTGCAGGGGCTTGCATACACAGCTTGCGGACTTACTAAGGTATTTGTGCACTCAGAAGCATGAACCTTCCCCTTCGCTTAAGTACAGGAAACATAAATTCATGCCTTAGCTTATTGGCCCATACAATGATCTTCTATTCAAGTTACTTTTTAGACTTGCTTTGACTCCTCTTTATATAGCCTTCTCTTTTACAATACCATGGTTTGCGGACCATGGGCGGGTCACAAAACTACCTATCTTCTAACCAACTAAGGGACTAATGTCCCTTTTGACTCCTATGACTTTCACACTCTGCTCCCTCAAGACGTGGCAACTTTACAAATATACAAGAATTAATTACAAAATTTTAGCCTAGGGGACCCCATCCCAACATCCATTAGATATCTTGACACTAATTCCCCTTATTTAGGAAAACATTAGAAATTCAATTGAAGTGTTGAATGATCCTAATGGAGAAATTTATCATAAGATCAGTAAGGTCGTGCAAACTTAACTCTCAAGATTTCTTTTCCTCTATAAAAAATCTATTTTTTATTCTAGGAAGAATAAAAAATACATTCTTCATAGTGTAGCAATTGTACATGTTCAATAAAATGTTTCATAACAACATGTCCACCTATGATTTGTATTATCAGAGATTCCATAATTGTTTACAAAGCACATACCTCCAAAAAAGGATTCTATAGCAAAGACAACTTGATCATTTTAACCTTATTAACAAAGTAACTTATTAATAAATTCAATTAAAATGGTCCATAGTAACATAATTACATAAATATTCCAACCCACATACACTTACAATTTAGAGGCAAGAAGAATCCTAGATGAGATTAAGGAACCTTCAACAAAATCATCTTCAGAAAGTTGATCTTGCGGCCCATGAATAGCTTCCTTGGAAATGATATTTGCGTGCATGTTATGCTTCCAAAATACATGAGAAAAGGAATCAGCTAGAAACGACTAGGGAGGTATTTTAAAAGTATTGATGGATTCTTTCATTCATAAAACTGAGTAAATTGAGTCACCAATGTCCTAAAGCATGTCTAGAATCTATACCTTTGTTTAGAACAACCTTTAACTAGAACAAGAAAGCCTTAAATTATCATAAATTATTGCTCCCCCTTCTTATGTTTGCCTTTCCTTCAAAGACATGAGAATTTGAAAGAAAATGAAAAAATCCGACACCACAGATGTCGCATGCACCTTGATAGTCCCCATCAAAGAAGCTCCAAGGGAAGGATTTATCAATGGAGAGATCACCTATCCTCCGCGGCCTACGAATCTTGTCTACAGTCCTGAAGACGGAGAAAATTACAAGTTCCTAATCAGTGACTTGAAATGGGAGATTTTTCATTCCTTCAAATACAATGGCATTTCTTTCTAACCAGATTCCCCAAATGATGAGGTAGGAAATAGCTCAAATTTTCTTCGATTCTCTCTTGTCAAACCATTCCTTAAATTTTTTTACAATTAAACCCTTTCACCATAAGTTGAATAGGCCCAAACATTCCTCTACTTCTTTCCACACCTGGACAACACAGGAGAATCTCATAAAGAAATAAGTATTTGTTTCAACTTGGAATTTGCATAGACTACACCAAAAAGGCTAGACATTGTTTCTTTTATGAATCCTATCCCAAGTGAAAATGCAATTCATCAGCACCATCCACATAAACACTTACAATGTGTTTCATTTGAAGCCTATCCTAGGTAAAAACCCAATTCATCAATACCATCACATAAATAGGATTCACTTGGAGGTAGTTCCCACCTTCCACAACTTGGAAAACCACCTAACTTCCTTGACCTCTGTAGAGCCAAAGAAGACAAATAACCCAATTTAGCATAATAAAGTTCTCCTCACTATTCGCATCCCAATAGAATTCATCAGGTACATCCTTCAACCTTATGCGGGTTCTCCTAAGCTTCTGCCAAGTATGCATCTAATGCCTACCTTAGTCCAATTCCTAGACCAAGATCCTATGTTGTAAGCCACACTTGTGACCAGAATGTAGTTTCCCAAGGCTTTTCCACCATGTTTAAAGTACATCTTCCCATCCCCTGCAAGTGTGTTACAAGTGCTTATGGAAGGAAAAAAACTTTTCCACAACCTAATATGGAGGTAGAACCAATTCTCACTTGAGTGCCATTCCCAACCCTCCAAACCAAGTATTTTCTAATCAGGCTTGGGTTAGTGCTTTCCAATGATTCGAGACATTTTTAATGTTCTTCCTTTCTGTCCTTATCCAGTCTAGGAGAGAGTTTGGAGTTATATACTTCTGGATGATAATTCTTCTCCATGAGCTTTCTTTAGTAATCAATTTCCATAATGATTTTGGTTCTAGTGAGTGGCCAAAAAGGTGAATACATTTAAGTCCCCAACCACCAAGTTTCTTTGGAGTAGAAAGCAATTTCCAACAAGCTAGTTGGGAACTCTTGAATACATTGCTTCCTTTCCAAATATAATTGAAGTAACATCTTCTTATTTTCTCCAATATTCCTTTAGGAATATGGGCTAGGGAGTGCCAAAAGACTTGTATAGCCTCACGGACAGAGTTGATGAGCACACATCTACCACCTCTTAAGATCCACCTATTGAACCAAATAGTGATTCTTTGTTCTATTCTAGACAATAACCATTTCCAATCCTCCTTTCCATAATTATTTGGCTTTAAAAAGAAACCCAAGTATTGGAGACCAATATAAAAATCAAAATGTTGAAAGGAGAATATCCTTTCAATTATAGTAGACAGTTTGTAATTCAACCCATGGTTATACAAAGCATATTTACCTAGAGAAACTTCCAACCCAATGGTTGTAGATTATAGATATAGAAAATATTTTAGGGTTTGACTTTCCCTCACCAAGCCAAGGCCAAATAATAAAACATCATCTGTAAAAAGGATGTGAGTGATGGATATCCCTCTTCTACCTTAGATCCCTTGTAGAAGTGTGAGCCTCTTTTCCTCATAAATAAGCTTATTGAGGCCTTTTGCAACCAAAAAAAAAGAAAGAAAACCATTGATCAACAATGAAAATGAAGCAGATGAAACACAACTCATAATCAATTTAACCATAGGTAAAGAGAAGCCCGAATGGATTAGGAGTCTAAAGTACAATCAGGATACCTTGTCAAAGGATATAGATAGATCTATCTTAAGAACGATAGTATGGAAGTGAGATATGTTTATAGTGTAAAACTTCTTGGATTGAAACTATGACCTCATGAATGGGCCTTTTGAAAATACAAATTGTTTAGGGAAGATGAAATGAGACAGGAGAGGCTTAATAATCCGAACAAGTATGACCTTGGACGTAATCTTATACACATCTACACAGGGATATAGGAATAAACTCATCAAAGCATTGGGGAAATAAGGCAATGAAAGTAGAGGGAATGATTTGATGGTGTGGGAATAATTCCCCTTTTTCTTTTGCATGCATGGCTCCTTTTCAAAAAATGTAGGGTCATTTTATTTTTCCACCTCCCACCCATGTGATATTGTATCTAAGTGTCATCATAAGTGGGGTTAAAACTCTTAATTTTCTTTGATTATGGGTGAAGGTGCCCCCTGTTGAAATAAAATACCATGGATGCACTTAAATTCCCAAACTAATTCAACAAGACCTTTACTTACTGCAATTTGAACGTTTAATTACAATCTTTGGGAAAATATTGATATGCAAGAAGCCTACTATATTTCTATTTGAAAACATGCCACCAAAAATTACCCTTTTGTATGTGTTTTTCATTTAAATTTGAAGGATGGTGGAACCCAAATACTTTGTAGGGGATGCAACCTAAAACATGCCCTGCATATGAGATAACAAAACTCCATCATTCTACTGGCTAGGGATCATTGCAGAATTATAGAGCACTACAATGAAGACGAGCTTTGAGGTTTGGAGTACTGTCAATTTTCTGACCATAGCTAAATCTGGATGTGACATATATCTCAGAGCACATATCTAAACTATGGGAAGAAGCTAATCTAAGTTTCTCAGTCCAATAAATCTAAGGTTTGAATGGGTGATTTGAAAATTACTTATATATAAAGGAATGAATTGGGAAGATACCTGTGTTTGGAATGCATATCTAGAATTCTAATAATTTGGGATTTTTTTCTAATTTTGAAATGGGGAAGTTAAGTGTTTAAAAGGATCCATCCTTATTTTGCATTTAGTCTCCCTATTTGGCATTAATTTTTCTTCTTTCTTTTTTTTAACAAGAACAAAAATAGGATTTCTATTGCTTCAATTGATCCTCGATTCACTGTTGACTGAAGGTTTTCAATTTATGCCACGGTTTTTCAATTACTATTTGGGATCACTGCCATGTCAGTGTGATCAAATTTAGAAATTGTATGCTATGAAATTTGTTCCTGCTCTCAAATGTTGAGGGAAATATTTCCATGTCAATTGAATAAAATTTAGAAATATGCTATGAAATTATTCAATGCTCTCAAATGTTGATGGCAGTGTTTTGGTTTCAATTAGAAAAAGAATTTTCTAGCTTCAAGTGACACTAATCTATGGAGCCTGAAAAATAGACCTACAAATTAGTAAGGACACCAAAAAAATTGAGTGAGTTCCCTTGCATTCATTCCCTAAAGACCAGATTTTGTTTTGTCAGTAGTGGTGTGAAATTCTGAAGTGGAAATGGATGTTAGATCAAATTTAGAGATTAAATATGGTATGCAAGTCCCTTCAATTATGAAAAAGCTCTAATGTTTGTGCATGGCATGCATGGTTATTATTCGTGGAGCATGATATACTTGAGCATGCAATGGATTTAGTGTTTTCTCTAACTTAATTAGCTCACCAAATCATAACAACTCTAAGAATGGATAATTGCAACTACCAATGTCCAACTCCATCAACCAATTGCACACAGTAATTTATAGTTCTTTTAATTGAGGAAACTTCATTCCCTTCGAAATATTTACAATAATGGACAATTGACTATCATCAATAATTGAAGTTTGGACATTGTTTCTTCATTCCACTCACCTGATGATCCTTCAATTTGGGAATTTAACCTAAGAAAGTTTCTTAAAAATAATTTTTATAACATCGGAAAAGAGTTGCCTGCACTTTCACTTTTGGTCTTCTCCAAGGTACGAAGACCCTCCAGTTGGTAACATGAGAACAAAAGTAACAGTGATGTTTTGTAACTTACAAATATGGTTGGGTAGAGTTTCCCTTTAATAATGAGTTGAAAATCATGCAATTTCTTCATATTCCCTATGTTTTGAAGAATACCATGCTCGGGCACTGCACCATCTCTATCTCCACCTACATCATTATCACATTCTAATGTTAAGCTTCTCATATCATCCATTTTACCCAATGCAGTTTTTGATTTCACCACTGTTGCCAGTTCCATGAGATTGGAGAGATTTGAGAGATCTTCTGCACTTATTGCACAAGTAGACTCTATTAATGGCAAACTGAAGTGAGATGAGAAATATTTTTTGGAATCTTCTTGAGACTAAAGCATGCATCAAGCATGAGATGCTTTATATTTTGAAGATCTCATTTCTTATTCAGCAGTTTATCCAGTTCTAAACAAGAATTAATATTCAAAACCTGAAGACTAGATAGATTGCAAAAGTTCTCAGGTAATGATTTTACTGGAGTGCATGACAAATCCAAACCTTTAAGTGACCAAACACTATAGAGGTTGTTTCCAAAGTAAACAAGCTTGGAGCATTCAAACATGTTGAGAAACCGAGGTTGTTGAGGTTGCTTCAAGGTTGGCAATCCTTTTATTGAAGTGGATAACAAATCCAAAACATGAAGAGATTGGGCATTGTTGAAAATTTCTTCTGGAACTTTTTCCAAAAGAATATTGGAGGTTAATACCAAGCTCCTCAGTTCTAAACATCTCAGATCATTTCATATTGTTGGCTTGGTTTGGGCTGACCCATGTTCAATCTATACTACACAGTAAAAAAACCCTCAATCATTGGGCCTTTCAGTAATGACTTGCAAACAGATCGCACTATCAACTGAAGTGATTATGGGAGCATGCAAAACCAAGTTTCTACAACCTTGAAGGATTAGGAGATGTGGTATTATTGTGTTATCTTATTCTTAGCATTTATAAATCACTCCGCTGCATTATTTTAATCACTTAAACCTAGCATAGAAAACCATAAACCATCAATGTGCTGAAGTAAAATGAAACCATAATAACTGCTACTCTACAACAGATAATAACAAAATATACACATCAAATCACCAATTTACCATGGCTCACACAAGTGTATGGCTAAGTCCGTAAGAAATATTGCTTAATATAATAAATATTTGAACAACAAATAGTTCTTGGCTTGCGTACTAAGCTATAGGTTGTCTGGGCACTCAGCTGTAGACTCAGACCTCTGCACACTTAGCTGTAGAGCCTCACCTTCTCTACCAAATTACAGATCACAATAATTTTCCCATAACACTGATCTGGATCAATTCAATTATTCTCTTCTTATTATTTTACCTTATATATACTATTACATTGTATGGTGACGTCGTAAAAATACCATGGTCCAATACCATGGACTCACTAAAACAAGTAACTATGGTCCCAAAACCATTGAACCCTTACAAAATCACACTCTTTTAAAAAATGAGGGGCTTTGACCCACCTCGAATCCCTTATGACACCGCGTGTTATATTCAAAATTCTCCACTACACGGTCCACATCACGCTCTGCTGTGCACTCCACCCCATAAAATGCTGAGTCTTTGCCAAAATCTAGGACAATTTGGGTTTCACCCAATAGGCCCCCAACACTCACATGTGACTTGTCCCAAATCACTTAGCCGATTTTCCTTTGATCTTTGTTGCAATGCTATTGTAGGAATTGCTCAACTATTTTAGAATGTATGTGACTTACTTCTCCTCGTTGCGCACTTCCTCTAGTGCTTCTATCATAGGTTCTGTAGCCTTCTACATCACTCCTTTCTCTCTCTCGAAGCTCTTAAAGCTTCTCATCCACTGCTTGGGATAGTTGGAGAGCCTCATCCTGCCATGGCTGAGTTCCATTAGAGGAAATTTTAGCCTAAAAGTGCCAATGAAATTTTCACGTAATTTCCAGGTCATAATATGTAATCCAATCAAAATCCTTTAAATTTAAAAAGAGGTACATGTAAATATTTTGGAGGGAAAAGAAGAAAAACTACTATTTTAGTTGTATTTTTAGATTATCTCCTTATATATTTACTCAAATTTCAAGTGTATACACTGATTGGATGCAAATTTTGCATCCAACGAGTATCCATCATGCATACTTTTGAGAATATCCTCATTGATAAAATTTGAAGATACATTAAAAAAACATGTTCAACTGGTTTTTCATGTATCTTCAATTTTTATCAATGTGGGTCTTCTCAAAAGTATGCATTATGGGTACTCATTGGATGTAGAATTTAATTATGCATCCAACAAGTGTCTACAGTTGAAATTTTAGTAAACCTATAACGAGATAAGCTAAAAATACAATTAAAAATGTAGTTTTCTTCTTTTCCCTCCAAAATTCATAACTCTTATTTTATTATTTTTCCTTAGGAGGCCACTTTTAGGCTAAAATTTCCTCTAATGTCTTTGTTAGAGCCTGCTCTTCCTTCCTCAGCTCCTTTATCTTCTTTTGGAGGGAGTTTCCCTCATTGACCTTTGTGTGCTTTTGTGAGATGGGTAAGGTTCTCACAGTTGCCCGAATCTCCTCCAGTTGATGTTGCTTCTGCTAAATATCCTCTTGTAGCTTCATTGCATTTGGATCTTCTTGCAACAAAGTCCAAAATATGTATGCACTCATCTAATAGCTTCCCACAATTTTCCACTACTGCGGTGATGTCGTCCATTGCAGCCTTTAAGTTGCCCTCACTCTTCTCTCGCACTTCCTATGGCGTGGTTGATTATAGCTTCATCTGTAGCTTGTTGATATTCGTCTCATACGTAAATTGTGTAGGCTTTAACCCCGTAAAGAAATTATCTGCATGTGAATTCTAAAAACAGAAAATAAGCAATGGTGAGAGCATAAAACATAAAACAGATATACACAAAGATTTTCCCCTGTGACCCCCCTGTTGCTCCTGACACAACGAACAGGGGGGGTTGTCGACCCTTGTGACCCTCCCGCATGTGGGGCTAGTCATGGAAAGAATATAACATACATCCAACATTCTCCCACTTGTTTTTTTCTTTCCACAGGGGGGCCACAGGAGAGCTTAGTCATTGGTCCAGCCCTCCAATGCCCATTGTTTCTCTACACCAAGAGAACTTCTTAGTGTTCACAGAAATTGTTAATGCATCTACAGTGTTCTTCAAAGTGTCCACCTTTACCAACAACACCTTTTTGTCCTCAACCATAGCCCTCACAAAGTGATACTGAACATCAATGTGCTTTGTCTTTGAATGATAAGCAGGGTTCTTTGCCAATAAAATTGCACTTTGTCTATCATAGTCTATCTTTACAACTCATTGTAACAACCCCATACTTGAACACAATATCTGCAACCAAACTACTTTTTTGCTTGTATAAGTGGCTGCCATGTGTTCTGGTTCTGTAGTTGAAAGTGCCACTACAGACTATCTCTTTCTCATCCAACTAACGCACCTCCAAACAGGTTACATACATACCCACTTGTAGATCTGCTTTGATCCAGATCTTCTACCCAGCCTACATCAACAAATTGATGGATGTCCAAACTCTATCCAATCTTGGTATTCCGTGGTAGCACAGACCATAATCACTAGTGCCACACAAATACTTGAAAACCCACTTCACTATTGTCCAATGCTCCTTCCCTGGTTTTGACATAAACCTTCTCAATACTCCCATTGCATGTGCAATGTCTGGTCTAGTATAGACCACTGCATACATTAAGCTACTTACTGCATTTGCATATGGAAGACATGACATGTCCTCTTCCTCTTCTTGTGTCTTGGGACACTATTTAGCAGATAACTTTACACCTATAGGAATAGGAACCTTCACTGGTTTACTATCCTGCATATTAAACCTCTGCAATATTGTCTCAACATATTTCCTCTAGTTTAACCAGAGCTTCCTCTTTTCCCAATCTCATTTAATTTCCATGCCCAAATTATAGTTTGGAGCACCAAGATCTTTCATGTAGAATTTGGAGGACAATTGGGTTTTTAATTCCTGGATAATTTCTTTGTTATTTCCAATCAACAACATATCATCCACATACAAGACCAAATAAATAACACAGTCACCAATTAATTTAAAATACACATAGTGATCTGCTTTGATTCTAATGAAGCCAAGTCCCTGTATATATGTATCAAATTGCTAATACCACATCCTTAGTGACTGTTTTAACCCATACAGAGACTTTTTTAACCTGCATACCAGTTCTTTCTTACTCTTCACCGCAAAGCTTTCAGGTTGCTTCATGTAGATCTCTTCTTCCAAATCCTCGTGAAGAAATGTTGTCTTCACCTCCATCTGTTCTACCTCAAAATCAAAAGAAGAAGCAATAGATAAAAGTAATCTAATAGAAGCTACCTTGGAAACAGGAGAAAAAATATCACCCAAATCAATTCTTGACACCTGGGAATAACCTTTTGCTACCAACTGAGCTTTGTATTTCTCCACCTTGCCTTGTTCATTCATCTTCTTCTTAATCACCCATTTGCTTCCAATGGTTTTCCTTCCATCCGACAACTCCACCAAATCCCAAGCCTCATTTTTGTGCAAAGATGCCATTTCATCAACGATGGCCTCTTTCCATAGTTCATCATCCTATGAATCTACTGCTTCCTTGACAGTTCTAGGATCATCATCAGTAATAGATAAAGCAAAATTTGAACAGAAAGGAGCAGGACTATACCTTTTTGGTTGCCTTCTTTCTCGAAATGATCTTCTCACAGTTGGAGTTTGTGGCTCTTCATCTTCTGATTCCTCTTTTGTTGTAGAGTTTGATTCCTCCTCCTTTAGCTCAAACTCTATCTTCTCATGTTCCTCTAGTAGGGCTTCATGTTTAATAACATCTATCACCTCTCTAAACACCACATCACAACTATACACAACCTTCCTTGTTTCTGGGTTCCAAATCTTATAAGCTTTCAAACCATCCTTATACCCAATAAAGATGCACCTTTTAGATTTACTATCCAACTTGGTTCTTTTCTCCTTTGAAACATGTTCATATGCATCACATCCAAATACCCTCATATGTGAAAGAGAGGGTTTCTTACTAGTCCATACCTCTTATGGAGTCTTATCCTCCAATGTTGATGAAGGTGATATGTTGACCAGGTAACATGTAGTTTCTACCACCTTTGTCTAGAATTTTTGTCCTAACCTGACACCACTGAGCATGCTTCTTGCCTTTTCCATCAACATCCTGTTCATTCTTTCTGCAACTCCATTATTTTGAGGTGCGTATGGAGTAGTCTTCTTTTGTGCTATACCACACTTCTTACATAAATCTTCAAATTCCTTCTTGCAAAACTCTCCACTGTTATTTTTCCTCGACACCTTTATCTTCTTCTCTGTCTAGTTTTCCACTAGAGCCTTAAATTCTTTAAACCTATCAAAGACTTTAGATTCTTCTTGAGGAAATATACCCATGTATTCCTTGAGAAGTCATCTATATATAATTCATAGTACATAGACTTACTCAGTGATGGAACCGACACAGTTCCAAACACATCACTATGCACAAGTTCTAATATCAATTTTTCCCTCTTAGCACCAGAGGGGAAACTCACCCAATTATGCTTCCCATATACACAATTTTCATAGAAATCAAAATCCATAGAGAAATTAGACATACCTTCTACCATAAAATTACCATGAAGTATTCAAAGGCCCTTCTCTCCAATATGTCCAAGCCTTTGATTCCATAGCATGGTGTTTTCTCCAGATACCACTAGATTTTCTTCTCCACTTTCAGGAACCATAGAACTGTTGCACCCATCAATAACACTGCTACCTTGAATCTTGTACAAAGTTCCAATCCGAACTCCCCGAATCAATACTAGTGCTCCCTAAACCATCTTCCAGTTATCTTTCTCAAACATTTTTTTTATACCTGCATCATCCAGCTTGCTTATAGAAATAAGATTTCTGACCAATGCAGGAATATGTATAACACCTGGAAATGTTCTAATCCTTCCACCTTGCAACTTCAACTTCACTTTTCCACGACTGATGATTCTATTATTTCTCTCATCCCCTAAGAAGACATCACCACCATCATATTTATTATACTCGCAGAAGCACTCCCTGTGGGGAGTGAAGTGAAAGGATGCACCTGAGTTAATCAACCATGCCTTATGATCTACATGTGTACTTGAAGAAGAAGCCAAGTACACATCCCCACCTTCATCTGAGGTGGTTTTTACCTCTGCAGAAGGAGCATCATCATATCCCTTTCCTTTCTCACGATCTTTAGATCTATAGTCCCTTTTGAAGTGCCCTTTCTTTCCGCATTTCCAACACAACTTTATAGGTTTTCCTGGAGATTTAGATCTCCCTTCAGATTTAGATCTCCCACTTGAAGATTTATTTTTGTTTATGTTCTAGGACCGTCCTCGTACAGACAAGGCATCACCATTTTGGCCCTTTGTATTTTTCTGTCTCATCTGCTTCGACAGCAGGGATGAGATTATTTCATCAAATTGCAAGACAGTCGCATTGTCACCTATTGCAACAACCATACTATCCAAAAACTCTAGTAGAGAACACAACAAACTGATGCACTTATCTTCATTTGAAATTGTTATATCAACAAATAACAATTGGCTTACCACAATATTAAATGTATTCAGATTCTCTTTCACCGAGTCTCCATCCTTCATCCTCAGGTTATACAACTTTTTCCATAGGAACAATTTATTCATCAGAGACTTAGATTGGTACAAAGTCCCTAACTTGTCCCATAAATCCTTCGTCGAAGCTTCCCCTGATACACTCAACAATACTAAATCTAAGATACACAACTGTATTGTGTTCTTTGCCTTCCGATCCAAATTTTCCCAATCTTTAGCTGACATTGTCGTTGGTTTAGTACCCGAATCTACCACGATCCACTGATCTTTATCCACCTGCAGATCCTCCATCTTGAGTTTCCACAAGTCAAAACTAAAAACTTTAAATTTCTCGATCTCTATCTTTCCACTGCTTGCCATCTTCTTTCACCACAAGAATCGATCTTGCAGATCTCCCACTGAACAGGGTCTACCACAAGCCCAAGCAAAACGTTTCAGCAATAAAGGCAACCCCTTGAAGCTTAAGCAACTTCGATACCAAATGTAGGTTTTAACGCCGTACAAAAATTACCTGCATACGAATTCTAAAAATATAAAATAAACAATGGCGAGAGCATAAAACATAAAACAGATATACACAAAGATTTTCTTCTGGATCCTGTTGTACCTCTGAGATAGTAGTACGTCAGCTACCACTGCCAGAGCATCTAAAATAATTGTTTTGGGGTTTTTGGTTTTAGTTTTGGAAGACCAATGAATGAAGACAGATTTAGAATTGAAATACTTAATCCTTTGGATAATATTAATATCTCAGCAAATGGCTGCTATAAAGCTTTACATAGTAATATAGATCAAATAGTGGTGAGAAGAAGACATAAAATAATATGATTATCACAGTTTCCAGACTGTAAAACATAACAATCATAAGTATGAAAACCTTCTAAACTACGTTCTAAAGGTTCAAGGCAATATACTTAAGCTTACAAAAGACGCTGATGATTTATTGATTAGAGGAGATTAGCTAAACAGACAGTTCATTAATCCATTCTCTTAATAGATGATCACTTCAGGAGCTTATAGGAATAAACTGAGACACAATTATTCCTACCTAGATATCTCTATAAGTCATAAGCATATGAAGAAAAACATAATGATTGATAACTGGAAAAACTTACAGGATAACAGAAACTGTGTAAAACCAAATTCAGAATCATCTGCTTTGTATTAAGGTTCCTTAAAGACTGATTACATCAAGTGTCTAGAAAGGCTTCCTTCACAGGTGCAACCAGGTTCAAAGTAGAATGAACAGTCACTACTTAACAAGCAATGAATAATGAACCTTGAATCTATAACAACTTGAGAAGAGAGTTATTTATACAATAATGAAACTAAGAAAATATCCTAAAAACTAATTAAGATTTATTCTAGGAAAGGAAAGATCTTCAGACAAGAAGATAGGGGCAGCTATTGAATTGCTTCTTGTTGTCCCTTTTATTCAAGTTGTGCTGGCTTTTTTGTTTGATATTTTTCCCTTTAAGCTACTTTATTGTTTGTATCCTTTATGCTAGTTGATTTCTTCATTTGATATTTCATCTGATACTCTTTAAACTCTATGAATATCCTTTGACCCTGTTGAGTAGCCTTTACTGTTTTTACCTTTACTGTGTGTTTCAGGTTTTTACTGTGTTTTTCAATAGCAAGATCTTCATATTTTTCTTCAAACCGTATGCAGGCTTTTTCTTTGTAAGCCTAGAATAGAAGTTTTTCCCTGCAAAACACAGATTTTGTTAAGAAAACATAGGCGACAGAGAAGGACATCAATGGCTTTATTGAGCTTGAAAGGATATTGGAAGGAGTCCAGAGCTAATCAGAAGCTAAAACAATGGATTTATTGGTCACAGAGGTTTATGGAGGGTTTACTATGAAAACAGGCAAAACAAAGGAAAATGGTGATTTTTTCGTTTAAACAAAAAAATAGTTTACTTTTTGAAATATGGCACAAAGTGAATAGTGGTCATTTTGTCATTATGCGGGAGGTGGTTTTGGTTTTCATCACACCGCTTATGAGGCATAGGTGGTTTTTGGGAGGGGTCACCCGATATAATCTGAGCCTAACATGTAGCAAGGGGAGTTCAGTGGAATATCGCTTTTCGGGTGGGTAATGCTCGGACAGAGAGCCAACCCGAAATCACTAAGGGTTGTGGATTTGAATGTATTGGATCAGACAGTGGTGGAGTGAAAGAGTAGCGTGGAGGGTCCCAATGATTAATTATGGTGGCAATGGCTTTATTATGGGTTAAAATTGAGATTAGCGGTTAAATGGAGGTTTAGGTTATTTCTTCATTTAAATCATAAAAACCTTTTAACAAAGAAATTCTTTGCAAAACACGGTATGGCGGACTTGAAAAAGTATGAATTCGGGCGGATAAATGATATCGGGTCCAGGTTCATCGCATATCACAATCACAGTTTAGTGAAGGAAGGCCCATCGCAAAGGAATGCAATAGGAGCCAGACGCGATGTGGAAAATAAAACATGGATAATATTGCGTCGGGTTTGGGTGCATATCGGAGATAACAATGGCGAAGGGTAATGCTTTAGCTAGGACTTGCGATGGAGGCGGATGCGAAATGGCATTGAATTATGATATATATTACGTCAGCTCTGGGCCCATCATAATCGCACATCGCAATGCCGGGAGAGTACATTCATGTTGAAAGGCTTGTGATCCGCTGATGCGATGTTTTATTAAGTACATAGTTTTTATAATAAAAGAAGTTAATAATATACGAGAAAGGGAACTTTTAGGGGTTTAATACTATAAGTTAGTGTTAATATGAAATATGAGCGGAAAGAGGAAATACACCAAGTTATTTGCTTTCACATATATATATATATATATATATATATATATATATATATATATATATATATATACTTAGGCCAAACAACTTTTTGTGGGTTTTTGGGTAAAAGGGGATTTAACATGGGGTTTTCACTTTTCCTAGGCAAAAAGGATTTTAAACTTAGGAAAAGGGGTTCTTATGAAAAATGAATGAATATGAATTGTATGAAGGTGGGAAGGGGAAATTAGTAAATATAGGGATGAATAGGATAGTTGATTAATTTATCTTGTAGACCTTCATTTGCTTTGTGTAATTGCATCATGGACATAGAAACATATGGTCAAACATTATAAATGTACATTTTGTCCAATGAATTATCATACTTCTGTAACCTTTCTTTTACTTACCATTTGCTTATCCTATCATTTTTTCTTCACTTAATGGTTGCATTTAAGCTAACAAACCCTTTTCCTTTCTTTTTATTTGACAAAAGAAAATTATCTAATTCTAACCTTATAACATCCAAGGGCTCATATTAAACTGATGAGCACCTTATTATTCTCTACCTAACTACTGATCTGCCAAGATTAAATAGTTTGGCCAGATCTTTATTCTCTAACTATAACATCAAATTTAAAGCATGAAGCAGTCAAGATTAAACAATTTGACTGTCATGGGTTGTGGCATTTATGACACGCTGCACACAACCATTATTTTGCAGAAAAATAGTAGTGGCATTTAGACTTGCTCAGTTTCAAAGTTCATTTGTTTTCTTTTATTTGTAACCTAACATTTTCTTTTTGTCTTGATTTTTTTAGGACATCTAACCTAACATTTTCTTTGATATGGACATCATTATCAAGATATTTTCAAAAATATTTTATTCAAATTGTTATGTCCATATCCTAACTTAACATTTTTTTTCAAATATTCTATCTTATCAAAACCAAAAAATGATACAACAAATCCCAAAGCATGGACTACTAGATTGATTTTTAATTATATTCCTTTCAATGTTACAATATATATATATATATATATATATATATATATCATCCATAAACCAAAATCCATTAACCTTATGTTAGAACATCACTGTATTTCCCTTGATCGGATCTACAAAATACAATGGGCAGAAGACCATCATGCCTAAAACCACACACAAAACCATAAGTAGGTCCGCCCACCTAATATAGGGTCCAAAAAACAAATTCACCTGGACACTGCCCTAGACCCCGTTGAGAGGGGTTGCCACCCCACTCAAACCCCTCGACAGGGAAGTTGCTGCACCCGGCACAACGAACAGGGGGGACTATCGCCCCACCTGTGACCCCCGCGTGTGTGAGTGTGGTGAAGTAAAATTCTAAGTGCAAACACAAAAAATTCCTCTAGCTCGATAGTGGATCTAGCGACAACAAGAGATTCTATGGAAGATTTCCTTAGGTTAGAACCAATTAAGAGGGCCTACCTCTTAGTATGCTTATCCCGTTTGGTGCTGACCTTGCTTGCTCGCTCCAGCTATCTCCCGTTTCCTTCTTCGAACACCTGAAATAGGTAAACAATATCAAACAACAACCATGATAATAGACAAATTGTAATTCAACCTACTTAACAAGTCAAGAAGCATTAAGCGATAAAAATGTGAGATGACATATTATGTAGGAAGTCAATTGATAGTTGCATATATATTAAATCTAGAAGAGATTACAACCATTTCCTTGAAGTTGTTGTTCTCCTCCGACAAATTCGGGTTCCCACACACTTCCGTTAGCATTCCATGATGGCCTCAATAATGGTAGTTTTAAGGCTCTTCCCTTTAGTTTTCACACTAAACCAAATTCACACTTCTCCCTCACACACAACTATAGAGCTACAAGTATGAATAACTTGTTGATTACTCTTCAACCGGAGCCTAATTAGAACTAGCACATCAACACTAGCATGTGCTTGGGAAAAAGGGAGGTTTATATAGCATGAATGGATGGGAGATGGTTCCTCTTCTTATGGGAGGAGGTCTTATCTCTTGAGGTAATTCAATCCTAATAGGGGAAAGGAGCCCAAACTGACATCCTCTACTCCATCTGGCCCAATCATTTACTGGACTTCCATTACAAAGCTTCTAGAGCTAGAAGCTTTAGCTCCTTATTTAAAAAACTTTCCAAAAGAGGATTGGTGTGACTGGAATAAGGCTCAAACGCTCTGATCAGTGCTAGGGACAGTTTTAATCCCTTCATATCGGCGTGAGGAGGACACTGGTAATTAGCATCGGTTCTATAAACTAGGAAAAATAGAAGATTTTTGGGAAATGATGCAAAAGGAAATTGTTCTACTCATGAAGAGGGACATAATGGGAGTTTCTTCATGAAGGGTGCACAACATTTCACATCCGTTAACGAGTTCAAAACGATAAGAGCTCGATAATATTTTCATGTTTAAAGGGTTGGAAAAGAGCTTGAAAGCGGACCCCCCATTTTATTCTCTTTTATGAGTCAAAAGGGAAAAATATTCAGCAATATTTTCATTTGAGTTTTACGAATCAAGGAAAGAGCTGAAACGTGACTCGGCACAATTTTCGAACATCCATCACCTGTCATTGCAAAAAACAAGTAAAGTTTATTATCCAAATCTTTTGGCAAAATAGGTGAAAAATACTTTAAAACCCTAATATTTCATGAAAAGCTGAATAAAAGGAGGGAAAAGTAAATATTTTTTACCATTTACCATTTTACCTTGCTATAAAAAACGTTTTACCCACTTTTTCCCTAATTTTTTTGGAGCAGGTTGTGGGAGATCCGGGAGGTCATTCATCGAGCTGCTGGTTGTAGGTAAGAGCCAAGTACCTAAGCTCCATTTCCATACTGTTTATTCCTGTTTTTATCCATCTTTTGGATTTCTAAGGTAGGTTTTGGCAAAAAAAAATCACCCTCAGTCAGCACGATTTCCAAGCACAAAATCAAATTGGCCAAGGGTTGCTAAAACGCCCAACTGCACGTTCGACGTAACTATTTTTAAAACAGGTGCGTCGGCACCCTAAATAAAGAAAAAAACCATTTTTCTCTCAAATCCACTGTTTGAATCCAAATTTTACTTTCCAAAAATGATTATTGACTTGAATGCATGGTTTTGCAGGAAAAAATCGTTGAAAATGGTAGACTGGAAAGAACGTGAGCACGAAGATGTGGACACCTAGGCAATGAATGATCCAAACTACTTGGACGCCTTAAGGAACTATGGGCTCCTCAAGTTCTTTCTTACTCCAGGGATGCGGGCTCATCCTGAGCTGCTTCGCTACCTGATTAGTATCTGGGACATAAGTCGAGAAATATTTATCATTGGTGACCAGGAGCTGGAGTTGGAAACTTCAAACATCTATTTCATCACAGGACTATCTTGGAGAGGGGAACCAGTCAACCTATATGGGTCACGACCGATTGGGGCAAGCATATCCATGCTACTTGCGGAAAATTACCCAGAAGTGCTCAAATCCAAGAGTGGCAAGATTGAGATTGCCATTGTGTGAGATTTGACATTGAGAGTGCTATTGTTGACTATCAACAGAGTGGCTGGGTCCCAAGAAGAGCACGAGACTAAAAAGTCGAAATTTCTATATGCTATCGACTGTACAGCACCAACGATCTTCAATTGGGTGGAAGCCATGAATATCAACATGAAACGCCAGCTGTCAAAAGATAAGGCAGGGAATCTGAAGCAATTTTTCTTCGGATCTATACTAGTGACCTTCTTCTTGGAGCGAGTTCCATTGTTCGAGTAGCAGCTGACTAAGGTAGATCCATCGATGCCATTAGACCCACGAATGGTCCGTTGGAGTCGTTTGATGCCTAGGATCACTGGGGGCCAACATATGTCCTATACGCCTGCCTTCTTTTCATGGCTATGAAGATAGTTGATCGTAGTGGAGGATTGGTTGTACAACAGTACCGACTTCTGTGGAGATCCAGATATGCCGCTTTCAGATGGAGAAGATTTCGACGATGAAGGTAAAAAATCAATTTTTATTTTTTTTTATTTTTCAAGTGTTTTTGATATATATGTGTTTATAACATTTTGTTTTATCAATGTAGATGTTGGACCAAAGTGTCCTACCGGGATCTCGTCAATAACCAAGCATGTTGCTTGCCAGTTTGATGCCGCTCCTTATTAGGAGGGAAGCAAAAATGAGGAGGATATCGTGAGGAACCTTGATGGGTTAAATCGTGGTATCCCAAAGTATGCCTGGGTGGGAGACATCCCACGCCAGCACCAGAGGCATACGGTGGGGGTATCGGATCGGATCCGCCGATTGCTGACTCGTGCTGCACGAGAAATTTAATGTTACCATGAGCACCATGTTGATTAGCTCCTAGGTCTAGCATTTACATTTTTGAGGCCTGTTTTCCATGGATATATGAGGCCTACGAGCCACTGATGTTATTTGAACGCACATATTATTTTTTTGGGTTTTAATGTATCAAACATTATCACCATATATATGTGTGCGTGTGTGTGTGTGTTTGTTGTATTTTCTTGCTTACTATGGTACAAATGATTTGTTTTGGCTTTCACATGTTTCGTAAATGTCTATCCAACACATAATTAGCTAATGCATCTGTCAATGTATTCATCTGTCTAGGAATATGATGATATGTAATGTAATCAAAATTTCATTCTAGTAGACGAATACGTAGATACATTCTCAATATATGAGGGTTTCTAATGGAATATTTCTCGTTGAGTTGAAGGACAACAAGTTGTGAATCCAAGTTGACAACCAATTCCCGAATGTCAAGAGCAATGGCCTCTGACAACAATTCAATAATTGTGTTGTATTCAGCAATGTTATTAGTTGTCGACCTAAAAAGATACCTTGAAGATCAATCAACTCACCATGAGGGTCATAAATGGCCCATGCTATGGAGGATAAATTATGGGTACTACGGCAAGCACCATCAACGAAACCAATGTGAGGAGTCACAAACATCTGCAAATCAGGAAACACATAGTAAACAGGAAAGCTATTTGAAAACTACCACACCAAACCACATTGCACAAAAATGACTGACACACTAATGTACACAAGTAACCATGCAAGATGACCTAAGCATAGTACTTTTTGAGATAAAGCCCATTTCGAGGCTTGTCCAAAGGATTGCCTTCATAATCAATTAGCTCATAGGCCCCTTTTTGCAACACTCGTTTAACAATGTAGGGCCCATGCCACATGGGTTCAAACTTGCCTGCCCCCAGCTTATCATTAGCTTGATCATATAGTAAAACCAAATCACCCTCAGAGAACACGTGAGGGGAGACCAACCGATCGAAATGGGACTTGACTCGCTTCTTTTGTGCTTTGATGACCAAAGCAGTGAGATGACGAGTCTCATCTAGTTGTTCTAAATATAAGATGCGCTCTTCTTGAGGTGAGGTTTCATGGAGAGGTTCGACAACTAGCTTGAGTGAAGGAATTTCACACTCATTCAGTAATGTTGCTTCTAGACCATAGACAAGTTGGAATGGTGTGAAACCAGTTGCATCCTTGGTCGAGGTTCGGCAAGCCCACAGAGCTGAAAAGAGCATGAGAAGCCAATTGGACTTATGCATTCCAATAGTACGCTAAAGCATTGTAACCAAAACTTTGTTTACAGCTTCAACTTGACCATTTGCCTAATGGTAATACGAGGTTGAGCCATCATGGCACAAACCCAACGTAGAGGTTAGCTCAACCCATTTGGTGAAATAATCCATAGCAACGATAATATAATCATGCCCCTCAGCCGAACGAGGGTTAAATGTCATATAGTTAATGCCCCATTTGGAAAAAGGACCAATAGTAATGATGGGGTGTAGGTAAGTGGGTGGTGCGCACATCTTGTGCTGGTAAATTTGGCATTCATGGCACTTGCGAACAGCGAGGATGCAATCCTTAAAGATGGACGACCAGAAATAACTAGCGCGGATGATTTTTTGAGAAGTAGCATAGCCAGACATATGACTTCCACATGCCCCAGAATGGTAGTCATTGAGAACTCTCTCAGCCTCCTCGAGAGTGAGACATAGGTGAAGAACTGAATCGACACCGACATGGTATAAAGTATCACCAATAATACGGGAGGGTTGGGAGTGATGCTAAATCCATCGGTGATCATCCTTAGTCAATGCTGACTGGAACGTGCATGTCTGGAGATACACGATGATATCACCATACCATGGGTGAAGGGTGCTTATTAGGAAAAGCGTCTCATCCAGAAGCTATTCATCTGCACTAACAGGGAGAGACGTAGAAGGAAGGGAGCAAATCAGCTCGGTGAAAACTAATGATTTATTAGATTTGGCAGTGGTAGACACCAAATCAAATTATTGAAGGATGAAAATCCATTTAAAATAATTCCCCGCCAGCAGCTGACGAGTCAGGATGTGGGTCACGGGATTGTATTCAGAAATCACAGTAGTAGTGCGTAAGAGAATGTAGTACCGAAAGTGTTGAACAACTTGTATGATAGCCAAAGCCAACTTCTCGACATGAGAATAATGCATTTCAATGTCGAGGAGATTGTGACTAAGGTAATAGATAACATGTTCATTGCCTTCATCATCATCTTCTACCAATACCATAGCAATGGTGCTAGAGGTTGCAGCTAGATAAAGGAAGTAATCGCGATGATAATCTGAGGGATACAACAAAGAAGCATTTATGAGGATAGCCTTAAGGTCATCGAAAGAATTTTGGGAAACCTCATCCCAAACAAAGGGCGTTCCTTGGTTGAGCAATCAGGTAAATATTGAAGCTAGCCTAGCATAATTGGGTACGAAACGACAGAGAAAATTTGCTTTTCCATGCAGGATTTGCAGTTGGTGCAACGAATATGGAGGGGGTAAATTAACAATGACCTCAACTTCAAGCAGATCAAGGTGAATACCTTCCTTAGAAATAATAAAGCCAAGGAATTGTCTGGATTCGATGCATAAAACACATTTATGAGGGTTTAACGGAATGTTGTAGTGTCGATAGCGAAGATAAATCTATCGAAGATGGTTAGGGTGATCTTGGCGCTTACGAGAATGAGCAGGAAGTTCATCCAAGTGAGGTTGAATGATGTTTCAAATGTCGTGAAACGCATAGGACATCACCCTCTGAAATGTAGCCGCAGCATTTTTTAGGCCAAAACGGAGATTGTTGTATGCGAAAGTACCTCATGGACAGATAAAAGCTATCTTTTCTTGATCAGTTGGCACAATGTTAATCTAGTTGTAACCAGAAAAATCATCCATAAAGGAAAAAATTTCACTCCCAGCACATTCATCAATGATCTGATCAATGAAGGGAGTGGGATAGTTATCCTTAGGACAAGCACGATTGAGATCATGGTAATCAACACAAATGCGGATCATGCCTTGTTTCTTTGTCACTGGTACAATATTAGACACCCAATCTGTAAGAGGGATCGGATAAATGAATCCAGCTTTGAGAAGTTTTTCAACTTCACCCTTAATAGTTGTTGCTTTCCTAGGGTGCATTGGGCGGAGCCGTTGGAGAATGGGCTTTGCGTGAGGATAAGTTGGTATTTTGTGCATGACAATGCTAGGATCAATGCCAGGAATTTCCTCATGACACAAACACATCACGAAATTATTGAAAAATATGAGTATAGATCTTGATCTCATCTGGAGAACAAGTTACCCCGATATGGACATTTTCAATGATACCAGGCTTGATAGAAATATCAATTGGCATCGTTTGGGTAATGTTACCCAAATTTCCTTTCGACCATACTTCATGAGTCATGATCAGCGCCTAAAGTCGTAAGGAAGGAATCTGAGAAGAGAACTCCTTGAGACAAGTAGACATGACCGTCAGGCTAGGCAGGAACGAGGAACGATGATGAGTATCGTTCCAAGGTGGTTCCTCTAGAGACATTACTTCCATGATATCTCGTCAGCATTAAAAATCTCAGCTAAGGGATCAGGAGATTCCAAAGAACCAAGCCACAGGGATTGAGAATACATGAGGGAAGTCCTTGAAACAAGAAAATCAAAGGATATGAAACTTGAGGCCGAAACAATTTCCATGTAATTGACTTCAGCAGGACTAAGTGGAATAACCTCGCTCGATTAATCAACAAGATTTGGTGAAGGTATGACCCAAGGATTAGATTTGGCTGAGATCATGTTGATAGAGGCAACATGAGGAGGTGGGAGCAGAAAAATTCCCATCAAGGAAGAATCTTTAAAAAGTCCTGCCCCCACACCCTTGTAAGGAGCACCGGTGTGCTTGACATATGGAACATTGCCATCCGAGGAGGAAGAGGCAAATAAAGATAGTTGGTCGACTATGACGATCCTCCCTTGATGGGGAAAACAAATCACAAAGAATAGGGAGGAGGCTATAGAATGTATGGCATGGGTCCAGTTTCGTCCAAGTAGAAGATTATAATTGAGATTAGCATCAACAATCTTGTCACACGGAATTTGTCAAGGGTGCGGACACGACTGACCTTCCTAGAAGTCTAAGACATTCTAATGACAAACAAGACAAAATGGAGTGATCTTTCTCTAAATACACCTTTTACAACATGAAAACTACAAGTGTTTAGGCTTACCTTATTCCAAAACGCTGTTGTTGAAGTCCGTTCTTGACGATCCGGATGAGCTCCTCCTTCAAGTCAATTCCTGCAACCACAAACAATCAAACAATTACCAAGCACTTGCATTTCATATAATAAAACATATATTCAACATGCAGACCAAGGAACACATGAAATAACTCATTAACACAAGCTATTGAGAAAAATAAACCAGTTTGTATTAATAACGAAACAAAGAAACTCTTACAACCTGGCCTTGGTGTTGTGCAAGTTCCTCCCAGGGTCCACCAAGGGTTTTCCTCTACTTTGACAAAGCTCACCCACTTCCAAGTAGAATCAAGCAAAGACAATCTCTCCTCACAAGGTTCTAAATGGGAGTCCTAAATCCTGCAGCATTTACCCAAAGAAAATGTATAGCTCCAACCTCTCCTCCCTCTGGCTCAATGTCTTTATTTATAGTGCTGTAAAGAGGTTATTCAGGTCCACCATCAATGGGATAATCCCCCTCTTTGGGTGGGATAGCTCCCTTATTGATGGGATAAGTTCCCCCTTAATAGAGATACATGAACCAACTGGAGGCGCATCCATTTCATCAAACCGACCTCTAGAATGTTCTAGAAGTAACCACAAGTAACTTTTTCAAGATAAAACTCGCGCATTTTGCCTTTTACAGAGGGACGCACCTGTCCCTTAACATACAGAGCGTCCATGGACGCAGATTTTGTGAACATGGTCAGCGTCCCCGCAGGTAAGGCTAGAGAGAACCTGCGACCCCAGAGATAAACATAGTTTTTACAAGACTTTCTCTCTTCTTTGAGTTTGAGATGGATAACAGAGGCATGAGACTTGCCTAAGAGGGTAGCATGACTGTTGATTTGAGCCATACTAACTGTAAGTAATCAAGGTGACATTTTTTAGTGTAACAGATTGCCCCCTAAAGTGCG
The DNA here is from genome assembly GCA_031772625.1 of Pinus tabuliformis. Classification (NCBI taxonomy): domain Eukaryota; kingdom Viridiplantae; phylum Streptophyta; class Pinopsida; order Pinales; family Pinaceae; genus Pinus; species Pinus tabuliformis. The sequence goes on along the minus strand of CM062814.1, from coordinate 40,198,306 downwards.
AAGCCTGGAATAGAGTAGGGTTTTGTAATTCTAGGAAGGGTGAAGCGCTTTATCATTTCAAGGATTGTCTTGTGGATGGCCTGGTTGGAACCTGCAATTTTCAACACAAAATACATGTATAAGATTATATCATCACTAAGGTAGGCATTCCCATACTCAGATTCAAAACTTTAACTAATGGACTAACTACTCTGATACAGGAATGATCTTGCAGTACATCATTTTTATAGACTTTTGTAGACACAGTATGGACGCAGCCATCTGTTTATGATTAGTCTACATAGATAATGAATACAAAACTCCTCGCAGCCTGGATGGTAGAAACTAGATCCAGGGTCTTCACTTCTACTTCCCGAATTGGTACGATTCTAGCCATGTGATTTAAATGATTTGATGTCGAACATGTTAGAAACCACTTGATTACCAGTCGATGATGTAAACTGTTAACAAGCGTGAGAGAGACCACCAGTAATGTCAATGGTTCTCAAAGTACCAAGCACAACCCGTGAAATGTGAATAGATGTTTTGATGTCGAACACTTCACGGAATCCTTTGATCGAAAGTCAATGATGTAAACTGACGTCAAAGGCGAGAAACCTGCCATTGATGCATGCAGACTTCAAGGTACTGTCGATTCCTAAGTCATATTTCTAGATAATGTGTCGATGTCGATAGAAAGCGACCCGTTGCAGGCAAGCCCGCAACACGAAATCATTGTTCAAGTTGAAGAAATGTTGCTGTAAAGACTGACTCAGGGATGGTCAAATGGATGACAAGTATTTTGCAGATGAAAGTTTTGCTTGCAGACCTCTTGAACACATAACGACACGACAGATGGCTTGGTGACGAATAACTCAAAGTTAATCCCCGGAACCCGGTTAAATACTTTCAAAGTGGTTTGATCAACTGTGAGGTAAAAGATTTCCCAACCCAGGTGAATGAAAAGTGTCGTGTTCAAGAGTGGTAATAAAGTTTCTTTTGAGACAAAAGGTAACAAACAGGTTCATTCTTCTCTCTTTTCCCCCACCATTTCTGGCAAGTACCTCTTTATTTTTAACAAGCTTGAGGAGGATAACATATGCTTGATTATAAGCTCATCCTTCGGACGAGTCCAACCTAGTTTAAATTCGAACCCTAGGAAGGAGTGGTTCGTTCCTGTTTGTAATTGAACAGGTCCTCTACTGTAAAAGTTTAACGAGCCCAGTATAGGAGAAACTCGGCGTTTTTCAATTTTAGAGAGTCTGAAAAAACTAAAGGAGACTCCACGTTGAACTTTTTCGTACATTTGTGTCCCTCAAGCCCGAAAAAGTATAAAATAATACCTGGGGGAACCGCTTGATCTTGCGACCAAGGAGTACTTTCATAATAGTGTCGTTGACCTGAAAAGTAAAAAGCGATCAAGGACACGTCGTTTTATTTCCTTATCGAGTTTGAAACGACAAAAACCCGGCAATCTTTTCCTGATTTTATGGTCAGAAAAGAGCTAAAAGGGGACCGTCTTTTAATTCCGTTTTAACGAGTGTAAAAGAAACGCTCGGCGATCTTTTCATGTTTTAGGAGTCAGAAAAGGGCTTAAAAGATGACTCTGAGGTTTCACTTTTTCGTAAGTTTTAACGAGTTCGAAAAAGGGATAAAAATGTACTCATGGTTTTCACTTTTTCGTAAGTTTTAATGAGTTCGAAAAAGGGATAAAAATGTACTCATATGGCCGACTTTCAATTTAATTTACGAGCAGGAAAAGATGGAAAGAACTCGACATTTTTCATTTGTTTTACGAGAATGAAAGATAGCAAAATAATCTCGGTATTTTCATGAGTTTAACGAGTCTTGAAAATAACTGAAATTGACTCGAGATAGGTTTCATTTTTACAAAAGCTTGAAACAAAGAAAAACTATGCTTCAGAGTAGTTTCATTTTTTCACAAGCTCGAAACAGAGAGAAAACTGTGCTTGATGCCCCCTAAGCATGATTGCTAGAGCGCATGCCCCCCAGCTTCATTTCATTCAACCAGTTGGATGAAATGAAGGTTCATGAACGAGATCATTTGAAAGACTCGACCTAAAACTGTAAGAAAATTATGCAAAAACTGAAATAACTAACCTAAACGTACAACCTAACATCTATGAGGTCTAGTCAAACTCTCGACTCAATTAGAGGAGGATTTGTTTCATTTTTTAACGAGCTTGACACAGGAAAAGAACTATGCTCGGATTCAGTTTCATGTTTATGCAAGCTTGAAACGAAAAACTATGCTTGTTGCAAGTTCACATGCCCCCGGCATAATGATGCAAATCAAGGTACATGCCCCCCAAGCTTCATTGCATTCAATGAGGTGGATGGAATGAAGCTTTACTTTCAAAATCTTGGAAAGACTCGTGGGAGTTGTTTCATTTTTTAATGAGCTTGACACAAGACAAGGAACTATGCTCATAACTACTTTCTACAATCTACCTAACAAAAACTTAACTCTAAAAACCTTGATTCATTTTTTAACGAGCTTGACACAAGACAAGGAACTATGCTCTAAAATCCTTGATTCATTTTTTAATGAGCTTGACACAAGACAAGGAACTATGCTCATGACTACTCTCTACAATCTACCTACTTAACCTACCGTTGTTTCATTTTTTAACGAGCTTGACACAAGACAAGGAACTATGCTCAAAAAGTTCGCATGCCCCCAGCATAATGATGCAAAGCGAGGTACATGCCCCCCAGGCTTCATTGCATTCAACCGGCTGGATGAAATGAAGGTTTACTTTCAATATTTAACTTGAAAAGGGAGTTGTTTCATTTTTAAGGAGGTTGACACAAGAAAAGAACTATCCTCATACCTGATTCATTTTTTAACGAGGTTGACTCAGTAACAGGAACTATCCTCAAAACCCTTGTTTCATTTTTTAAATGAGGTTGACACAGTAAAAGGAACTTTCCTCACAGCATCCAGTTTCATTTTTTAACGAGGTTGAGACGGGAACAAACTATCCTCACTCACACTGATTCATTTTTTAACGAGGTTGACACAGTAAAAGGAACTTTCCTCACACTCCTTGTTTCATTTTTTAACGAGGTTGATACAAGAAAAAACTATCCTCATACACACTGTTTCGTTTTTTAAACGAGGTTGACACAGTAAAAGGAACTCTCCTCACTACATCCAGTTTCATTTTTTACCGAGGTTGAGACTAGAAGAAACTATCCTCGCATACACTGATCATGGCTTCCAACTGGAAGAAAGACATGTCAATGGACACACCTTGATCATAGCTTCCAAGAGATCTTCATCAGAAGGAAGAACAGCTCTTTGGAAGGAACACATGTCAAGGGACTCAAAAGGGATAAGAACATCGTGTTCAAGTAATCCCATAGAGTTTTCCATGTCAATTACCGGATCTAAATCAACAGTGAGAGGCTCACTTACATTGGTAACTGAAAACATGGGATCAGTTGCCACATAATTAACCCGTGGCAGGGTAGATACCACTTTAGAATCAGGAACATTTAGGGGAGTCATATTATTGGTAGTTGAAAAAAGACTAGGGAACGAAAGCTGGTCTACAGTCACAATACTGCCATTGTGAGGGAAAGACATCACGCGAAAGAGTGTCGATACGACAGCTTTCATTGCATAAACATAGTCTCGCCCAAGGAGTAAATTGAAATCCAAGGGACCTCGAACTACCATAAGATCAATACAGACAGTTTTACCTTCCAAAGTAATAGAAAACTTAGGAAGGATCCCTAAAGGTTCACTAATGGTTCTGTTAAAAGCTTTCAGATTCTGCGTAATAGGCGCAAGCTGAGGGGAACCCAAAACTTTCCAAACAGCTGAGGATAAAATACTAACAGAAGCACCTTCATCTACCTGAGTACGATGTATGTCCCTACCACCAGCCTTGACAATTATTTGGAAAGGGATGGAGGAAGGAAGGCGAGGTTCTGTCAATCTATTCCAATCAAAGGAAAAGACCTCAGTACTTGGAGGGGGTTCCGTAGAAACAGGTGAAATGCCCCCCGGCATAGAAGAATCTGATGTAACAAGAAGAACATCAGCGGTATGAAATTTACTCTCGAAAGGGAGAGTGTGATCGACCGAATGTGAAATTGAATCGACCACTTGATCAACTAATGGATCATCAACCTGAGTGACATGAGTTTCACTCTCCAATGGAAGAGTGTGATTGACTGTTCTTGAATTTAGATCAATCACTCCGTCAGTTGACGGCAGGTTGGGAGAAAGTTTACGGTAACCAGTTGGAAATTCTTGCTGTGGAACAGTAAGTTTTTCCAACAATGTTGAGGCTTCATCCATGTGAGGGCAAATGTGAGTTTGATGACTCCCTTTGCATAACTTACAAGGAAACCTAACTTTACCCTTTTTCCCAGGAACCTGACTATCACTGGTTGATGGATCAATGGAAAGTTGATGAGATTTTTCTGACCATACTTCCAAGACCTTTGGAATACCAGGACAATTGACAAGGAAGTGGTCACCCTTACAAAGCCTGCAAGGGTATTTGGGTTTACGGTGCATGTCGGAATTTTCCTCAACACAACTAACACTTACAGCCATGGTTGGTTGGTTAACTTCTTTCTTATCTTGCTTCTTCTTCTTCTTCTTCTTCTTCCCTTTCTTCTTCTTCTTAGCTTCCTGGTTACTAGCATCAAGGCTTTTACCAGGCGAAGAGGAAGAAATGGAGGAAGAAAAATTAGGCGAAGAAGGTAAAGGGTCAACAGAAGGTTGGTGATGTTGAGATGGTGAACTCTGTTGAGGTGAAGCATCCGGTTGAGATGGAACAATTGGAGTATTTTGGGCCAACGAAGTTGAAAATAACCATATCGGTAAACCTATTGTAAATCCAGGTAAGGACAAAGTAGCCATATAAGGAGGACCAACATTTCCAAAGTAAGGAAAAGTACTAGGATTCTCATTAGGAGGGGTTCCTAGGTTGATAAATTCCGGAACATTTGCCATTATATTCAACTTCAGTGAATTTTATTAACAATTTAAAACTAAAATTAACAATTCACAATTCACACTTAACAACTAAAATTCACAATTCACACCTATGGTCTCTAAAAGTAAAAACAAACAAATTAACACGCGCTATCAAATCTAGGAGTCAAACCACACACAAACAGTAAGTTCTCCGGACTGAAAACACTAGTTGGTGATGAAGCCCAACCTCGCCGAATTCAGTACAGAAGTGGTGGGTGGAACAGTTACCCCGGCAACCTGCTTAATGAATAGACTGGACCAAGCTCCTCCACTTTAACCGTCTCGAGTGAAGTGAACCCCCCAGAAAATCCAAGTGAGTATAACCGACGTCTGCTCCAGGTACAGTGGGACCTTCCCTCCACCGTCACCTCGGTAGAATCCTAAAGATTATGGTCACTAAGGTTACCAACAGCAACAAGTACACCTGGGGGAACAGTCTAAACTCCGACAGCACGCAAGGGCAGAGTAGCAAGCTCAATCCCCTTACCGGCTCCTTGACAATAATCCAAGGTGTACCGATAAGTGACCCCTGGCTCCTCGACAATGGTTAATCCGAGGTTTACCGTTTGTAATACGTACTGTCTGGCGTCGTTCCCAACGAGGGGGGAATGATCCCCTCACTGGTTCGGACACGAGCTCGTGCTTCTCCTTTAAGAGGAGCTTTCCCAGAGTGCAATTGAAACAATTGGATTTATTCTACTCAAGATAAACTATCTGTTTGGTTTTACTGTCTTGGAGAGTTAAGTACTCACCTACTCCAAGACACTAGCCTAAGCTATGTTGGTGCTTCAGAGCCCTAGAAATGTAAAAATTACTAGATGAATTTTAATTAAGCGCTGTGTTATTAAGGCTATTATTACTCAAATGGGTAAATGGATACGAAACCAATGGTGTTATGACCCGACTCAACTGAATGCAATCGAATATGATAATGTAATCTTTTCAATTCGATGAATCCTAACTAAAGTAAGGAGAGAGTTTCCATTCACTTCCAACAATGCAAAAAATTGATCATTAAGAGAAAATTTAACAAATTCTCTAATGCACTAATTTCATCAAGAAAAACTAATGCAAATCAATTCCAAACCAATTTTTATTTTTATTTTTGTGTAAATTCAAATCAAAGAAAGCTGATCTAAATCTACGATTGATTTTTCAGAATGTAAACTATGCAATTGTAATCTATGCACAATTCACATGAAAAGTATGCAAATGTAATCTATGCACATTTTTCATTCATATTCTGAAACTGAGAACTCTAATTATGCAAATGTGATCTATGCAAGAGAATTCTCAAACACAAGATGATTCTAATGTAATCTAAGAACCAATCAAGTGCAGGTCGAGAAAATTGGGTGAGAGTTCCAAAGATCAAAACATAAAAACACTCAAAGGCGATTAACACTCATACACAATTTAGCCCCCCCCCCCGGCGAATGAGGGGGAAATTTTTTTGCAAAAACAAAAGTAAAAAGATGCAAAATTGTGAAAAGACTGAGAGAAACCTCCAAGTAATGACCAAAGGAAATCAAATTAAGAATTTCTCAAAAAAGAGACTCAAAACACCCAATTGATGAAAGCTAAAAGCGGGAATGCTAATGAAACAAGTTCAGGTGAAAATTTTTGACAGGGTACTAAAGGATCTGGGCAGAAAACACTAAGAAAAACCAAAATCTAAAAGCAATTAAAGCAAAAATGGAGTTTTCCTAAATTTTTACAGGAAGACGCAGACAACCCGTTAGAACAGGCGCGGGCCCGCTCTGTGCAAACGGCAACAGCGCGTCCAAAGACGCACTGTGCAGTACTCAGAGGGTGCGTCCTTCTGGAAAAGTTAAGAAAAACCAAATCTAACTAAATCTAAAGCTAAGCCACCCAAATACTAATTCTCACAGTCAAAAACCAGAAAATAAAAATGATTTTCTCAGAGCAAAGTTCACACAAAGGAAAAGACTTTCACATTAATGGATTCCCCAGTGGAGTCGCCAATTTGTCACACGGAATTTGTCAAGGGTGCGGACACGACTGACCTTCCTAGAAGTCTAAGACATTCTAATGACAAACAAGACAAAATGGAGTGATCTTTCTCTAAATACACCTTTTACAACATGAAAACTACAAGTGTTTAGGCTTACCTTATTCCAAAACGCTGTTGTTGAAGTCCGTTCTTGACGATCCGGATGAGCTCCTCCTTCAAGTCAATTCCTGCAACCACAAACAATCAAACAATTACCAAGCACTTGCATTTCATATAATAAAACATATATTCAACATGCAGACCAAGGAACACATGAAATAACTCATTAACACAAGCTATTGAGAAAAATAAACCAGTTTGTATTAATAACGAAACAAAGAAACTCTTACAACCTGGCCTTGGTGTTGTGCAAGTTCCTCCCAGGGTCCACCAAGGGTTTTCCTCTACTTTGACAAAGCTCACTCACTTCCAAGTAGAATCAAGCAAAGACAATCTCTCCTCACAAGGTTCTAAATGGGAGTCCTAAATCCTGCAGCATTTACCCAAAGAAAATGTATAGCTCCAACCTCTCCTCCCTCTGGCTCAATGTCTTTATTTATAGTGCTGTAAAGAGGTTATTCAGGTCCACCATCAATGGGATAATCCCCCTCTTTGGGTGGGATAGCTCCCTTATTGATGGGATAAGTTCCCCCTTAATAGAGATACATGAACCAACTGGAGGCGCATCCATTTCATCAAACCGACCTCTAGAATGTTCTAGAAGTAACCACAAGTAACTTTTTCAAGATAAAACTCGCGCATTTTGCCTTTTACAGAGGGACGCACCTGTCCCTTAACATACAGAGCGTCCATGGACGCAGATTTTGTGAACATGGTCAGCGTCCCCGCAGGTAAGGCTAGAGAGAACCTGCGACCCCAGAGATAAACATAGTTTTTACAAGACTTTCTCTCTTCTTTGAGTTTGAGATGGATAACAGAGGCATGAGACTTGCCTAAGAGGGTAGCATGACTGTTGATTTGAGCCATACTAACTGTAAGTAGTCAAGGTGACATTTTTTAGTGTAACAAATCTCCACCTCGACATGTACTCTCTTGCCCTCCAAAGTAATGGCAAGGTTGGGTAAGACACCGAAGGGTCACGAATCGCACCTGTCAAAAGCTTACAAAGTGTTAGGGGATTGGTTCATAGTAGGAGAACCAATTGCCTGCCAGCAAGCGACTGACATGATGCAGGTAGAAGCACCTTCAGCGATGACGGTCCTATGAATGGTTTTCTGATTGATGATTACCTGAATAAGAAAGGAAATCTGATGAGGCAGATGTGGAACGTGGTTTTCTAGATCAAAACATATCAAATTGGAATTGGTAGGATCAATACCCCCAATAGTTGACAGCAATGATTTCCGCTGAGACAGGTAGCTTTAGAGTACCTCGAGAGCAAGCATAGCTGATGGTGCTTGAGCAAAATCCTCAATAATATTATAGTGTTGAGTAGCTCGAGCATTGGGATTGTACGAGGACTTCCTTAGCACACTTTGAGAAGGTGGTCGAATGGCAGAATCAGGGTTATGGCGCTCGATATGAAGAGGACCAGAACTCGAGGCCGAAGAAGAAGGGGTGGCCTCTTTCTCTTTCCCAGCTATTGAAGCAGGAGTTTGATAATCGTTTGATCTAGTAGCCACATTAATAGGCGTACTCATCATGAACACTTGAGATCCTAAGGAAGCAAATGATTAAGGCTGGTATACCATTTGAGTCTACTAAGATGGAAATAACTCTTTCAAGACAACTGGGGTCCCTTTAAGCAAACAACTAACTTCGAACCATCGAGGACAATCCTTAGTATAGTGATCCTCCCCAGAAATGAGGCATAGATACTTAGGCTTCCGTTTTGAAGAATCACCAGCAGACGACTTAGGAGGGCCCTGTTTTGGGGCATTGACTTTACCCTTGCCTTTGCCTTGCTTCTTACCTTTCGAGGATTTTTCTACTGTGGTAGACTGGATAGCATGGACCTCTGAGGTTTTACCAGGGCTAGGTGGAGTCTAGGAGGAACTATTGGCAGCAGTGTTTAAGATGGACTTCTGTTTGGAAGAATATTTGGTAGGGTTCTGGGACACTGAGCCAATTACTACAACAACAGGAGGTGTAGCCTGTGACTTTGATGCCATTAGATCGAATGATGGACATGGAACATTGGGTAATAACTTATCCAAAGTGCCAGACTGAGAATAAATGAGATCTAAGTATTGGGCATGAGCAATGGCTTGTTCTTCAGTAACGCATCCACCCATAGCTATATCATGAGCAATTGGAGTGACAAATGACTTGGTAAACCATTCGGTGAGCAACTGATCAGCAATTTCGAATTTGATCAGGCGACATCTACGTCTCCATTCATGGATGTGATCGGAGATGTGCGTTGCAGTATCTTGCTTGAGCGATGTGAGCAAATAGGTGCCAGTTTCATAGTGAACCAGCAACTAGAAATGTGTGAGGAAATCCATGGCTAAAGAGTTGAAGTCATGGTAAGTACTTCAAGGGAGCTCGATGTACCACTTGGCTGCAACACCTGTGAGGGTTCGTTGGAAAAGACGAAGATGAATAGAATCATCAACGTAGGAATTTGAAGAGCACCAGAGGTGATATGTCATCACATGGGCTTGAGGATCTTCTTTTGCTTTCCCATCGAACTTGGGACAATCGCTCGAGATCTTGGATGGAACCAGAGGCCAGTATGGTGAATGAAGAATTGGGTCATTTGTGATTCGATACACATCTGGAAACTCTAGTGTAGCCAATAATGACAATTGAGTATTGAAAGGCATTAGAGGTCATTAAGCAGGTCCAACTGGAGGAGCCCATCCCTGCGAGTAAGGATTTTGTCCCCATAGTGGAGGGTTTTATCCATACGGCATTTGATTTTGTCCCCACTATAGGTTACCTTGGCCATAGGGAGGATTTTGACCTTGAACGCCTTGGAACTGTCCCACCATAGGTTGTTGATAAGCAACATACTAGTTAAAAGGTGGTTGAGCCTGTTGACCTTGGACGTATGGATATTGCACCTGTTTCCCCTGGACATACGGGTTTTGAACCTGTTGCCCCTGAACAAGGGGATTTTGAACTTGTTGTCCTTGGACATAAGGATTCTACACTTGCTATCCTTGGACATAGGGATTTTGGACCTACTGCCCTTGGACAAAAGGATTCTGAACCTGCTGCCCATGGATATTAGGATTTTGGGCCTACTACTGCAGGATTTGACCTTGACCTTGTCCTTGCAGGGGTTGACCTTGTTGATATGTATATAAGGGTTGTTGCTACTCGGGTTGGCTCTGCTGCTGCAAGGGTTGACCCTATAGTTGCAAAGGTTGTCTCTACGGCTGCAAAGGTTGGCCCTGCAAAGACATAGGCTAGGAGGTTTACGGATCAGTGAGCTATTACGCACTCTTTCAAGGTTGGCTGCTTCTAGGCAAACCTCCTGGCTGTCTTTGCACTCGTACTTCCTTCATCACTGAGCGGTCATTTAGGGGCCTTAGCTGGTGATCTGGGTTGTTCCCCTCTCGACGATGAAGCTTATCCCCCATCGTCTCATTGGTTGACCCTTACCCCCTTTTATTGGGGTAATCTAGTATTCAGAGTTTGCCTCGATTTGGTACCGCTCTCGTCTGTTGCTGCATGGTTTTCTGCAACTATTGCGAGGGTTTCCCCTGTGGTGGTTGCAGTTGTCCTTGCTACAGTATCATCTACCCCTATTGTTGCGCGGACAACCCTTGCTACAACAAAGGTTTCCCTTGTTGCTACAGAGGTTGTCCTTACTATTGTAGAGGTACTTGAACAGTTCCCAGAAAATTTCTGAATTGTATCTGGCCATAGCCACCCTAAAAAGTGGATGGACTAGGTTGAACATACTGTCCAGGATAAAGGATGTAAAGCATATGACTATTCCTTGAGAACCGTATGGAACATAAGGAGGTTGGTACTAAACCTGAGCCTCATAAGGCTGCTGATACTGGAAATTGCTTAACCCAGATGGACCAATGGGATTTTGGACCTGTTGGTACTGGACATTGCTCGATCCAATAGGACCAGCAGGGTTTTGGATAACACCAGAAGAAGGTTGTTTCATACCAACCATGTGAGCCTATGAGCTACTCACATTGGTTGTGCCTAACACCATAGAAACATTTAGATTGTGCCCCTCAGGCGATGTTCCTTGTCCACTTACTAGAGGGTCGAAGAACTGACAGAAACATGCCTTGAGACTATCGGTTGAATTGGATGGGTGACTAGGATGGGCGAGACAAGAGGGTTTGGAATGGTGGGTTGCACCGAAACTGAGGTAACGAAAGAAAGCATCGCTTGTTGGGAGGTCGGGTTTAGAATGAATGGACCTGTAGTAGGCATGGCACCAGACGCCCAAACAGGGTTGTGATAAATTGATGAGGCACTTGGTGTGCCTGAGACCAACTGTGCTAAAGTCACATAATTAGGTGGAAAATCCCGATACACAATGATGGGAATGCTCCCTGTGAAGGGGAAGCATTCAGGAAAAAGTTGGTGTTCTTCCCCTTCGATAATGTGTGAAGTAGAAACTTTTGATTGATCCAGAGAGGTAACTGGAGCTTTGCCTTCAGGTTCCGTAGCTAGAAACAAACGACGACGAACGACCGAAGATATACGAGGGGATAATTCCAAAGGAACACCCGGTTGATCGTACGGACTGTACGGATGCTGTGGTGATATCACAACAGGGTCAAACAAAGGATTTGGAGGATATATAACCAATCCAAGTTGATTGTCAGTAGTCAACGAACTCTCAGGAGTCTGGATGGGATTGTCTGGAGATTCCGAGCTAATATCAGTAGGTGACCCAGTATTTGAAGTAGGTGGAGGGTGAGATGACAAAGGTTGATTGCTCAGAAAGATTCTGAGTTCAACACCTTGGTCCTCGAGTGACTCTGGTAATTTAGGAAAAGGCTCCTCAGACAATCTTTCAAACGGAGGATAGGAAGAGGAACTAGGTGAACCAGATGGTTCAGCCATGACAACCTTGTCTTAGTTAATAGGAAAAGATAAATTTCAAGGCTTTAAAATTTACTTTAGGGAAAACTCATGATTTGGTCTAGAAAAGACTAATAGGATGTTATAAGATTGTGGGCAACAATTTTTTAAGAGGCATAAATAAACTGGTGCTCTTTCATATTTTAAGAGTTGAGAAAGAAGGAAAGATGACTCTATCACTTTCGATTGGAAACGAGCTTGAAAGGAAAAGTGCTCGAATGATATTTTAAGTTTAATGAGTCAAAAAGATCAAATGACTACTCCAGATGATCTAGGTAAAAAGGATTACCAGGAAACCGTGAACTGCATAATACCTCCCGGCGAACCAAGAAGTATGGGTAGGCAATCTCCCTGAATGCCATGTTCGGTGTATCACATTTGCAAGGTAGAAGAATATGCTTCCTATGGATAAAGGATTACATCCTAGAGGGGTATCTCTTTATATACTCGATAGTACGGGGAGCACAAGTCCGTGCTAGCATTTTCTAATGCCGAAGCTAACGACAACTACTAGGTTTAAAGACCTCGGAACACGTCTCTAGCCTAGACCTTCTAGATGTGATCATTAGGTTTCAAATGCGACTTAGGTTAATTGAGTTCATTTTAAAGTTTATCTCTAATTATGTCTTGGTTTGCAGGCCTTAACGATGTGACTCAAAAAGCCTAAATGCAGGTAAATGAGACAAGACCCTTTCAATTTGATGAATTGTCTACACTAGAGAGGGTAGAAAACACAATCAAATGCAAACAACCAAGCAACCGAAAGCAAAATGATTTTTCACTACTTCAATTTTCGAGAAAATAAACTAATGAAAAATTCATTCCAATTCCTAATTTCCTAATAAGTACACTCCAACAGTCCTTTTAGAAGTAAAGAGAATTATTTTTCTTTTCAAATGCAAATGCAATCCTAGTCTTCAATGATGCTAACTATCGTAACATATTGATGCAGCAAACTAGAATTTTATACTTTTCATGAAATGACAAAATGAATTTCTCATAAAACACTCCAATGAAAAAGTTTCGAGACAATTGATTCTCAAGCAAATGAAAAACACAAAAAGAAAATATCTTTCAAACTAATGACGCAATGACTCTACCAAAAACAAGACAGACAATGTGACCTATGTTGAAAAGAGACATTTAGACAAGAAAACGAAACTTTTCAAACTTGTGTAATGGAGACTCAAAGCAATAAGAGGACTATGAATGAAATGCAAGGAGTAAATGCACCAACAACTTGACTCATTGAGTTCAAAATCAACTGAATGGAGGACAACCTAGATGCCCTAGAGCCACAAACCATCCAAAGACCCAAGAAATCAAGTGAAAATAAGGCAAGTCAAGAAGCAAATAAACCAAGTGAAAAGCATCTTTCTAGTCAGGGAGAAGACAATCTAAACAACTTACAAGGCAAAAATTGAGAGAGAAAGACACACTGGCCAAGATTTGGGGTGAACCCTAATCTTCACTTACAGGCATCGACACAACTGCCTAACTGACAACAAAAGCCAGAAGGGGGTCGGCGCGACTGTTTCTGAGAATATAACACTGATCGATGCGAATGTCAATGAAATAAGCATGCTGAGCGAGGATGCAAAGAAAAAAAAAATTCAAAAGTTGGGACCAAACTTGCTACTATGAATTTCAGACCCATAGCAATAAGCAATGCAAATCAAACAGAACTAAAGGGAAAGTCTGAAACTAGAAAAGTTCACACAAAACCATGAAATTCCAAGCAAACAAACAGAAGGATTGGATCCCTAGTATGGTCGCCAATTTGAGGTGAAGTAAAATTCTAAGTACAGACACAAACAATTCCTCTAGCCCGATAATAGTTCTAGCCACAAACAAGACATTCTATGGAAGATTTCCTTAGGTTAGAACCAATTAAGAGGGCCTACCTCTTAGTATGCTTACCCCATTTGGTGATGACCTTACTTGCTCGCTCCAGCTATCTCCCGTTTCCTTCTTCGAACACCTGAAACAAGTAAACAACAGCAAACAACAACTGTGATAATAGACAAATTGTAATTCAACCTACTTAACAAGTCAAGAAGCATTAAGCCATAAACATGTGAGATGACATATTATGTAGGAAGTCAATCGATAGTTGCATATATATTAAATCAAGAAGAGATTACAACCATTGTCTTAACGTTGTTGTTATCCTCTGACAAATCTGGGTTTCCACACACTTCCATTAGCATTCCATGATGGCCTCAACAATGGTAGTTTTAAGGCTCTTCCCTTTAGTTTTCACACCAAAACCAAACTCACACTTCTCCCTCACACACAACTAGAGAGCTACAACTATGAATAACTTGTTGATTACTCTTTGTTGAAAATGCAACAAGATGATGGAGCTTAATGAAAAGAAGTCGCCTTCACTAAGTGGGCGCACAGGCTATTTTTGGCGCAAAGTCTATTTTTAGACTATGTCTATTTTTAGACATATGGATCATGGTCTATGAGTTGCAGGATGCTATTTATGGATGATTGGTCATGTTGGTAAAAATAGATGGACGTCTATTTTTAGACATATGGGCAGAGTCTATTTTTAGACTGCCAGTCAAAAAATAGAATTGTCGAATATTATTAGCTCTTAATAATATTTGGACTATAAACATTATCTTATCCTCTTGCAGCACTTCAGTTCGAGTACAGATGTGGCACATGCAACTGCCAGAAGGAAATATGCTTTTCCTATGGGTTAGTTGAGCTATTGCATGATGGACTTCAGTTAGAACTCAAGTGATTGAGTTTGGTGGAGTTGATTGAGGAGTTGATGGAGTTGTGTTCAATTTGACTTAGTTGAACTAGTTGTATTTAGTCTAACTGCCAAATACACTAGTGATGAGTGATGTGAATTAATTATTAATTACTTCACTAATTATTAACTCATAAATCAACTAAAGAATATATCAGTTAACTCAGTGCATGGACAGTTCAGTGGAGACAAGTGTTAGAGGTGGGTGAAAGGGTGAGACTACTATCAGTTGTGACTATAGCTGTGCATGAGATTTGCACAATCATTGATTGAGATTGCCAATGAGGATTGTGTAGTACAAGCCAAAGGGAATTTGAACTTGGATCTAATCAATTCTCAACTTGGATTGCGCAGTAGAGGTAGGCAAACAGTGGAGGAGATTTGAACCCGTGACTTGCTCAGATCTAAGCTAGTTTGTGTGTAGCATGTGGAGATAGTACTGAGTACTTGTGAGGAGTATTGTACTATGTATTGTTACATGTTCTCTATCATTATAATATACAGATAGTTGGGGGATTTTAGCTGTATGGTTTCCCCATTACATACTGTGTTGATATATGTGATTGATGTTTCAATGTGCGCATGCGATTGTTTTTTTAATTCCGCAAATTGATGATCAATGGTAGAGGAGGATATGTATTATGCATGCATTCCAAAAATAGTGTATAATCAGGATAATATCTATGAATAAGTGTTATATTATTCAAATTTCTACATGGAATCAGAGCGAAGTTGATCATCAGATCTATTATTCAGAAAGTAATTACATTTTATTTCTTCATGCAGAGTCTGTAATCGGGCCAGGTAGCCTCTAGATTCATCCTTCTTTTGGAAGGTGAGATATCCGGTAAATGCCCATATAGTCAATATCTGTACGAGAAATACTTTGTTCTCACAAATTTTAGATCAGAAGTGGTTGAGTTTTGAGCTAGTGGAATTCGAATTTGCAGCAGTGTTTTCTTGGTGTCGAAGTTGAAATGTCTTTCAACGGATTGCAATTGGAGTATGCCCTTGAAGGCAGCTCGAATTATATTGCATGGAAAGACAGGATGGAGGCGGTGTTAGATGACAATGGGTTGAAGGAGTTCATAGATGCTGAGGTCCCAAAGCCTACTGATGCTGCTCAAGTTGAGGCTTGGCAAAAGAAGACAGCAAAGTGTCAAAGGATTCTGTTGGAGGGCGTGAAGGATCACATTGTATCCAGCCTGCATGGAAAGGCTTCTCCATACTTGATGTGGAAAGAATTGATAAATTTATTACAAAGCAAGAGCGACCAGAGGAAGTTGGCGCTCAAGGATAAACTTAGAAACATTAAGTGTGAGAAAGGAGACAGTATGCCCAAGTATCTCACGAAGTTCACCCAATTTCGGGATGAGCTGGGAAGTGTGGGGGTGACTGTTGATGATGAGGACTTGGTGAGCTTGGCTCTTCTTGGTCTTCCGAAGAGTTGGCATTCCTATCAGGACTCTGTCAATGGTCGGGAGAAATTGCCAGGATGGGAGAGACTTTGGTCTGATCTTGTGCAAGAGGAGATCAGGCGGAATACCAGGGATAGATCTTCATCAAAGGCATCTGATGAAGAAAATTGCGTTGTGGCTACCAAAGCAAAGAAGGGGAAGAACAAAAAAGCTTCTAATTCTGGTGCGAAAGGCAAGAAGCAGGACATGTCCAAGGTGAAGTGCTTTCACTGTCACTAGCACGGACATTATGCCACAAATTGTCCGCAAAAGAAGAAAAATAAGCAAGCTGCTGGATCTGCAGCAGGAGAGGCCTTAGCCTCACAGTTTGAGCTGGATTTTTCACTGATCACATGCTTGGTATCAAGTGTGATGGGATCGGTATGGTTCTTGGATAGTGGTGTGTCTTTTCACATGATAGGAGATCGAGATTTGTTTTCTAATATGGATGAGAAAGATCTTGGAGTGCACATCGAGATGGGCGATGATGGTAGATACAGTGCGACCAGTATCGGTACCATTTCCTTTGAGAGGGAGTCTCGTAAACCATTCGTATTGAAGGAAGTGATGCATGTTACAGGATTGAAGAAGAATCTTATCTCTGTGGCGATGTTAGAAGACAAGGGATATGATGTTGTCTTTAGCGAGGGAAAGGCTTTCCTGCGTAGTAAGACAACTGGAGAAACCCGAAAGATAGGGGTTCGAGTCAAGAACCTTTATCAATTGCATGTAGATGGCTGCACAACAATGGCATGCAAGGTAGAATGATTGGTGAGCCAGGATGATGGTGAACTGTGGCACCGGAGATTGGGCCACCTTCATTATGGAGCCTTGAAGATACTGCAGTAGATTTCTACTGGGCTTCCTAAAGGCACTCTTGTGCAGTCAGATTTGTGCAAGGGGTGTACTTTGGGAAAATTTGTGAAAGCCACCTTTCACGAGAAGGATAGTCGCGCCATGACGATCCTTGAGAGAATTCACACAGACGTGTGTGGACCTTTCTCAGTAGCTTCGATAGCAAAGCACAAGTACTATGTGATCTTTGTTGATGATTTCTCTCGAAAGTGTTGGATCTTCTTCATGCAGAAGAAGAGCGAGACATACTCAAAGTTCTGTGAGTTCAAAGCACTGGTCGAGAAGGAATCGAGGAAGAAGGTGAAGGCTCTTAGGAGCGACAATGCTGGTGAATTCATCTCTAGCGAGTTCAAGGACTTCTGCAGCATAGAAGGGATTCGAAGAGAGCTCATAGCTCCCCATAACCCACAGTAGAACAAGATTTCTAAGCGGAAGAATAGAACGATCGTGGGTGTTGCGCGGGCGATGTTGCATGATCAGGGCCTACCCGTTCACTTATGGGCGGAGGCATGCAATACTACAGTATATGTGCAGAACCGTTGTCCTCACAAGATACTTGGCATGAGTACTCTCGAGGAGGCTTATTCTGGTAAGAGGACTGATATTTCCCATTTGAGGATTTTTGGTTCTCCTGTTTACATGCATGTGATGAAGGATGCCAGGAAGAAGCTGGAGCCGACCACAGAGGTTGGGATATTTGTGGGGTACACTGATACACCTCACAACTATCATGTGTATTTGCTAGACAGTCGCAAGACTGTTGTGTGACAAGATATCAAATTTCAGGAGGAGAAAGCCATGAAGTGTTCGCTTGAGAGGGAGCCACACTTGCATGCAGATGAGGAGCTATTAGTTCCTAAGGATGAGCTTCAAGATGTGGATTAGCCACAAGATGAAGTTCATGGAGTGGAAGAGACCACTCATGCAGTGCCAACCATCAGAGGGCGAAAGCACACTACAGAAGCTAAGCGACTGGCTCAAGATGTAGAGAAGGTTGTAGGACCACCTACAGCACAACGCAGATAGAGATAGTCACCTGATCAGTACACTGGATACATGGCTCTTGTGAGCAAATGTATCGTGACTGAGCCATCCTCTTTTGAGGAAGCTGTGGAGGATCACGCATGGGTAGATGCCATGGTGGAAGAGTATGATTCGATTTCCAGAAACAGTGCATGGGAGCTTGTCCCAAGACCGGAGAGGAAATTAGTGGTGGGTTCGAGATGGATCTACAAAGTGAAGCAGGTAGCTGACAGGAGTGTGGAGAAGTACAAGGCAAGATTTGTTGCCCAAGGCTTCTCACAGATAGAGGGGATCAATTATGAGGAGACCTTTTCACCTGTCGCAAGGTATTCTTCCATACGGACGATTCTTGCTCTCTCAGCGCAGATGGGGTGGCACATCCATCAAATGGATGTGAAGACTGCGTTCCTCAATGGAGTCATTGAGGAGGAGGTGTACATAGAGCAGCCCGAAGGTTTCTAGATATTCAACAACGAGTCGCATGTGTGCCGATTCAAGAGAGCGATGTATGGGTTGAAATAAGCACCTCGTGCTTGGTACACACAGATAGACAATTATTTCACCGGACTTGGATTCTCCAAGAGTGAGGTGGATCCTAACCTATACAAGATTATGGTGGAGGGTAAGTTGCTGATCATTGTACTTTATGTAGATGATTTGATTTTGATAGGAGATGAGTTGTTGATACTTTCATGCAAGGAGGATCTTGCTAGAGAGTTTGAGATGAAGGACTTGGGCCTCCTTCATTATTTCCTGGGATTGGAAATTTGGCAGCGCAGTGATGGACTATTTGTTTCTCAGGGTAAGTATGCCTGGGAGATACTGGAGAAGTTCAACATGCATGGCTACAAGCTTGTTGATACTCCTCTTCCTGGAGGTTGGAGGAAAGAGGATGCTACTTCAGCGGAGGTAGTGGATGCCACTGTTTATCAACAGTTGGTGGGGTCGCTTATGTATCTGGTCAATACACGACCCGATATATGCTATGCTATTAACCAGCTTTCACAAGCTATGGTTAAGCCAACCAAGCTCTTCTGGAAGGCAGGCAAGCATGTATTGTGTTATCTTAGAGGCACATCGGGATATGGATTGTGGTATAAACAGGAGGATGAGGTGAAGCTATGTGGCTTCACGGATGCAAATTGGGCAGGGAGCCCAACGGACAGAAAGAGCACATCTGGAGGGATCTTCAGTGTCGTGTTGACAGCAATTTCTTTTCTTGGTACAGCAGGAAGCAGAGATCCGTGGCACTCAGTTCAGTAGAGGTCGAGTATATGGCGGCAAGTTTGGCTGCATGCGAGGCTATATGGATGAGGAAGATCCTGGTTGGGTTGTTCGGGTCACACTTGGAGCCTACTATGATTTATTGTGATAACTAGAGTTGCATTAAACTCTCAGCTAATCCAGTACTTCATGATAGATCCAAGCACATCGACATCAGGTACCATCATATCAGAGATTGTGTGCAGCGGAGAATCATGTTACTTTCATACATTCCCACGGAGGATCAGGATGCTGATATCTTGACGAAGGCACTCACCAGGAGAAAATTCGAATACCACAGAGGCAGGATAGGGGTTGTAGATAATCCATATCTTGTTGAGAGGGAGTGTTGAAAATGCAACAAGATGATGGAGCTTAGTGAAAAGAAGTCGCCTTCACTAAGTGGGCCCGCAGGCTATTTTTGGCGTAAAGTCTATTTTTAGACTATGTCTATTTTTAGACATATGGATCATGGTCTATGAGTTCCAGGATGATATTTATGGATGATTGGCCATGTTGGTAAAAATAGATGGACCTCTATTTTTAGACATATGGGCGGAGTCTATTTTTAGACTGCCAGTCAAAAAATAGAACAGTCGAATATTATTAGCTCTTAATAATATTTGGACTATAAACATTATCTTATCCTCTTGCAGCACTTCAGTTTGAGCTACGGATGTGGCACATGCAACTGCCAGAAGGAAATATGCTTTTCCTATGGGTTAGTTGAGCTATTGCATGATGGACTTCAGTTAGAACTCAAGTGATTGAGTTTGGTGGAGTTGATTGAGGAGTTGATGGAGTTGTGTTCAGTTTGACTTAGTTGAACTAGTTGTATTTAGTCTAACTGCCAAATACACTAGTGATGAGTGATGTGAATTAATTATTAATTAATTCACTAATTATTAACTCATAAATCAACTAAAGAATACATCAGTTAACTCAGTGCATGGAAAGTTCAGTGTAGACAAGTGTTAGAGGTGGGTGAAAGGGTGAGACTACTATCAGTTGTGACTATAGCTGTGCATGAGATTTGCACAATCATTGATTGAGATTGCCAATGAGGATTGTGCAGTACAATCCAAAGGGAATTCGAACTTGGATCTAATCAATTCTCAACTTGGATTTCGCAGTAGAGGCAGGAAAACAATGGAGGAGATTTGAACCCATGACTCGTTCAAATCTGAGCTAGTTTGTGTGTAGCATGTGGAGATAGTACTGAGTACTTGTGAGCAATATTGTACTATGTATTGTTACATATTCTCTATCATTATAATATACAGATAGTTGGGTGTTTTCAGTTGTATGGTTTCCCCATTACATACTGTGTTGATATGTGTGATTGATGTTTCAATGTGCGCATGCGATTGTTTTTTTAATTCCACAAAATAATGATCAATGGTAGAGGAGGTTATGTATTATGCATGCATTCCGCAAATAGTGTATAATCAGGATAATCTTTGTGAATAAGTGTTATATTATTCAAATTTCTACACTCTTCAACCAGAGCCTAATTAGAACTAGCACACCAACACTAGCTTGTGCTTGGGAAAAAGGGAGGTTTATATAGCATGAATGGATGGGAGATGGTTCCTCTTCTCATGGGAGAAGGTCTTATCTCTTGAGGTAGTTCCATCCTAATAGGGGAAAGGAGCCCAAACTAACATCCTCGACTCCATCCGGCCCAACCATTTACCAGACTTCTGTTACGAAGCTTCTAGAGCTGGAAGCTTCAGCTCCTTATTTAAAAAACTTTCCAAAAGAGGATCAGCATGACTGGAACAAGGCTCAGTCACTCCGGTTGGTGCTAGGGACAGTTTTAATCCCTATATATCGGTGCGAGGAGTACACTGGTCATTAGCCCCAGTTTTGTAAATTGGGAAAAACAAAAGATTTTTGGGAAATGATGCAAAAGGGAATTGTTCTGCTCATGAAGAGGGACATAATGGGAGTTTCTTCATGAAGGGGAAGCATGTAGGGTTCACTGTAGAGGTCCTCCAGGATCATGGAATGGGGAGTACATGGATAGTGACAAAATGTTGTGTAACAGTGAGGCTAGTCATGGAAAGAATATAACATACATCAAACAAATTGTAGGTTTGTGATTTTATCCTTGTATCCTTTTACGACAAGGCTGAGCTTCACGACCTTGTCCTCCACTGGTTTCTCTCCTCATACATCAATGTCTAGAATCTTGTGCCATGTTGCTTCGACCACCTCCTTCAGCTTCTGTTGTTGTTGTACTTCTTGATCCCTCTCCTGGATCGACTGGTCGAGCTTCTGCTGCAGCGAAGCTCACTCTCTCTCTATTTGAATGTTTAACTATGAAGTGTGTTGTTTGCACAACATTAGCTCATCTTTGATCTCTAGATGCAGCTTGTGTAATCTCTAAAGTGGTATTGTTGTGATTTTCATGTTCAAATACCTCCACTCTTTAGCCTGCTGTTGTACCTTAGCGGAGTCAAACTGCAGGGCTCTATTAGGTATCGGTGATATCCATGTTGCAAGTGTAGGATCTATCAGTATTTCCTCTCAAAAAAATTTCTTGGCTTGGTTTGGGCTGACCCAGGTTGAATCTATACTACGCACGAACAAAACCCTCAATCACTGGCCCTTTCGGCAATGACCTGCAAGTAGATCGCAGTCTCACCCAAAGTGACTATGGGAGGATGCAAAACCAAGTTTCTACAACCTTGAAGGATGTGGAGATGTGGTATTATTATGTTCTTTTATTCTTAACATTCATAAATCACTTCGCCATATTACATTAATCACTTAAGCATATCATATAAAACCATAAACCATCATTGTGCTAAAATCAAATGCCACTATAATAACTGCAACTCTAAAACAGATAATAAGAAAATATACACATGAAGACACCAAATTACTGTGGTTCACTCCAATGTGGGGCTACGTCCACAAGAACTATTTCTTATATAATGAATCTTTGTACAAAAAATAGTTCTTTGCCTGTGCACTAAGCTGTAGGTTCTCTGCACACTCAGCTACAGACTCAGGCCTCTATGCACTCAGCTGCAGAGCCTCTCCTTCACTACAAAACCATAGATCACAATAATACAACCATAACAATGATATGGACCATAAAATATGTTTCTCTTATTATTATTTCACACTCTATATATTATTAAATCACGAGTTACATGGTCCAATTACCATGGACTCCCTAAAACAAGCAACTGTGGCCCAAAACCCTTTACAAAGTCGCTCTTTTACAAAAAGAAGGGAATTCGACCCACCCCGAAGCCCTTATACGGTGAGGTATATTCCAACTTCTCCATTATGCAATCCACTTTGCGTTCCGCTGCTCTACTACGCACTTTTCTCCACAAAATGCGGAGTCTTTTCCAAAATCTAGGCCAAGTCGGGTTATGCCCAATAGGCCCCCAACACTCACATGTGACTCGTCTCCAATCACTCAATTGTTTTGCCTTTGATCTTTGTTGCAATGTTATTGTAGGCACTATTGAACTGTTGTAGAATCTCTGTGACATTCTTCTCTTCGTTGTGCCCTTCCTCCAGTAGTGCTTCTATGACAGGTTACGTAGTTTTTTGCACTATTGTTGTCTCCCTCTGTCGAATCTCTTAAAGCTTCTCATCCACTTCTTGTTACAGTTGGAGAGCCTCATCCTGCCATGGTTAAGTTCTCTCTGCCAAAACCTGCTCTTCCTTCCTTAACTCCTCTATCCTCTTTTGGAGGGAATTTCCCTCGTTGATCTTGGCGAGCTTCTACGAGATTGGTAGGGTCTTTGCAGTTACCCAAATCTCTTCCTTCTGATGTTGCTTCAACTAGATGTCTTCGTGTCATTTCTGCACATTTGGATCTTCCTGCAGTGAAGTCCAAATCTGTAAGCTCTTGTCCAATAGCTTCCCACAATCTTCCATTACTGTGGAGATGTCGACCATTGCAACCTTCAGGTCGGCCTCCCTATGTTCCCGCACTTCTTGTGCTATGGTTGGTTGTAGCTTCATCTCCAACTCACTGATCTTCATCTCATATGAAAAGTGTACTTCGATAATCTTTTCCTTATTTCCTTTTACCACAAGGTCAAGCTTCATGACCTTGTCCTCCATTGGATCTTCTTCTCGGATATCCAAGTATGAAATATCTTAGCATGTGGCTTCAACCACTTCCTTCAACTTGTGTTGTTGTTGTATTGCCTGATCCTCTCCTAGATCACCTGGTCAAGCTTCTGCTACAACGAAGCTCTCTCTTTCTCTACCTGAATGTTCAACTTTGAAGTGTGTTGTTCGTGCAAATTCATCTCATCTATAATCTCCAGATGTAGCTTGTGTAGTTTTTGCAATGGTACTGCTATGATGTTCATCTTCACATACCTCCATTTTTTAGCATGTTGATGGACCTTTGTGGAGTCAAATTGCAGGGCTCTAGTAGGTATCGGTGTTAACCGCACTGCACGTGTAGGCTCTATCTATCTTTCCTCTCCAAGTTTTTCTTCTATGTGTACTGGTTATCTAACTATTTGTGCCAATGTTTTAAGTTTGCGAACCACTCCTCGACACCTGTTAGAAGTGTTTCATAGCGATCCTCTAACTTATTCCATGATTCTATTGTCACTTTCTAAATTTTATCTCCAATCTGATCACAGTCCCCCTCAGTGAGGACCACTGGTGTTATTTCCTTGGTCTTGTATGCCTTTTGCTTCTTTTTGGTTCTTGTGGCATATTTGGTGCTTTCCTTCCTTTTTTCGGCGACAATTGGGTCTATCTCTATCTTTTTAGACTCTTTGTTCTTCTCATCAACTTCAAGGGGGTCCTGGTGACCCTCATCATGTTCCTCCTCCTCTTCTAATTCTCTCTCATCCTTATCCTTATCCTTTCCACTTGCTTCCTCTTGCTGCGATGTGTCCTCCTCTATCGGGATATCTTTTACCTCTGTCTCCAGCACATTCATCCATTCGGTGGGTAACTATTGTACCTGTTCTTGGAGATCATCTTATGTTACTAAATATGGCAGGGGATGCCATTTCTTCTTTTCATCTCTATGAGCCTGTATATCAACTTTCTAGAAATTAGCCTTAAACTTAGCGATAGAGCTATACTGCTCGTATAACCTCGGCAAAAGGTGAGGGTGTTGGTTCACCAACATATGTAAGTCCATATGATACAACACAAAAAACATCTTGTTCTCATGTGCTAGGGACAATTTAGTGGTATACCACAGCGAGGAATACCGCGCAGCTTCACAAACATCTGAAGCTACTGGAGGGAACTTGAATCCTTCGGCTCTCTCCATGCCAACATCACAATTATTAAAATAAACCATGCATAATGAAATGTAGTGCCACTCTCCTGGACCTCATGGTAGTCGTCCAGAAACTCGTGTCATATATATGCGGCCCAGTTGTACTAAACCCCATTGGCACAATGCGCAGTTAATGAAACCACTGATGCAGGGACTTCATTAGCGAGACACTTCTTCATGATCTTGCCAGCCAATATATGTGTTGCAAAGCGAACTCCCTGGTCACTAATTGAGTTGATATTGTAACCTCACTTCCCTTTTTTCAGTCCAAACTTCTTCTTCATGTTTTCAGCTATTTCTCAGTCCTAGTCTTTCCAAACAAATTCTTATGTGAGGTTCTACCCTTGATACGACAACCTTGTGATTCTCCATATTAAAATTTGGTCTATAGGGATCCTCTTTCCCATCCATAGGCATCCATCATACACCAGCACCAGTAGTTGCCTCACACAAGTTGTGCTCCCTCGACTTCTACTAAAGTGCAACACATTCAACATGTTCAATAATCCTGACTACGCCAATCCATCTACCCATTGTTGTGGTTCTAATCTCATCACACCACTCTCAGGATAGTGTACTTGTTTTAAATATTTGTTTGGTGCGAATTACGAGTATTTCTTCCTGTCATTAAAATTGTAGTCTGTGAACTTTAGCTACAGAATTTTCCCAATGATTTCTCCAGCAAATGGCACTAACTCTAGAAATAGGGGTTTGAAGATGGCATACTTCGCATCCTTCAACTCTTTCACTAGTTTTGCATTTGGTTTACTCGGTGGAATATACAGTGGTAGATGCGATGGAAATGTTGTGCCATTTTTTTCCATTTTCACCTGCTCTGCTTGTTCCTCGTTGTCTCTCATCTGTTTGGACTGCTCAATAGATCTTGTGTCTTATTTTTTCTTTGTTCTCTATTCCTTGGGAATTTTATCTCACGGTGATCTCTGTTGTTGCGGATGATGATGTTGTTGTAGGTAATGTTGCAGGCGTACCATCTACTGCTTTAGTTGCTACTTCCATGACTCCGGTTAAGCCCTTCTCATTAAATATATGAATAAATTCTTCACTCAATAGGATATTTGTTGAACCTCAGAATTACCCTCTCCTTGACAACTTTTCTCACATCTTTCCCTTGCACTTCCATAAGAATACAGATCCCCATCATTGATAAATGATAGATTTTGTCTTAAGGAGGACATTAAATGCTTGACATGTTATACTTTTATGTTTTTTCTATTTGAATAAGTTTTTTCAAATTAGCTACGGAACGCAGCCTATTCTGTAGCTAACTGTGTGTTCCATAGCTACTTCCGTGATTTGGTAGGTAACAGGTGTCAAACGAAGAAACTGGCCACATGGGCATCTTTGGAATCGTCTCGACATGGATCCTATCTTAGTCACCCAGCCTAGATCAATAAAAAATCCAACTCAAGACCATAGTCAAAGGTGGAGTCAAACATATGAAACCCAGAAGCAATAAGACTCTTTGTCTACCCTTTCGTGGTTAATCAATAAATCCAATAGTTCTATTGAAGCATTAACTTGGATCAGCCACCTGTGTTAATGGTTCTATGCAACCATCTTGTTCGAATTCAAGTCACCTATAGCTGATCAAATATTTATGCAGTCTGGTTGTGATACGTGTAGACCACCTGTAGCTAATTTTCCTCAAAAGACAGTTATGAATATTTTCTTTTAAATACCAGTTGTACAGAACTGGAAGGGGTTGGAAGTTTTGGATGTATTAAGCTCAAACTTACAGCTCTGTAATTTTGGACTTTTTGTTCTTGTTTATAATATAAAGTCGTGTGTTGACCGATGATCATTTGAAGGAGAATTTTGAATTAAGTTAGCAGCTCAACCCAGTCAGTTGCAGAGGACCCCTGCACTGAAGGAGGTTTTCTTTTCATTTGTTTTTCTATTCAGTTTTAATTTCATCATTTGCTTTTAGTAGTGTTTGTAACTTAGGTTGATTTCTTTTAGTTTTGATCAGTAGCATAATGTTAGAATTCAATTGTGCAGTCTTGTTTCTCCAATCCATTTCATAAAGGAAACGACTTTGTTTCTAAACAGAGTAAGATTGAAAGTAATGAGGATGCATTGTTGATTAGTTTACTCACTGTTTTTGTTATTTATTTCCTAGTTCAGGTTGTCAATGCACTGTATTAGTGAATTTTTTTGATCACCATTTCAAGCTGATATCCATCCTAAACTAAATGGTTAAACATTCACTTTACATAAGGGTTGAAACCAATCAGTTACCTTCTGCATGTTTTTATTTAGTTTTTTTTCTAGATCATGAAGTACAGAAGTTGCTTGTATTCCATCTCAAGAAGGTTATCTTTCAAAATTGAAGGTTAGAGTAACTAGAAGTACTTCAGTTAATTTCATTCCCTATATTTATTTCAACATGACTTACAACTTTACCTTTTGATTTTAAGAATTAGATTCATGAATTAGGATTAATGACAAGATAGGACAAATGCTCTGTTTTTCCTTCTTTTAACTTAGATTTTGACTAGTTTTAAGCTCTTGGTTCACCTTTAGGAAGTTTAGATTCAGTTTCTCATAGTTCAGATTGTACATCATTAGGAATCAAAGAATAGAAACCCCCAAAAACAATATAAAATACAAAACAACGAAGTAAGAAGGGTTAACTAAGCACATACAGTGCACTACACTTCATCAGCTTACGAACCTCGGTTGATAATTTATGCAAGAA